>CM077506.1:34334807-35013305 GCA_039654745.1 Houttuynia cordata
CTGCCGGGGCTGTGACTCGTGGGAAGGACAAGCAGTCCTCTTTGCGCGAGAGAGAGGAGAGGTAGACTGCACGCAGGACAGAGGGCATTGTGTTAGGCGTTAGCCTGGTTGGCTCCGATACCATGAAGAGGAAGTAAATTTTCAATAATAAGGGCTGTGTTGTGTACAGTATTTGTAGGGAAGACGCACGGAGACAAATCCGGGACGAATCCCTACATATCGTCTGAGAAGATTACAGAGAATCCCAGATTGGGAGTAGATCATGTGAGAAGATTACATAGAATCCCAGATTGGGAGTAGATCATGTGAGGAGATTACAGAGAATCCCAAGAGGGATTTGCGTCCCTTAATACTTTCTTTTACACTATGAGCGGGAAGTGTGCTATCACAAACTATGTTGTTCCTTTCATCTAATGTGGAAAATAACGTGGTAGACATGGTACGAGTTTGTCAATAGCCAGTTTTTTTTACTGTAGATCTATACTCTCGATTTCATGGTTGCACTATGTGCTTGTGTCTTTAATAGCTATGCTCTTTGTGCTTGTGTCTTTGAGGAAGAGTAGACTGACTGGGAAGCCAAGTAGCTGTGTATGAAAGCTGAGTGACGTATGTTTTTGTTCTTTGGCATTTTAGAAGGCAACAACAATATCTGCGAAGAAACCTGATTATGAGTGACTTTGTGTTTTTGGTGATACCAAATCATCAGCCTGTGGTCTATTGAAGAAGCTTGGTGAACTTATAATCAGCAGTCAATGTCTTTTTTTTAAAGATTGATGCATTCTTGCTAACATGTAGATAATTATTATAGAGTATTAAGCTTCAATGCATGAAGACTCAGAAATAGCATTCCAGCCAAAGTATTACTGCACAAAATATTATAAACATTGGCTATGTCACAAGAATTTTCAACATCGGCTATCTCATACATTTCAGGTAGTAGCCTTGCTAATTCTCAATAGATTTCTCTAATAGAACGGAAAATGTCCGAGTACAAATTAAGCAAGTAGTTTACTATCTTGTTTCTTGCTTTTATGAATGGAAGTACAATATGCGTATGCATACAAACTTGAGTTGCTTAGTCCTGTCAAACTAAAGTAGTTTACTATCTTTCTTTCCCTGTGGCCCTGTTTCAGCACCACCATGAAGCATCGTTCTTCCATAATAATGAGTTGGTCCGAGAAAAAATGTGAAAAAGACAGGGGCCAATTGCAATTGCATCAAAATGAATTCACTTAATGTCGTTCGAAATCCTTTTTCTATTCCAATCTCCATCATCATGGGCAATGCCATCAAAAGTCCAAGTTACATAGAAGACTGAGAAGCAAGAGCAACTTGAAGCGCCTTATTGTCTCGAATAGCAGCTTGCTGATTCAATCCTTCTTCTAGTCCATGAGCACAAGATAGAGACGCCCATACAGAAAGACATAAACTATAAGCACGGTCACCAGGGGCGGAGCCAAGAATTTCGATGAGGTGGGGCATAAAATTTCTTCAAAATTTACAAAATAAACGATAAAAATAAAGTATAACAAAATATATTATTTTAACTAAGACAAAGTATGTATTAAAATACAACTACATACATGTAGTTTTATAATCAATACATACTATGGAAATAAAATATCTACAATATCTTACACATCTATAACAATTTGCTATTTTTCGGAAGTGGTAGATAACAACTTCATTTTTAGCTCACTAAACACAACTTTTTCAAATAGGCGTAACTAGACTGTTTTTTCGAGCTCATTAAACCTAACTTTTTCAATAGGGGTAACTAGATAGTTCAAATATCTGTTATTTGTTAAATATCAAACAAATAAATCGTAGTAGGAAGGAGGGAACATGTGCGATCGGTTGGTAAATTATAGTAGCAAAGACGAAATTTAACAAAAAAATATAGTAGCAAAGATGAAGGAGGTGTGTGGCAATAGCAAGAATGAAGGTAAGAACTAAGAAGTTGTATTTATAGCCTAGAAGCCCTAAATTTTTACTACAAGTTAGAGTAGATTCTCTTCAAAGGCTTCCTACTCTAAGTTAATATCTTTCTTAGAGTAGAAAACCTTTGATTTCGGAGATCGAAGGCTCCCTGGCGCACTGGCATAAATGTGACATTGGTCGGCCATTTTACATGAAAAATTCTCATAATCAAGACATCCCCACTCATTATACCTTGTAGAGGTGAATAGGTCCTCCACATTGGAGATGGGCACTGTGTGGCATCAATTCGAAACCTGACGGTGCAAGACGAGAGGATGATTAAAACCTGCCTAGCTTTTATATTTTGCAAAATAAAGATCCAATGGCCCGCAGCACCTCGGCAAACGGCAATGCGTTGTGGGCATATATAAATTGGATTCTTGCAATTTAGAATCAAACTTAAGCAAGTTTTTAACTAGAATGGAGGAGTAAGATTCATGCCACCGAAGCCAAAATAGTTGAGAAAAGACGCAAATTGGTTATAATTATGATTATAAAGTCTTTATGAAATCCTGCACACCCTTTTTTATTTGGTTTAAGTAAAATCCTCTAACCCTTAATATGTGGCCCTTAAATAAGGTTGCAGTAACATATGATGCTAGAATTAGGAAAGATGTCATGAAGTATGGAGTATGAACCCCCTGAGCAAGTCATTGCACTTTTCGTTAGAATTGAAAGACAAAAACGCCTCATCCCTTGTATAGGAAATAAAAAAACTCCTCGTCCCTACAGAGCAAATCCACTAAGAAACAAAACCCTTCCTCATACTCCGTTCAAAAAAACAGGCAGCTGACATTAATATAGTATATTACTACCTTCTCCTTCCATTAATTACTAGATTAATGGGAAGGTCAGCGGGGGCAATTGCCCCAGCTTGCCCCCCCTGGCTCCGCCAGTGACGGTCACCTGAAGGGAAAAAAATACATTTAGGATTAATTTTATAACAAAGATGATAAATGTTGAACATCTTTGCTCAAATTATAACATACCAATGTGCTGAAGTAGAAACCCACTGTAGTAAAGCAGCAAGACAACATCCTAAACAAATCAAAATGATGGCCAAACCTATATAACATACCAATACACTTCCTTGTTATGATGGAACTTCCTTGTTAGAGCTCCCTTAGTAAGATAATTCATCAGTCATGTTATGGGTATATCAGATGCACATTTTTAAACCCAAAATTTCAAGCCTTCAATGCATGAGAGAACCAAAAAAAAAGGTTCTTTCAGCTCATTGTTACCAATAGGAAAGCTAAAATACCCAAGAGAGTGAAACCCATATAATAGCAGTGAAACAATTTGCAATTCTTTAAAACCCAAAATAGGATAAAATACTAAGCTAAATTCCTTAGATAGTGTCATGAAATAGAATTGCTGTGTGAACATATCTGTTAGAAGATGATCACATCTTTAGATATGAAAAACACGAAATTTATAAACATTAGCTCGAAATTTTATTTCCAACAAATAGCTCGAAATTTTTTTACTTAGAACAGAGAAAGATGGCGGTTATTTTTTTTACTTAGAACAGAGGAGGCGAGGTTGGGAGAGTGGTTGCCACAGGCAGATAAGGATCGGAGTCTTGTTATAGGCTGTGACGAGGTCGATGTCGGCCACACGACAGGTTTGCGGTGGCGCTCGAAGGAGGAGACAACGGATTGGCCTAGAGGCGGTGGAGGTGCTCGCGAGCGCGCGGTCAAGGTCAGGGAGGAGGGGGCAGAGAGGGAGAGGGAGGTGAGGTTATGGAGGAAGGAAAAAGCATTCTGTCAGGTTGGGGAAGGGCAATTTAAGAAATACGGGATTTAATTTTGATTGGATGTCCAGTGCCAGAATGTTAGTCGCGAGATCTTAATAGAGCGGCTAAGATTAATGGGGCTCATTTGACTCACAAAAGCACGTGGCTCAATTATATCATCCCTCTCTCTTTCTATATATATATATATATATAAATATTAAAGTTTGGTGTTAAATTTTCATGTAGAGATATTGAATGTCTAGTTTCAAAAGAGGGAAGTAATATCTAGATGTGTTGCCATGTTATAGGAAGTGAATTAGCAAATTAGAGTACAATCTATAACATCCACAGACACTATTTACAAAGTACATAGAGAAGCTACATGGCTTCCAAATGCTGCAAAATAGGACATTGATTCTTAGCTGGAGATTTCAATGGCTTTAACGTCGGGCTTCTTCTCCTCCACCTTGGGCACCGTCACCGCAAGCACTCCATTCTCCATAGCCGCCCTGACTTCGTCCACCTTGGCGCCTTCCGGCAGCCTGAACCGCCTGAGGAACGTGCCGCTGCTCCTCTCCACTCTGTGCCACCTATCGTTCTTCTCCTCCTTCTCTCGGCTCCTCTCCCCGCTTATCTTCAGGATCTTCCCCTCCTCAATCTCCACCTTCACCTCGTCCTTCTTCAGCCCCGGCAGGTCGGCTGTGAAGACGTGGGCCTCCGGTGTCTCCTTCCAGTTCATCTTCATGTTGGCAAACGAACATGTTTCGCTCGACAAGGAAGAGTTCTGGGCAATGGACTGAAATGGGTCCCAGATATCATAGGCGCTGGGGCGGCGGCCGAAGAAGCTCTGGATCAACGACATTATTATCAAAGAGATTGAAGCAGAATTGAATGGAAAGATGTGGATGAGATTCAAGAAAGTAATGTTGCTTGCGCCTCAGATGTTTGTGTTCTTGCTGATGAGGAATGAGGAGAGGGGTGAGTTCTTTATAAGGGCGAGGGTTGAAGGGGAGGTTCCTTTTTCTGCCATTTTCTGGATTTTTCCGGAAGAGACGAGAACTTTCCATTTCCTCGACTCCAATCTTCCATATTTTTCTGGGAGAGACGAGAACTTTCCTTCTTCCTTACCAATTTTCCTCAGCAGATTTCTTTTCGCATTGCCAGGATTGGCAACGTGATTTGGAACCTTGACCCGGATCTAGACGGACACGACTCGGAACTGACTGACCCACATTGATTACTTTAAAAAAAATTGATTATTTGTTAATGTCAAATTTAAAAATTGACGACCCGTAGTGCTGCGGCATGGCTCATATAAAGTTATAAATGGGTTCTATAAAAAGTTTAATTATGAAATAATAATATTTTAGATGAAAATTCAAGTCAATGATTCTTTATCACGGGTTATGAAAAATGAATCCCATTTATATAAGCCTCAGCTCACGCAGACGTGCGTGAGCTAAGATGATCTCGGCTGTCGGACTTAATCCACCTGTCTATAGCATGGAATATCGTATCGGATATCGGTAAAATATCGGTCGGTTGAAGAGAAGAAATATCGGAGATATATCGGAGATATTGTGTAAAAAAATATCGGTCGTCAAAAACTAGTTTTTGCCATATATTTTCACAATCTAACTTCTAAAATGAGTTATACTAATTTAAACAAAGAATAGATTTCAAAATATGCAGAAAAATGCATATTAGGATAGAAAACAAACATGAAAGTTTTTTTTCCAAAAAAAAAAAAAAAAATTTTGAAATTTTTTTTTTAAAAAATATTTTTTTTCAAAAAAGGCCGATATACGAAACCGATATATCGCCGATATATCGGCGATATTTGGAAAAAACCTGAAATCCGATACTTAATGAACTCGGTGTAGAATGCAAATTCCTTAGATTATTTACTTTAAATTCAGTAATGACTTAGGCATGTGTGTGCGCCAAAATAATTTTTTTATTGTAATAGTTATTAACTACTATGGATTGTGTCATTCATCGATCTAGAGCATCCTGTTTATTCATTTATTTAATCAGGTTAAAGTAATAGGTTATAAATTATTAATATGTTCAAAGTTGATACCAAAAGGTAATACCCCAATGCTCGTAATATGTTTTTCAATGATGACAGGTTCGAGTTTCTATGCATGTATTTGAGTTTTTTAATGTATGTTTTAAGTCTTCCGTGTGGCGAAAATTTTTTACTCCAATTTATGCGAATTTCGTGTATTTAAATTGGGGAGTTACAACCATCTCGTAACCAAGATTTGAATATTTTTTTCTCCACTATAAAATAACTAAGCTTTCCCTTGGTCACAAACTTATCCATCACTTCATCAATGAGACCCATGAAAGCTTGTGATTTTATCATTAGAGCACAAAACAATGCTACAAAAAATAATTGAATAAAAACACTGAGAAACTATATAAAAAACCACACAACTCAAACAAGGTTCCAAAAATTTCAATGCAATTGTTATCAAATATTTCAATTACAAACTTAAGTTCAGAAGAATTTTCCACCTCAAAGTACATGAAGAAGCTCGTACAGTATCTTTTTTTTTGGTGTTTGGTATTCAATATCCTACATGTTTTTAAAGAAAAAGCCACAATAAAAACTACAAAGGTGCAGAAGCCCATCATTAACTCTATTATAGACAAAAAAGATTCTAAGTTACAAGATGAAAATAATACAAAGATTAAGTCAATAAAAATTTGCACCTTGGACTGGATGCACCTTTATGTGGGCAAAATTCGAAATTATGGCTCCATTAAGAGAGAGAAAGAGGAAGCAATAGAAGAAGGAAAAACTAAAGGCGCAGCAGCGGCCTGGGGGAGATGCGAGCCAATTCAAGAAGAGAGAAAGTTTTGGTCCCGAGAGTTAGGGATCTTGGGTTTGTTTCTGGTTCTGATATTTGAATATGAGCAAACCAAACCAAAGAGAAGGATCAGTTTAACACATGGGTCGGACTTCTGCTGGTTAGTTGGCTAGGAAGCACGAATACTTCAAAATAAGAGCCGTACACATATTGTATCCATACCGTACCCATGTCGCCGACAGACTCGGCTGCATGTATGTCCTACCTTTGTTTCAGACACCAACTACAAATTACTTCATCAAATCCTTATTAAATTTTGAACCATTAACATATGCAACATTTTCCATTGTAATTAAGATTTTAATATAAGAAATAAACCTATAATGTATGTAAATATATATTCCAAATAATATTCTAATATAATAGGGTATTACTTTTTAGTGCCCCAGAATTTCTCGGTAACACCCATTTTCATAATAAGGGGATGGAAAAAAGTCAATATTTTCTGCAACCCAATATTACATTTTGACAGTTGATATGTCGACCGACAAAAATCTCACTATTGACAGTGACATTCTACCAACATAATTGACAACAGTTCTATTCAGTTCAATCCCGCAGTGAGGGTCCACCATTATATACTTGATGGTAGGGGCTAAATGGTTCTACTAAGCATGTAGTGTTACTAAGTAAAAATTGGGGTGCTGAAAAGTATCACCCTATAAATAACTCCGCTGTATCATATCCTATTCTTTAAAAAATTATCATATCGCCGCATTCGTATCGTATTTTACTCGTATCTGCATCCGTGTCAGTGCTTCCTAGTTAGTTGGTTTTAAAATCTTTTATGAATAGGTGGGGTTGGGTCAATAATAGGGATCAGCTGATTTTAAGATTGGGGTCGATTTAGTTAAAAAACACAATTCCATGGGGTCAGCTGACCCTAAGGGTGCTCACGAGCCGAGTCAGCTCGCGAGTTTTTTCGGCTCGACTCGAATTTTAGCTCGACTCGACTCGACTTTGCTCGAGCTCGAGCTCGAGCCACCCCGTAACTCGATTCGGCTCGACTCGATCAACTCGAGAATCAGCTCGAAAAACAGCTCGAGCTCCAGCTCGACTCGAGACTCAGCTCGAAAAATAAAGCAAAATCATAAATTTTCCATACCAGAAATCGTCGCCGTTGATCTCGCCTCGCCTCGCCGTGAGCTCGAGCCCATGGCCGCCGTCAGCCTCGCTGCGCCCGTCGCCGCCTCCGATCGTGAGTTCGAGCACCGGCGATCGCCTGTCAGCCTCGCCCGTCGCTGCCTCCGTCAGCTCGAGCCCATGGCCGCCGTCGCCTCGCCTCGCCTCGCCGTGAGCTCGAGCCCCGGCGATCGTGAGCGCGGATCCCGGAGCCCGTCGCCTCGCTGATCGAGTCGAGTCGAGCCCCGCCGTAATCGTCGCCGTGTTCTGATCCTCGCTGATCGAGTCGAGCCGAGCCGAGCCGTGGTCGTCGAGCCCCGCCATCGGTCGCCGCCTGTCGCCGTGGTCATCGAGCCCCGCCGTCGCCGTGGTTGCCTGTTGCCGTGGTCATCAAGCCCCGGCATCGGTCGCTGCCTGTCGCCGTGGTCGTCGAGCCCCACCATCAGTCGCCGCCTGTCGCCTCGCCACTTGTCGCCTCGCCGTCACCAGTCGACTCCAGAAGCTTCTGGTCTCTGGTCGTCGCCATCGCCTCTCGCCTCACCGACGCCGTGGTCGTCGAGCCTCTGGGTAAAACACCCGAGCCGACAAGCTCGAGTTTTGCTTTTTTTGTTTTTTTTTTATTAGGTTAAGAGTTAAGACCTGTTGTATCAACTTCATCCGCCAAATCTAATCTGAACGACTCTTCATTTAAAATAAAAACCCATGGTCTTCTGGGATGTAAATCAACGGCTTAAATCTTTTTAGCGCGTGATCTCAATATTTTAAATAAATTAGGCTCTTTAAAACCTGTCCGTGTATTCAAATGAGTTATTAGATTTTCCCTTGTGTATCTTTTCTATATTTTTTACTATTATATTATATTGTAAGGAAAATGTTTAGGTGACCGATTTTCAATACCAGATTAAATGACCTCAGACCACGTGGGTTTGGGACCTACCAATTTAGCCCAGTTATTTAATTTGGTATTGAAAATTGGTCACGTTAGACGAGCTCATGTTGTAAATGCAAAGGTCCCTGGGAACTGGATTGACTCGGGGTTTAATATTATGAGGCAACATTAGTGGAGTTAATCAACGGGGTGTTTGTGTGATTAATAGAACACGTTTCCCTTGAGCGGAGGTTGCCCAATTGCTGGGCCCCATGCCCACGTGGGCCGAAGTCATTTAATCTGGTATTGGAAATCAGTCACGTTAGACAAACTCATGTTGTAAATGTGGAGATCCCCGAGAACTGGTTTAACTCGGGGTTTGATATTAAGAGGCAACATTAGTAAAGATGATCAATGAGGTGTTTGTGTGATGAATAGAACACGTTTCCTTTGAGCGGAGGTTGCCCAATTGCTGGGCCCCATGCCCACATGGGTTGAGGTCATTTAATATGGTATTGAAAATCGGTCACATTAGACGAGCTCATGTTGTAAATGTGGAGGTCCCCGATAACTGATTTGACCCGGGGTTTGATATTAAGAGGCGACATTAGTGAAGTTGATTAATGTGGTGTTTGTGTGATGAATAGAACACGTTTCCTGATTTACCCAATGCATATGATGGGTGAGCCTTATATGCACCCAAGGAGATTGGCGGCAGGATATAGTGCTCTAAGAGATCAATTTCTTTGCCCCTTCTAGTCGGGTCCTATTGGATACCCGTTGTTATAAAAGAAAAAATATCAAGGAAGCCCACTTCGAATATGTAATAAAGATTTATTTTGTACAAAAGAAGTATAAAAAAATTATAGCTCAAATGGTTAAGGTGTAGGTTGTGGTGCTTTATGTTTGGGTTCGAATCACACCAATGGCAAAAAAATTCGTTTTTGTCACTCGAGCTCGAGCCGAGCCTGAGCTCGAGCTGTCAAAACTCGAGAACGAGCTCGAGTCGAGCTGCCGAATCTTGGGCTCGACTCGAGCCGAGCCGAGCTCAAGCCCGAATTCTAAATATCGAGCTCGAGTCGAGCTGAACCAAAACTCGACTCGACTCGGCTCGTGAGCAGCCCAAGCTGACCCCCATCCTCATAATAACGTGGGTCTGCCCCTAGTCTCTATACAATGATCTAATAAGGTGGTTGCCCAACCGCATTTAGTCTGCCCAAAATAAAGCAAATCAGGCTAATGGGTGCCATCTAACAAGTCCACTAACCCAAAGAAAATAGTACAAAATATAAATTTATGGTTGAAAATAGTAGTATGCAAGTTCCTTACTAGAGATCCCCTTTTCTTTTCTTCAATAATATTATGTTCCTAACCAAAAAAAAATATATGTAACAAATTTTTATTATATAACAACTTTAGAATAAGACTAATTATGTGAAATATATATACAACCTACAGTATGTAAGTTCCTTGAGAGTGGCATTCCACTAACAGAATTGACAACAGTTCCATTCAGTTCAATCTGGCAGGAGGGGTCCACAATTATATACTTGACGGTAGGGGCCTACTGTTAGGATCCCAAGTATCTGACAGTGGAATCCTACCGACAAAATTGTGAAAACAACTTTGATTCTACTAAGCACGTAGTGTTACTGAGTAAAAATTGGAGTGTTGAAAAGTATCACCCTATAAATATCTCCACGGTATCATATCCTAATGTTTTAAAAATTATCATATCGTAGCATCTGTGTCATACCATACTCATTTTTGTATCCGTGTCCATGCTTCCTAGTAAGTTGGGTTTAAAATCTTTGATGAATAGGTGGGGTGGGGTCAATAATAGGGGTAAGCTGATTTTAAGATTGAGGTTGATTTAGTTAAAAAACACAATTCCATCCAATCCCCATAACGTGGGTCTGCCCCTGGTCTCTATACAATGATCTAATAAGCTAGTTGCCCTGCCGCATTTAACAAGTTCACTAACCCTTATAGCAATAACAACATTATAGCAAACAACATTCTCAGGATACACTAGTGAGAGAAACGCGTGACAATCTGCAACTTTTTAAAACAAGTTCATGAACCCGTACATACAGAAATATCCGTGAGAATCCCAATTTACAAAAAAAGCTCGTAAACCCGTTCAAAATACTTTGATGGACGAAGAGGTGTGTCTTGTTTTGGCCAGCAACTCCGGTCTCCAGCCCCGATGGAGAAGGGTCAGATTTATCGGTGGAGAAGGGTCAGGTTATTGGATCGGCGGTGGAGAAAGTAAGCAAACCTGAAATGGGAACTGTGGTCGCCGGTGGAGGAAGGTCAACTTCTCATATTGGCATCACAGTGGGTTGGATGGAAGAGCCCAACACCTCAGCTGCCGCACCCGTAGATCTCTATGGCGAAGTGTCGAAGATGAAGCTCAGCACGCAACCTCCCTGGCGAAGTGCTAATTTTGCGTTGGAGAAAGGGAACTCTAGCTCAGGCCGCACCCTCCATGGCAAAGAGGCGGAGAAAGGGAACTTAGAGAAGGGAGACGAGGGCCAAGGGCAAAACATGTTTTGGTGAGACAACACTTCTTCCTTAAAATCTCCTTTACGTGAAGTCGCGAAAAGTCGACTTCACTACATGGGAGGATTCACGTGAAGTAGTGCAACCAAAAGCACTGGCGCGGAAAGTGCTTGATTATGAGAGAATATAATGCGGAAACTGCCAACCAAACATGCCCTTAGTCTGCCCAAAACAAAGCAAATCAGGCTAATGGGTGCCATCTAACAAGTTCACTAATCCAAAGAAAATAGTACAAAAGATAAATTTATGGGTTGAAAATTGTAGTAAGTTTCTTACCAGAGTGTTGTGTGCCGATGGGGAACACAAACAGTACCAAGCTTCAAGCGTGAGAAAGGGGAAGAGGAGATGAAGGAAAAAAAAAAGAGAATATCATTTCTTATTGTCTAACTCCAAAGAAAGAAGAAGACTCCCTTATAAGGGAGGGCATGCCAGCTGATGGGCCGCGTGCCCTCAGGCTGACCATTAGCTGGTCATTTTCACACAAATCCCATTAAGGCCCATATTATGGCCCTGATTATAGCTTATTGAATCGTAAAAGGGAAATACTGAAAAGTAAAGTAAGCTTAACATAATAAGTCCTAATAATAGCAAGTAGTGCTGGTGTACACAACACTCCACCATGCTCCGCTTTCACCTTATCCTCAACCTCAAGGCAACCAAGTAGGAAAGTGATCCAGAAACTCATCTTCAAGCATCCAAGTGGCATCCTCAAGTGATCAACCCTTCCAAGCCATGAGTATCTCAGTGACAATACGGCCAGAATGATGCACTCGTCGCTTATCAACCACAGAGGCGGGAGTGAGTACATCGGACTCCGGTGGACCCATCAGTGGAAGAGGTGGAGCGCTAGAGATAAGGGTCGGATCCCCAACAAAGCGACGAAGATGAGAGACATTGAAGACCGGATGCACCAATGAACCAGCGGGCAATGCCAAGCGATAAGCCGCAGGTCCAATGCGTTCGACAATGGAATAGGGCCCGTGGTAACAGGGAGCTAACTTAGTATGGTCAGTCTGAAATAAGGAGTCTGGCGCTAGGGCATCATGGAAACATAGACAAGGTCACCCACCCGAAACTCCCGATCGGAATACTTTTTGTCATACACTTGCTTCATGCGATTTTGCGTGGAGGCCAAGTTGAGTTTACTCGAAGTGCTGCGCATGGAAAACCTTCCTTCATGCATGTGGGCTTGGGCAATGGGATTTTGCGGTGTCTGCGGTGGTGGGCCGGGCCTCTCCTAAGTGGGCCGGGAAATTTTATCCCCTCAAAGGAAACTCGTTTCCTCCGGAAAACACCGGAACTATCCATGGCTTCTCTTTCCCCACCAGAAAATTCGAGAAATTGTCTCTTTCAGTCTTTCTATCTCATAATCATACACTGAAAACTTGAAATCATTGGATTGGAGAAAGGGGAAGAAAACTTGTTTCTTCTGGAAAACATCCGAACCATCCATGGCTTCTCTCTACGCACCAGAAAATTCCAGAAGAAAAGCTTCTTTTAGTCTTTCCATCGGAAAACTATAAATACCAACACTCTTACGTTCCCTACAGCAAAAAAAACAAGAACATCTGAGTTGCAATCCAAACAATTGTTTTTCGTGGTCCTTTTGATCCCAAATTGGTAATGTCGTTGATCCAGAGCTTCTTCGGGCGCCGCCCCAGTGCCTACGATGTCTGCGACCCGTTCCAGTCCTTTGCCCAGAACTCCTCTCTTTGGAGTGAAACCTCTTCGTTTGCCAACATGAAGATGGACTGGAAAGAAACCCCAGAGGCCCACGTCTTCAAGGCTGACTTGCCGGGGCTGAAGAAGAAGGAGGTGAAGGTGGAGATCGAGGAAGGGAACATCCTCCAGATAAGCGGGGAGAGGAGCCAAGAGAAGGAGGAGAAGAACGATAAGTGGCATAGGGTGGAGAGGAGCAGTGGCACGTTCTGCAGGCGGTTTAGGCTGCCGGAGAATACTAAGGTGGACGAAATCAGAGCGGCCATGGAGAATGGAGTGCTTACAGTGACGCTGCCCAAGGTGGAGGAGAAGAAACCCGACGTCAAAGCCATTGAAATTTCCGGCTAAGATATTGTTGCAGTTTGTTCAATCATAATGGTACCAAATACTGTCTGCAGTGTTGTAGCACTAAGTCGTGGAGATACATGATATTGAATTTCTAATGTAATTATTGTTGCAAGTGGGCTATATAATGCTTTGGTCTTTTCCTCATCTAAATCTCTTTGTAATGTTATTCACTTATTCTTCTAAGTAAATGTGAATTATGTGATCACTGGTTCATGACACGCCCAAGTAATGAAAATTTCATTTGCCAGCTTATTTGTCTGACTTAACAATGCCTCGGGCATTGGTAACCATACCAAGTTGCGAGAGATGACCTGCTATAGTAGGAACGTTGCCCATATGATGGACGTGCTAACCTTTCTTCATAAAGGAGTAATAGAAACCTTGCCAGCTAGTCAGTGCGTTATATTTAAGCTTTACAACATGTAAAGAAAAAAAATTATGCGCCTGATAAACATAGGCATGTGCATCATAAGTGAAAGATCATCAAATTAAACCTGCCTGCCCCATGATTTAGGCTGCATTTGGAAGCAACTATCAGGCTGAAAAAAATGTCTTTCTGGCATAATTGTTGTGATTTGTGTTTGGAAGCTGATGAGTGAAAAAACTATGAGTGATGAGAATCCATGAAATATGTGATTTATGTTTAGAAGTTGATGAGTGAAAAATGCTAAAAATTTCAGCTATGACGAGAATAAATATGTAATCATTGCCAATGAAAGAGACCCTTTGGTGAAAAATGGTGAAAAATCTGGTGAGCATCAGCACTTGACAAAAATTGTCACACCGCAGCAAGCTCCTTTTAGTAGTGACAGAATTTCTTTTGATGTTCACTTCCAAACACACAACAACAAGGCTTTTTTCAGGCCTGAAATATTTTAACTGTGATTTTTTTTTCACAATCTCATTTCAGCTTCTAAACGCACCCTTAGAGTCCACTGAGCAATCGAAACCATGCTTTGGAAAAGTGCCGAGTGCACGTCGAGGCGTGAAATCATTTGTTCTACATTTCCTCCTGTAAAATCAAACAAGTGTCGTTTGAGAATGGTGTGCACCCTCCTCATTATGTCCACTTTGGTACCTTCAATCAGCCCAAGGAGGAGGGTCGTGCAGGCATGGACATGCAAGGCCCCCCAGGTGTTCGGTTAAATGCCTCAATGACACAGACTCACAATCCCAAGAGTTTGAGGAAGATTGGGAGGAGTACTCCAGGCCTCACGGAGGACCTTAGAGTGGGGTTGAGCCATGTTTGGCTCGCCTTCAGTTCCCACGCTATAATGGAGATGACTGATCTATACATGAGATATGTATTTTATTATCTCCTAAAACTTATGATTATGCTAGTGTTTGATTAGAATAACTACTACTTTAATATAGTTTTTGGTTTTTGTAGGAAGCAAGAGTAATACACAGAAATGGGAGAAAAGTAACACAAATGGATAAATCATCATAACTTTGTGTACAAATATCGGATTGGACTGATTCAAGAAGTCAGCTTTCCAACGCCACCAACTATGTGCAATTCGGAGTTCGGAGCGAAAAGTTATAACCATTTGAAATTTATGAATAGTAACTACGGTCGATCGGCTATCAATGCGATCGATCACCAGAGCCGCAAAAGCAGTGTATTGAAGGAAACGATCGATCGGACCTCAAAACGATCGATCGTATCTACTAGAATTTCTCAATCGCACAAGATAGTAACTATGATCGATCGATATCATACGACGTCGATCGGCAAAGCGATCGATTGGAGGAAAATAACGAAAGAATTGCGATCGATCGGTTGACGAACGATCGGCAATACGGAGCGATCGATCGCCGTGTATGGAAAACCGAAATAAGACCTATTTCGACTTGGATTTGGAAGGGGACTTTGTGGTTTCTCTTCAAACTTATAAATAGGCCTTATGAGAGAACGTTTTGGGCACCAGAGAATAGACTTTTGAGCTTTATTGGAGGCTAGAGCAAAGGAGAGAAGAAGATGAAGAACATGAAGAACACGATGGTGATTCCTCTTTCGATGCGAGGCTAAACACTTTTCCAAGGCGTAGATGAAGCCCAATAATCTGGTTGTGTAGTTTCTTTTCTCTCATCTTATGTTTTTACTCTAATTGGTGTATGGATTTTATTGTGTAATCACCGTTAATTAAATAAAGGTTTGTTCTTTGTACTCGAGAGAGACAAGAGCGAATTCTCGTGAGTTTCAATCCGAAGAATACTTGCGTATCCGAAAAGAACGTGAGTAGACTGAGGTGTTATATATAAATAAAATTTCATTGGTTTATACTCGAGAGAGATAGATCAAAATTCCATGTTTTAATTGTTTTATATGTTACGTCCGAGAGGAGAGCACTATATTTTGAGTTGACAAGTATATGTCCGAGATGAATATGCTAGCCAATTGGAAATCTTTATTCAAAAGAGAGAGAGAAACGATACACTAGTTTATTGTGGTGGATTCGAAGCCTTGGTCTTCTCCACATTGATTAATTCTCACTTAGTTTAGTTAAACGTTTATTATTATTTTTTTTATTAAATCAAACTACAACTTTTCTTGCACTTGAATTTGGTAAATCATTCATCCATCCCTGAGGTTCGACAACCCTTTAATACTCGCCGTAGTACAATTGCCTTGTGCACTTGCAAGGGTTTTAATTTTAAAATGATCAAGTTTTTGGCGCCGTTGCCGGGGATCGAACCCGGGTCACCCGCGTGACAGGCGGGAATACTCACCACTATACTACAACGACAAGATAGATAGATCACAATTCTATGTTTTAATTGTTTTATCTGTTACGTCTGAGAGGAGAGCACTATATTTTGAGTTGACAAGTGTATGTCCGAGATGAATATGCTAGCCAATTGGAAATCTTTATTCAAAAGAGAGAGAGAAACGATACACTAGTTTATTGTGGTGGATTCGAAGCCTTGGTCTTCTCCACATTGATTAATTCTCACTTAGTTTAGTTAAAAGTTTATTATTTTCTTAGATTAAATCAAACTACAACTTTTCTTTCACTTGAATTTGGTAAATCATTCATCCGTCCCTGAGGTTCGACAACCCTTTAATACTCGCCGTAGTACAATTGCCTTGTGCACTTGCAAGGGTTTTAATTTTAAAACGATCAAGTTTTTGGCGCCGTTGCTGGGGACGGCACAATAGTTTACTAAATTCTTAGCATAGTTAGTTTTAGAGTAGTTTAGTTTAATTTAGATTTCTTTTCAGTAGCTTAATTTCATTTTTCTTCTTTTGTAGGATTAAGAGAGAATGCTGATTTTCGTCATCGTTGGAAGGGCCTTCCCTTCCCACTGTTTGCACTCTCTTAACCTTCTTTTAGAGTAACTTTGGGTGCTTGGTGTTTTTAATTTTCTTTGTGGGATTGCATGACGTGCTAGTTATCACTATTAGGTTGCTAGTTGTCGTTATCTAGGACTGATGCTTGCTAGTTGTCGCTATTAGGATTGCACAAGTTTTGTTTGATTTTTATTGTGCATACATGGTCGTCGCTCCCTGAACCCCGACCTTGCCCTTGATCTTGATCCTGAGCGCCTATATAGAATCTGTAGAACTCCTAGCCCAATCCCTGAAATTCATCCAATGGCGGACAACATGAACCTTGGGGGTGGGAATGGCCAAAATCAGAATCCACTAATGCCCCATGCCCGTACCCTGCAAGACTACTACCATCCCACTGCCTACACCTCCCCCTCATGTATCTTACTGCCTACAACCGTGGCTAATTTTGAAATTAAGTCAAACATCATCCAGATGCTGCCCACATACCATGGTCAACTCAATGAGAACCCCTATAAGCATCTCCAAAATTTCCTAGAGGTTAACACAACCTTTAAACTCACACTGTCTGATGACCAGGTGCGCCTTAGGTTGTTCCCCTTCACCTTAAAAGATAGGGCCAAGGAATGGTTATACTCCCTTGAGCATAACTCTATTTCCACTTGGGAGGAACTTCAGGCCAAATTCCTCAAGAAATACTTTCCTGTGGGGCGGACCAATAAGATCCACCATGAACACCTTTAACCAGATACCTAATGAACATGAAAGCTGGAAGAGGATGAAAGCCCTACTCCGGTCCTGTCCCCACCATGATGTGCCCAAGTGGCAATTAGTACAGAGATTTCATGAGGGTGTGTGTGATCAGCACAAGACCCTAATGGATGCCTCTTGTGGAGGCACATTCATGAAGAAAACCTCTGATGATGCTTGGGATCTACTAGAGGACCTGAGCGAAAACTCTCTATACAGTGCCACCCTCTATAGATCTGAAGGCCATATGCCTGGTAGGAATGCCTCAAGGGGAGGCATGTACGATGTTAAAGCCACCACCAACCTAGAACACCAAGTGGCATCCATGACAGAGAGGTTTGACAGGTTTTTCTCTCAGACTCCACCTTATACCCCAACCTCTCAAGATACATGTGCCATCTGTGCCAGCCCTATGCACACCATAGTTGACTGCCCCTCAGCCTCCCAGTATCCTGACCTTGTACAGGAGCATGTCAACCTTCCACAGACTTACCCTAGAGCCAATAACCTCTATTCAAATACCTATAAACCGTGGTGGCGAAATTATCCAAATTTTGCCTGGAAACAACCTAACCAGGGGCCTGCCTTTAACCAGGCCCCAAGACAGGAATTCCAATACCATGCTCAGCCTTACTAGCCAGCCACAGTTCCCCCATTTGACCAAGCCAACTGGAAACTATCCCTAGAAGACCAAATGAGCCAAATGCTAGCCGCCTTAACTGAGATGAAAACTGAAATAAAAGCTGATATAAAAACTGAGATAGAATCCAAACACAAGGAGCTGAAAGGTGAGCTAAGAACCCAAGCCCAGCTTGTCCATTCACATACACAATCCATTGCCAAAATAGAAACCCAATTAGGACAGCTGACACAATCTATGAACCGTAGGGAAGTAGGAACCTTGCCCAGCCAACCACAGCAGAACCCTAGAGGCCAGTTCGCCGTTGAAGGTTCCCATTATCCAAATGATCAGGTGCAAGCCGTTACTACCCTAAGAAATGGTAAACAAGTTGACAATCTGGTTAGGGACCCAACCATTGCGAGTGTGGACACTCCCCTAGAGAAACCGAACCAACCCACTCCTACCATGCCTGATCCTGTTAGTCTCCCACCGCAGTAGGAAGCCCCTACGGAACCCACCAATGAAAAATCCTATATCCCCAGGGCTCCTTTTCCTCAATGCCTTAACCAACCCTCCCCGTTTAGTAAGTCCCACCAACGAATGGAGGAAATGTTAGAGGTGTTCAAGCAGGTTAAGATCAACCTTCCCCTCTTAGATGCCATCAAACAAGTGCCTGCGTATGCTAAGTTCCTGAAAGACTTGTATACCCAAAAGAGGAAAACCAAATCCCATGTCACCCAAAAGGTCTTTTTGACTAACCAAGTGAGCTCTTTACTGACCAGTGATATGCCATCTAAATTTAAGGACCCAAGTGTCGTTGTTATATCCATTGTCATCGGTGACCATACTATTAGCCGAGATCTCTTGGATTTAGGGGCCAGTGTCAACCTCCTCCCTTACTCAGTGTATGAATAACTTGGCCTCGGAGAGCTGCAGCCCACCTCAGTCACTCTTCAATTAGCAGACTGATCCATTCGCAGACCTAGAGGTGTTATAGAAGATGTTCTCGTTGGAGTTGACTGGTTCTACTTTCCTGTTGATTTTGTCGTCTTAGACATGGAACCAGTTGCCAACTCCAAATCCCAAATTCCTGTTATCCTTGGCCGCCCTTTCCTAGCCACAACCGATGCCACCATTAACTGTAGATCAGGGCTCATAAACGTCACATTTGGGAACATGAAAGTTAAATTAAACATTTTTAGTGCTTCCCAACAACCCTCGAGTGAAGCTGAGTGCCTTATGGTTGACGACCTAGATGACCTTGTCCAGGAGTACCTTCCCTTTGTTGTGCTTAAGGATGCCCTCGAGCACACCCTTTTCTATGACTAGATCGATCAATATGAGGGCACACCTCACCTTGAGGAGGTCCATCACCATTTAGTGGCTGCCCTATACCCTAGACATATCCCATGGAGACCCACCCCGACCCTCTCCCGGTGTCTACCGCCCCACCACTTAAACCCTCCATAGAATCCCCACCTACACTTGAACTAAAAACCCTTCCTAGCTCCCTCAAATATGTCTTCCTAGGACCTAACCACACCCTTCCTGTGATTATCTCATCTAGCCTATCTACTGACCAGGAAGCCCAATTGTTGGAGATCCTTACCACACACCGGCGAGCTATAGGGTGGACAGTGGCTGACCTCCGGGGTATAGACCCCTCTGTGTGCATGCATCACATAAACCTGGAGGACCAGGCTAAACCTTCTAGGGAGGGGCAGCGATGGTTGAACCCACACATGAGAGAAGTAGTGATGAAAGAGGTAGTGAAATTTTTAGACGCTGGAATTATATACCCTATCTCTGACAGTGAATGGGTGAGCCCCATCCAGGTCGTCCCTAAGAAATCGGGCATCATGGTGAAACCAAACTCAGAGGGTGAACTTGTGCCAATACGAGAGACCACGGGCTGGCGGGTATGCATTGATTATAGGAAGCTGAACTCCAATACCCGTCAAGACTATTTCCCTCTCCCATTCATTGACCAAATCCTAGAGAAATTAGTGGGCCAAGAGTTTTATTGCTTTTTAGATGGGTACTCCGGCTGTAATCAAGTGCCAGTTTTTCCAGGGGATCAGGAAAAGACGACTTTTACATGCCCCTTCGGTACATTTGCGTATCGAAGAATGCATTTTGGTCTTTGTAATGCCCCTGCTACATTTCAGCGATGCATGATGTCCATCTTTTTCGACATGATTGATAAATTTTTGGAAGTTTTCATGGACGATTTTTTGGTGTTTGGCACTTGTTTTGATGATTGCTTACACAATCTTACTTTGGTTTTAAAACGTTGTGAGGAAACAAACTTACTGTTAAGTTGGAAAAAGAGCCACTTTATGGTTCAACAGGGGATTGTGCTTGGACATGTTATATCAAAAAGGGGTATAGAGGTTGACAAGGCCAAGGTTGACCTGATTGCTAATTTACCACCACCTACATCAGTTAAGCAAATACGGTCTTTTCTTGGCCATGCAAGGCTTTATCGTCGATTCATCAAAGATTTTAGCAAGATATCACGTCCACTATGTCACCTTCTCGGTCAGGATGTGCAATTTGAATTTGATGAGTCGTGTAAATAAGCTTTTACCACATTAAAAACCCTCCTCTCTAGCTCCCCCATCATTAAACCCCCTTCTTCGAAATAATGTGTGACGCATCTAATTTTGTAATAGGGGCAGTGTTAGGCCAACGCATCAACAAAATTTCTCATGTTATATACTATGCTAGCAAGACACTCACTGATGCTCAATTGAATTATACTACCACAGAAAAAGAGTTGCTTGCTATTGTGTTTGCATTATATAAGTTCAGGTCATATCTCTTGGGGAGTAAGATCATTATTTTCTCTGATCATGCAGCCTTGTGGTACCTTCTTTCTAAGAAAGATGCCAAGCCGAGGCTGATTCGTTGGATTTTACTCCTGTAGGAATTTGACTTTGAAATTAAAGATAAAAAGGGTTCTGAGAATGTCGTGGCTGATCATCTATCCAGAATTCCTATTCCTGATCTACATAGCCATGATCCTCTAAGGGATTCATTCCTTGATGAGCAGCTTTTTGCGGTCTCCACTACATCTCCACCTTGGTTTGCACATATTGTGAATTATCTTGCTGTGGGTCAAATTCCAACCTTTTGGTCTAAACATGACAAAGACTTTTTTTTTTCTCTCGAGTCAAACATTACTATTGGGATGACCCTGACTTGTTTAAGATATGTGCTGATCAAGTCATAAGACGATGTGTCCCTGAGAGTGAGTTTCATAGCATCCTATCTTTTTGTCACTCTCATGCCTGTGGTAGACACTTCGGTGGAAGGAAAATTGCGGCCAAAGTACTTCAAAGCCGTTTTTATTGGCCAAATCTATTTAAAGACGCCCATGCTTATTGTCAATCTTGTGATAGGTGTCAAAAATTGGGAGCCTTGTCTAAAAGGAATATGATGCCCCTACAACCTATTTTGATTGTTGAAATGTTTGATGTTTGGGATATCGATTTTATGGGACATTTTCCACCATCTTTTAGTCATACATATATTTTTGTTGTTGTGGACTATGTGTCTAAGTGGATTGAAGCTGTTGCCACTAGGACCAATGATCATAAAGTTGTGCTGGAATTTCTGAAATCTAATATTTTCAGCAGGTTTGGAACTCCTCGAGCTATTATCAGTGACAGAGGTTCTCATTTTTATAAAAGGTCTTTTGAAACTCTTCTCAAGAAATACTCTGTCACCCACAATGTTGCCACACCATATCATCCTCAGACGAGTGGCCAAGTGGAGGTCTCCAATCACCAAATCAAGCAGATTCTGGAGAAGACGGCTCGCCCCGATAGGAAGGATTGGTCCTTGAGACTGAATGATGCATTATGGGCCTACCGGACAGCATTCAAGACCCCTATTGGTATGTCTCCTTATAGATTGGTATATGGCAAAGCTTGCCATTTACCTGTTGAGTTGGAACATCGGGCTTATTGGGCTATTAAGGCCTACAACTTTGATATGGATAAAGCCGGTGAGCAGCGAAAACTCCAACTGAGTGAATTAGAGGAGATGTGCTTTGATGCATATGAGAATGCCAAACTCTACAAGATGAAGACCAAAGCCGTACATGACAAGATGATATTCAGAAAGTCCTTTCAGCCTGATCAGAAGGTACTACTTTACAAATATTTCCTGGGAAGCTCCGATCTCGGTGGTCTGGGCCTTTTATTGTCAAAGAAGTATTTCCACATGGTGCGGTTGAGATCCAAAATCTAAAAGATGAGAGTACATTCAAAGTTAATGGCCATCGTCTAAAACCCTATCTCGAGACTGTTGTTGACTTGGATGATGGGCTGGTGTATTTAATTGATCCGACAATTACAGAATGATTGTGGCTACGTCTGGCTGAAGATGTTAAACTTAGCGCTTGGTGGGAGGCAACCCACATATTCAGGTGTATTCTCTCCTTTATCTGATTTTCTTTGTTATATGCTCATTGTCATGCTATATTTTGTTCACATTGAGGACAATGTTCATACTAGGTTTGGGGGAGAGGATATGCTCTAAAAATAAAAAATACAAAATCGAAGAATAGTAGATACGATCGATCGGATGTAAACGATTGATCGCTATCCGATGGACGCCTTATCTGTGCGATCGATCGCTATGCGGTACATCAACACCGTTCATCTTCAATCTAACGGGCGCTGTTTCTCAATTTACATAACGATCGATCGGATAGAAAACGATCGATCGCGGGTCGTCTTCCTCGCGTTTAAAATTCGAACAGCCACGGCGAGAGAAATCTATTTCCGCTCGCCGCGTTTGAGCTAAAACTTTGGCCCCCTAAGGATTTTTGCACGTAGAATCCAGATCCGGTGTCTGTTTCCGTGATTTCCCACTCCTTTCATCGCAATCACTCCTTTTTCTTTTGATAAGCCGAAACTTAAAAAGTCAATTTTTTTTATTTTCCGGTAGATATTGTTGCGATTACTCTCATGCATGCCCTTATATTGATTATTGTGATGCTTATGCATGACTTTCAGCTTCTGATTCTTCGATTTTAGATGTTTTATTTAATTTTTAGGATTTGTGTTCTTTCGGTGAACAGTGTTTTGCTATATTTTAAAAAAAAATTTCGAAATCATATTTCGGGGATATATATCTCTCTCATGCATACTTCTATATTGATGATTGCGATTTTTGTTATGCATGATGATCCCTTTCGATTTCCTAAGTTTTCATAAAATTTTTATTTTTTTATTTTTAAGAAATTCATTATTATTTTCTAAAAAAAAAATTTCGAAAATTGTGAAGTGGATCTGCTATTACATGCTTACTGTGATGTTTAAGTTTGCAATTACATCCTGCATATTTTTGTACCTTATTTGATTTTCATTCTTATCTTTGGTTTTCAGGTACAATGCCTCAGAAATCAATCGCTCACAAATGCTCAAGGGGTGAAGCTTCTTCATCACGTCCTGCTCCTTTCACCCCTCCACCTGAACCTGTTGCACAGGCACGACCCACACAATATGAGAGGCAGGTGGTCCTGAACCCATCTATTCCCGATCTTCCGACTCAGAGATGGATTGAGGAACGGCTGGATTGGGTGAACTATTCACCCATATCGATGTAAAGAGGCAGACTGCATTTGCAATGGTCCACGAGGACTCGGTCCGGGAATTCTATGCAAATGGCACCATTGAAGACAATGATAATCCAGAGCAGGTGACCATTCAGAGCATTGTATGTGGTATTCCTATCTGGGTCCGGGTCGCCGATATTGCTAGCGCTATGGGGTGTGACAGAGGTACGATTCATCACCCTGATTTTGATGGATATCAGTTTCCTCCCTACCGGAATATCACACGGCGGTTGATGGGATCTGCAGTAGGACCTGGGACCTCTACCTACCTAGCCGCCATCAGCATGCGAGCTGAGTTCCGCTTTGCCTTTTTAATTCTACAGCATGATGTATGGTCGGCTCGGAAAGAGAAAGTCGACCGAACCATGATTGATTTACTCTATGTATTCGGCGACGATACTCGACGCCGTGATCTTGACTTGCCTTCATTCGTCTTTGGTCGGATGAAGCAAATGATGGTGGGCCGAAAAGATGAGAGGTTACCATATCCATACATTTTAGAGCGGATATTTCTGACCCATGGGGTTCATTTTCCTGCGCATTCTCGAGTATCTCATGGACTAGGGCCCATTGGAGTGGATGAGTATAACCGTATGATAGGCCATACATGACGTGGGTGGCCACGAGCTCCCCGTCTTGAGGAACACGCTGAGATACCTGAGGGTGAGCCTGCTCAACCACCATGGGCAACGATGCAGCAGCAAATAAGCGATCTCACTGGCCATGTGCAAGAGATTCGCCAGTCACAGCAGGAGATTCGCCAGTCACAGCAGGTGCTTATAGATTCCCAGCATGCCATTTCGGAACGCCTCGACTCCATAGTCAATTTTCTTCATGCATGGCGTTTTCCTCCAGGCGATGGTGATGGCGATGATCGGGATTTCTAGTCCACTTCCTATGATGTTTTCCTTCCTCTTTCTCTTTTTACCTTTTGTGATCATTGTATTTTGTCTTTATTGTGCATTGAGGACAATGCTTATATTAGGTTTGGGGGAGAGGATGTGCTTCATTGTAAAATCAAAAAAGGAAAAAAAAAGAGTTAAATTTGTTTGACTAGTTTTAAGTTATTTGTTAGTATTTTTGTTAGGATTTGATAGTTTATCCCGTAATAATGCATATTACAATTATTAGGAGATTAATTAACATTAGAAGTGTGAGTAAGTATACTGGAGGATAGATACACTTAACTGAGCATATCTTTCTATTACAGTCCTCTTGGAATATGTGCTTGAACTAAGAAAACTCACTCACACACATTAGTACATAAAGTAATACCATCTAGAGATTTGTTGAATGCTAATTTACAGTGGGATGTCTTTAGTCATAGTCATTGGATGATGTGTAGTTATCTGTTGAGCTTAAAAGATCATTATAGACTATTTATTTGGCTATGGTAAGGGATTAGAACCGGAAATAGGTTGAGAGTATAATACAACCTGGACAAAATAAAGATGTGCTGAAAATAGCAATGCTGAAAATCAAAATGTGAAAAAATGAAAACAAAATGAAAGAAAGGGGCTGCTTGACTTTATAGGATTAACTTAGGCTGATGCTCGGGGCCCGAAGCGGTCTCTTAAAACCTAATGCCCTAAGCCAAATTGGTTGGGAGTCATTGGCCTGAGTCATTGCTAAACCTAAGCATCCTGAAGTCAGGCCTTACACAATCCTAGCGAAAAAAAGAAAAAAAAAGTCTATGGTGTATTATCTTCTCAAATCTAGAATGTTGGACCCGAAGGAGGCGCGCAGATCTGTGCTATCATGAACCTAAAGATTACGATGACTATGTAGATTCTGATGTTCTTTGGTTAATGGGTAACACTGGATCTGTATAAAACTGAAATTTAGAATGTCTTGCTACAATGTTCTACACTTTTACTATTTACATTATCACGCTATATTATATTGAGCAGAAATTTTCAAGATGAAAGTGTGGAATAAAACCACTTACTTGAAGGCTTCTATATTCCTGTTGATTATGAACCAAGTACATGTGGTTGATTTTCTTAAGCATTGTAGTTTTGCATTTGTCAGGATAATAGGTTTGCTTGTTTTGCAATGTTTTATTTTTGTTTTACTTCTTTATGTAGGTTAATTAGATTCATAAATACATGTTTGTGGGTAGCATGGCTGCAAACCCTCACGACACAACACTCGTCCTACTAGGGACACCTAGAGGTTTAACGGCTTGTTGCATACGCTCAATGCAATCGTGTTCCCTACGAAAGTGGTGTTTACTTTTATGCATTAGTTTCCTTAGTTTGTTTGATTTTGTTTTGTTTTGTTTTGCTAGGGACTAGCAAAATATAGGTTTAGGGGTGTGATCTATACATGAAATATGTATTTTATTATCTCCTAAAACTTATGATTATGCTAGTGTTTGATTAGAATAACTACTACTTTAATATAGTTTTTGGTTTTTGTAGGAAACAAGAGTAATACACAAAAAATAGAAGAAAAGTAACTTAAATAGTTAAATCATCATAACTTGGTGGACAAATGTCGGATTGGACTGATTCCAGCTTCATGTTAAAGTTCAAGAAGTCAGCTTTTCAATGCCACCAACTACGTTCAATTCGGAGTTCGGAGCGAAAAGTTATAGGCATTTGAAGTTTCTGAATAGTAACTACGATCGATCAGCTATCAATGTGATCGATCACCAGAGCCGCAAAAGCAGTGTATTGAAAGAAACGATCGATCGGACCTCAAAACGATCGATCGTATCTACTGGAATTTCTCAATCATGCAAGACAGTAACTACGATCGATCGGTATCATACGGCGTCGATCGGCAAAGCGATTGATCGGAGGAAAATAACGAAAGAATTACGATCGATCGGTAGACGAACGATCGGCAATATGGAGCGATCAATCGCCGTGTGCGGAAAACCAAACTAAGACCTATTTCGACTTGGATTTGGAAGGGGACTTCGTGGTTTCTTTTCAAACTTATAAATAGGCCTTATGAGAGAACGTTTTGGGCACCAGAGAATAGACTTTTGAGCTTTATTGGAGGCTAGAGGAAAGGAGAGAAGAAGATGAAGAACATGAAGAACACGATGGTGATTCCTCTTCCAATGCAAGGCTAAACACTTTTCTAAGGCGTAGATGAAGCCCAATAATCTGGTGGTGTAGTTTCTTTTCTCTCATCTTATGTTTTTACTCTAATTGGTGTATGGATTTCATTGTGTAATCACCGTTAATTCAATAAAGGTTTGTTCTTTGTACTCGAGAGAGACAAGAGTGAATTCATGTGAGTTTCAATCCGAAGAATACTTACGTATCCGAGAGGAACGTGAGTAGACTAAGGTTTTATATATCAATAAAATTTCATTAGTTTATACTCGAGAGAGATAGATCACAATTCCATGTTTTAATTGTTTTATGTGTTACGTCCGAGAGGAGGGCACTATATTTTGAGTTGACAAGTGTATGTCCGAGATAAATATGCTAGCCAATTGGAAATCTTTATTCAAAAAGAGAGAGAGAAACGATACACTAGTTTATTGTCGTGGATTCGAAGCCTTGGTCTTCTCCACATTGATTAATTCTCACTTAGTTTAGTTAAAAGTTTATTGTTTTCTTAGATTAAATCAAACTACAACTTTTCTTTCACTTGAATTTGGTAAATCATTCATCCGTCCCTGAGGTTTGACAACCCTTTAATACTCGCCGTAGTACAATTGCCTTGTACACTTGCAAGGGTTTTAATTTTAAAACGATCAATGATGATCCGGGGGAATGACTATACAAGGCAAAGAAGTTCTTCGCCTACCAGGGAACACACTCTGAGGCTGAAAGATTGTGCATAATTGCATTTCATTTAGATGGTGATGCCTTCGTATAGTTCCAGAGTTTTGAGAAGGAGGTCTGCTTCCCAACTTGGCCTTCTTTTGCAGACGAACTTTGCATCTAGTTCGGTCCCAACGAGTTCCATGACTTTAACGAGATGCTCTCCACCCTGTGCCAGACGACCACAGTGCGAACCTACTATTTAGAATTCATGAAGATCGTCAACCATCTTTCTGATTGGCCAATGGCGGCCTTAATGGGGACCTTCAAGAGGGGACTTAAACTGGAAATTTCATATGAGATGCGCCACTTCCATTGTACGTCGATGTGAGAAGTAGTGCATCATGCACGGATTGAAGAGGAAAAGCTGGCCTGGCAGCGACGAAGAGGCTGATTTGACCCCTCTCAATGACCTCCAGCCAGCCCAGCGCTATTCCCTCTCTCAGCGCCAAGCCTTACTACCAGCCGAACCAACTAGCCCCATGCCCTTGCTGCCCCTCCAGTCTGTCGCCTCACACCTGCCCAAATAGATGAGAGGAGCACTAAGGGCTTGTGCTTTAAATGTGGTGAGAAGTTCGTGCCCAACCACCATTGCTCCGTCCGTGGCAATTTGCTTGTCAAGGAAAATCTTTCCTCTTCCTTGGATGCACTGCCCCTTTATGACAATGTGCCGGAGATTTTTGTGTACGCCTTCTCTGGAAACTTTACTCCTCGTACCATGCATGTCCAAGGTTACCTCAAGCGGCAACAGGTGGCCATCCAAATTGACACTAGATCCACCCACAATTTCATCAATGATAAGGTGGCACAACGATTGGGATGTTGTGTGTCGGATTTCAAGCCGTTTAATGTCTTGATTGGCGATGGTAAGCATCTTCGGAGCGCTGGAATGTGCACACAGGCTTCATTATCAATTCAGGGTCATCCTTCACCACTGACTTATTCTTATTGCCCACGAAGGGGACGGACATGGTGTTGGGAGTCCAATGGCTACAAGAACTTGATGATGTGGTGTGGAACTTTCGCGACATGATCATGGAATTTGAGGTGAGAGGGCAGCGGGTGCGCATACAGGGTTCTCAGTCGGGCTCCTTCCAGTCCGTTGTTACACATGAAAAATACACATTTGTATATGCCTTTTTACCTATTTTTAGGCATAATTTCTAGTTAAAATAAGGAACAAAGTGGGTTAGTAGTGAATAATTTAGTAATTAAGAATTAAATAATTAGTGCATTATTTCGAGAGGATTAAAGATACAATTTTTACTAAAAATTCGGACGAGAATTGAATTGCAAATTTACTGATTTGGAAGGCAGACAAAAGGAAAGATGTTTGTTACCCGAAATAGATATGGAAAAGGATATGGATTTGGGATGAAGAGAACTGTGCAGTATCTATACAAAACAGAGAGTCGACGCTCGAGGGAGGACGGGAAGAGAACAATTGTTTTTATTTTTTCATTTTTACGGTTCAAAAAGTTTGTCTTTTCCATTATGTTTTTTTTCATCTCGGCTACTGCTTGGTTGCCCTGAATTTGTAACAAGTTGTACTAGAACGAACCAATCGAGAGAAGTGGATTCACTACGCTGTGCTTGTTTCTTAATTTCTGCAATTCTTGTAAGTTGAATTTAATTTTTAATTGAGATGAATCTTATTATTTTTACAATTCAATTTCCTAATATGAATAACTAATCTCCTATCTAGGGTTGAGATGATGCTATGATTAGTTGTAGGAGTAGTATTCATATGATGCAATTTTTACCTCAAATTAATGAACTTCGATGATTGTTATTCTTGAATCAATTGCATTAAATTGTAAGTTTAATAAGTTGTTTGGATATTAGTTGTGATTTATCTAAGGATGGATACAACTAATGATTTGAATTTCATCTGTTGATATGCAAGAGAAGACCAATTTTATTTCAAAATTTGTATGCTTTCATGCTGATATTTTTCGTAAGAGAATAGATTGAATTCTAATTCTCTATGAGATAACAGTGAGAACAATTGGGGATTTTGAATAATTGCTCCTATGATTATCGTGTGCTAATTCTTATGCCCTAATGTTTTAAATTCTTGATAAAAGTTACAATTTTTATTTGTCAGTTAGATTTCTTTCTGTAATTTAATTAATCGCCTTTCCATTAGTTATTTAGTTACCATTGCATAATTGATTTTAGTCTTTGATCAGTAGTAGTATAGTTAATTAAATCAATTTAATTCTTTAGAAAGGGTAGTTAATCTGATCTTAGAATTAGAGTTCCAAAAATACAAGTCCATGTGGGTTCGACCTCGTAAAATTGTACAATTGTACTCCAAATATGATTCGTACACTTGCGAGTAAAATTAAGAAGATTAATTAAAATAACAACATCCGCCCAGCCGGTGAGTTCACTCTTTAGATTTTCACCTCAAGGATTTTTCCTCTAGCAATGTGCAACAGTTGATGTGCGCCAGGTGAGTCTTCCAGAGGACCTGCTTACCCTATTGGCTGCGCATGAGGACATATTTACTGAGACTAAGGGGCTTTCGCCAGTGCGACGCCATGACCATCAGATTCCTATCATTCTAGGTGCTTTGCCCGCTAATGTCCGCCCTTATTGTTATCCTCACATACAGAAGGCTGAGATTGAGCGATTGGTGTCCGACATGCTCCGGACATGTATCATCCAGCTGAGTGCTAATTCTCTTCTCTGATATTACTTGTCTGGAAGGACGGGACTTGATGATTCTGTGTAGACTACAAGGCACTTAATGCCATCACCGTCAAGGATAAGTATCCCATTCCGGTGATTGAGGAGTTACTTAACAATTTGGCCGGAGCGACGGTCTTTAGCAAACTTGATCTTTATTCGGGTTATTATCAAATCTGAATGCAACCCACTGACATCCATAAGATGGTCGTTTGCACTCATGATAGACATTTTGAGTTCTTGGTCATGCCGTTTGAGTTAACCAACGCACCTGTGACCTTCCAAAGCATCATGAATGATCTGTTTGTTCCTCTGCCGATTTGTCTTGGCCTTCTTTGATGACATTTTGATCTATAACACATCATGGGTGGACCACTTGAGCATCTCAGGTCTATTTTCTCTATTTTTTGAGCTAATTCATTATTTCTTAAGTGCTCGAAGTGCTCATTTGGCAGTGAACAGGTGGAGTACCTTGGTCATATTATCTCTCATGAGGGGGTTACTACTGACCCTTTGAAGGTGACTGCTATGCTTTCATGGCTGATCCTCACTTGTGTGTGGGCACTCTGCGGATTTCTGTGCCTCACAGGGTATTATCGGCACTTCATTAGTCAGTATGGTTCGATTGCTAGCCCCGTCAATGCACTTCTCAAAAAGGGGGCATTTACATGGACGATGGTGGCCCAATAAGCGTTCGAGTGGCTGAAGTGAGCCATGGCTACCGCTCCAGTGTTGGTGCTCCCAAATTTTGGTCTTTTCTTTGTCATCGAGACAGATGCAGTGGATGCCGGTCTCGGTGCCGTCCTACTTCAGAAGGAACGACTTATTGCATTCTTCAGTAAAACACTTTTCAGATGATCTTTAACACTGTCAGCCTATGAGAAGGAGATGCTCACCATAGTGCATGCCATCACTAAATGGCACCCTTACTTGCAAGCCGCCGTTTCCTCATTCGCATCCACCATAAGCCTTTGAAATATTTTCTCGAGCAGCGGGTTTCCACTCCGGCTCAGCAGTGGTGGGTCAGCAAGATTTTGGGGTATGATAATGAAGTGGTGTACAAGAAGGGCGAAGAAAACACGGTGGCGAATGCACTCTCTCGCCGCCCTGAAGAGGATTCATGCTTGGCATTCTTTGTACCCTCTTGCCCATTCATTCTAGATCTGCGGTGGCCTTATTTAGAGGATCCATATGCCTGTGAATTGGTTCATCATTTGCACTTGGATCCCACTGCCGCACCCTTCTTGATGACCTCCTCTTCTGGAAAAGGGCGACTTTGGGTGTCAGATGCCTTTGACCTGCGACGACGCATTCTTTCTCACTTCCATGATACACTATTTGTTGGTCATGAGGACATATAAGCGGGGCAGTCATAGTTTTTTATGGCAGGGACTTCGAAGGGCGGTTGAGAACTATGTCGCTGCTTGTGACGTTTGTCGACTGTCAACGTGCAAAGGCTGCCACTACATCACCCACATGGTTACTTTAGCCTCTTCCTATTTCCGATAAGGTTTGGGAAGATGTGTCTATAGATTTTGTGGAGGCCTTGCTAGTCGTGCAGGACAAATCGGTGATATTAGTGGTTGTGGATCGTCTGTCCAAGTATGCGCATTTCTGTGCTCTAGGTCATCCGTTCACTGCCAATACTGTCGCCGAGCTCTATGTTTGTGAGATAGCCAAGTTGCATGGCATGCCTCGCACCATTGTCTCCGATAGGGATCGGATCTTCCTTTCTCAGTTTTGGCGAAAGTTCTTCGCACTCCAGGGCACTGAGCTTCATATGAGAACCGCTTAACTCCCACAGTCTGACGGTCAAACTGAGGTGGTTAACCGTTGCTTGGAACAGTACTTGAGATGTTTTGTAGGGGATCAGCCCTATCGTTGGCTTCAGCTCCTTCTTTGGGCATAATGGTCATATAACACGGCCTATCATACTCGGGTTGGGTTCACTCCGTTTGAAGTGGTATATGGCAGTCTTCCCCCTACCGTGTTGTCCTATGTACCCCACCGTTCTTCTGTGGCCGAGGTTGATTATACGTTACAGATTCAGGATGAGGTTATCAGGCAGCCCCAAGTTTAAAAGTTAAAACATAAGAAAAATCCCTATATTCTCTCCCAGTTAAGCTTCTCTCCTATTCAAATTTCAAACGATAAAGGAACTCAACCTTCTCGATTGAGACCAAGAACTCAAGAGAATTTTCTTTCCTTTATTTGGACAAAGTCTCCACTTGTGGATCTTTTTTCTTCTTGTTTATACAAGCCATGGCTCCTGCCTCTTGTGTTCATAATGTCCACTTTGAAGCAGAGTGGAGACGTCACCGGGGCACCGGGAGGGAGAGGGAGACGTCACCGGGGCACCGGAGGGGGAGAAAACAGAGTGGGGAGAGGGGAGGAGGGGAAGAAAACAGATGGGGGGAGAGGGAGGAGAGAGAGGGGGGGAGCAAGGTCGACCCACCGGGTCAAACCGGTTGGCCCGACCCGGTCATCTAACCGGGTCAATGGCCGAACCGGGTCTTAAAACTGTCACATCCCGAAATCCCATACCTCGATCGGAGTGCGGAAGCCAAAAATTGAGATACATTTCGAGGTAGAGATCCCGAGCACGCGAACCGAACAGTCGATTTCCCCACCGATTACAATCATCTTAAAAGAATGTGTAACCCATTATGCCCCCAATCAGTGTAATACAATAACAGACATCAATAGATAATATTAAATGAATTTATTTAATAATAATCCATTTAATAAAATTTAAAAAAAATAAACCTATAAGTCTATGGCATACAATTGCCAATAATGTCATAAGCATCAATAAAAGCAAAGCAAATAACTAGATAGAATTTAAAACTCTTCACGGCTCCTGCGATCCGCATTTCCACTACTGCACTTCCTGATCTCAATTTTTATTTGTGCCTGCATCAGAGGATGCATGAGTATTTCATAGAAATACTCAGTAGGATGTAAAAACCCACTGAATTAAAAAAAGCAGTATGAAGAGAATAAGAATAACAAAGGATTGTGAACATTCCACAACATCTGGACTGAACCAAGGTCTATACACCTGAAAGGCTAGTCAATAATAACCATCCCAACTCACAAGTATAGGAAAAACATCAATAAGACTCCGAACAAACATATGTGTAAGGAGAGAATAACAATCATATCAAAGGCTCCAGACATCTATAGTGAAAGGAGTTATAATTTCTGCTCGCTGAACTGGTCGCTCGCAAGTGACTAAAATAATATATCAGAACCACCCTAGGGGTTCTCTTTTGGAACCCTGCCATGCGTTTAGGATGCTGGCTCCACCAGTGCTTACGAACATGATGGGCGGAGACTGAAGACCTTCCGTAATGTCCACAATCTAACGTACGTATAGTGCCTCCCTTCGGGCAGTATGGAATCGCAACTCCATAAATATTAGTGACCTCGCAAGATCTGGCAATGGCTTAATTGAGCATACTATGAATCCACCATGGGGAGAGTCTCGCAAGATCTCCAGTGGAAGAAACAATCATGTAATCAATATGAGCAATATCTCAAAGGAATAGAGGTCGCAACACTCTAAGATCATAAGGTATTTCTCACCAGAATAGACTCTCTCACGGAGTATGGAAAGAAATGTCAAGGTCTTTGGCCAAAAAATAACTCACTCATTGAAGTAGCATAGAATAACAAGTTTCTTAAAGGCATGCAAATCACTCTTGGAATAACAAGATAACCCAACAGACATTTTGAATAATAACAACTCACCCAAGGAGTACCATACAATCAGTACATACCTTTCATGCTCAGCCCTAGATAGGAATTTCCCATACATATTAGAATTTTATAATACAATATCAGAAATAAGAATACCAAAGAATCTTAGATGATTTTGAATTCCAAGTGGAATCACAATCCGACATCAATGCTTTTAAGATAGATAGTTATGAATCTCTTGATCAAAGGATTATCCCTCCTAATTACATTACTTCTAACCCAATTCTTACTGTAATATACCATAAATATATAGTCCAATTACTGGTATTGACACGTTAAACATTATCATATCATATTACATTATGTTATTTGTATACTTTAGTATTTTCTCTCAGATTCAGCTCACTGCCTCCGGCATAACAGTCCTATTCCGATGGCTACTGTGCTCTGTACAGTAAGATTTAACTTCTGAATTTTTTTTTTTGATACTACTCTTATGAGTCTAGTTTCCAACCCCACTGATTTTATATTTTTCGGATTTTATTTAAATTAGTTATGAATTATTTACTACCGACTGTTAGCACAGAAACAGTTCTAGCCAAGATTAAGATTCTTAATTAAACTTAATGATCTCACTTACTAACACTTAATAGATGATAATACAATATTAACAGACAATAATACTCCTCTTCTAGATCAATTACAAACCCTAAGATTGTTTGGAATTACTAAAGTATACCCCTTTTTCATGTTCCTTTACATATAACACAGTTTTAAATATTAATACATCCCAAATAAGACAATTAATACAAGACACACATTAAGACACAAAACTCAACGTGGATCATGGTCAACCAAACAATATCAGAACTTTTAGTCTCTGGAAAATTAATAAAGCATCAGACTTTAGGTATGAATTCCCATCTAGACACGTAGCATGAATGCACATATGATTATGATGCACTAAGCATGGAAATAATGACACAATTCATTTATCTCACAAGAATCAAAAAATACTCTAAGTTACTGAATGATGACACATATAAACATCATAAGAAAGAAGAAAAGAGATGGAAAAACCATCCTACTCTTAATTCACCGAAAATTCCGCCTTTTTATACGTTGCTTGTCTCCTCTGCTTCCTCCAAAGCGCCCGCTCTAAGCTCTTGCAAAACTCCCACATTAAGAAGCCTTATAGGAGGTGGGTGAACGTGGGAAGAAGGAAAAGGTCTCTGGACATTCTAGGGCTAGGTTTTCCAATAGCACAAGCCAACTCTTTAGGGTTTATATAGAGTTTGGGGAGAATCCCTTCTTAAACCAATTTTCTATATCATAGACACTTCCCACCAATGAGAAGGCCTCAAGATCTTTCTAGAGACGTGCAATTTAAGTCCAGTTGGGATTTGGCATCTTTCCCATGCAAATCCACCCCAAAAATAAGCTAGAAATCGCAAAACCGCAACCGGCGATCAATCGGCAATACGGCAATCGATCGTCGCATGCCTTTTTCTAAACTACTGCATTACTGCCGATCGATTACAATTATTGACAATCGATCATTTTTTCCGAAACAAAACAATCAATAATCGCAGTAACTACGATCGATCGTTTTGATAAGCGGTCGATCGGTTCAATTTGCCGATCGATCGTTTATTCTGGCGATCAATCGCAGCCACTCCAAATAAAATTCAATTTCTCATATCTTTTCACTACGAACTCCAAATCGCGCATAGGTCATTGCGTTGGAAAGCTCTTCTCACCAACTTTAATCCCCATAAAGAAAATATAACCAAATCAAACATTAAGAGGGTCAAATTTCGGTTTTAATATACTTACTAATTTTCTGGGTGTTACATCCTCCCCTACTAAAAAGAACATTTCGTCCTCAAAATGCCATTACTCATTCTTCAAAAAGGTAAAGGTAGGATTTCCTCATTTCTCTTTCCATTTTCCAAGTCATTTCCTCAGCTAGCTGGTTTTGCCACAAAACTTTCACGAAAGGAATAGTCTTTCGTCTAAGTACTTGATCTTTTCTGTCCAATATTTTAACAGGTTTTACCAGAAATGTCAAATATGCTTCTAACTCCAACGTTGTGAAATCCAAAACATGTGATGGGTCTGGTACATACTTCCTCAACATGGAGATATGGAAAGTATTATGTACCTCATCCAACTGTGGCAGTAAAGCCAACCGATATGCAACTGGCCCAACTCGCTCCAAAATTTCAAATAGTCCAACGAACCTCATACTCAACTTTCCTTTCTTACTAAATCTCATAATTCCTTTTGAAGGTGATACTTTCAAAAATACATAGTCTCCTTCTTGAAATTCCAACACCCTCCGCCTCTTGTCCGCGTAAATCTTTTGGCGACTCTGAGCCGTTTGTAGTCTTTATCTGATCTGTCTTACCTTTTCTGCACAGTATTGCACTAATTCTGATCTCAGCACTTGATTCTCTCCAACGTCTGTCCAACATATAGGGGATCTACATGGTCTTCCATATAATGCTTCAAATGCCATTTTGATAGTAGAATGATAACTGTTATTATATGCAAACTCTATCAATGGTAAATGATCATCCCAATTACCTTTCCAGTCAATCGCACAGGCTCTTAGCATGTCTTCCAAGGTTTGAATCGTGCGTTCTGATTATCCGTCACTCTGAGGATGAAATGTTGTACTAAAATTTAACTTGGTTCCCAAAGCCTCTTGTATACTCTTCCATGTTCTTGATGTAAACCGGGGGTCTCGGTCAGACACAATAGATAACGGCATACCATGTAGTCTGACAATTTCTCTGATTTATAACTCTGCCAAGCTTTATGGGTTTTGTTTCTATCTAATCGGGAGAAAGTGTGCTGCCTTTGTGAGTCGATCCACTATAACCCAAATCACATCTCGCTGTCTTTGAGTTTTTGGCAATGCTACCACAAAATCCATTGTAACGTACTCCCATTTCCATTGTGGAATCTCCAGCAGTTGCAACATTCCAGCCAGTCTTTGATGTTCAGCCTTTACTTATTGACAAGTCAAGCATCTCGATACAAACTTGCCAATATCTCTTTTCATCTTATTCCACCAAACCATCCTCTTCAAATCTTAATACATCTCCGTACCTCCAGGATGAATGTTATACTGAGAGTGATGTGCTTCATGTAGAATTTTCTGTCTTAATTCCATGTCTTTAGGTACTACCAATCTTCCTTGGAATCGAATACTTCCATCTGCTCCTTTTCCAAAATTTGTCTTGTCCAATAATTTATGTATCTGAGGGTTCTTCTTTTGTACTTCTAGGATTTTATCAAACACCACTGATCTTATAGAAAGATTCCTAAGAAATGATATCCTCCTTGAAGTCAGCCATTCCAAATGACATTCTCTCATTTTCTGCATCAGTTTCCACTCTTGTACTAACATGTGAGCAATCATCCCAGTCTTTCGGCTTAATGCATCTGCTACCACATTCGCCTTGCCTGGATGGTAGTGAATGGAAAAATCATAGTCCTTCAAGTACTCTAACCACCTTCTCTGTCTCATATTCAGATCCTTCTGGGAAAAGATATACTTCAAACTTTTGTGATCTGTATATACTTCAAAAGTTTCTCCATACAAATAGTGTCCCCAAATTTTTAAAGCAAAAATTACTGCTGCTAGTTCCAAGTCATGTGTTGGGTAATTCTGCTCATGAATTTTTTGTTGTCTCGATGCGTACGCCACAACATGACCGTGTTGCATTAGTACACATCCGAGTCCACTCTTTGAAGCATCATTGTATATAATAAACCCTCCAGTTCCCGATGGTAAAGTCAAGATCGGTGCTGATGTTAATCTCTTCTTCAATTCCTTGAAACTTTTATCACATTCATCACTTCATATGAACTTCACTCCCTTTCTGGTCAACTTCGTCATTGGCAAAGCTAGAATTAAAAACCCCTCAATGAATCTTCTATAGTAACCTGCCAATCCCAAGAAACTTTGAATCTCTATCACATTCTTTGGTTGTTCCCATTTTAACACTGCCTCTACCTTCGTTGGATCAACTGATACTCCATCTTCTGATATGACATGTCCAAGAAAATTCACCTTGTTCAACCAAAATTCACACTTATTCAACTTAGCATATAATTGATTATTCTTCAATATCTGTAATACAAGAGTCAAGTGAGTTTTGTGTTCCTCCCAACTTGTCGAATACACTAAAATATCATCCACAAAAACTATCACTATCCGATCCAATAAGTCCACAAAAAATTCTGTTCATCATGTCCATAAATGCTGCTGGTGCATTAGTCAAACAAAAGGCATCACCAGGAATTTGTGGTGTCCGTACCTGGTTCTGAAAGCTGTCTTGGATATATCCTCCTCCTTGATCCTTAACTGATGGTATCCGGATCTCAAATCAATCCTCGAAAATACTTTTGCTGATTGCAACTGATCGAACAAGTCATCTATTCTAGGCAAAGAGTACTTATTCTTCACCGTGACTTGGTTCAACATACGGTAGTCAATACACAATCTCATCGATCTGTATTTCTTCTTTACAAACAATACTGGTGCACCCCAAGGGGAAACACTAGGCCGTATGAATCTCTTATCCGACAACTCTTGTAATTTCACTTTCAATTCTTTCAACTCAGCTGGCGCCATTCTATATGGTGCTTTCGAAATAGGTGTTGTTCCCGGTATCAATTCAATCATAAAATCAATCTCTCTCTTTGGTGGCAAACCAGGTACCTCATCAGGAAAGACTTCGAGAAAATCCTTCACTACCTCAATATCCTCAACTCTCAGGGTAGGCATCTCAATAGGTGTCACATTAGCTAAATAGGCTCTACAACCTTTAGCCAATAATTTCTGAGCTTTCACAGCTGATATCATACAATCTCCTTTTCTATATCAAATTCCCTGAAACAATAGTTCTTTCTCTCCATGAATTTTAAAATAAACTCTCTTCTTAGTACAATCCACTAGTGCACTATATTTTGATAACCAATCCATTCCCAAGATTACATCAAAATCACACATATCAATCAGCACAAAATTAGCAAGCAAAATCCTATCTTCTATAAGCACAGGAGAGTTTTTAATACATTCGGTTGCTATCTCCGAATCTCCCATAGGAGTAGAAATCACCAAATCATCACTTAGTCTAGACAATGACTTATCTAGACTCAAAGCAAACACCGAAGAAATAAAAGATTATGATGCTCCGCTCCCAAGTCTATTAACACTCTAGCAAAACGATTGAGGATAAGAAGAGTACCTTCAATAACCTCATCTGAACCACACGCATCTTCTGATGATAGATCAAAGATTCTTGCCTTCTTACTTGCCTCTGTTCCAGTCTTCTTCCCACGGTTAGGGCAATAAGGAGAGATATACCCAATCTCATTGCACAAGTAGCATCTCCATGTATCCTAAGGACATGGCTTTCCTCTATGCATATCCTGCCCACAAATCCTGCAACGACCTCCAGCCACATTACCGTTGTCATTGCCTCAAAACTATTGATGGTGTGCACCATTCATCTGGTTCTGCTGCTGCTGCCTTTGCTGCTTAAAAGGACGCTGATTCCCAAGATTAATGTTATTGTTAAAACGCTTATCTCCAGAACGTTTCAGCTTATTCTCTTGAGTTTTGACTTGGTTGCTCCTTCTCTCAAAGGTTCTTTTAAAATCATCCTCCAAAATGGAAGCTAGCTCGACCGCTTTTGCTACTGTCGTTGGTTGGGAAGCTAACACCTTCGACCTTAAGCCATCCTTCAGTCCATCCACAAAACGTTGCGCCTTAATCAAGTCATTAGGACAAGCATTCGTAGTAAATCATTGAAGTTGTTCGAACTTCGTCTCATACTGAAGCACAGTCATCGATCCTTGCACTAACTCCAAGAACTCTTTCTCCTTGCGTCGCTGAATATGGGAAGGAAAGTACTTGTTATTAAACACCTCCTGATTCGCAGTAAAATTGTTGCGCTCGGCAGACTCCCACCAAAATACTACCTCACCAACAAATAGGAAAGTAGCATAAATCACCCGATCAGCCTCGGGTACCTTCATGCCCTTGAACAGCCGCTCCACTTCAACTAACCAACGTTCCGCCTTTTCTGGGTTATCCTCACCAGAAAACTGAGGCCCAGCCCTCTTAAACCGTTCGAGTGTCGGTGCCTTCGCATTATTATTACTACTTCCACCATTTCGCAATTCAGCTGCCAATTGCCTAACCATATCAGACATGTTCTGACTGGCTACCTCTTCTTGCGAAGGGTTAGGGATCGCATTGGTTCGACGTCCATGATTTCCAGAATTCACCATTCTCGCATATCTACAGTCAAAGAAAGCAAATGAATTAGAAATTTTACTTATAGCCCAATTTGTAATTCACCTCTTATTCCTTTCACTCCTAGCATCGCTCACACAATACACAAAATAAAATAATCACAAGGCAAACATTAAAGCAAATAATTCTTTTATTCATAAAAAAGATTCCTACGCTGAGATCTCACATAAACCAGGGCTTTTATTACAAAAGATTTTATGAAAACTAAAATCTATCCTAACTCTTTCTCTTAGTCATCTTTCCTACGCTCTTGCCTTCAGAGGTAATCATCTAGTATGTCTAAAGCTAACCAGGTTGGCGTAAGTCTCAAGTACGAATGCCACAGAATTTCCCACATCATCATGTATGGCCACCTGTAACCCATAGATTTAAACCTATGGTACAGAATGTCAGACAATGCTGCATCAACTCTAGCCCGAACATACACAAGGTGTTTTCTCACAATTTTAGCCTCTACAACCACAAATATAGGAGGAGATCCATCTGTAAACTCTGCTCGAATCTCTTCTAGCTGATATCCTTTGATCTCCATACCTAGCACATAATCCAAGTAAGGATCCCACTCTGGGTCATCTATGGGTAAGGGTTCTACTTCAGCCACTGGGTTCTGAATTTCCTCTATATCAATTTTTAACGGGTCATCTTCTGTTCCACTCCCTATGTCCTTCTTCCATTCCTCAAGCCACTGCCTAACGGCTTCTTGTTTGTCTTTCTCATAGATCCTACCGCTTCTTGTTCTAGCCATTTAAACCTATACAAGAAACGTCATTAGTTGCTAAAATAATGTTTCAGGTTCTATCTATGAATCTACTCTCATATAGTAAGTCCTTCTAGGTACCCTTTTACTTTCTATCAAGTTCTACTAACTCATCTCATAATTCAGCAATGTCCGTACTGTATTAGATTGACCTTGAGGGCTCCGATACCACGCTGTCACGTCCCGAAATCTCATACCTCGATCAGAGTACGAAAGCCAACAATTGAGATATATTTCAAGGTAGAGATCCCAGGCACGCGACCGAACAGTTGATTTCCCCACCGATTACAATCATCTCAAAAGAATGTGTAACCGATTATGCCCGCAATCAGTGTAATACAATAACAGACATCAATAGATAATATTAAATGAATTTATTTAATAATAATCCATTTAATAAAATTAAAAAAAATAAACCTATAAGTCTATGGCATACAATTGCCAATAATGTCATAAGCATCAATAAAAGCAAAGCAAATAACTAGATAGTATTTAAAACTCTTCACGGCTCCTGTGATCCGTATTTCCACTACTGCACTTCCTGATCTCAATTTTTATTTGTGCCTGCATCAGAGGATGCATGAGTATTTCATAGAAATACTCAGTAGGATGTAAAAACCCACTGAATTAAAAAAAGCAGTATGAAGAGAATAAGAATAACAAAGGATTGTGAACATTCCACAACATCTGGACTGAACCAAGGTCTATACACCTGAAAGGCTAGTCAATAATAACCATCCCAACTCACAAGTATAGGAAAAACATCAATAAGACTCCGAACAAACATATGTGTAAGGAGAGAATAACAATCATATCAAATGCTCTAGACATCTATAGTGAAAGGAGTTACAATTTCTGCTCGCTAAACTGGTCGCTCGCAAGTGACTAAAATAATATATCAGAACCACCCTAGGGGTTCTCTTTTGAAACCCGACCATGCGTCTAGGATGCTGGCCCCACCAGTGCTTACGAACATGATGGGCGGAGACTGAAGACCTTCCGTAATGTCCACAGTCTAACGTACGTATAGTGCCTCCCTTCGGGCAGTATGGAATCGCAACTCCATAAATATTGGTGACCTCGCAAGATCTGGCAATGGCTTAATTGAGCATACTATGAATCCACCATGGGGAGAGTCTCGCAAGATCTCCAGTGGAAGAAACAATCATGTAATCAATATGAGCAATATCTCAAAGGAATAGAGGTCGCAACACTCTAAGATCATAAGGTATTTCTCACCAGAATAGACTCTCTCACGGAGTATGGAAAGAAATGTCAAGGTCTTTGGCCAACAAATAACTCACTCATTGAAGTAGCATAGAATAACAAGTTTCTTAAAGGCATGCAAATCACTCTTGGAATAACAAGATAACCCAACAGACATTTCGAATAATAACAACTCACCCAAGGAGTACCATACAATCAGTACATACCTTTCATGCTCAGCCCTAGATAGGAATTTCCCATACATATTAGAATTTTATAATACAATATCAGAAATAAGAATACCAAAGAATCTTAGATGATTTTGAATTCCAAGTGGAATCACAAATCGACATCAATGCTTTTAAGATAGATAGTTATGAATCTCTTGATCAAAGGATTATCTCTCCTAATTAGATTACTTCTAACCCAATTCTTACTGTGATATACCATAAATATATAGTCCAATTACTGGTATTGACACATTAAACATTATCATATCATATTACATTATGTTATTTGTATACTTTTGTAACATCCGGAAAATTAGTAAGTATCTTAAAACTGAAATTTGACCCTCTTAATGATTGATTTGACCATGTGATGCTTTGTTTAAATTAAAGCTGGTGAGAAGAGCTTTCCAACGACACCAATTTTGTGTGATTTGGAGTTCGGAGTAAAAAGATATGGGAAATTGAATAAACACGATCGATCGCGCTGAAAACGATCGATCGGCTTATGGAACACGATCGATCGGCTTCGATCGGCTACGATCGGCGCCATCGTGCAGTTTGTAAACAGCGCAGGACGATCGATCGCCGTATTGCCCGATCGATCGCCAGTTGTGGTTTGGCGAATTCTAACTTATTTTGAGACGGATTTGTTTGGGAAAGATGTCATATCCTAACTAAACTTATATTGCACGTTCCTAGGGTGATTTAGGGACTCTCCCATTGGTGGAAAGTGCCCATGATATGGTAGAATTGATTGGGCAAAGATTTTCTAAAAACTCTATATAAACCCATAGAGTCTAGGCTTGTGCTTTTGAAAACTAAACCCTAGAACGTCCAGAGGCTTTCCCCTCTCCTTCCCACGTTCATCCCTCTCTTAGAAGACCTCTTCTTGTGGGAATTGCTCAAGAGCTTGGATCGGGAAGCTTTGAAGGAAGCGGAGGAGACGAACATCGCGTAGAAAGGCGACGTCTTTTGGTGATAAAGAGTAGGATGGTTTTTCCCTCTCTTCTTATTCTTTTCTCACATTATATGATGAGTATTCTTACTGATTTTCTTGGAGTATTGCTTTGAATCTTGCGGGATTAATGATTTATGTCTTGTCTTTCCATGTGTATTGCGATACATGCATATATGCCTTCATGCTTCATGTCTAGATGGTAAATCACATCAAAGATGGATGCTTTATTAATTATTACAGAAGATAAAAGTTCTGATATTGTTCTGATTATGATGTCTAATGATTGAGTCTTATGCTTTAATGATCGATTTGCTTAAATCGACTTAATTGAAAGATATTTGGTCTAAGGTTGTGTTATATGGGGAGAAACATGATAAAAAGGGAATCTTTTGTAATTCTAGTTAATTCCAGGATCTGTAATTGATCTAGGAGGGGAGTACTATCATCTATCATGAGTATAATATCATCTATAAGTGGTACGGTATAAGTTAATTAAAGTTTAATCAAGTTTCTCACTTTCGGCCAGAACTGTTTCTGCACGGACAGTCGACAGTGAATAATTCATAACTAATTCATATGATATCATAAAAATATAAAACCGGTGGAGTTAGAAACTAGACTCATAAGGGTACTCTCAGTAAAAATTTCAGAAGATAATATTAACTGTACAGAGTCTGGGAGCCGCCGGAAGTGGACTGTTATGCAAAAGACAGTGAGCAGAATCCAAGTGAAAATACTATGTACTTAAGTAAAACCACTTAATAAGATGTGAAGATGATATGACGTGCTAGTAACTAATACTAGACTATATTCTTATGATTATCACAGTAAGGTTGGGTTATGGTTAATATGATAGATAGGTGATACCTATGTTAAGAATACCGTAATCGTGTATTTGAAGATAAAGCGTTTGTGTCGGTTTGAGGTTCCATTTGGAATCCAAATCATCTAGGACTCATTAATACCTTGTCTCTGATTTATATATTTCAATAAGACCTATATGATTTCCATCTAGGGCTGAGCATGAACGTATGTATGGATTGTGTTATTCTCTTTGTGTGACATTCCCACTTATACTCTGTATGTGAGTCTGTTCCGGTGATTGACACCTTATGTGGTTAGAGCGTTGCGGCCTCTATTTCCTTGAATTATTATTCATCATGATTATTTGATTGATTCCTCCACTAGAGGTCTTGCGGGATTTCTCCGGAAGTGGATTCATAGTATGCTCACATTATGCCATTGCTTGATCTTGCGGGATCACTAATATTTGTGGTACTGCGGTTCCACACTGCCCAAAAAGAGGCAACATACGTACGTTAGATTGTTGACATTACGGAAGGTCTTCAATCTCCGCCCATCGTGTCCGTAAGCACTGGTGGGGCCAGCATCCTAGACGCATGGCAGGGTTCCAAAAAGAGGACCCCTAGGGTGGTTCTGGTATAGTCACTTGCGGGTGATCGGTTCAGCGAGCAGAAATTGTACTCCTTTCACTTTTAATGTCTGGAGCTTTTTAATATGATTATCATTCCCTCCTTACTCATATGTGTAGTAGGAGCCTTATTGTTGTTTTCCTTACTTGCGGGTTGGAATTATTATTGACTAACCTTTCAGGTGTATAAATCCTTGGTTTAGTCCCGATGTTGCGGCATCTTCATAAACCTTTGTTATTCTTATCCTATTCATATTGTTTGTCCTTATTCAGTGGGTTTTTACATCCTACTGAGTGTTTCTACGAAATACTCATGCATCCTCTGATGCAGGCGCAAATGGAAATTGAGAGCAGGAAGTTGCAGTAGTGAAGCGGTCGCAGGAGCCGTGAAGATTTAGAGTTTATATTATTTGCTTTGCTTATTTTGATGCTTATGACATTTAATGGCAATTGTGTGCCATAGATTTATAGGTTTATTTGATTTGACTTTCTTAAATGGATTATCAGTATTATTAAGTAAATTTCCATTCCATAGTATTCATTAATGTTTGTATGTGTATTGCACTGATTATGGGCATGACCGATTACACATCCTTTTGAGATGATCGTAATTGGTGGTTAATTCGACAGTTCGGTCTCGCGCCCGAGATTCTCTACCTCCAAATGTATATCATTGATTGGCTTCCGCACTCCGTTCGAGGTATGGGATTTCGGGGCGTGACAACTTTAGTATTTTCTCTCAGATTCAGCTCACTGCCTCCTGCACAATAGTCCTTTTCCGATGGCTACTGTGCTCTATACAGTAAGATTTAAGTTTTGAATTTTTTTCTGATACTACTCTTATGAGTCTAGTTTCCAACCCCACTGATTTTATATTTTTCCAATTTTATTTGAATTAGTTATGAATTATTTACTACCAACTGTTAGCACAGAAACAGTTCTTGCCAAGATTAAGATTCTTAATTAAACTTAATGATCACTTAATAACACTTAATAGATGATAATACAATATTAACAGACAATAATACTCCCCTCCTAGATCAATTACAGACCCTAGGATTGTTTGGAATTACTAAAGTATACCCCTTTTTCATGTTCCTTTACATATAACACAGTTTTAAACATTAATATATCCCATGTTTCTTTACATATAACACAGTTTTAAACATTAATATATCCCAAATAAGATAATTAATACAAGACACACATTAAGACACAAAACTCAACGTGGATCATGGTCAACCAAGCAATATCAGAACTACTAGTCTCTTGAAAATTAATAAAGCATCAGACTTTAGGTGTGAATTCCCATCTAGACACGTAGCATGAATGCACATATGATTATGATGCACTAAGCATGGAAATAATGACACAATTCATTTATCTCACAAGAATCAAGAAATACTCTAAGTTACTGTGTAACACCCGGAAAATTTGTACGTTAACTAAAGGTTTCTATTTTAGGTAACTGTTCTAAAATAGGAAAGTTCGTTGCCTGATTTGATTTCTGGTTGTGTGATGTGCTTTGATATGTTATTTGATGTTTATGATGTGGTACGATTTGTTAATCGCATGACTATTAGTAGTAGAAAATCAGGACACAAGGGTTGGTCCTGGCGCTGGGCACAACTTGGCGCTGAAACCAGCCTCGCGCCAGGGTCTGAGAATACCTGACGCCAGGAGTGGGGCCAGGTGCCAGGGCATGTGTTCAAGTGGATGAGACCCATTTGAACTTCATAATTAATCAGTTAATTTTGGTTTTATACGTGGTCCGTGGTCTACACGAGATAGTATAACGAGTAGTACAACCGCGGGACACCAGAGTCATGTGTGCGCAGGACTCTAGCTTTAGACGCACAGACCTGGGTGCAGGGCCATGTGGCACAGGCCCAGGGAGTCATGTGAACGTGGGTAACTAGCCACAAGGAGATCTTTAGAGGATTGGAGTGAATCTTGGAGCAAAATCTACGATTTGACCTAATAGCGGTAAGTATCGCGGAGGATCGGGAAGTATCAGTTCGGTTGAGATAATTAGGGAAGATAAATCTTAATTAAAAAGAGATAAATATTTCACTTTTTAATCAACCAATAGGAAGGGGACGTCTAGTTGGTTGGCTTAGATATGGTAGTTTCCTAGTTTGAAACGAGATATGTAAAGTATGATTAAGATTGTAAGTTCGGCCAATACTATTTCTGTGTCAACAGTCTGTAGTAAATAAATCATAACTAATTCAGGAAAAACTGGAAAAATATAAAATTAGTGTGGTTAGAAACTAGACTCATATGGCTAACGCCAATAAAACTTTCAGAGTCTAAGTCCAAATGGACTGACCGTGGGAAGAGTCGGAAGTAGACTGTTATGCGTATGATAGTGTGCTGTAATTAGGATTAAGATAGTGAACGAATCTTATTAGAGATTTGAAATCCTAATTAAATGAGGAAAACCCAATGGATTAACATGGCTGAACGTCCCTTACTAATGAGGGAGACCTTTTAATTGGTTAGTTGGGATTTGGGATTAGGAAGGATCTAATTAGGAGATATCCTAGTTGGAGGAGGTTTTGGCTATAAAAGCCAAGGAGGAGGACGCCCATATGCTTCACTCCAAGCTTTGGACGCCCTATGCTAAACCCTAGCTCTTCTCCCTTTCCTTGACACCAATTCCAGCAACCTTCTACCTCTCCCCTCAACCTCTTTTCTCGTGCGATCGAAGGAGTGGAGGCATCGTTGCGAAGAAGAAAGAACGAGCTACGCGAGGAGGTGTATTTCGCATACGTCTAAGTGGTAGGATGGTTTTTCCTAACCAATTCGGTTTGCACTTCTTTGGTCCTGTCATATTGTGGTTAATTTATGATCCTATTCATATTATCTCAGAGATAAGAGTGCCTAATGTTTGTTTCATGAGAGATTTCTCGTTGTTTGATGAATAAGAGTGCTCATAATGTCATACCTTGTTTAATGCTTCATGTTGATGCACATATGCCTACTTTTGATGGGAATATCTATAGGTCATATCTCTTGAACGTGGATGGTCATGAAAGTTATCTTCTTTATTCTGTTATGTCCTGATTTAATAGTCCAATATGATTAAGGGATGTATTAATAATGTTAAAAGCTTAATTAGATCATGGTTGATGCCTTGAATCTAGTTTAAGGTATTAGTATCAATTAGAATCATTATAATCATTAAGTTCCAGAACATACCAGAGTCTAGAATTACTCTAGGAGGGAAGTAATTAAGGGTATTAATGTTATATTATCATGGTTAATGGGTATTAGTACGTGATTACCTATTATAAGTAAGTAATGTGGTCTCGGCTAGAACTGTTTCTGCGCCGACAGTGCTCAGTATAAAAATCATAATTAAATGTATAAAAATCAGAAAAATATGCCATCAGTGGGGTTATAAACTAGACTCATAGGGCTATTGTCTGTTAAACTTTCAGAGTCAGATTCCTTCTGTGTTGACAGTGGGGTCAGTCGTAACCTGGCTATATAGTATAAGACAGTTTACTGGAATTAGGGTTTTAAAGCACTAGTAAGTATTATTACTCATAATATGATATAATCTAATTAAAATAATATTAATACAGTAAGATAAAACTACTTATGAGTCACTGTAATAAGTGAAGAAGTTTAAAAGATGAAGACTTTGGGATGAGTCAGCGTGCACAAGAGTCAATTTGGTCCTGTTTCTATGGTTCATCGTGGTGTCGGTTTGAGTATCCAATTGGAGATCAAACTTTCTTAGAAAGGTATCTTGAGATTAAAAGTAATACAATTCCATACTTAGAGATATCCCTATCAAAGGTAAGACATGATGCATGACGTGTAATCTAAGAGTGAAATTCATTATTCCTCAGATTGTGAGTCTTCATTATTCTCTTCATTATGCGAGATATGTGAATCTTTTGTTACTCCCTGAGAGAGAGCTATATATGTTGTTGAGAAACCTTGATTATTTGTTTCATACTCCATGAGGGAGTCATTGCGGTAAGAGTTACCCTATTCTCATAAAGGTGAGACTTGTGCTTTTGTTGAATCATTGTCCAGTTTGACATTGACCTATTTCTCCACTTATTAAAAGGTGGAATCATAGTATGCTCACGAGCCATTGCTAGGTCATGAGTGATCTCCGATATTTATGGAACATGGTTTCCCTATTGCCCGAAAGGAGGCAAATACGTACGTCTTAGACTGGTTGACATTACGGAAGGTCTTCAGTCTCCGCTCATTGTGCCCGTAAGCACAGATGGGGCCAGCATGCCTAGACGCATGGCCGGGTTCCAAAAAGAGAACCTCTAGGATGTTCTGGTATATTTTACCTTTCGAGATCGGTAAATTCAGCGAGCAAAAATTGTAACTCCTTGCACCATAGATGCCTGGAGCCTTGAGTGTCTTGACCATTCTCTCCTTACACCGATATTTGTTTGGAGTCATATTGAGATTATTCTTTCCGATACTTTTCCATTGGAACTGTTATCATCTGACCTTGCTATTCTTGCAACATAAACCTATGAGTGGTCTTTCAGAGAGTGTTTATTCCTGTTTATCTGAGTGATCTATTCTTCATGACCTATTTTATCTTCCTGGTGGGTTTTTACATCCTACTGGGTATTTCTACGAAATACTCACACATCCTCTGATGCAGGCCTCAAAGATCAGTAAGTCAGGATTTTGCAGTTCAGAAAGGCGTAGCAGATGTGTGGGAGATGTCTTGAAGAATTGCTTTATTTACTCTATTGCATTTTGTTAGAACTTCTTTAGTGTTGGCCAGTGTGTGCCTAAATTTGATGCTTGCTTTATTTGATAGTTTTATTTAATCTGCTGTAATAATTTTAATAGGAATCATTTACTACATTGACAATGTTATTTAAAAATTTGATGAAGAAGTTCTTAGTTCTCAATTTCTAAGTTTCGTTATGAGTTCCTGGTGATGTCGATTACACATTCTTTTTGTAACGATGTAATTGACCCGAGTGAACAAGTATTCGGTCGCGTCCCAAGGTTCCTATCTCGGCTTTTATTTGGTTTACTTAAAGGCTTCCGCACTCCGATCGAGGTCAGGAATTTTGGGGCGTGACATACTGAATGATGACACATATAAACATTATAAGAAAGAAGAAAAAAGAGGGAAAAATTATCCTACTCTTAATTCACCGAAAATTTCGCCTTTTTATAAGTTGCTTGTCTCCTCTGCTTCCTCCAAAGCTCCCGCTCTAAGCTCTTGCAAAACTCCCACACTAAGAAGCCTTATAGGAGGTGGGTGAACGTGGGAAGAAGGAAAAGGTCTCTGGACATTCTAGGGCTAGGTTTTCCAATAGCACAAGCCAACTCTTTAGGGTTTATATAGAGTTTGGGGAGAATCCCTTCTTAAACCAATTTTCTATATCATAGACACTTCCCACCAATGAGAAGGCCTCAAGATTTTTCTAGAGATGTGCAATTTAAGTCCAGTTGGGATTTGACATCTTTCCCATACAAATCCACCCAAAAAATAAACTAGAAATCGCAAAACCACAACCGGCGATCAATCGGCGATACGGCGATTGATCGTTGCATGCCTTTTTCTAAACTACCGCATTACAGCCGATCGATCGCAATTATTGACGATCGATCGTTTTCTCCGAAACAAAATAATCAATAATCACAGTAACTACGATCGATCATTTTGACAAGCGGTCGATCGGTTAAATTTGCCGATCGATCGTTTATTCTGGCGATCGATCGCAGCCATCCCAAACAAAATTTAATTTCTCATATCTTTTAACTCCAAATCGCGCATAGTTGGTGGCGTTAGAAAGCTCTTCTCACCAACTTTAATCCCCATGAAGCAAAATATAACTCAATTAAATATCAAGAGGGTCAAATTTTGGTTTTAATATACTAACTAATTTCCGGGTGTTACAAAAACACTGATGCAAACATGTTAAGATTTGTGTTTGAAGCTTGGCAGCTGATAATGTGTTTTTTTTTTCGTGCAGATAACATGTCGAGATTATCCACATTCATGTCATTTGTGTGCGAAATTTCCTTTGACCATTACTTCGCATGAAAGCCACTGCAATTTGGTTGGTTCAACACTAAAAAGGATTTAGGATTTCTTTAAATTGAGGATGTATTGGCTACATATTATTGATCTTGTTAAATGCAGTGCCATGTTATGCTAATCGTAAAGAGGCTATTAAAATTTGCAAAGAGGGTACTTTTACATACTCCCTTCGTCCAAAAAATACTTGTTAGTATTTAGGGGTATTTGAGGCGTAAAAAATTAGTTTTATCCACTCCCAAAAATCCTAATCAGTTGGATTTTTTTGAGCTGCCCCAACGGCCCTAAATTTATAGGCATGTAGGGCCCATAATATTTTAAGCCTCCACTTACCCACATTCACCGGGATTTATTGGCCTACTAGGCAAATTCAGACACTTAATTTTGGAATTGTAACTTTTTAAAATGGAGCCAGGTTTGTTTTACAGAATGAGTACTCAAAAGGCACCGATTTACACTCAACTGCCCACCCACTGATGTGGCACCAACGTGGGCTAAAATCTAACAGCCCTGAGATGACTCGGCTCATGCAAGTTGTTGTTGAAGGCGCACACAGATACTGTGCACTCTAGCAAAAATGGTGTTTTAAACTGGAGTGCACAGTACATCCACCGTCAATTATGATGATCGACGACTCGTCGTTGCGGGCGTGGGGCAATAACAAACGCTTCCCTTCAACTATCCAAAAAAAAAGAAAAAAGAAATGCTTCCCTTCCCTTCAACTCGTGCGTGTTGGGGTGCTGTTGGCCATCAGATTTAGACCCGGCGACATACAATAATACGGAACCATGTAGGTTAGAATCACCTGCTCAGCGCTGTGATGCACGCAGGCATGCCTTAGCTGAGATCCGACGGCTTGCAGCGCCCTGATGCAAACAGCCATGCGTAAACAGCACCTTGGTAACACGCGGCACCTCCAATTTGCCATGACACGGGGAGTCACCACCATTCGCCCGTTGCTCTTTCCCGGATTTGACTAAATTTACCAAAAAGTCCTTATCGTTCGTCCCGCATTTCTTTTTTTTTTTTTTTTCTAGGGTTTTTCTTTCTCTCTCTTCTCTGCAGATTCTAGGGTTTCCAAAATCTCCACCTTTGGATTTTTCTTTCTTGTTTGCTTGCGGAGAATCGGCCATGGCGACGCAGCAGCAGGCTAAGAGGAAGCCGGTGTTCACGAAAGTGGAGCAGCTGAAGCCCGGGACCACCGGCCACACCCTCACCGTCAAGGTCGTCTCCTCCAACACCGTCCTCCAGAAAGGTCACGCTGCTTCCGCCCACCTACGCCACGCCCGCATCGCCGAGTGCCTCGTCGGCGACGAGACGGGCACCATCGTCTTCACCGCTCGCAACGACCAAGGTCTCATTCCTTTCGTTCTTTCATTTTTATGTAAAGCTTTAATTTTTTGTCATCTATTCAAGTTTTTGTGCTGATTTGATGTGTTTTCTTATATAGTCTACCTACTTGGAGTTAGTTTTGTAAATAATAGGGTTACTAGATTTGAGTAATTTAAGGGAGATGGGCTATTGCAGATTTATATTTGGTCTTATGCAATATAGTATGGTTTTATATGCGTTTCATCTACTGTTTATTTTCTTATAATGAGGGATGTCCGAGTCGTTGAGTACCCGACTAGAATGGGCAGAGCAACTGGCCTCTTAGAGAACCAGCCTTCAGTCCTCATGGGCATGTACAAGGCCCAGTGACCTACGCATCGTATGCACTGGGTGAATTGGGATATAATCACGGGTAGGTGGCCAATGGAGTGGTGATTCGAACTCGGGGCATCCGCTTTAAGAAGCGTGTAGTGGTCATCACAACACCCCGTTGGCTATGCATATGATCTACTTTTTGTAGTTTCTTCTTATTAGTCTCGTACTTATGGAAGATGGTTCTAAGTAATTGTGGTAATGATGGGTTGCTGGCTGTAAGAAAAGCGACTCCCTCCATTTAACATTAATTTCAAAATAAACTGATTTAGTTCATTTTGGAAAACCAAATAGGGTTTTAATAAGGGACAGAGGGAGAACCTTGTTTAGGAAGCCTTTGTTTATCTTTTTATCTTATTATATACCGAATAAATGAACTTTTTTTTAAATGTTTATGATATCTATAAGCTTTTATTTTTGTTGACCAATTTTAGATGGCCTGAATCATTTTAATCATTTCTTCTGTGCTTACAATTGGACTCTTGATGGTGATGTATAATTTATTGTTCCTTATAAATACTACATTGAATCTCATAAGAAGTCATTTCTAATCATTTAGAGACCCGTTTTTTGCGGCTCATTTGATAGAGGGTCGGGCGGTTTTCATGTGCCACGTCAGTCATAATAAGTCATTTCTATCCATTTAGAGTCCTGTCTTATGCAGCTCATTTAATAGTGGGATTTAAAAATAGACCAACCCACCCCGGTTTTCATGTGCTGCTCAGTGCCCTGGCATGGAAATGTATTATTGCCCAGGACAAATGTAAAGTCTTTCTCTTTAAATAAAAGTTTCCAATTTTGATTTTTATAAATATCATGAAGGACTCCGTTTGAGTCATGAAGGAATTGTCTATACTAGAAAAAGCTTTGCTTTTAGGACGGTTTTACTCTTATTTAGTAGTGACTATTTGAGTTTTTTTAAGATCTTAATGTTTAGTGTTTGGAGCTTTTAGTTTCAGTATCAGAGTGTACTTGCATTTCTGTTGATCATCAAAATCAAGGCATGGATTCAAGTTTCTCTAGGCATGGCCAATGAGCAAAGACATTTCACTGAAGTTCAATGTGGATTCTCTTGTTTGTGGTGATGGTTTTTACATATGCTTATCTCTGGTGCACAAAGCTGGCAGATAGGCAAAGAATTTGTTTTTTGTAACTTATATTTCTTAGGTGGATCTTTGGCTTCATTTTATTTGGTCCATGTCATCATATGTTGGCTGTTCTACTGTTTGTGTGCCATTGTTTTCTCTTGTCAATTTGTTTGTGTAGTGTTTGTTTGTCATAATTTTCTCTGTCAATTCATCTGTCTGAGTCTAACAATTTTCATAGCTCCAGATTGCCATTTATATGTAACAACTTGCATGGTTTTGATGGTGTTTATTATGTAGCTACTAATGATAAAGTGGAATTGTGCTTAATAACTTGCATGGTTTTAATGGTGGTTATTACTGAGTTTGCCTGATGATAGAGATGCAATTTAACAAATTAGTTGTCTGTGTTCCTGCTGTTGCAATTTTGTAAGTGAAGTGGATTACTAAATATTTTAAGATTGAGAATGTCGATATAAAGCTTAATTACTGTATCTAGTTTAAGTTAATTGTTGGTGCAGTTGTATTGATGCTTTTGTTTTTCTTTTTCACAGTTGATTTAATGAAAGCAGGCGCTACCGTCATTCTGAGAAATGCAAAGATTGACATGTTCAAAGGGATGATGAGGCTTGCAGTTGACAAATGGGGTCGTGTCGAGGTTACAGAACCAGCTAAATTCATCGTGAATGAGGGAAACAATTTATCTATGGTTGAGTATGAACTGGTGAATGTCATGGATGAGTGACCGGGAATGTGTTGCAAGGTGAGAAAGGAGCTGCGATTAAGGTAAAATATCAACAAGATAAGCAGATAAATTTTGGTGTACAAAATTGCGGAAGCTTGGATGTTTTGCCTCTGTCCTTTGTTTTGTTGAAGCATCCATGAGTTATGGTTGTTTTGCTGGTTGGCTAAAAAGAACCGCATCTGTATCAAATACAAGTGAGGACAGAGACCTGTTGAACTTGGAAGCGAAAGATTAGTGTTTATAATAAATGATTCTTCCAAAAGTTTATTAGTTGATTATATTTTCTTTATTCTCATCTCTGCCTCCCATTTGAAGATTGCTGCGATTTTCTTCTGCATGAGGTCATGTCTGTTATGGGCGAAAAATAGTAATGTCACAAGCTGGGAAAAAGCGAGGTAGGATGATCAGTCTGGGTTTTGGAGAAAGTATTAGTGGAGTGATTTAATGTAACATTTATGCAATTGTAATTTGTGTCCGTTGCAGTGGGCATCTGTTGTTCCGGCTGTTTGTATTTTTGTATGCTCGTCTGCGGAGTCCTTATAAGCACTGTTTTAGAGGAGCACCAAAGTCATCCTTGCTATCTTCAGCATTTATTTCAAGCGCCAAATTAACCATCTCCTCATCCAACTCCAGTTCTGTGGTTGGATGTAGGGGTGTTCATGGACGTCCGTGTCCGTCCGTCCGGAGATGTCCATGTCCGTCCGCTATTTAATGGACGGTCCGTACGGACCACGGACCGGACCCCATAAACACCCCCCCCCCCCTCTTCTCCCTCCCCCGTGCCCTAGCACCATTGGGCACCGGCCTAAAGTGAAGACCATTTATATTTTTTGTTGTCCATAAGTGTCCATGGACATCCACGGACAACAACGGACGGACACGGACAGTCACAGACAAATTTTTTAACAGACACGGATGGACTGGACAACACCTCTTTAGATTACGGACGGACACGGACGGAAGGTTGTCCGTGTCCGTGAACACCCCTGGTTGGATGGGAAGTAAATTTGTCGTATTGCACGATTTGCTGGGCAGTCTTAGAAGAATTGCTTTTTTACTTCATGGCTAGCAATTGTTGTGCGTCCATCTTCCATGGTAGCAACTAGGGGTGTAAACGAGCCGAGCTTGGGCATGGCTTAGCTTGAGCTCAAAATTTCTAATTCGAGCTCGTACTTAGCTCGGTTCGTTTACATACCCTCCCAGCTCGAGCTCGGATCGTTGAAAATTTTAGAGCTCGGCTCGAGCTCGAGTAAAAGCGCGGCCCAAGCTCGACCCAGGCTCGAATTTGGTATCGGAGCCGACACATCACCGGCCGACGACCGACACAAGACGAATAAAAAAAGACGCCTTTTTCGCCGCCAGCGTGTTGTGACCCGTAAGGATCACAAGTACTGGAATCCGCAAAAGAGGAGAAAAAGAGATTTGAGAGGGAAGGAATAGTTCTTAATATTTCATACCCAGAAGGAGGAAGACGTCCTCCTTATAAGGAAGGAGAGGCGCATCTTCCAAGACTGATTACAAGATGTGACTTTTCATATTCCTAGACTGATTACAACATTCCTGACCTTTCATATTCCTAGACTGACTCTTCATCTTCCTAGACTGATTACAACATTCCACCACGCTTCGCTGTAGCCTTGTCCTCAAGGCGTCCATGATGGAAATCGTGCCAGAAAGTCATCCTCGAGGAGCCAGGTTGCATCTTCTAATGGCTGACCCTGCCAAGCGACTAACACCTCCGTCACAATGCAGCCCGAACGACGAACACGGCAGCGATCGATAATAAATGCAGGGGATGGAACTTCCGAAGCCGCTGGTTCAATGAGTGGAACAGGTGCAACGTTAGCCACAGAAAGGAGATCACCCATAAACTGACGGAGACGAGACACATGGAACACCGGGTGTACCAAGGAGCTCGGTGGCAAAGCAAGACGATACGCCACCGGCCCAATGCGCTCAATCACTTCATAACGATGGGCCAGTTTGCTGTTGTCAATAGAAGCTAAGGAAGTTTGGCGCAAGGGCATAAGGGACACATAGACCAGTGAGCCCACCTGAAATACGCGATTAGTATGGTGGCGATCATAAACCTGTTTCATACGATTCTGAGCCGATTGTAAGTTGCGCCGAAGTTGCCGCAACACCTCATCACGAGTTTGAAGCATATAATCCACTTCAGCAATAGCTGAACGATGGGGAACATAAGAAAGGACTGTCGGCGGAGGACGACCGTACACAACCTCGAAGGGAGTAAAGCCCGCACGAGTATGGTAGACGGTGTTGTAGGACCACTCAGCCCACGGTAGGAGCTGAAGCCAACGGCGGGGTTGATCGCCCACGAAACACCTCAAATACTGCTCTAAACAGCGATTCACCACCTCCGTTTGCCCATCTGTCTGTGGATGGTAGGCTGTACTCATATGTAATTGCGTACCTTGGAGAGCAAAGAATTCACGCCAGAAATTGGACAAGAAGACACGGTCGCGGTCGGACACAATGGTCTTGGGCATACCATGGAGCTTAGCGACCTTGCGCACATAGACCTCCGCAACCGTACGAGCCGTAAAAGGATGGCTCAAGGCACAAAAGTGAGCATATTTCGATAGCCGGTCAACAACTACCAAGATGACAGATTTGCCCTGAACGAGTGGTAAAGCTTCAATGAAATTCATAGAAACATCCTCCCAAATATTAGCCGGAATAGGTAATGGCTGAAGAAGGCCGGCAGGAGACGTGGTCATGGACTTGGAACGTTGGCAAATATCACAAGTGGATACATAATCCTGCACGGCACAACGTAGCCCTTTCCACAGAAAACTCTGGCTCACCCTCTTATATGTGCGAAATGATCCCTCATGGCCTGCACTGGATGTGTCATGGAAATGTGAAATGATGCGTCGACGCAAGTCAGCATAATTGGGCACCCACAAGTGATCCTTCCAAAACAACAGGTTATGCCGCCACACATAGGGGGGTTCAGCGGCTGGTTGAGCTTGGATATGACGGACCAACTCCTTGGTGGGTGGGTCCTCCGCGTATGCTTGTTGAAGGTCCGGAATGAACGGACAAGTGGGGCCGGATAAGACCATACAAGAGTCTGGCATGGGCCGTCGAGAGAGAGCATTTGCAACAGTGTTCTCGGCTCCTTTCTTATAAATAATCTCATAATCATAACCCAACAGCTTGCAGACCCATCGTTGCTGGGCCGGAGTAGACACCCTTTGCTCTAAGAAATATTTCAGAGGTTGATGGTCGGTCCGTATGGTAAACCGCCGGCCCAACAGATATGGGCGCCATTTGGTCACAGCATGAATAATGGCTAACATCTCCCGTTCATAGGCCGATAAGGAAAGAGTGCGGCCCGACAAAGCTTTGCTTAGAAAGGCAATTGGACGGTCCTGTTGCAAGAGGACGGCCCCAAGACCAGTACCAGAAGCATCAGTCTCCACCACAAACAGAAGATTGAAGTTAGGAAGTCCCAATACTGGTGCATGGGCCATAGCCTGTTTGAGTCGGTCGAAGGCCATTTGTGCCTCATTGGTCCAGTTGAAGGCACCCTTCTTTAACAAAGCTGTGAGTGGTGCTGCAATAGTTCCATAGTGACTAATAAAACGGCGATAATAGCCCGTCAGCCCTAAGAAGCAGCGCAACGCCTTGACGCACTTGGGAGCCGGCCAGGATAACATGTGGCTACTTTGGAAGGGTCTGTGGCGACACCGTCACATGAGATGATATGACCAAGGTATTCCACCTGAGAACTGCCAAACGAACACTTCGAACATTTTAGAAATAAAGAATTAGCTCTTAGGAGCGAGAAGACCGACCTGAGGTGACCCAAATGCTCCTCCCAAGTTCTGCTGTAGATAAGAATGTCGTCGAAGAATACCAATACAAACTGTCGGAGAAATGGCCGGAAAATGTCATTCATCAAACTCTGGAAAGTGGCGGGGGCATTGGTCAGCCCAAATGGCATTACCAAAAATTCGAAGTGGCCATCATGGGTCCGGAACGCAGTTTTGTGCGCATCCGAAACCTGCATCCTGATTTGGTGATACCCAGAACGCAAGTCAAGCTTGCAAAAGACCTGTGCGCTTGCTAATTCTTCAATCACCGGAATGGGGTATTTGTCTTTGACGGTAATAGCATTCAGGGCGCGATAATCCACGCAGAAGCGCCAGGTGCCGTCTTTCTTACGCACAAGCAAAACTGGTGAAGAAAAGGAACTGTTGCTGGGACGAATAATACCTGTGGTCAGCATATCTCCCACCAGCCGCTCGATCTCAGCCTTCTGAATGTGGGGGTAGCGGTATGGCCAGATGTTCGTCGGCTGAGCCCCTGCCAGAGGAATGTGATGGTCATGGGCCCGCTGGGGAGGAAGGCCGGTGGGCTCAGAGAAGATATCCGCATGTTCCTCCAGGAGTATACACATGTCCGGAGGAAGTTCCCCTTGCTCCACATCCCCCATTGATCGTTGTTGTAGAAACATACCTTGAGGTGTGAACCGTCTGAAGGAGTCTACGGCCTGGGCTGAGTGAAGGGTGCCTGGCTGGGTTCCCCGTATACAGACCCTTTTCCCTTTGACGTCAAAGTCCATGGTTAGCTCGCGGAAGTTCCACATTACATCGCCCAATTCTTGGAGCCATTGCACGCCTAACACCACATCCGCTCCTTTGGTTGGAAGGAGAAACAGGTCGGTGGTAAAGGTATGCTCTTGAATGGTGAGGGAGGCTTGAGCACACACACCTGAGCTTCGGAGATGTTTGTCATCGCCAATAAGGACATCAAATGGGGTGGCGTCAGAAACATAGCAACCCAGTCGATGAGCCACCCTGTCATTAATGAAATTATGTGTCGAACCACTGTCAATCAGAATTGCCACTGGCTGTCGTTTTAACATGCCTTGCACACGCATGGTGCATGGAGTAAAAGTGCCGGAATACGCGTGCACCGAGATCTCTGGCTGGAATGGGTCACATACAGGGGTGAAGTCCTCAGTCGGAGCAGGTTCCTCTTCCTCAACCTCCTCAATAAGTAAGCTGCCCCGAGCCGCACATTGATGGCCCTGGACATACTTTTCATCGCAGTTGAAACATAGGCCCTTGGCCCTCCGATCTGCCATTTGAGCTTGGGTTAAGCGGCGAATAGGAGTGGGAATGGAGCCTGACAAGGGGGTCCGGTTGGGACTGGCGCTGACAACAGGAGCCGCTGACGATGAGGGTTGACTAAGTGGCCGTGGGCTCCAGGCCCCTCGCCATCCGCGCTTCTGACGACCCAATTTCTCTTCCTCAATTCGGGCATGCCGCACCACATCCCGCATTGTGTGGCAAGGAAAATGGTGCATTTCATCCGCTATCTCAGGCTTCAATCCGCGCTTGAATGTACCGACTAATGCCGCCACCGGCCAGTCCGGTAACCTGTTAGCAATTTTCATAAATTCCGAGTAATATGCTCTTACCGAAGTTGTTTGTTTCAAGGTGGACAGCATCTCATTGAAGTCTTGGAACTCGTTCGGTCCGAATTGAATACACAGTTCGTCAGAGAAAGACACCCATGTGGGAAAGCGGATCTCTTTTTCGAACGCTTGATACCATATGGAGGCATCACCATCCAGGTGGAACGCTGCCACTCGTAAGCGTTCCTCATCCGAGTAGGTACCTTGGTAGGAGAAAAATTTGTCAGCTTTATAGAGCCATTCAACAGGGTCGTCTTCTCCATTGTACCGAGGAAACTGCAAGCGAGCCAATCGGGGCTCGGCGCTGTTCCGTTGGCCTCCGCGAGGCATCTGGGGTTCGTCCCAAGCATCGTCCAACTCGTCATGCAAGGCCCGGTCACAGTTGTTCATTGTAGCATTTCGTCGAACACCTTGCGTATCCCTTGTGGTGGCGCTCTGGTGCCCTCCGTCGGCGTTGGAGTTGAGTGAGCCCAACTGAATCCCATAAGGTAGGGACTGTCCGCTGGCCTTGCCAAGCAGAGAGGCTCCCATGCCAGGGAATCCATTTTGGCGGCTGGAGCTGCCCATCTCTCGTGGTGGTGGAGTCACGGCGGCTGATTTGAGCGGCTGAGAAGGAGCCTGAGCAAGCTTAATCTCCCGGAGCTCCTTTTGAATCTCCGTTAGGACGGACAGCAAGGCAGCCTGGGTAGGATCGGGATTAGCTTTTGGGCTCGCAGGATCCTTGGCGATCTCCGGCTCCGGTGGAGCTTCTTGAGTCATTGTGGGTGGCTTGCGAGGAGGCATGAATTCCCGTGGATCAATGCTCTGATACCAATGTTGTGACCCGTAAGGATCACAAGTACTGGAATCCGCAAAAGAGGAGAAGAAGAGATTTGAGAGGGAAGGAATAGTTCTTAATATTTCATACCCGGAAGGAGGAAGACGTCCTCCTTATAAGGAAGGAGAGGCGCATCTTCCAAGACTGATTACAAGATGTGACTTTTCATATTCCTAGACTGACTCTTCATCTTCCTAGACTGATTACAACATTCCTGACCTTTCATATTCCTAGACTGACTCTTTATCTTCCTAGGCTGACTCTTCATCTTCCTAGACTGATTACAACACAGCGGCATTGCCATAATGGAGAAGAAAGGGCGGCCCTTACGGTGGCCATGTTGTCGTTCATCGGCGCCGCCGCCCATGCTACTCCCGCAGGTTCTGACCGCCGTGGTGTCGCAACCAACGATGAGAACAGAGGACGAGAGGAGGTTGGGAAGGAGAAAGAAAGGGTGATCGAGATCGTACTTGGCGGTCTTCCATGGTGGCTGCCGACGATTGCAATTCGAGAAAGCAGCGGCCTTTTGGCTACTAAAGGAGGAAGAATGTGCAGAGGAGAGGCATCCGCGTCACCAGAAGCGAGGCCGTCGGTCGCAATGCCGCCGCTGCCGCCATCATGCTGATGTTGTTAAAACTTTAGGGCATCCTCTTGAAGAGGATGACCTATTATCTAAACCGGACAAAGCATTATAAAGTGAACCGGATCGGTCCACTTAATATTTGGTTTTGTTCCTTTCTTTTTTTATTCTTTCGATTGGCTAAAACCCGTTTTAACAATATCATCTGTGGGATCTAATCTGTTCGCCTTGTACTTTAAATCAACACCCATCTTCTCCTTTAGATATACGTCAACAGCTTGGATCTTTTTATACTCTTGATCTCACTGTTTTAAATAAATTGGCTCTTTAAAAATTAATTTTTTTCAACAATTGGGACTCAATGATAAAAGTCAGTGTCAGTCCGAAGAGAAAGAGTCTGCAACTATGAAAGCCAATTACCGACAATGTCAGTCCCAGAGAGAGCCCCTAAACTAAATCGACCAGGGAGAAAGCATGAACTATTTCTCTTCTCTCTGCAGCATTTCAGAATTAGATGGCAGAGAGGAAGCTGACTCAAACTCAGCCTCCAAAAGTTTGACCAAAATAGTATGTATTTCATCTTTATGTGGGAACAAAAAATTAATTTTTTTCAACAATTAAGACTCGTAATTATAAAAGTCTTCCGTGGTAGAATCCAAAGCTATAAATGCAGAGGCTTCAATCATCTAAAAGAGGGAAGGAAAAAATAGTAGTATAAAAACTGATTGCTTTCTAAAGATATGGTATTTTTTTGGGAAGTGCAAATTTCATTTTTGTTGATAATAAAATTTGAAAGAATGATTAATTTATAGTGTTGTTACAACACTATTGCGTCATATTCGAATAATTATCATATTTTAAAAAAATTATTGAACACTAGCTTCTCTAACTTATGATGAAGTGGAAAAATAAATAAATTCAATGTTTAGTAGAACGCAAAATTTATTTTGATAAGGGCACTTAATTCGTAACAAAATAATAAACAATTTAACTATCTCTATTTATTCCACATTTCTGATAAATAGTTCTAAGCGGATATTGAGCTTGGAACTTTTGCATTTCTCTTTGAAAACTTTGCACCCAAGTAGTAAGTATTATATCTTCCTGTGTGAACAAGAAAATGATTTTTTTCCTCTATTGACATCTTTTAAAAATAGATATTTATACACACTAATATATTTATTTTTATTTGTATATATCAATATATATATATATAAAACATAACGAGCCGAGCTCGAGCCGACTCGCGAGCTTATTCGAGCTGAGTTTAAATGAGCCGAGTCGAGCCGAGTATCATTGGGCTTAGGCTCAGCTTGTATTAGGACAAGCCCGAGCCGAGCCTAAAGTTGAGCCGAGCCGGAAAAGTTTGCAAGCCGGCTCGGCTCGTTTACACCCGGCCATTTGGGGCATGATTAAAAGCAAAACATCCACTGCGGATGTTTTGCTACACTGTAGTATCCATGCTTTTTTCTTATCCAGCTGAAGCACCTCAAGTCGTGTTTCAGCTGGATAGGGAAAAAATATGGATGCTACAGTGGATCTGGAAAATCCACTGTGGATATTTACTTATAATCACGCCCTGAACGGCCAACGTACAAGCTCAATCTTCTAATCTTGTGCCAATGTTTTTATTTTTTGGTTGCTCTCATCTTCTCGATTTGCTCCACCAAGTCGCATAATTTTTCACAAAGAGAGTTGTAGCTTGCAAGTCACAATTTGGAGGGCCTTAGCTAGTTAATATGCATGTAGGCTGGCACGAACTAGTATTATCAGCACTGTATAGGAGGGACGGTAAGTATGCACACAATTTATTAATACATCTGTAAGTATTGATGGTTCCATACTCATCGATACTTACTGATAGTCATCAATACAAATTGGTTCCAACTTACACGAAAGTTCATGTTGGATGTAGACCTCGACTTCATCTGTTCTGCACTGACCAATATCATAAATTATATAGATTAGGCACAATATTACAACTGTGAAAATCAATTAAACCATCAAGTGGGGAATGATAACAATGATGGTTATGAAAATCCTCATAACTGTTTTTGGATATAAGCAGATACTGATTGTCGAGAGGTTTCATTTTTTTCCCTGATAACTCTGAGCCTTATACTCTACACCATCTTCATTGAGTATATTGTTAGCTTTTGCAGATTTGGATGAAAAGACTCAAAATACTGCCTTCAGTGTTGGAATATTTATATTGTTGTAAATTGATGTTGTATTATTTTATTCAGATATTGATAAAAACTTCATTCACAAAAAGTTTTACCACCATGGGTTATGCTTTGACTAATTTGTTATTCGAGTATTCCGGAATAACCAATATATCGCCAATAATTATGATTATATCGGAATAATGGCAATATATCACCGGGTATTTGGAAAATTATCCAAAACCTATTTTACATGGTATCGAGTACCAGCCATGGGGTCGATACCAAGATATTACCGATATCAGCGGATGTTGCATTCTATGGTGGAGATCTCTGGCTCCACTTTCCACTGTCTTGAGAGCATCTTATTCATTACGACAATGAAATATTTCGAAATTTAGCGGTTAACAACATAAACCTGACAATTACATCCAATTTAAACTATAGTATAAAACTATATAAAATAAAAGGCAGAAATCCGAAATGATTCTATGAAAACCATACAATGGCAATTGCCAGTTGGCCTCTCTCTATTGAAGGAAATGCCTCAAGTTCGAATGCCGATCCTGTGGCATTGCCTGTGAGTGCGTTACCATTTGAAAATAATAATCATAATCATAATCAAGTGCTCCTTTTTCCCAACTATATGGGGTTGACGATATAAATCTTACTCCTCCATTCAGGCCTATTTTGAGCTACCTCTTTTGTAAGAGATAATAAAGTCAAATCTTTTTTATTAACTACATACAAGTTCTCTTAGGTCTCCCCCTCTTTCTTTTAGCATCGTTTACATGCATTACTTCTAATCTTCTCACAAAGGCATCTATTAGTCTTGTTTGCATATGCTCATCCCTCAACTTCTCCCCTAAATGAGCTACTCCTAAACTTTCACGAATATTTTCATTTCTAATTATATCTCTCCTAGTTATCTCATTCATCCACCTTAACATTCTCATTTCGGCTACATTCAACTTATCTATATGATTTCTCTTTAGTGCCTAGTACTCTGCTCCATAGAATATTTCAGGCCCAATAGCTGTCCTATAGAATTTTAATTTAAGCCTTTTTGAAACACGCCTATCGCACAACACTCTCGAGGCTGCCATCCACTTTACCTACCCCAGATTTATCTTATGCCATCCACTTTACTCCTCCATTCAGGCCTATTTTGAGCTACCTCTTTTGTAAGAGATAATAAAGTCAAATCTTTTTTATTAACTACATACAAGTTCTCTTAGGTCTCCCCCTCTTTCTTTTAGCATCGTTTACATGCATTACTTCTAATCTTCTCACAAAGGCATCTATTAGTCTTGTTTGCATATGCTCATCCCTCAACTTCTCCCCTAAATGAGCTACTCCTAAACTTTCACGAATATTTTCATTTCTAATTATATCTCTCCTAGTTATCTCATTCATCCACCTTAACATTCTCATTTCGGCTACATTCAACTTATCTATATGATTTCTCTTTAGTGCCTAGTACTCTGCTCCATAGAATATTTCAGGCCCAATAGCTGTCCTATAGAATTTTAATTTAAGCCTTTTTGAAACACGCCTATCGCACAACACTCTCGAGGCTGCCATCCACTTTACCTACCCCGGATTTATCTTATGCACCACATTAATATCAATATCCTCTTTTCCATGGATAATAGATCCAAAGTAACGGAATTGATTACACCGTGATACTTCTTGCCCATCTATTTCAACTAAGGCTCTACCTATAGTTTACATTTCTTAAAATTAAATTTCATGCACTATGTCTTAGTTCTACTTATTTTAAAACCTTTTGATTCTAAAGCCTCCCTCCATAATTTTAGTTTCACATTCAAACCTCCTTTACTCCCATCAATTAAAACTATATCATTTACAAAAAATATACACAAATGTACATTATCTTATAAAAGTCTATTAAGCCTATCCATAACTAAAACGAAAAGATAAAGACTTAAGGCTGACCTTTGATGAAGACCGACCGACCGTAACTGAAAACTCTTTGGTTCCCCCCCCCCCAAATAATTCGTATACTAGTCACAACCCCTTCATACATATCTTCTATGATATCTATATAACCTCTTATGACACTCTGTCGTAAGTTTTTTCCAAATCTATGAAAGTCATATAGAGCTCTTATTTTTTATCTTTATACATCTCTACTAACTAACATAATAAAAATATAACTTTCGTTATATGTCTATAATTTGTACAACTTTGGATATCTCTTTTATTTTTATACAAAGGTACGAGAGTACTTCTCCTCCACTCCTCTGGTATCCTCTTAGATTTCCAAATCTTGTTAAACAAGCTAGTCAACTAAGTAAAACCAACACCTATTAGTGCCTAATCCACCATTGAGAATTTTGTGTAATTGATGTTATTTCGGCTACAATGCATAATTCACTAACAAATACCAGAGTTGCCATATAAAAAAATATACGGAGGTGAATGTCGCAGTCTATTTTACCATTTTGACACATCTCAGAACCGATTCTGTATCAAAGATAAAAAAACTGATTCCACCATTGAGGCAAGGTAAGCGGGGAGGGTGCTAAGGTTAGGATTGGCATTTTCATCCACAACCTAGTTACGTGGATTTCCCAATAGGAATCATGGTAATATGGAATACCCGCAAGATTGGCCTGTAAATTAAAAAAAAATCTCATCCTTTAGAGGGCATACGAATTTGCCCTCCAACGCGTCTGCCAAGTGCGACGCTTGGTCTTGGACACTGCTCCCATCATCAGAAAATTCAACACAGTCTATTGCGTATTTTGACCCATACATGGAACACACAGAAAATACATTTGAACTGCAATATGGCACTTAAGGAAAGGACCAAGCAAAAAAAGAACCATGGAAAAACTAGCTTTACCCAGAGCATCAATGTAATCAAAATAGACACATACATATAAAGTTACTATCCACCAATATCTTAAGAAACTTACACACGGAAAACGTTGAAAGGGTTTGAATAAAATACAAATACTGCTACGAACTATTCTAACTACAGTACCAGTTACTCTTTAACATTGTAATATATATTATTTTAAAAAGGCATAGCAGGAACTATCCCGTACCAGGGGCTCATAATCCAACTGATACAGCACCCAACCAAAGCCTCTTGCAAATTTTAGATCATCCATCTACAGCCAGAATCCCTAAAAAGAGACCCAAGCTCAACCGGTTAAAAGAAGGTGACAATGAATTCTTCAATTCGATTTTTATCAGCTCAAAACGTAAAGTTCCACTAATCTTGCCAAAATTATAAATTCAAGAAAAAAATAAAAGAAGCATGCAAAGAAATTCTTCAGTCCCAATGTTACTAATTCAAAAAGTCCAAAACAATTGTCAAACAAATGTTCGTTCTCATTGAATAACCAACTTCAAATCTTCAAAATTCCTTTGTTACTCTCATATCACCCAAAAGTGAAAATTAATGCTGCCTTGGACACATCGATCATCTTAGATTAGTGATGATGCAGAACAAGCTGGCACACTTATACAGAACGCTTATTAGACCAGTAAAAAGGAACAAGAATAAAAAATATGTGATATACTCAACCATGCATAGAAGGGAAATATCTTATTTCATTATTTTTTGTTTGTTCCCTCAACGATGCATGCTTACAAGGTCTCACAAATTGTTTACAACATTCTTTTAAGGTGAATAATTAACCTAACAAATTTAACATTGTAGGCATTCTTTTATTAATCAGGAAGTATGAATGATCAGATTGACTAACGATTCAAACTTATTTTACAAGATTTAGAATTTGAGAGCAAGTGGCAATTCATTACACCGGTTTGCTAAATGCCAACTGTATGGTAGTGAATGCAAGCGACCGCATAGGGCATACAAAGAGAAGCCAAGATCTTATCGATGCATCCCAATGTAAAAAGAAATGTAAATTCTGATCAATTAACTGAGTTAGATTTCTCTCACCACCATGTGATCTCCCTATACCAAAACAAACTTCAATCCACCTTTCACAAGTGGTGCAATATAGGATCGCTATGTGAAACTTCGAGAACAAGAAATCAAGTTTTCTTTTTCTTAAATCTAAGGAAAGAATTTACCAAGACTGATCGAATGTACAACATGAGCAAGGCCAACAGAAACCAGCAATTAAACTTCAGTACTTGAAAGATTGACTACCATCTTAGAAGCTCAAAGGACTCAACACGCTTCAGAAAAAAAAAACACTGCCCAAATGCACATTCAACAGTTTGGTCATAAAGATGAACAAATTTAATTATAACATAAAATATGAACAAGTTTTAGGACATAAAGATCCAAATGACAAATGATTATCAGGCTGCTCATTGCGTTTTTTGCCTAAGCATATCCTGTCGACCACCAACTTCTAAGCCTGGATAAGTTCTTTGCATAAACTTCACTGGTATCCATTGGATCTTCATCATACATCATCAGTGCGAGCTGATTGAATGCACAGAATTAGGATCTTTGCTAGTAATAATAAGTATGTGACTGGTCATATCTACTTAAGTAGGCGTCATATATGAGCATAGAAAATATGATTAATGCCTATTACTTGGTGCCAAACAAATAAATTAAAAAAAGAGCACACAGAATGAAGTAGAAAATCTTTCATGTATGGAGCAATAAGAAAATACCTGTAGTTAATTAGTGTTTAGTGTTATTATAAAAGCTTCATCTTTAATAAATGGGCCCCAGAAACAACTTTGTTTTAATGAAAGTTAATTAAAAACTAATAACAGCTAGAACGGATCAGAACCATTGCAAAGGCCATAAAGTTCCTTCAAATAAGCTTCGCAAACAAGTTTCCAAAACAATAAGATGGAAGATAGATGAGAAACTTGATAACAGAAATATAAGAGCTCTATATATACATCTTTCAAGAAAACTAAAAAGGAGGGTCTTGATGTAAAAGCAGGATTTCAGTAACAGAGCACAATACACAGAATATGTTTCCTGTGACATGCCGCAACATAGTGCTCAATACCCGGGGTGACATGACAGTAACATAGTGCTCAGTATTGTACACAAAGATAATGAAACTCGTAAACTAAAAGGTCAAAGATAAACATATTACCCACAACTATTGAACAAATGTTCACATCTATTAAGGGTCAAATAGATGATGATCATCTGCATGGATAGAATCTATTGTATTCCTCCATTCAAATAATTGAGACAATGTAATGTGAATTCTATTACCCCTCCAGGAGAACTCTAGAATTCTCAAGAAGACAAAAAATGTACAAGATTTCCTCCTAGGGTTTGAAAATGAAATTTCTTCCAAAATTGTTCAACTTAATATACAAAGAAGCGCCTATCACTTATAAATCAAAATACAATAATCAACAAAACAGATAAAACAAACAATACGCCCAGTAAAATCTTAACTGTTAGCTCTTTAATAAAAATGACTCGGCAACACCTTCCTAACCCCTACAATTGACAGTCTCATACCAAAATTTGCTTCAGTCCGCCATTTAGTCGTCACACATCATCATTTTGAGCTGATTGAATGCAAAAAAAAAATTACTGGTACTGCCATATATATATAATGCGTGGCTATGAGAGAGAGCTTATAATTCCATGTCCAACTATTACCAACACTACTCAAAAGGTGGAAGCATACATGATCACCAAAACCTCAGAATTTTCCTTAACAAAGCTAAAAATGCAATCTTTTATGGTAGAGTTGTAATTAGTTTATCTTTCAATGACGGTATATATAGTAGATTCAATCATGCATGAAACAGAAAAATCAAGAGAAGTCACCAGGGAAAATGAAGTTTGTGTGAGATATTGCATTCAAGCATCTAACATACTTGACAATCATATATAAGCCAGCACTTTGTGAGAATGACTCATAATCAACTATATGCTCCATATCCAAAAACTATGGAACTCCATCTCCTGAAATCTCGCCACTATCTTTCTTTCGCCAAGAGGCTGAAACGAGATCTGAGAAAACAGATGAATTTTTCAACCTCCAGAGAGATCTCCACGAGATCTCACAAAAATTTCAGAGACATCCTGCCAATTTCTAGGCGGTATCAAATTTCTAGTGTCTACTATCCATTTGATATCAGGGTCTTGCCTTTCTAATATCTATGTATAAGTACATATGTATCTGTTATATATGTACATATACACATAGTTGTTCCTATTCTTACCTCCTTATGTAAGTTATTTTACTCTCAACTCTCAAGTCTATTCAACTCAAGTCATCCTCAAATGCTCACATTCAGCACTATAAAATCGACCACTTAAAAGATCAATATGGTTGAGTGAGCCCATCATTAGTATACCCCTACGCTACATAACTTGTAGGGTTTCTAAGGTATTTCCAATGTAACTTTTGATTGCAAGAAGTCTTCCAACATGGTTAATTTAATTTTTAAAAACTCTTTTAACCAGCTTCCCATAATGTATCAATCATTTTCTCCCTATTATTACAATAAAAAGTACCTATAAAACTTTGGCATCTCCTGATATCACTTTTCAGACAATGAAGGGAAATAGGGGTTTATGGTCTACTTTATAAAACCTAAAATTAAGTGCTCAAAAGTCAAAAAACATATTCAAGAACACGTAACAAAAACTGCAAGGTCAGAATGGCACATATCGGCATGATCAGAGAACTATCATAATCAAGTAGCGTCTTTTCCCAACTATCTGGGGTCGGCGGCATGATCAGAGAACTACGATCTAAAAAATGTCAACTTTTGGTGGAATAAATTATTATTTAAAAATAACGAGAGATCTCTCAACCAAATCAGGTAACTTAATAAAACTATCTAGTTCACTCTCCAAGAATGCATAGATGCCTAATATATTAAACTTTCCTGCTTGGTTTCCAATATCTCTATGACCCCTTATTTTCAGTCAATCAACACATGACGGAGATCTGATACTTCAAACCTTGCCCAATAAACTCCCCACTTATCTAACGTCCTCTTCTTTATATCGACAAACATGAACCTCATGAAAAGTATACCCAATCTAGGAGCTTCTCTTTCAAAAGAAAGAGTTAAACACAAAAAACTTTTCCCGATCAAATCCAAATTACAAAACTTGACTCTCTCTCTCCAACCTTTCGTGTATAAAAAGTTCTTGATACCTAAGAAACAAAGCCAGGTCCTATGACTTTGAAGCACTGCATCTGCGAGTGCTACTTTTGTGGGAAAAGAACATATAAACATAAAAAGCTCAAAGTTGGCACTGAAGTACAAGTATTTAATCTCTAGATACCATCAACTTCAATTACACCATTAATGGAATCTGATATATCACCTAATGGACAGCTAGGAAGTCCCATTCTTCATGCCTGTGCCAGTAAAATATACAAGAATTAATGAATTGCCCAAAAATGGGTCAACATGGCCAAAATGATGTTTCATGTTCCAAGTATGCCACAATATTTTCCATGTAGCCAGACATTCATTTCAGCAAATCATGAGGAAGTTCTTTACCTGTATCTAATAGTCTACATATCTAATAGTCTATACAGCAAGGAAACATGTGAAAAGTATAGAGAGAAATCTTCACCTTGTAAAAAATGTAATCAACCAAACAGAATTGATGTAGTACTAAGTTAAGAAAAAATGTTTTGCAGAAAAAATGTTTTGTGGTTCGGATGATTTAGGACAAAGCAAAAAATCAACTCCCTCCGTTCGGAATTATAAATAACATAAGTGTTTTCAAAATGAGCTGAAATTAGTTCATTTCAAAAAACCTTGTGTTTGTAATAATTATGAACGGAGGGAGTATAATCTATCCAAAAGAAGTTTTAGCCACCGAAACATAGCTAACTGGGCACCTGTAGTTGGCTGCCCATAAGGTTCAGTACTTATTATCAAAACACACAGCTTAATTAGCTATCATAAATTAAGGAAAAACTAATAGTTGCCTCCTGGCTATGCTACTGCAAAGCATTAATTATTTAACCAAACTTCTTAACCTTGAAACATTAAAATGCTGATCCAAGACCTGTCTCATTAGAAAACAGAACAAAAGACCACAATTCATTTTCCTCAGACGACTGCCAGATAGATACAGGGTACATCATATGTGTGCCCAAGAGAGATTGACTCATAAAGAAACGGAGATGCACTTAAATCGAATCTAAAATAACTTAATTAGCTTGAAACAAGTTAACTCCAAATTGCCACCATTAAGGCTAGGTTTGCATCTAACACCAATGCAACCTAAAAAAAAATATGTACAAGTGAATCCAGAGAAAATGAAATCCAATGCGCATCATATGTGTGCCAGAGAGAAACACATTGGCCAGCTAACTCATAGAGACACTCCACTAAAATGCACATAAATCGAACCTAACTGAACTCAATTAGCTTGAAACAGGCCGATACTCTAAATTGCCGCCATTAATGTTAAGTTCACATCTTATACAAATGCAACCTCAAAGAACAAGAATTGCACAATTAAATCAAGTAGACAAATAAAAACCAATCACATGAATCGTTTTCATTTAGCAACATCAATCTTCCAATGTAGTTCATTATCGTCAAAATCAAGTCTGCACTTTTGCATGCTCATCCAAGTTCCAATAATCCCTCCGTCCAGAATTAGTAGATACATTTGGTTTTCCACTATCAACTGATTCTACTAATTTCGGACGGAGTAACAATCAACCAAGAAATACTAAACTACTAACTGCCTCATCCGAGTTCAGGAATCAAATAAAACAGATGAAAAAACACCTTCTGAAAGCCATCCATAAGCTCCGCGGGATGCGGAGAGCATCGAGGTCATCCGACAGGAGGCGGTGGCGCTGTGCAGCGGCAGCAGCGACTCAACGCTGGCGCTCATGGCGACGGCAGACCTGAAAAACAGGAAACCATTCCGCAATCAGATACAGCTCAAGGGAGAGAAGGAGAAGCGAACGGCATAATAATAAACCTGAAAAATGCGAGGAGCGAGGTGTGAGGGATCGGAGATGCGGAAAGGGGAGCGAGCGGGCTTGGCCTGCGTGGCCACCCTCGCTGCCGCGCTCCGGAGGGACGACGCGCGGAAGGCGGACCGGGCGGCGGCGGTGGCCATGGATGCGAAAAAGCCGGAGATTTTCGGATGGGAGAGAAGGGTGGGTGGCCGGGGGTTTAGGGGTTTAGCCCGGGTGGTGATAATTACAAGAGAACCGGGCCAAAATATTATGTACATTTTGAAATATTATTATTCTAAAATATTGTATATATTTTGCTAAATTACGTGATTTCATCTTCTCAAAATTTAAGAAGACTTAAAAGGATTGATTAAAATTTTGTTTATGAACGATCATACGAGTTGGATGAGATATAAGGAAGAAGAATTCATGTGACTTCCTTGTGGGATTAATGGTCCAATAAAAATGAGAATTTTTTCAAATATACATAATATTTTGGAACGGAAGGAGTAGCATTTAGCAGCCAAATGAATTCCATTTACGTGGGGTTCGAGTGCGCGGCATAATTGAATGAGCTGTTTACATGGAAAAATTATTGGCAAAATACTCTAGGGCGCCTTGATCTTGGATCCGCCGGTGCAGATGTTTTACATATGTATTTAGCTATTTTTGTGTCGAAGAGTTGGAGCGCACAAATAAAACATGTGTGCCGTTGATTTGGTCAGGCGCTTGCAATTTCTCGTTGATACGAGACACGGTTGGAGCTCACACACATCTTTGTGAGCCAAGATGGCTCAAAGCGGAATTCGACAGGGGCGTCAAATCAGGGGGCAGGTAGGCATCCGCCCTTAACACATGGGATCCAGAATCCGGCAACTCTCAGTGAGGTGGCTCAAATAGACATGCCTAAGCTGTCATGTAAACTTTTTCTTGGGCACTTTCATGAAAACTGCTCCATCCTTTGTTTTTAATAAATTCTCTTATTTTTTGTGACTAAAATTCTCTCTTTCTTTTTATTCAAACCCAACTAGGGCAATCTATCCGGCAATCAATCCCCTCGAGTCTGTACCCAAATCACACAAATTATGCGAATTGGGATAAACCTACTACTCCTTGTGGGTGACCGACGGGGTCGAACTCAGTAGATTGACTTGTCTTTTATGTTGACGATTCCATTAATAACCAAATGTCATACAACAAGTGCTCGCTACAAAAGCCATACATAAGAAAACCCCAACAATACACAGAATGTCTAATTGTGCTCGTGGCACACCTTGGAACCCACCTCATGATGAACAAAACTTCGCACTCCACCTACACCAGTAGTCATCTTGGGGTTGGCTTGAGTAGGTTTTCATCGCCATTAGCCTGTTGGGCTCCAAGACAACTTGAAGGAAGTCACACCACCCAAAGATAGTAGGAACACCATAAACATGAGTGCCCTGACATCATCTCCATGGGGATATGCTGCCGCAAGGCTTAGCGGTCTGCGCAAACCGCAGATGGGCCATGGAATGTTCGCATTTCCATCCCGAAACCATTGGCTACGCCTCACATAGACCTCCTACCCATCGGCTTGGAGGGCTGATGGGGCATGCTCGTGGAGTAGACTGGCAACCAAAATGCCATCGCCGGAGAACCAGCCGACATCCCCAAAAATGACATTCACTTTGCTGCCATGGACGACCAAACCAAAGCCCCATAGAGGAGACTTCCCAAACACACAATGCCTACAAAGAAAACACACAACCCCAAAGTAAAAAGCATAACTTTTCGGCAACCTTTGGTGGGCATGGTGGAAGAAAAGGGTGGAAAGGAGGGAGGAGAGTGTGATAAAGATGGAGGGAGGGAAGGTGGGTCAAAATGATGAAAAGGAGAGGAATGAAAGGTGGATGCTTTGGTGGTCAAGAAGGGGGAAAGACATAGATCGATGTTAAAATGGTGGAGATCCGAAGGTCGCTAGTCACTAACGCTTGAAAGCCGCCGGCCGGACGGAAGAGAAGATGGTGGAGGCCATGGAAGCACCACAAAGGGCCAGCCCCTGGGGTCCCCGTAGCCTCTCCTCCCTCCGACCACATTGCCGGCGTGCAACAACCCAAGCCATCCGGGGGGAAACACCTGCTGCATACCCTAATAGATTTACTTCAAGAGAAGCCATCTCTCCAACACCCTGTTGTTTCTCTATTTTTGGTACTATTAAACTATCTCTATTTCGAATTTTTGAAAGGTATTATAAGGCCGAGGATGAAAACCCAGCTCTTGTGGACAGCTTGTATGGCACTTGCACTTAGGCTAGTATTATGGGTTGTTTGGATAGAGAAGGGGCAATGAATGTTGAAGCTAATTAAGGTGAAATAATTAGTTGTATCACCCATATAAAAAAGCAATAGATTTCAGGTCCAGGGATGACCGGTGGGCATCGGCCCTGTTCTGGCAGGACCTCTACCGCTTCCCCTCACAATGTCTTGAAAGGGCCCCATTTTCTCAGCTCACTACCCCTTTTCCCTAGCCGCATGCTGGTCGCAACAACTTGGTCAACATGGAGAAAGCTGGCTAGAACCAGAGCCTGGTCTAGCGCGACGTAGAGGCAAGCAGGGCGAAGCCGAAGTAGGCGTATGCGATCAGATGGCCAAGAAGCCAGAGTAAGTAAGAAGCAATATGCGTTATGGCCATCGCCAAGGCAGCTGGAGAAGATGATCACATATGTTATGTGTGTGAGAGAGTGAGAGACTGAGAGTGAGAGTGAGAGATGTACTTTTCGGTGAGGGTAATCTCATCTTTTGTACTGGTGAATGTAATTCCCTTTGTCAGATCGGTACGGAATGGGGTGAAATCCTACGGAGGAACTTCACCTGAAATGAAATGGTGAATTTCCAATTCTTCTCAAATTCCTTATCAAGCCTGCTCCAAGTTAATTCACCCTAAAAATGTCAGTGAAATAAGGCCCCAATCTTTATCCAAACAACCGATTAGTAAGTGTTCAGAAATTGAGCCAAATGAACAATGTTATATAACGTGTGCACATGTTCAGAACGTGTGCAAGGGAGGTCACCGTCAAATCATGTGAAGCTCATACTATCTATGGCTCCCATTTTCAACATGTTTTGGACATATTTTTTAAGAGATGAGTTTACATGAGATCGTTCTCATATAAGGAGAATGAGGCCAATTTTTATTGCCGTTAGATTCTGATCGGATGGTGGATATCAAATCAGTGGGTAAGTGAGTGTGTCACATCAAAGAGTGGGTGAGGCCATTATGAATATTTGTAGCCGTCAGATCAAGATCCAATGGCTACGATTCAAAGTGGCCTCATATAAGCAATATGAGAGCGATCTCATTTAAACTTTTCCCATTTTTTAAAACATGACTTTTCTCATTTTTCAATAGTATTAATATGGTTCATTCTTTCATTCGGAATTACTCTTCCCATTTGATAAAAGAATTTATTCTACTTTACTCTTCTCATTCGAGAATTCTCAGTTCTCACATCTTCTCATTTGATAAAAGAATGTGTTCTATTAGCAAAGAATTCATATCGACAATATATCGATATCAGGTCTCACCCGATAAATTGATGTAGCTAAATATCGATTTTCTGGCTTTTTTAGAATATCGGCAATATTTCGGCGATATATCGGTTTCCAAAAAAAATTTAGAATTTTTTTTTAAAAAAGGGAAAAAAGTAACTTTCTCATTTGTTTCCTATCCTAATATGTATATTTTAAAATCTATTCTTTATCTAAATTAGTATAACTCATTTTAGAAGTTAGATTGTGAAAATATATAGTAAAAATTAATTTTTGACCACCGATATTTTTTTACAAATATATCTAATATATCTCCGATATTTTGTCTCTTAGGCCGACTGATAAGATACCGATATTCGATATGAAATTCCTTATCTATTAGTTTTCTCATTTGAGGATTCTCACGCGACTAGAGATGTAGAACTATGTTATTAATACTTTATAGAAGGGAGAGCCAAATAATGAATAGAGTGGGGATAAATTACAAGAATGCCTATTATAAGTGGTTCATTTTGGAAAAGTCACGTAATTTCTCAGCGGGACCCATGGCCCAATAAAACATTCATTTTGGAGAACTCTCATGATTTCTCAGTGGGACTCATAGCCCAATAAAACAAACTTTTCAAAATCTACGTAATAAATACGAACGGAGGGGATTATGTGATAGAGTTAGCATTATGAGAAAGGTTGAAGGTGTATCCCAAAATATCCAATTTGTCTACAATCGGCCCATCAAACCGTGGGCTGGTTGAAATATGAAACCTCCGTAGCCGGCCCCTCCAAGTCCAAGCCCGGTCCATCCATCGTCTGCCATGATTGACATTTGAAGCCACGAATCCCTAATAGTGCGAGAGCCCCTTTCCTTCAGCAAAGCGCTGCTCTCCTCGCCGGTTCCGGTTCAACCTCACCTCAGACTGATCTCAGGTACTTGCAAGCCTTCGTCTCTCATCGTTTCAGCGTTTTCTAGGGTTTATCTTCTCTGGCTGCATCCAGGGGTTAAAAGCAATAAACCCTAAATTTCTGCGGGCTGAAATGGCTCTAGGTCTGTGTTGCATAAAACTTGTTGATTTTCTCTGTGTTTTGACTTTGTTTTCGAATTCCTTGTTTATATAGCTAGTTGCGTTATTCGCATTGTTCGTGGGGATTATACTACTCGGTTCTTGTTGTTTGGAAGTGGGAAAGTTGCTTGCCTTTTTTTTTACTCACTGGAAATAAACAATAAAAAAGAAATTTGTGTGATTGGTTCTGAGAAACTGAATTCTGAATGCTAGTTATTGAAGTTTTTTATCATATTTGCTATAGTTGGAATTGACACAGGATTGTCTATGGGTTTTGTTTGCTAGGATATCTATTTCTTTCCCGAATCGGTATTGAACCTGAGATATTCTTTGACCATGTTTCTTCAGGCTGTATTCAGGGTTTAAAACAATAAGTCCTAGATTGTGAGGGGTAAAATAGTGAGTTTTAGTGATTGCTTCTGATAAACTCAGTTTTGATTGATAGAGATGAATGAGGTTGTTTATGCAATACTTGGATTGGGATTGGTCGCCGGAAATAAACAATCAATACAAAATCTGTATGGTTGGATCTCAAGAACGAAATTCTTAATGCTATAGATGGATAAGGTTGTTGATTGTATAAGTAACACTTTAAAATACAAAAAATTAGAAATAGTCGTGATAGTGGTATGGGGAATCTGTAGATTTTATTTGTTAGAGTAGCTATTTCTTTTCCAAATGGTAGATGGAGCTGAGATATTCTTACGGTTTATATAATCAGGTTGTATTCTGGATATAAACAATAATCCTTTAATTGCGAGGTGTAGTGAGGGCTTTGACTTAGATTGTGAATTCCTTATTTTATATTACTAGTTAGGTTGTTCATATCGTTCATATGATTATATTTGGTATCTCTTTTTCACTGGCAATAGAACATTAAAACAAAGATGGATTTGAAAATCTGAACTCTGAATGCTAGAGACGAATAAGTTTGTTCATTGTATATTGAATCATAAAATGTGCAAAATCCTAATTTAGCCATTCAATGGATGCAGGGTAATCTATTAGTTTATTTGTCAGAATATGTATTTGTTTTCCAATCTTTTCTTTCATTTCTTTTTAATTTTTTTATCAGAGCTGTATCCAATCAACCTAACCCATTAGCTCTACTTGCAAAATCGGTATGGTTTTCGTTTATGGAAAAATAAGACAAGACCCTTGGTCTTTTTTTGGATATGAAAAAACTTGCTTAAAAAGTGCAATATTATCAAGGTGTCCCAAGCATAGAGTCATATTTTTTTTCTTTCTATTGGTAGGAAGTGGGGAAGTTTCCCTTTAATCTGGAATTTAACAATCAAATCGAAAGTTATGCCATTGGTTCTTAAAAAATTCCTAATCCTAGAGATGAATGATGCATGATGTTGTTCATTGTCTATGTAATACATGGAAGTGATAAAATTATAATTTAACCATTCTATGCATGCTGGATCATCGATAAATTTTATCGTTGGCATAACTATTTCTTTTTCAATCTTTTACTTTATTTTTTCAAATTTTGCTCCAACCTGGTACATATTTGAAGGCAACTTCTATTATATCAGCGTAGCCAACAGTCATATGGTTGGGTCTCTTGTGCCAGTGCGGGTGATTCTGGAGTCAAGTTCTTGTGCCTAATGAATTTGTAACTTCTCAAAGAAAGATCTTTGCTTAGAACATTTTCGAATAAGGACTCTGCTGCCTATTGGGCCTTACTGATTGCTTCTCAAAGTCCTATTGGTTTTCAAAAGTAAACCTAAATCCTTTTGTTGGCAAGATGTAATTATCAGTACATCTTGATGTAAATGTCTGCTATTATGTGTTGTTGTCTTTTTTTCTTTTTGGTGGGTGGTGTGTTGGGGTAGAAAAATGGAGATCCAAGAAGATTATACCCTCTGCTTAAAGGAAGACAGTTGCAGAAGTTTGCGAATCTTTTTTGTCATTTTATGAATGGTTGTCTCAAGGCAGATTCACTTTTTGCGTTGTAGTGCCTTATATTAGTCTAGTAGTGATACCTGATGTTGGCCACTATAGTTTATAGCTTTTTAGCGCCGTGGAGAAATAGTTATATCTGGTTTTAGGCTTTTTTTTAAAAGATATATGTGAATTTATTTTATCCTTGTATGTAATTTTGTGTAGCTAAAATTTGAAAGTATGCTAATGGGAAGGCGTGCTTATCTACTTGCACTGCTGACTTCTATTCCTTCTAGAAACATGAATTTTGCTTATTTTCTAACTCCACTCTTTATTTACGTCCTAGTTGATCACTAATCAACATGAGAAGTATATGGAGTCTAACTTTATATTTTGTTTTTGTAAATCTTTGAAGCTGATACTTCCTTCCACTCCGTTTGGAATTCAAACTGGTTGCTCTAGGGAACTCTTACCATTTTCCAAATTAAGAGTTATTATGTCTCCATTTCTTTTTCTTACCTCTTATTTTTTGGTTTTAGATCATTGAAGAAGAGAAGTTGCTGCAATTATCTGCAAAGATGCTTTCTATGTCAAGGGATGATGGTATGATGGTTGTAGCTGGTCCAAGGCCAGGAATGGAGTTGTCTAATTTTTCTTATGGTGGCCAACCTGGAGCAAATGGAAAACATCGGACATCTAGCCTGGAAGCACCAATCATGCTACTGACTGGCCACCAAAGCGCTGTATACACCATGAAATTCAATCCGCCAGGGACAGTCATCGCTTCTGGCTCTCATGACAAAGAAATATTTCTCTGGCACGTTCATGGAGAGTGCAAAAATTATATGGTACTGAAAGGGCACAAAAATGCTATTCTGGATCTGCAATGGACCCCTGATGGATCCCAGATAGTGTCAGCCAGTCCGGACAAGACTTTGAGGGCATGGGATGTTGAAACAGGAAAGCAAATAAAAAAAATGGCTGAACACTCGTCATTTGTGAACTCCTGCTGCCTCGCTCGACGGGGTCAACCCTATGTTGTCAGTGGGTCTGATGATGGAACTGCAAAGCAATGGGATCTTCGTTTGCGAGGTGCTGTCCAGACATTTCCCGACAAGTATCAAGTCACAGCTGTCAGTTTCTCTGATGCATCAGATAAAATCTTCACTGGAGGAATAGACAATGATGTGAAGGTGTGGGATGTGAGGCGGAAGGAGGTTATAATGACTCTTCAGGGCCATGCAGACATGATCACTAGCATGCAGTTAAGTCCTGATGGTTCTTATCTCTTGACCAATTCAATGGATTGCTCCCTTCGAATTTGGGATATGCGTCCTTATGCCCCACAGAACCGGTGTGTTAAGATTTTAACTGGACATCAGCATAACTTTGAGAAGAATTTGTTGAAATGTTCTTGGTCCCCTGATGGAAGCAAGGTAACTGCAGGAAGTGCAGATCGAATGGTTTACATCTGGGACACGACCTCAAGGCGCATATTATATAAACTTCCAGGTCATACAGGTTCTGTGAACGAGTGTGTTTTCCATCCCACTGAACCTATTGTTGGATCCTGCAGTAGCGACAAACAAATTTATCTGGGAGAGATTTAAAGAGAACTTTAGGCTGCTTTTTGGTTGAACTAGATTGTTAATGAAAAGTGATTGGGAAAGTTGGAGCCTTGTTGTATGGTTTAACTCTAAATCAGATTAGCTTTTCTGTTATCTTTTACTCGTGGTGTGATCTCCTCGCGAACTTTTTTTTGGTTGCTGATGTTTACGTCATACTGGCTTTTGAAATTCTTAACTTCTTGTGACTGATGGGAAATGCCAACATACATCTAGATCTATGCATGAATGCTAATTGCTAGCTTTGTTTTCTCTTTATTGTTGGAGCTGGAGAAGCTTATTAATAGGATTAATGCTGCTTACACTCGTGGAAGGAATGCTTCCCATGCGGGGCTTCATGCACATTCCTGGGCCCACAAATGAGGGCCTTTTAATGCCTTGTGCCTGTGGTGACTGGTGAGCGTTCATAGGAACGAGCTCACTCTTCTCTATTAGTTGTTTCATTGCTAAAATATCCATTTAGTTTTGTATTCCATGATAAAAAAAATGTTTTATTGCTTCTGATGTTGATGTAAACAATCTCTTTCTATCTATCGGCCTAGAAAATATACTCTCTCCATTCCAAAATATTATGTACATTTAGAAATATTTACTGTTTTAAAATATTATGTATATTTTGTTAAATCACATGACTTCATCTTTCCAAAATTGGAGGAGACTGGGAAGTATTGACTTGAACTTGGTTCTTGAATGTGCATACGAGTTGGACAGGATATCATGGAGAAGAAGTCATGTGACTTCTTTGTGGGCTTCATTGTCTAATAAAAATGAGAATTTTTTCAAATGTACATAATAATTTGGAACGGAGGGAGTATTAGATTGATACTTCCTCCATCCCACATTAAGTGTCCTATTAGGTTTTCTAAAGTAAAAGGCACACATTCTTCCTATAGGGTTGCGATTAATGATTCTTGCAGGTTATAAATTCTTCTTTGTTCATACTATTTAGCAAGAGTGGAAAAGAAATGTATATAACACAAAATACGATATGTTAGTTGATACAAAAGACTTAGGCATACCTTTAGCCATTAGAACCGAACGTTCAATGGAGTCTCTGCTAATCGTCTTCTGAACCGCGTGTTTCTGGTTTAGAACTTGGCTGAGAGCAATCTCACTTGAGACACCGTATTAGGATGGCTAATGGTGTATTTATAACTAAACCAGGGCACCATTGTAAAGAACCCTAGAATCTTGACCGTCCATCCATAGGTCATCCAATGGTTCAGATCTACCACTCAAAACCACAACTTAATGGGTATTCTGACTCAGGCCCATTACCCAGACAGTTCTAAAAGCCCAAAACACTGTCAATTGAGATAGTTGGGCCACTTTATGTTTTATTACAAAAACAAGCCCAACATTCTCCTACTTGGCACAACTTCTCAATTGAGCCATATAAAGAAGAAAATCTCCCACTTTGCTCAATTAAACTAACCAAGTGGGTAATGGGAAACTTTAATAATGACTTTCGTATGCGCATACAAAAAGTCATAACCATACAAAATACCCTTCGAACTGTATGTGGTAACTTTATACTCAATCAAAATGTCATAATCGCATGAATCAAGGCGGTTATGTCCTCAAAGGAGAACATTCCCTTCAATGCATCACAATGCAACTAATTCATTCTAGTTGAGTGCTATATGTGGCAAAATATTTTATGAGTGAATGCATGCTCCCACTCATTTTGCAAATATTGTCTCATACTTTAAGTGCACTGAAAAATGAGACACACCGCGAGAAAAGAAACTGGAACTGCTATGATAAATGAGTAAAGCCCAGAAGTACATAAGCAAAATCAAATGCACGATGAGCTAATAAGACCCATATGATCCACATGACTCTTAAACAGAGAAGTGGGCAAACCCTTAGTCATTGGATCAGCAACCATAAGCTCAGTGCCTATATGCTCAATAACAACTGTCCCTGCTTTAACACGATCCCGAACAACAAGATACTTGATGTCGATGTGCTTACTTCGACTTCCACTCTTGTTGTTCTTCGTGAAGAACACAGCAGCACTATTATCACAGAACATCTTTAACGGCCTACATATGGAATCCATAATAGTAAGTCCTGTGATAAGATTCATCAGCCAAGTAGCATGTGACGTGCCCTCGTAACAAGCAACAAACTCTGCCTCCATAGTCGACGACGCTGTAAGGGTTTGCTTAATACTTTTCCAAGAGACAGCACCGCCTGCCAAAAGGAAAATATAACCCGATGTCGACTTTTTCGAGTCAACACAACCAGCAAAGTCTGCATCTGTATATCCAACCAGTTCCAAATGATCAGAATGTCTGTATGTAAGCATGTAATCCTTCGTTCCTTGTAGATACCTCATAACCTTCTTTGCAGCTCTCCAATGATCCATCCCTGGATTTTGCTGGTATCTACCCAACATTCCCATAGCAAAGGCAATATCAGGTCTTGTACAGACTTCCAAGTACATCATACTACCAACTGCCGATGCATAAGGAATTTCCTTCACGCTTTCCAATTCCAAAGAATTCTTTGGACACTGGAACAAGCCAAATTTGTCACCCTTCACAATAGGGGCTGCACTAGGTGAGCAGTTTTCCATGTTAAACCGTTTCAGAACTTTATTGATATAGGCCTGTTGAGACAACCCAAGGATCCTTCTGGATCTATCACGATAGATCTCAATCCCTATGACACAGGATGCCTCTCCTAAATCTTTCATGTCAAAGTTCTGAGAAAGAAACTGCTTAGTCTCGTGCAACATCCCTAAGTCACTGCTTGCAAGTAGAATGTCATCAACATACAAGACCAGAAATGTGTAACGGCTCTCACTAACCTTAAGGTATATGCATTGATCAACAATGTTCTCCTTAAAACCAAATGAAGTAATAACATCGTTGAATTTCAAATACCACTGTCGGGAGGCCTGTTTCAGTCTGTATATTAACTTCTTGAGTCTACAAACCAGATGACTACCTTTATCTGAGGTGAAACCTTCAGGCTGAGTCATATATACCTCCTCCTCAAGATCCCCATTCAAGAACGCCGTCTTGACATCCATTTGATGTAACTCCAAGTCAAAATGAGCTACAAGGGCCAAAATAACTCTCAATGAATCCTTCGTAGAAACTGGAGAGAAGGTTTCATTATAGTCAACACCATCTTTCTGAAGAAAACCTTTGGCTACAAGTCGGGCCTTATATCTATTAATGTTACCAGATGGATCTAATTTAGTCTTATAGACCCATTTGCAACCAAGAGCCGTGGCACCCTGCGGTAACGCTATTAGATCCCAGACTTGATTATCAGCCATAGATTTCATCTCGTCCTGCATGGCATCGTACCATTTGCTAGAGTTATTTCCAGACATTGCATGTGAATATGTAAGAGGATCTTGAATGAGTCCAACATTCTCGTCAGAATCCTGGAGGTATACAATATAGTCAAAAGGGAGTGCAGGTTTCTTTACTCTTGAGGATCGTCGAAGTCCTATTTCATCAACAAGCGTGGGGGCCTGTGCAATAGGAACTTCAGCAACTTGATCCGGAGGTGAGAGTAGAGGGTGGATAGGCTGTTCTGGAATCACCATAGGTGATACAACATCTGATCCTCCACCAAAAGTGGGTATAATAACTGAAACCCGAATTTCCTCAAACACAATGTGTTGAGGAGAAATACTCCCACTGAAGTTGCCATACTCAAAAAAACGTGCATTCCGTGCTTCGACTACTGTAGGGGTGTGAGATGGACAATAAAACCTATAACCCTTAGACCTTTCTGCATAGCCAATGAAAAAACCACTGACAGTCTTAGGGTCAAGCTTCTTCTCAAGTGGATTATACACTCTAACCTCAACAGGGCAACCCCAAATGTGCACATGATCTAAACTAGGTTTCCATCCATTCCATAGCTCAAAGGGTGTTTTAGGAACGGCTTTAGATGGAACTCGATTTAAAATGTACACGGCTGTCTTTAAGGCTTCACTCCACATTTTGAGAGGAAGAGAGGAGTTACTAATCATACTCCTCACCATATCCATCAAAGTGCGATTCCTCCTTTCAGCAACACCATTTTGTTGTGGTGTGCCTGGTACTGTGTATTGTGCAACAATACCATGTTCCTTCAGGAATTGCGCAAATGGTCCAGGTTTTTGTCTACTCTCTGTGTACCTGCCATAGTATTCCCCTCCTCTGTCTGATCGAACAATTTTGATACTCAATCCAGATTGTTTCTCTACCTCTGCCGTATAAGTCTTGAAAGCATCAAATGCTTCAGACTTTTCATTTAAGAGATAAAGATACATGTATCGTGTATGATCATCTATAAAGGTAATGAAATACCTTTGACCATTCAGACAGGGAGTACTAAACGGTCCACAGATATCAGTGTGTATAGTGCCTAATTTCTCATCATGCCTCTTAGCACCCTTAGAAGACTTGTTAGTCTGCTTTCTCTTTATGCAGTCTATACATGTCTCAAGATCAGTATAGTCAAGAGTTTTTAAAACTCCTTCTTTTACTAATCGCTTTAAGCGGTCCATGGAGATATGCCCCAAATACCTGTGCCATAACATAGAGGAGTTCTTTTTAATAACACTTCCTTGCACAGACATCATAGATTGTTCAAAGGAAACATGCAAAGAGAGTCTATATAGTCCATCAATCAAAGAACCAAAACCAATGGTGACTGAATCTTTAAGAATCAGAAATGAGGAATTCATAAACTGAAAATTAAAGCCATGAGGTACTAGTCTTGATACAAAAACTAAGTTGTTAGAAAAACTTAGAATATAGAAAACTCTTTCTAAATCTAAGGTGTATCCTATATGGAGAACAAGTCTATATGTCCCCACACCTTCAACCTTCGAACACATCTTATTTCCAGAATAGATGTTGTGCCCCCCATCATTTGGTTTCCTTAGATTGAGAAACCCCTGCATGACAGTAGAAACATGGATTGTAGAACCGGAGTCAATCCACCATGTGTTATTATGATGAGAATCAACATAATTAGATTCATAACACACTAAAGACATGAAATTACCTCCTTTCTTGGCAAACCACTTCTGATACTTAGGGCAACCTTTCTTCATGTGTCCTGTCTTCTTGCAGAAAAAGCATTTGGTTTCCTTGGTGGCACCAGTAGACTTTATTGGCACACCTTTACCAGCTTTCTTCTTAGGAGCACCATGATTTGCCTTCTTTTGTCCTTTATGAGAAACTAGATGGGCACTCTCTAGCTTCTCTTGCTTAAGTCTCCCTTCTTCCTGTACACACATACTCAGAAGGTCATTAACTGACCACTGAGTATTATGTGTGTTATAAGAGATCTTGAATGGCCCATATTGTGCAGGCAGGGAGTTCAAAATGAAGTGGACCAAAAAGGTGTCATCAATCTTTATTTTCATGTTGTTCAACTGATTAGCAATATCACGCATCTGCATGATATGCTATCTCACCCCTTTGTCATCTGTTAGCCTCATGGATGACAACCTGGACATTAAGGTGCTGGCCAAGGTTTTATCAGAACTTTTGAATTGAGCTTCAATAGCTTTCAAAAGTTCTTGGGCTGTAGCGCATTCTGGGATGGATCCCCGAATGCTATGATTTATGTGAGACCTCATGAGCATCATACTTAAGCGGTTAGACCGCTCCCACTTTTCAAAAGATGCTACCTCACTTGGCTTACTTTTTTCCGTAGGAGTGGTGGGTACATCCATACGAAACGCCAAATCCAAGTTCATGCACCCTAATAGTAAAAGTATATTTTCCTTCCAATCCTTAAAATTGTCCCCAGACAATAACAAAAGGTGCTTATTAGGGTCAGAAATAAAAGACGGATAAGCTGCAATAAAGGAATAAATACATGCAAATATTAAAGAGGGCAAGACACAATAACATAAATATGAAAATAGCCAATGCTAAAATCATGTAGTAAAATTGAAAACCTCCCTTTGGGCAAAGGTTGCAATCTGCATCAAATTTACTAAGCCGTATAGAAACAAATATTCATTTGTCTCATGATAAGGCTAGTGGGTTATACAAAAAATATTATAGGAAAAACCCACACATTTGGGCATAGGGATTCACCCATGTTAAAATATATAACCCTCCACCTTATCCTAATTATGTAACGCTAACTACCACCTCCCTTTGGGGCCGGATGACAATCTTTGTCACATAATCAAAATTTGATGATAGCACAATATTTTTATGTATGTGAATCTATGCACCCCATGGTAGCATTCTATATGATTCACACGTTGACAAATAACTTAGGATGCTTTGGCCATTCCTAAATCATCTCAATGGACGTGGGAACTGAATTTGTGCTATTTACCATTTGTAAAATAACAAAATGAATGCAATTAATTATCAGACAATCATGCAATATCCATATACAAAATTGACTAGGGCATTAATGTCAATTTTGTCATCAGGCTTTTGGGACTCGGCCAGGGGATCCATCACCACACACCACAATGAAAAAATATAGTCCAAAGTCCTTATACAGTCCTTTAAAAAAAAATTGTACAAGGTGGAAGCTATAAACCCCTGTAATAGAAAAATATACATTAATTCTTCATGACTGCATCCGCCTCCAGACGTGGTCCTTGAAGTCTGGTGTCGCTTACAATAGATATAATGTACACTTTCTCTCAAAATTACATAAGTGGTGCGCTCAACAATTAAAAAAAAATTTGATAAAACATACGATTGCAATATAATCCCCTGGCCGGCCTATATAATTAATAAAGCCTTAATCATGATAATTAAAACGCATCCATAACATACATGCAATCATAACTGTAAAATTTTTTTTCCCCCCCGAATGGACCAAAAAACCGGGTCTGGAGACCCGGTTTGGGCCGGGTCAGCAGCTGACCCGCGGATCAAAACAGACCCGCGCGCAGCCGGTGGCCAGCCGCGACCCGCTTCAGCGGGTCGTCTTCAACAGACCAGGGCGGCGGACGCCATGGCTTCCAACGCCGCCGCCACCTTCCTCCTTCGGCGGCCATGGGTGTCACCGCCGCCGCCATATTCCACCTTCAAGCCCTCCACCGCCACAGGCGGCGATGCCACAACGGATGCCACCGCCTTCTCAACTCCATGGCGACGGCGATCGGGCCTGCGTGAGCAGCAAGAGCGGCGATGGTGATGGCATCAAGGGCGGTGGCCATGGACGCCGCCGCCACGAGCTCCACTATGGCGGCGATGCCGTCGGCGGACAAAAAGGTAATTTTTTTTAATCATCTTGATCCGGCGCTTCAGTCGCCGCCGGCGGCCGAAAGGGCCGCCCTTTCCTTCTTCTCCTACAGCGATGCCGGCGGCGGCGGAAAGCCGCCACTTTTTTTTTTTTAGATCCGTCGCCGGCAGTCGTCATGGCGACCGAAAGGGCCGCCTTTTCGTCATCTACACGACGATGCCGGCTGCGGCCAAAAGCCGCCCTCCTTTTTTTTTTATCATTCGCCGGACTAAGAGACCGAATCCGGCGCCGCCGCTGCGCCGGCCAGAGCCCAACGCCTGGTGACAGCGGCTCTGGCCGGTGCGTCTGCTCGCAGCAGCTGCGCCGGCCAGAACCCAACGCCTTGTGGCGGCGGCTCTGGCCAGTGCATCTGCGCAGCGCCGGCACCGGCCAGAGCCCAACACCCGGCTGCGGCGGCTCTGGCCGGTGCGTCTGCTCCGGCCTGCTATTCCAGGCTCAACTACGGCGGCCAAAAAGGGCTGCTGTCGGGACGACCTGCGACCCGTACGGCCGTCAGCCAGTGATGCGCATGATGCGCAGCAAAACTATAGCGGAAGCGTACCAGAATCTACCGGGTGCTCCTGATACCAATTGATACAAACGACTTAGGCATACCTGTAGCCATTAGAACAGAACGTTCAATGGAGTCTCTACTAATCGTCTTCTGAACCGCGTGTTTCTGGTTTAGAACTTGGCTGAGAGCAATCTTACTTGAGACACCATATTAGGATGGCTAATGGTGTATTTATAACTAAACCAGGGCACCATTGTAAAGAACCCTAGAATCTTGACCGTCCATCCATAGGTCATCCAATGGTTCAGATCTACCACTCAAAACCACAACTTAATGGGTATTCTGACTCAGGCCCATTACCCAGACAGTTCTAAAAGCCCAAAACACTGTCAATTGAGATAGTTGGGCCACTTTATATTTTATTACAAAAACAAGCCCAACATTAGTATCTTTTTCTGTTCACAAAAGCCATGGATTATAATGTATGCTATCCTTGATGAGTTGTGCACCAAGTCACCAACTGGAGGCGATATTTATGTTGTATGGTTTTGTGGCTGTGCAAAAAATATGACCTTCGGTTGGTAAATTATTGGCTAGTTATTGTTGCACCATAAATTCTATAGCTGACCTGTACGTAGTCTATACAGAGATGGTTATAGGCTTTTGCTATTGCTTCACAAATTATCATTTTCTTCTCTTATTAGGTGTAAAAATTTGGTAATCTTACCCTACAGGCTTTAAAGCTCAAACTGCAATCATCAGGTTGCATCATGTCATCATTCCCTGCATTTGCCAATCTTATCGCTCATGACGAAAAAGTTAATAGTGGCAGGAGGCTTGACGGGCTTTGTTTTGTTTTTGTTTTTACACTATGAAGGCAGTTGGAGGCTCCGATGAGTTGCAAGTTGCCATTGACAAGTTTGAGGAGCAGAAACACAATCAGGAAGGTGAAAAGGGTTCTCAACTAAATACCTAATGTTTATTATTTTCTCTGTTCTAAAATACTGTGTACATTTCAAAAAATTCTCATTTTTATTAGATCATGAAGCCCACAAGGAAGTCACATGACTTCTTCTCCCGAATATCCCGCCTAACTCATATACTCGTTCACGAATCAAGTTCAAGTCAATCCTTGAAGTCTTATCCGAGGAAGTCACGTGATTTGGCAAAATGTACACAATATTTTGGAACAATGAGTATTTCTAAATATACATCATATTTTAGAACGGAGGGAGTATATTTTTTTGTTTTCCTTGAGAATGATCATGTAGTACATGTTAGCAAGAGGGCTCGCAAGTTACCGATGCTTGTTAGTATATATCTTTTTGTATCTTCTACATCTTGATAAAATAAATCATTTTTTGTTTGACTCAGAAACAAGGGGAAATATTACTCGTTCTGTGTAACATACAGCAACTAACTAGCCTTCCTATGAATTTAATTTAAGTTACTGATTTTCTTTTTCTCTTTATATGGAAGTTTGGTCCTTTTGTCCTTTGCCATCGTTTTTTTGGGTCAGGAATTGTTATTAAGTACAAACCATAATCATGGTTGCGGTCATTTGTATGCATATGCCGAACTGGTCGTGCATTCAAATGGTATGTTTATCAAACCATGTAGATGTATAAATATGGCGGATAAAAAGCATGGTTACTACTCTTCGAGTGCATAGTGACCACCCAAAAACCCAGCGTAATCAGTCCGAGACTAGTGGACTGACATGCACTTCTTATGTGACTGTTGAAATGTATTGGAATAATATTAGCTTAGGTTAGGATCAGATGAGTATAGAAAGGAAGAGAGGAGAAGGTTCGAGGAGAGAAAAAATTTAGAAAGAAGAGATTGAGATAGCTGAGCATCTGAGCCTCAATGTTCAATAGCTTTCAATTAGACTAATTCTGCATGAGAACATTTCCATATAGGAGTCATATATCACGAGGTTTACTTTATTGTTTCTTCCAAGTTTATATTACGTCATCTTGTTTGCTTTTTAAATTTTAGGAGACTATATAATTCCTTGATGACACCTTACTTGTGTGGTGTACGTTCATTTTTTTATTTACATTTTAACCATGTATTAAAAAAATACAAATATTAGTGCCTATTTTTTTCAATATTGATGGCGTCAATCTCTATGGATCTTATACCACATATTCTAGCTAGAGTTAGGGTGTTCTCTAGAAGTGACGCATTGTGCCAAAATCCGTTAAGCAATGGTTGGCTAGGAGTCCTTAAAAACGATGCGTTGCAACAATGCTTAGTTGTAATGAAAAGTAAGCAAGAGTTCTCGTGAGTAGCAATGTGAAATATTGAGACCTTGAAGGGTAATGAAGTTAGTATAAACACTTAAGAGAAGGAGCTTGCTTGTAGGATACTAAGTTTATAGGAGAGAAAGCTAGGAACTGAGAGACGGCTTTAAACTAATTTATCTAGGTAAAGATTTAAATAGAAATAGGATAGTGGTTGATAAATACTTAAGAGAACATCTTGTAATTGTCAATAGATTTAGTGATATAATTATATTAGTTAAACTAGTATTAGAGGAACTCATATTTAATGTTATTAGTGTTTATGCACATCAAGTAGGATTATGGGAGAACTTTAAAAAATAAATTTGGGAAGAAATGGACTTAGTAATGCAATAGATACATAACAGGGAAAATATTATTATAGGAGACGACTTAAATGGCATGTAGGGGAGAAGAATATAAGATACGAGAGAGTGTATGGAGGGTATGGTTTTGGGGAGAGAAATGAAATGGAAGAAGTTATTATTGAGTTTGCAATAGTAAACGATCTAGGTATAGCAAATACATATTTCAAGAGTAGTCCTCACAAGAGCTAAATAAATTTTTTCTTAGTTAAAAACGATGATAGAACTAAATGTAAGGATTGTAAGTTTATATCATGAGAACCTATAACACTACACTATAGATTAGTTATTTTGGATGCCCACATGAAGGGGTGGAGGGAGTGAATGGCAAATAAAGTGGAATTTGAAGGGTGAGATGCTCAACATGTTTGTGAAGAGGTTGATGGTTGAAGGAAATTAGAACTTAAATGAGGAGCCAACAATGATGTAGGGTAACATGGTTAATTGTATTAAAAATTAAGAAAATAAGTACTTGGTAAAGTGGGGAGGAGAAGAAACATCAAAAAAGAAATATGAGGTGGTGTGAGGAATTTCAAAGAGTCATCAAAGAAAAAAAGTATTTATTCAATGAGTAGCAAAAATGTAAAAAATTTAAAAAAATTAGGGAAAATATGTTAAGGTTAAGATAGAGGCTAAAAAAAATAGTGAATAAAACTAAATATAAAATGTTTGATGACTTATATAATATGATATGATGAAAGGAATGGGAGATGGATATATATATATATATATGTTAACACCCAAAAAATTAGTAAGTATATTAAAACCAAAATTTGACCCTCTTAATGTCTGATTTGGTTTGTTTTGCTGTATAAGAATTAAAGTTGGTGAGAAGAACTTTCCAACGCCACCAACTATGTGCGATTTGGAGTTCGGAGTGAAAAGATATGAAAAATTGAATTTTGTTTGGGCGTCGCTGCGATCGATCGCCATAAGAAACGATCGATCGGCAAATTGAACCGATTGACCGCTTATCAAAACAATCGATCGTAGTTACTGTGATTATTAATTATTTTGTTTCAGAGAAAATGATTGATCGGTAATAATTGCGATCGATCAGCTGTAACGCGGTAGTTTAGAAAAAGGCATGTCACGATCGATCGCCGTATCGCCGTATCGCCGATCGATCGCTGGTTGCGGTTTTGCGATTTCTAGCTTATTTTTGGGGTGGATTTACATGGGAAAGATACCCAGCCCTAGAACGTCCAGAGACCTTTCTCTTCTCCTTCCCACGTTCACCCACCTCCTATAAGGCTTCTTCTTGTGGGAGTTTACAAGAGCTTGGAGCCGGAGCTTTGGAGGAAGCGTAGGAGACAATCAACGCGTAAAAAGGCAGAATTTTTAGTGAATTAAGAGTAGGATGGTTTTTCCCTCTCTTTTCTTCTTTCTTATGATGTTTATGTGTGTCATCATTCAGTAACTTAGAGTATTTCTTTGATTCTTGTGAGATGAATGAATTGTGTCATTATTTTCATGCTTAGTGCATCATAATCATATGTGCATTCATGCTATATGTCTAGATAGAAATTCACACCTAAAGTCTGATGCTTTATTAATTTTCCAGAGATTAGAAGTTCTGATGTTGCTTGGTTGACCATGATCCACGTTGAGTTTTGTGTCTTAATGGGTGTCTTGTATTAATTGTCTTATTTGGGATGTATTAATGTTTAAAACTGTGTTATATGTAAAGGAACATGAGAAAGGGGTGTACTTTAGTAATTCTCGATAATCCTAGGGTCTGTAATTGGTCTAGGAGGGGAGTAATTGGTCTGTTAATGATATATTATCATCTATAATGTGTTATTAAGTGAGATAATCAAGTTTAATTAACAGTCTTAATCTCGGCTAGAACTATTTCTGTGCTAACAGTCTGTAATAAATAATTCATAACTAATTTAAATAAAATTGGAAAAATATAAAATCAGTGGGGTTAGAAACTAGACTCATGAGGGTATTATTAGTAAACATTTCAGATGTTAAGTCTTAATGTAAAAAGCACATTAGCCATTAGAAGTGGACTGTTGTGCAGGAGGCAGTGAGCTGAATCTGAGAGAAAATACTAAGTATACAAATAAATATGATATGATAATGTTTAACGTGTCAATACTAGTAATTGGACTATATATTTATGGAATATCACAGTAAGAATTGGGTTAGAAGTAATCTAATTAGGAAGGGATAATCCTTTGAACAAGTGATTTATAACTATCTACCTTGAGGCGTTGATGTCAATTTGACATTCCACTTAGAATTCAAATCATCTAAGACTCTTTGGTTTTCTTATATCTGATATTTTTATTATAAAATTTCAATGCGTATGAGGAATTCCTATCTGGGGCTGAGCATGAAAGGTATTTATTGATTGTATGGTACTCCTTGGGCGAGTTGTTGTTATTCGAAGTGTTTTGGATTTTCTTGTAATACCAAGAGCGAATTACATGTCTTTGAGAAACTTGTTATTCTATGCTACTCCAATGAGTGAGTTATTTGTTGGCCAAAGACCTTGACACTTCTATCTATACTCCATGAGAGAGTCTATTCTGGTAAGAGATACCTTATGATCTTAGAGCATTGCGACCTCTATTCCTTTGAGATATTGCTTATATTGATTACATGATTGTTTCTTCCACTGGAGATCTTGCGAGACTCTCCATATGGTGGATTCATAGTATGCACAATTAAGCCATTGCTAGATCTTGCGAGGTCACTTATATTTATGTAGTTGCGATTCCATACTGCCCGAAGGGAGGCACTATACATACATTAGACGGTTGACATTACGGAAGGTTTTCAGTTTCCGCCCATCGTGTTCGTAAGCACTGGTGGGGCCAGCATCCTAGACGCATAGCAGGGTTCCAAAGAGAGGACCCCTATGGTGGTTCTGGTATATTATTTTAGTCACTTGCGAGCGACCAGTGTAGCGAGCAAAAATTGTAACTCCTTTCACTATAGATGTCTGGAGCCTTTGATATGATTGTTATTCTCTCCTTATACATATATTTGTTCAGAGTCTTATTACTTGCGAGTTGGGATTGTTATTATTGACTAACTTTTCAGGTGTATAGACTTTGGTTCAGTCCAGATGTTGTGGAATGTTCACAGGTGTATAGAATTTGGATATGTTTACAAATTTGGATGGAGTTAATAAAAAAGATATGACTTTACTATCTCTTACAAAAGAGTTGTCACAAAACATGTTTGAATGAAGGCGTAAGATCCATGTCTATGAAACCAAATAGTTGAAAAAAGATGCTACTTGGTTATGATTATGATTATGATGACGGTTTCCCATGTTTAATGTATCTAATAGCAACTACCGTTAGTTACTAAAATTTGCTAGTTGTAGTTTTCCTTATTATTTTGATGACTCTGGTGTTCCTAAACAATATTTTTTTTTTGATAATTAAAAAATTATATTAAATAAGCCAAGTGAGTACAACCTCACCTCAACACGATAACACATGAGGTGTGGACCCCTCAAAAAAATACAAAAAAAATACTGAACAAAGTGCTAATCCCGCTGATCAATCGCGAGACACAGCCGATCGAGCGCGAAGTGATCGATCAGATTATCGCGATCGATCTTAACCTCAGTTTCTCAGTTTCTCTGCTTTTCGGGGAATGCGATCGATCGGAAGATGCCGATCGATCGCCTGAGTCTCATATTTGACAAAACCAGTGCAAGTAGAGTCCGTCCCATCATTCCTCGAGATCCTTTCATTCTCTATGGACAGGGGTTGTGCTCATCCCAAAAGGTATGCAATAAAGGGCAGTGCGTGAGGCAAATATCCTTAAGATGAAAGGCGTTGAGAATCTCCTTTACTCTGTGGATAAGGTTTTGGCCCAAAATATATGTCTCGAGCTTTTGGTCTTCAAAGATTCGCCTGTTCCGCTCTTCCCATATCATAGAAATAAAGCTTGTGAAACCAGCTTGGATAATATACCCTGTGTGTTTATTGTTCCTGATCAACTGAGTCAGCCATTCCAATTCCATGAAGTACCCCCCAATTGTATGATGAATATTACACTTACGGAGGAATATTCGCCATACCACCTTAGCATATATGCATTCAAACATTAGGTGTCTGGTAGATTCTTCGTTTTTCCTACACATAACACACCTAAACAATATTGGTTTCTCTCATAACTGAACTTCATAGCCTTGATCTCTAAATTATATTTTACGTCTAAAGAAGAACACACAGCATGAGCTGTACTAATTGACAGCTACGTCTTACCCTAAGTTTGTGTTTTTTAATCAATAAATATACCAAGATTATGACTTTGTCTTTTATAAATTTTATATCAACTCGATAAACAAATAAATAAACTACTCCTATCTACCAAAAAGTGTTCAACAACTCTTCCAAATGAATATTCTATATTGACTTAAAGGAAAGGTTTGATCTAGAAAATATATTGTGCTATGGAAACTCATTATATACGAAATGAAAAATGAAACTGAGGGCTGGCTTGCCATGGTTAAGTACAACGTTGCCAAAAAATTGAGCATCAATTTGACAAGACTCAGAAGCTGGCAAGATAATTAACATAAGAAGTCTGTATTGTTTAAGGCATAAACATGGATTTGACGCCTTAGTTATTAATCTTTTCTGATTATGGGTGGTGGGAAAACAGAATAGATGCATTTGTGGTAAGGCACAAGATAATGCCTTCGACGAGTCAATTATGTGGGCAATAGTTGAAAGGTTCGCTTGATTGCTTGCACCATTAAAAGATTGTTGTTTGAAAATCTTGTAAGTGACCTGATCAGCCTCTCCCACCTGGCAATCAAACTCATCAGTTCAGCCTCTTGCAGAGGGCTGACCCCTGTGGACTCACCACATTTGGAAAGGGGCTCACATGATTTGGGCCTTGTTTTTCCACAATTAATCTCATCTTCTGAAACGTGAGAGCCTGATAAAGTTGGACCTTCATGATGTGAATTTTGGCTAGGTAAAACCCCCTCCAGGGGTTCCCAATTCTATATGCGTGTTTTATTGTTATCTAGCGAAGTTCTTCTCTTTTAGGGACAAGCGGGAAGTGACCATGTAACTAGCAAAATTCCTTATTTGTTTTGTGGTAGTTCAAAATTCCTTATGCTCCTCTATCATAAGAACGTGTTACCAATAAGTTGCCACAAAAAAAGGAGAAAAAGAAAGTGTTACAAATATGTTGGTTCAAAATAGGCTAGAATGGAGAAATGCACTACTTGATTATGATAATGGTTTAATTGCTTATACTCTTATATCATAAGAAAATATTTTTAAAAAAAAACGTATTACAAATTCTATTAAAATATAATTATGTAACATTTGACTTGACAGCAAATTAGCTAAAGAGCTAAACTAAATTGTCCTGCATGTGGTAGGTCACTGGTACCTGTCGCACTTGCAACCTACTTTCCATGCTTTGCTACCCTCTTACTTATATAACATAGATTCTATCCAACTCAGGACCTTGCTTTCTGGCCATTCCACCAACATTCGGTTGGTCGGAATCATGTTACATTGAGCTGGGAGAACCTCGTGTGGTAATTAATATTAGCACAGACATTGGAATCCTGATGCCCATATTCCAGGGCGGAACCAGGATTTCATGTGCAGGGGGGCTAAAAATTACAAAGTTTTTTTATATGAACAAGAAAAAAAATACTCTTTCTGTCCGGAAATATTAAGGGAACTAAATCCCAATCTGAGATTCTCTGTAATATTCTCTCATGATCTACTCCCAATCTGGGATCCTCTGTAATATTCTCTCATGATCTACTCCCAATCTGGGATCCTCTGTAATATTCTCTCATGATCTACAGGGATTCACCCCGGATTTGTCTCCATGGGTCTTCTCTATAAATACTGTACACAACACAGGTCTTTACATCATTGAAAATTCTTCTTCTTCTCATGGTATCAGGAGCCAGACCAGGCTAACGCCTAACACAACGTGCGCCATTCGTTTTTTTCCCGTTTCTCACCCACTCTCTGTCCCATCACCCTCGAGCCTCGAGCCCATCACCTTCCTCGAGACCACCCTTCCCTTCCCATTCCTCTCCCTCACTCCTGTGTTTTCACTATTCCTCACCGCCGGCTACTCTCCTCCGGCCATTGCTAACCCCGTCGCCAGCTACTTCCCCAGCCCGCTCGCCGTCGCCCACAGCCCCTTCTCCCCTCGCCCTGCTCCGTGTCTTCCTCCCCAGTCCACTTCCTCCGGCCACATCCACACACAAAAAAAAAAAAAAAACCTACCTTTCTTCCTACAGTCGCCTCGCCGGCTCGTCCTCCTCCTTCCCATGGATCACCCTCCCACCGCGGCCGATTTCCTCCAAACAGTTCCCACCTCGATAAAATTCATCGTCTCCAACCTGTCCAGCCTGATCACCGTCCGCCTCGACGACTCCAACTTCCTGGTCTGGCGCACGACCACCGCCTACCATCTCCTCCCCTATGTCGACGGCTCTCTGCCATGCCCCTCGTCGGCCGACTCATCTGCTCGCCCCTCTTACTCAGAATGGCTCGCCACCGATCATCACCTTCTAGTCTTTCTCCGTGCCACCATCGAGCCGCAGCTCGTTCGTCACTTCCTCACTCACAAAACCGCCGCTGCACTGTGGAACGCCGTCGCTACTCGGTACCTGTCAGCTTCTCCGGCAGCGGTCATCCGTCTCATGGGTGAGCTCCGCCAGTGTCGCTTTGACTCCACCGGGATGGCGGCCTATCTTGACCAGCTCCGGCAGCTGGTTGACCAACTGGCTGCCGTTGGAGTTCTGATCAACGATGCTGACTTGCTCCACCAGACGCTCGCCGGCCTTCCTCCAGACTACGCAGCCTTCGCCGCCGGAATTCGTGCCCGTGGCGCCCTCGTCCCCGTTGCCGAACTGTGGAACCTCCTCCTCGCCGAGGAAGCCGCTCTCAAACTCCAACAAACTGCCCCCGCCGGACCGCCGCTCGCACATCCTACGGCACTTCACGTCGCCACTGTCAACTCCACTTCCGTCCCCAGCCCACATGCCCTCCTGGGTCCTCTCACAACGGCCCTAAGTCAACTCCTCCTCGGCCCTCACTCGGGTGCCCCTCCGGCCACCACGGCCCCCTCACCAGCTACTGCCTATGCAGCTCAGGGACTCCTCCCCACTCCCCCTGTAACACCCTCTCGCCCTCCCCGCCCCAATCTTCGCCGCGGGGGTGGGGGTTACCCACGACACGGCCGTGGACGTGGTGGATTCCGTCCCCCTCGCCACTCCTGCCAAATATGTGGGTCATTTGACCATAGTGCCCCAAAATGTGGTGCCCGCTACAACGCTTCCTACATAGGTCCAAACGGGAACCGTGCCGTTGCCATGACCGCGCAAGCAAATGGTGGGGCTCAATGCCCCTCAAACTGGCTACTCGATTCCGGTGCAAGCGAACACATTACCCCGGATGCGACCCAACTCACTTCCCCCTCTCCCTACCCTGGCCCTCCTTATGTCAACATAGGTAACGGTAAATCCCTCCCCATCTCCTCTACCGGAAGCTCCTCCCTAACTCTCTCCCACTCTAAACTCCACCTTTCTACCGTCCTCCATACTCCCTCCATTACTCACAACCTTCTCTCTGTCCACAAACTTGCACGTGACAATGATTGCTCTCTAACCTTCTCTGCCTCTGATGTGTCTCTCCAGGATAACAAGACTGGTCACCTCCTCTATCGCGGTCCAAGTCAGAATGGCGTCTATCCCCTCTCTATTACAATCCCAAGTGCCTTCACTGCTACTACCTCCTCCTCCACCATCTGGCATCAACGACTCGGACACCCAGCCTCCACCACTTTTCAGACCATTGTTTCCTCATTTCCTTTCCATGTTTCCAAAATAAAACACTTAGAGTGTAATAGTTGTCATGTTAGCAAATCACATAAATTGCCCTTTTCAAAGTCTCATCGCTCCACCACTCGTCCTCTCCAACTCATCCACTCCGATCTCTGGGGACCATCTCCTGTCACCTCTTTTCTTGGCTATCGATACTACATCATCTTTATAGATGACTTCACACGCTGCCTACTCCGACTCTGACTAGGCCGGCGACCCCCTTGATCGAAGGTCCGTCACCGGATACTGCGTCTTCATGGGCCCCAACCTTATCATTTGGAAATCTAAAAAGCAAGCCACAGTTTCCCGCTCCTCTACTGAAGCAGAGTATCGTGCGCTCTCCTCCACAGCCACCGAAATTGTCTGGGCCTCTATGGTTCTCAACTTTCTCGGTATCTCGCCTCCTCGCACGCCAACACTATTGTGTGACAATCAGTCCGCCATTGCCCTCACCGCCAACCCAGTCTTCCACGCTCGCACCAAACACATTGAGATTGATCATCACTATATTCGGGAACAAGTTCTCGCTGGCCACATGGAGGTTCGCCATGTCTCATCTAAAGATCAACTTGCAGACATACTTACCAAGCCGCTGCCCATCGCTCAATTTCAGTCTCTCACTACCAAACTCACGGCTACTCACCCGCCCTGAGTTTGCAGGGGTGTATTAAGGGAACTAAATCCCAATCTGAGATTCTCTGTAATATTCTCTCATGATCTACTCCCAATCTGGGATCCTCTGTAATATTCTCTCATGATCTACTCCCAATCTGGGATCCTCTGTAATATTCTCTCATGATCTACTCCCAATCTGGGATCCTCTGTAATATTCTCTCATGATCTACAGGGATTCACCCCGGATTTGTCTCCATGGGTCTTCCCTATAAATACTGTACACAACACAGGTCTTTACATCATTGAAAATTCTTCTTCTTCTCAGGAAATATTAAGAGCATACTGTTTTTCAAAATGAATTAAAAGTTAATAACAATTCTGGACGAGGGAGTACTTATATTTTGAAAATAGTAAATTTCAACTTAAAACCATATGAGTAGACCATATTATAGAATAATTTGGTGCAGTTCAGAAGTGATCATCTCTCTATAGTTCACAAAATCTTGGTTTTTCAGTGGCTCGCCTAGTAATGCAAGAGCGACCTTTCTGTTTACTTCGAGCTTACACGGTTACACCAAATTGAAAAAAAAAACCTATATGATTTAGAAATGCTATAAAATGAATCAAAGAGAAGAGGTTTTATAATATTTTCCTTCTGATCAGTGATAACTATATGAATCAAATTACTTTTCCAGCTTAGCAAAAAGATATTCAGTAAACTCAATAGACGTGTTTTTTTTATTGTGAAGACAGTTTTCTTCCTAAATGTTGTTACTTCTCCATGTATCAGATCCCTTCTATTGTTTTATTCTTCAACCCTAACATGACAAATGATGGTGCACAAGCTGAGGTTTTTTCCATAATATTACCTGACTAATGAGCCTGAAATGCCATATTACTCAGGCTCATGCCATATAACATGGTTTCACTAGGACTTTCCATTTTGCCCTCCCACATAATACTTCATGTTTTACCTACCCTGAGCTGTGCCACACAAGCTTCCTCCGCAGTGATCATACAATAAGGAAGTTCTATGTCATAGGCAGAAGCTTGCAGGTGGAGAGACAACGTGGTGTGACAGACACACATTTTTGGCAGCTTTCTTGAGTCAAATGACCTCTTCTATCAGCGAGTAGGCAGAAAAAGCTCATCAATGCGGTCCGAAGAAACACTTTCACAACCTCCCCATTCTATTACAGAGTGGCTCGATAGCTCAGAATCATTGATTTTTTAATTCACACGTTTTTGGAACAGAAAGTTGAAATTTTGTACTCAAAAGTACTTGTGATCAAGTGACAAACTACTCTTTTCAAATTCCTTGAGATACCTTCTTGTGGGGATGAATTCATCATCCCCACAAAAAGGTGTTTAAAAGAATTTGAGATATCCTCATAGAGAGAAAGAGAAGAAAAAAATATAGAAGAACGCAAAAAAAAGGTAAAAACGGATAAAAAATGAAGAAAATATGACGAGATTGAATGTTGTCATCAAATCGAGTATTTAAATACACGATATCACTACTATTATGTACTCGAGGACACGATACCCATTGCTATCGTATAATTGAGTACATGATACCATTGTTATTGTGTCCTTGATAATACGATACCATTATTATCGTGTAATCGATGACACGATACCGCTGCTATCATATAATCAAGTACATGATAGCATGTTAAAATTCAATGAGTCATATCTGCCTCATTTCTTATCTGTTTTCGTTTATTATTTTTATATTCTTCTTTATTTTTTCTCATAAGGATATCTCAAAATTTCTTTACACAATTTCTAACGAGATGATGAATTTTTTATGACTCCAATGTCAATGAATTAAGCGTGTGGTGAACATGACCTCATGATAGTGAGTACACGATATTTAAATCATAGTTATTATGTGTTCTTGATAATATTTTGTGTTTTTGATCTTAGAGGATGACTGGTAGTAATTAAAAATGGGTTATTTGTTTACACTACAATGAATTATTTAGAAATCGTCGTGAGTACGTAAGTAGAAAAGTGAAGCTGATGACCATTGACACACGAGTGAAGTTCTTAAGTCTGTTTATTCAAGTTAAACAAAGATTAAGATGCAAGTATGTAATAGATAACCTATCCCGCATTTAAATATCTATTAACCATTCCACGTTCTAATAACATGAACTGATGAACTGATGATTTGAACAATATCCCTGACATCAGCTGCAATTGTACTTATAAAAATAACTCCAACCATATAGATGTTCTAGTTTATGTGTCGGCATGCATCAATCAACTCATCAAAGATGACCCAGTGCATATACAATAAAGCTAAATGAAAATCTCGACTGATCAAGAGGTCATGAATTTGAACGAAATATATCTGGATTTACCTGATGTGTATGCTGATGCATATAATGTGTCAAAGATTAACCACATGATATAGCGTTGGAAGAGGTCAGTTGTCTTGCTTCTTGTAATTAGATCCCTTGGAGCATCCATCGGAGAAAAAAAATCGTGTGATTAAACAAGGACATTAAATAATTTTATGCTACACCTAACACAACCTTTTAAACTAGCTATCAAATACGGACAAAATTAGCCAAAAGATGAACCTAACCTTCATACCAAATCAAAGTCTCAGTCCTAGTACTTTTTTTTTTTTTTAAATCCCTCATCCACCCCTGCCACCAAGGCCGGACCAGCGCTAGGAAAGGGCCCATGGTCATGGATAGGAAAAAGTTCTAGGTACGGAGAGGGTACCACACTGGTCGTGCCCATCACCAATTGCAAATCAACACGTCTCCAATGTGGTACATAGAGTCTAAAACGGCGCAAACTACATAGACGGTACCTTGATCACATGTTAGGCCAAGGAATTCCCTATCGGGATATATTGCCAATATATTAGTATCGGGCCCCACCCGATAAAACGATACGGCATAATATTATTTTTTAAAATATCGTCGATATATCGCCATTTAAAAAAAAATATTTAAAAAAAAATTTAGCAATCTTTTTAAAAAAACAACTTTCCTGTTTGTTTCCCATCCTAATATGCATATTTTGAAATCTATGCTTTGTCTAAATTAGTATAATTTATTTTAGAAGTTAGATTGTGAAAATATATGGTAAAAACTAGTTTTTGACCGCCGATAGTTTTTTTACAAATATCTTCGATATATCTCTGATATTTTGTCTCTTAGGTCGACCGATATTTTACCGATATCCGATATAAAATTCCTTGGTTAGGCCTCTCGCCCCAAATGCATATGGCATATTGGTCTTGCCGAAATGCAACTGAACATATCTGGGTTCGTCTCCATCGGCCTAGGCACAAGTGGGATCATAGAAAAGCTTTCGGGATGAGTAGTTCACCGGCCACCGCCCCATGGTCTAGCCATCCCACCCCCCTCATACACAGACCGTAGATGCCTATCGTCTGAAAATACAAAATACACAGACAACGGATATCCGCTGAGTGGGCCAGCTACAAATGCTCATCCAAGCTTATAGAAAAAAAGTATGAAGCAATCGCATGCCTAGGCAGTTTTTTCGGCTTTAGGTGGGGCCCATAATTATCAGTGGGCCCTACCATTGGACCCATGGGCCCTACCATTGGATCCATGGGCCCTACCATTAGTCATACATATGGTATAACTGTGGGGGTGTCCGTGAGTTGTCACTGCCACGAGCAGTTGCCGGAAAAAAAAAAATGTTGGGGCCTCCATGACGAGGACTCCGCTGTGGCACTCTGGGCTTTTGTCATGTAGAGGCGGTCATCAAAACATCATGGGCCCCTCTCTCTTCAAAACACCTGCCTCTCAACAAAAGCCCACAGGTCAAAGTCAGGCCTTGTCGCCATCTTAACGTCCGTCGCGTCTTAATTAATAAAAAAAAGTTCGTCACGTCTCTACCTAAAAAGTCCAAACTACCCCCATTTCTTCCCGTAGCTCTCTCCAACTGTCGCCCCACCAAACCACCACGCTTCACGCCACCACTGGCGTAAACCACGGTCGGTGGAGAAAGCGCGTAGGAAATATCAGCCGCCTACCAAGAAGCACCCACAGCTGGACCACCAAACCCCCTGGCCCGCGTCCCCGCGGCGACCTGGCCAGCTGTCCGCGGTCGTGGTGGGGCCCCCTCAAATGGCGCCGCAAAATCTCCGAAGTTCACGCCCCACACCCACCTATAAATACTCCCCCAACCCCAGCCACTCTTTCCTCAACCGACGCTGGAGCTTCTGCTGCATATCGAGAAACCCTAATTCCTTTGAATTCCGTCTGTCTCGCAATGACGCAAGTTAGCATCTCTGCCGCCCTCCTGGCCGTGCTCGCCGCCATCTTCGTGGCTGTCACGTCGGCCCAAGGGCTGTCCCCGGCCCCCACTCCGGCCAGCTCCGGGTTTGCATTGCCGGCGCCGGTCGCGCTCGTCTGCTCTTCCCTCCTAGTTTCCTTCGTCGCCGTTCTTCTTAGGAGCAACTAGAAGGATCGCAGATTTGGAGTTTCTTTCTTTATTATGATGAGTCTATTTTCATAGAGGTTATTATATTAGGGTTTCATTGATTGATATAGAAAAACATACTGCGATGGATTCTTATGTTTTTGTATTACAGTTTCGTAGATGGTAAATAAAAGGATCTGATATTCAATTGATTTAGATTTCTGGTTTGGGTTTTGATCTTTTTTGCTAATTCTTATTAAAATATGGTGAATGATCAAGGCCTTGTTCTTTAATATTGGGGAATTTTGCGTTGCATTAGAAACTCGTGTCATTGTAAGTTGGAGGCAGAGGGATTTTGATGAGTACAAAAGTTAAATCACAGGCGAGAAACTTCTGCAGTTGGTTTGGAAGGTGCGAAGGTGAGATTTTGAGGAATTTGACATTGGTTAACGTTGTCAATTGCTTATCCTTGTAACAACAAACTACTCTTAATTCTCCTAGTCCATACATTGGAAGAATGTGCGCAATCAAAACCCGGGAGGTTTCGTTTTCATTTCCCCCAATCTAAGGAATATTTTGACCCATGTAATCTGCCAATGTACCCAAGTGTAGAAGCACCCAATCTTGCCCACTGTGAAAGGATGGACATTGTATTTAGGGATGGTCGCGGATGGACGTGTCTGAGGTGTCCATGGCTGTGGCTAACTAGGCTTCAAAAGATGACAATTTTAGAAAGAACACATCATATACTACAAAAAACAAGAAAACAGCCTTTTGAATCCAATTACCTCCGCCATGGCCTACGGCGCACTGTCGAGGTCGCCCATGTGGATCTCGCTGCCCTCGGTGTCCATCATAATAGCCACGATATTCCTTTTCTCCGCATTAAGGTACACATTAATCCTCACAACGTTCATGCCGCCGCCGACGAGCGCCTTGAGCTGGTCGAACCCGGATGTTGCCGGCCCTACCGTGCATATGAGCTTGGTGCGGTAGGTGCTGCGGAAGCCGTTTTCTTTGAGCTCGGCCTCGCTGACGGCATCGACCTTGATGGCCGGCTGCTCCGCCAACGTGGATCCATTGGCCGAGAAGAGGGAGGGGGTGGGGTAGGCAGGCAAAAGGGGAGGGGTGCTGCTTGGAGGGGAAGGGGGGAGACTGGAGGGCTTGGGCCATGTTTAAGTTGTGACTTCTGTCTGTGTCCGTAGATTCCGGACAACCAGACCCAAACACGGCCATGGACGCCCATGTCCGAGTTTCATCCGGTCCAGTACCGTCCCTAATTGCATTTAGGTGTTGGACACCACACTTCTTCTCCTAGGTATAATTTGGCACATGGGGCTGATTAACTAATCATATGAAATTAGCCTGAATAGCAACATTCAAATATTAAGATTGATACTCCCTCTATGCAATGAAGGTCTGCATTATGTCTTTTTATACGGGCCTCAGGAGCCAAGTAGTTTCTCATTTTTAAATGCAAACAGGCTTCATTGGACGGAGTATAAACCAGTGTTTTCAAAACCGGACCGGACCAGACCGGCCAATCCGACCGCGGTTAACCGGAACCGGTCCGGTTCATCCAGTTCAACGAACCGGGCGATTTTTTTAAAACCGGCCAGTTTTTTCCGAACCGGTGAACCGGACCGGACCGGAATATTTTAACTTTTTTTTTTCCGAATTTTTTTTTGCAAGAGGCCCCCCCCCTTCGTGAGAGACTTAACCACTTGAGCTATGTTTTTTGGATGTCTATATTATACAAATTATATATTTATCATATATTTACACTCCTCTCACCTAAACCGGCTCACACCGGTTTGACCCCGGTTTAACTGCGGTCAGACCGGACCGGCCATCAATCCGGTTCGATGGCCGGTCCGGTTTTAAAAACCTTGGTATAAACTTCTCGTAAGCAGAATTTGGGCAATGTCGTAGAAGAGTTTCCCAATCTGCAGGGTGTAATGCTAGAGTTCCATAATGAAGCATTCTACGGAGGAGAAGGCCAACCTGTTGCCAAGCTCGTGGCACAAGGGGCAAGGGCTAGAGGGTCGAGGGCAAAGCAGGTGCTAAGTGCCGCAGTGGGAGGCACCTGCAATAACTCAGAGGGGTAGGCTCGAAGGTGGAGGGGAGGGACTAGAAAATCCACCTCCTTTTGCAAGGGTAAGGGTTCTTGGGGGGTGGCTCTGAGGTAAGAGGCCAAGGCAGGGCTTGGAGCGAGACCCATGCAGAATGAGGGTAGCAGGGCAGCCTTTAGCCTTTTATTACGACTAAACTCAAGTCAGGCAACAGTATCTGGTTCAAGTAATGCAAACATAGCACGCCAAGGTCTGAGAGACTCGAGGCTTCGGATATAAGAACATGAACATAACCAGGACAATCAAATCTGATGGTAGTACTTAGCAAAAAGAAAAAAGAAATCGGATGGCAGTATGTTAAGCACATGCAAGTAACTTAATAAGTGCCTACATACAGCGTATTCATAAATATAATGGCACCTCCTGAAGCCCAGTAAACTTACGAAGGGCGGAGCAGCATTGGCCTTAGAGCTAAAATTAAAAGTTCTTTGTAAAGTTTACAGATTCAACAGCATGAAGAAACTGGAGGGTTGTCTTTGTTTCGCATAGATCTATAAAAGAGGCATCACAAGATATGAACAATCAGAGTTCTGAGAACCCGAATTTTTTTTAATGTCACCTCTTTTGATCATCATAATCTTCCTCGTCATCTGAATCTCCACTTTCACGAAAGCGTGGATTTTTCTCCTGTTACGAGAGTTGAATCAAACTAAAGTGTAAACACAAAAAGAGCTAATTGTGCTATCAAGAGCGTGGAAGAACAATTTAACAAAATTTTTGCTCCCCAAAAAACCAAAAGTTCAACAGAAGATACCGGTCGAGAATCTTGATCAGAAGACCCCCTCCTGGATTCGTAATCTCTCCTTGAGTCAGGACCTGATCTCTCATCATCGCGTTGACGTTTGCGGTTATAATCTGTCATCATATTCTTTTTTTTTTCAAACTCACAAACATTTCCGTTTATATAAATTTCAAGCAAAATTTGCACAAAAGAAACTAGGGAAGGCATTAAACATAAGTGATAACTGAAATTTTCACTTGAAAGAAGTTTGATTTTGCTTTACCTCTGCTATATCTGTGCGAGCGATCATATCCAGATCTTCCATCTGCAGGGAAGAAACGTAAAGTTTTGAGTGTACTGACAAAACAATATAGCTCCAGTGCAAAACATATATGCAAAGCACCAAAAAAACCAACTGTTTCCAACTAAAACAACCTTTCCATGATTGTTTACTCAGACTTCAAAACAAGATTTAGTAACAAACAGAATTTTTACAATCATGTAAGCAATAGATTACAGCACCATTAGGTATTACAACTCTTCGTGCTCATACGGCAGACGAATCACTCTTCCTCAGTTTCAGAGCAATACTTATACTTGAAGCAAGGGCAGTCAAACAAATATACATGATGGTCAACAATACCACATGCAAACTCACCAGAGATCCAAAAAAAACCTTTCTCCAGAAAAAAGTATTGCTAATAGAGGTGGAAGATTTATATAATATGATGAATACTCCAGCAAAGATCTCTGACAATCCTACTATTAGAGAAAAGTTCAACTACTAATAATAGGCGCAATAGGAGGTTATTTCCAATACACAGAGTCTGACTGCTAATATCACATTGCAAACAAATTCAAGTTAAAAAACTTCATCTGCTCCAGACATTGCAGACACAAAAGCTCAAAACTTTATAACCAAATCCTCTTGAATATCTAAGTTCGTAGATCACTTCGTTTTTGTCCATAAAGACAAAAGTAGACCACAACTTTAACAGAAGGATTGCCGCCAACACCTGTCACTTGAACAAATTCCACAAGGGGCAGGCCATATAGCAAAAGAATAAAGCAATGACAGTTAGAAAATCAGTGCAAGGAGTAAAATTCAAAGAATATGAGGGGTTTAAGACTTACAAGGTGGGATAACCGTCTGAAAACCCAAAGAACCTGTACCATAATCCACTAACTGCCTCTGAGCTTCAAGCTCTTTCTGCACCATTTTCCCATACCCACCTCTACGTGCGAATTGTCAAGAAAAAGAATGAATGGTAATTACTCTCTAACATACTTACAAATTAACTCATCCTTCCCATAAAAATGGGATGATAGATATCCACTAGACCTCAATACAACTGTTAAAATTTGAAAGTCACGAAAAGAACGTCCATTGGAAGATAGTTTTTGATTTTCTACTTTTAAAGGAGAAATGCAAATTATTTTGGAACTGTCAGAATTAATTCATGTATAGGTTCCTAGTGAAGTAATTAAGATCTTCATGCAGTTCATCGCAATTTTAGTTTCCTACACATTAGACTCCTTCCGTCCGAAAAAATTAAGTACAGTTCCCATTTTCTGCATCCAAAAAAGAGGTACAGTTAAGCTTATTTCTTAGCCACAAAGAACTTATCCCACTTGTGGGTTCACAGTGGCTTACAAGATTCAATTCTCCACACGGTACCTATGTTTTTTGGATGGAGGGAGTAACTCAACCAGTAAATACACAGAAGTTTCTAAAGTGGAAGAACCTATGATTCAAACGTTACTGCAACTCTCATAATTTGTTTAAAAATCCTTACCCAGGAACATGGGATATTACTTCACATGAAAGCCAACTTCACTAGTTAGAGTTTCTCTTTTGCACAATATCGTCAATTCAAAAACATCATTAACGTATAATGTGCTAGAGAACAAACGCAATACTCAAGTAGCAACCCAATAAGGATATCTGGATCATAATCAGTTCGGTACTCATCTCGCACCTACAAAAAAGGACAAAACCTGTAAAAAAGAAAAAGCAAACGTGGTTCTTCCAAATTATGAAAAAGGTCATGATAAAATGAGATGTAACCTGGCCACCACTCCGACCACGGCCCCATTGCCTTCCTTCTTGAAATCCCCAATCAAAGTCCACACGTATTGGCCGGTCATCGAGAACTGTCCCACTGATGTATTTCACAGCATCCTCGGTATCCTCCCTAGAGTAGAATCTGAAACACACAATACATCAACCATTACTACTTATTCAAAACCAAATCAAATGAAAGCTTTCATTAGCATATTACATAGCTCGCCTCATAACAAACGCAGGTCAAAATGTTACTTTTTATCATAAACATCAAGTAAAAAGAAGAATCACGAACTTATTTGGACGAATAATTTGCTGAATTCATCTAAATTATGAACGTAAGAAGCAAGATAAGGGGGAATTACAAGACAAAGCAAAATCCACAGGGTGTTTTGGTGTTCTTGTCGAGGCCCATAATGATCTTCTTAATCTCCCCAGCTCGAGAAAATAGCTCGTAAATCTGCTCCTCTGTTGTGTAAAACGACATGTTTCCAATATAAACAGTTGTGGACGTTTGCAGTGCATGTTCGAAGTCTTCCTGCGTCCCGGAAAACCTTCGGTCCCGGTAAGCAGAAAGTTTGTTCTGATCCTATAAGATACGAAATTACAGGTGCTAAACATAAGTGCCAAAATGCAAAATTACACCGAAGCAAGAAATTAACACTAGCAAAATGAAGCAAATATGAAGTCCTACAATATATAGAATTGCAGGTGATAATTTATGTGCCAAAATTGCAAAATTTACACCAAGACAAGAAATTAACACTAGCAAATTGTGGAAAATACTGGCTGCAGGGATATGGTGCTCTAAGAGGCTGGCTGTCCTGCCCCTTCTAGGCAGGGGCTAAGGACTCGGACACCCTCGTTATAAAATATTGGGGTAAAGACGATGTCATGCAGCTAAGTATACAGCTTGTTCTGATCCTATAACATATAGATCACATTGCAGGTGGTAACATTAGTGCCAAAAAATACAAAATTTACACTAAAACAAGAAACTAAGATTTGCAAAAGGGGGGAAATACTGGTGGCAGGGATACGGTGATCTAAGAGGCCGGTTGCCCTGCCCATTCTAGTCGGGTCCTAAGGACTCTGAACCCCTCGTTAAAATAAAAAGGGGGCAAATACGTAGTCATCCAGCTAAGTTTACAGCTTGTTCTGATCCAGCTAAGTTTTTTCAGGTGGTAACATAAGCAAAAATGCAAACTTTACACTAAAACAAGAAACTAACACTACCAAAATGATACAAATACGAAGTCATGCTTGCCGATTCTACATCTTGTTTGAATCTATAACAAATAGAAATTTTACAATAAGTAGCCAAAATGCAAACTTTATACTAAAAAGGGGCAAATAAGAAGTAAGATTGCAGCCTGTTCTAATCCTACAACATATAGACTGCATTAGCAAATGTAACATAAGTGCCAAAAATGCAAATTTTACACTAAAACAGTAAACTAAAACTAGAGCAAATGCCAAGTTATGCAGCAGATTTTACCTTAAACAATGAAGCCATGAACAGGCGGATTTTCAGTACATCCTCTACCAAGATTCAAACTGAGCCAAAAATCTGGTGTGCAAGATCGAAGTATAGTCAGCAATAGTAAAAAGAAAATCAAATATAACCACCACCGGATAAACCAAAAAGGAACATTTGATCCTACTTGAAGAAAGAATCGTAGTAGCGGAGGCGCGTTCACTGCCGAGGGTTTCGGGGTTGCGGCCCTTCCCGGCGACGATGGCGATGGCGGTGGCGGTGGGGAGGGGGCTAGGGCATGGTGTCCGAGGAAAGAAAAGGGGGCTGGGCTTGGCCCATCGATTCAGTGGGCCGGGCTTCAGCCGGCCCAGTTCAAACTGTGGAGCTTGATTGTTTTCTCCCTCGGTCCAACAAAACCTGGCTGTATTTGAAAAATTATAGGTGATATGTTTGGAGTACACCAAAAAATAATACTTCCTCCGTCCAGAATTATTATCACCATATGGTTTTTCCAAATGAACTAATAGTGCCGGACGGAGGGAGTACGAAAAACTACGGGTCTAACATTACATGGCTGGATTTATTCTTTCAACATAAAAAATACAGAGCGGAAAAGCTCTAATATTTTGGTGCCGGCCCCTAGTCTAATAAATTTCACTCATTTTTCAGTACAGACGAGCTCAATTCGTACTTAAAAAATCTACTTATTTGTCCATTGATGAAATTTAACCCTGATGTTATTCCAAAAAAAATTACCCGTGATGAGTTTCAACAACAACTAACACAGTTAAACAAGGTGTCCAGATTTGGACGTCTTCAGAACGTGTGCATCTTGTTTACTCATAAACTAACATAGTTAAACAATCGGGTTAAGCTTCGAACACTGGCTTTCAGACCCATTTGATCTCTTACTCATAAACTGTGAGCAATGGGTAGGCCCACAGACGTGGTTTAGAATCTTTCGTTGCCATCTCCTGCATTGGCCCATTTTCTAAGCTCCCAATTCCCAGACCAAAACAGGCTGTTAATTGTTATTTGGGTAATGAGTATGTGATAAGAAAAAGAAAACAGTTTGTCTCATGTAACTTGCATGAGCCGAGTCATCTCCGTCGTCAAGTTTGGACCCAACGGTTGGTGTAAAATCAATAGGCTAGTGAGAGTGAACAACCACCTGTCTTTGGACACCATCAGATCAAGATTTGACGGCTGGAGATTGTTTGCATGAGACAAGTCTCATTTAAACTTCCCCCTAAGAAAAAAGACTACTCCCTCAGGCCGGAATCATTATTAAATATAAGGTTTTTTTAAACAAATTTCATTCCTAAAAACCTAAAGTTGAATAATAATTCTGGATGTATATTTTTTTCGGATAGCATGATCAAATAACTGACAGTTAATGTTGATGCCATAAATCACATAGGAGTAGCTTGATACCTTGCAAATTAACTAATAGCGCATCAACATTAAGAAATCAACTAATAGCATGATTATAGATTGATTGTTTAGCTGCTTATTGAATATTTTTAGCATTTTTATTCAGTTATGTTTGGTCACACAAGGATATGAATGGTATATATATATATATATATATATAAGATAAGTTTACATGAGATCATTCTCATATAAGGAGCATGAGGCCAATCTTTATTGCCGTTAGATTCCGATCGGAGGGTGGATATCAAATCAATGGGTAGGTGAGTGTGTCACATCAAGGAGTGGGTGAGATGATTATGGATATTTATAGCCGTCAGATCAAGATCCAATGGCTACGATTCAAAGTGGCCTCATATAAGCAATATGAGAGCGATCTCATTTAAACTTTTCCCTATATATATATATATATATATATATATATATATATATATATTTCGAGACTTGGACGTTAAATATGTGAAGAGTTATATTTGTCAATATATAACTCAAATTGATATGGCACTTAATTATAAGATATTGTTTCTATGTAAAGCTGAACAGCTGTATGACTAGTTGTTAATTAGCTTAAGTCATGGGATATGATTGGTTGTATATTAGCTCAGGTCATTGATCGTTTAAATATAAAACTCTTGCAAGTGCACAAGGCAATTATACTACGGCGAGTATAAAAGGGTTGTCGAACCTCAGGGACGGTTAAACACCAAATTCAATAGAAAGAAAAGTTGCGGTTTGGTTTAATCTAAGAAAGCAATAAATTTTAACTACTGAAAATGAATTTAACTAATATGGAAAAGTGCCAAGGCTTCGAATCCACTACACAATAAACGAGCTTATCGTCTCTCTCTCTCTCTCTCTCTTTTGAATAAATTCATAATTGGCTAGCATATTCCTCTCTGACATATATTGTCAATTCAAAATATCGTGCTCTCCTCTTAGACGTAACACATAAATCAATTAAAATCTGGAACTGTGATCTCTCTCTCTCGAGCATAAATCAATGAAACCTTATTCCTTTATAACACTTTAGTCTACTTACGTTCCTCTCGGACACGCAAGTATTCCTCGGATTGAATCTCACAAGAATTCACTCTTGTCTCTCTCGAGTACAAAGAATAAAGCTTTAATGAATTAACAGTGATTATACAATAAAATCCATACACCAACTAGAGTAAAAACATAAGATGAGAAAAAAGAAACTACATAACCAGATTATTAGGCTTCATCTATGCCTTAGAAAAGTGTTTAGCCTCGCATTGGAAGAGAATCCATCATCATATTCTTCATCTTCTTCTCTTCTTCTCTCCTTTGCTCTAGCCTCCAAGGTTGTCTCTAGATTCTCCAAGGGTTAGCCCAAAACGTTCTCCCATAAGGCCTATTTATAAGTTTGAAGAGAAACCACGAAGTCCCCTTCCAAATCCGAATCGAAATAGGTCTTATTTCGGTTTTCTGCACATATCGATCTATCGCTCCGTATTGCCGATCATTCGCCTACCGATCGATCACTCCGTATTGCCGATCATTCGCCTACCGATCGATCGCAATGCCTTCGTTATTTTCCTCCGATCGATCGCTTTGGCAATGTCTTGCGCGGATAAAAAATTCCAGTAGATACGATCGATCGTTTTGATGCCGATCGATCGTTTCCTTCAATACACTGTTTTTGCGGTTGAGGCGATCAATCGCATTGATAGCCGATCGATCGTAGTTACTGTTTATAATCTTCAAATAGCTATCATTTTCTGTCCCGAACTCCGAATTGCACATAGTTGGTGGCGTTGGAAAGCTGATTTCTTGAACTTTAACATGAAGCTTGAATCAGTTCTATCAGATATTTGTAAACGGAGTTATGATGATTTAACCTTTTAAGTTACTTTTCACCTCATTTCTGTGTATGACTCTTGTTTCCTACAAAAACAAAAAACTATATTAAAGTAGTAGAAATTCTAATCAAACACTAGCAGAAACATAAGTTTAGGAGATAATAAAATCCATAATTCATGTGTAGATCACACCCCCAAACCTAGATTTTGCTAGTCCCTAGCAAAACAAAACAAAATAAAATCAAACAAACTAACTAAAGGAACTAATGCATAAAAGTAAACACTACTTTCGTAGGGAACACGATTGCATTGAGCGTATGCAACAAGTCATTAAACCTCTAGGTGTCCCTAGTAGGACGAGTTGTGTCTCGTGAGGGTTTGTAGCCATGCTACCCACAAACATGTATTAATTAGCCTAATTAACCTAAGTGCAGAAATAAAAACAAAAAATAAAACATTGCAAAACAAGCAAACCTATTATCCCGACAAATGCAAACTACAACGCTTAAGAAAATCAACCACATGTACTTGGTTCATAATCAACAGGAATATAGAAGCCCTCAAGTAAGTGGTTTTATTCCACACTTTTATCTTGGAAATTTCTGTTCAATATGATATAGCATAATAATATAAATAGTAAAAAGTGTAGAACATTGTAGCAATACATTCTAAATTTCTGTTTTATATAGATCCAGTGTTATCCATTAACCAAAGAATATCAAAATCTACATAGTCATCGTAATATTTAGGTTCATGATAGCACAGATCTGCGCGCCTCCTTCGGGCCCAACATTCTAGATTTGAGAGGATAATACACCATAGACTTTTTTTTCATGTAAGGCCCAACTTCAAGATGCTTAGGTTTAGCAATGACTCAGGCCAATGACTCCCAGCCAGTTTGGCTTCGGATATTAGGTTTTAAGTAGACCGCTTCGAGCCCGAGCATCAGCCTAAGTTAATCCTATAATGTCAAGCAGCCCCTTTCTTTCATTTTGTTTTCATTTTTTCGCATTTTCTGTAACGCCCGAAAATTCTGTTAGTTTACCAAAACTGCTATTTTAAGAAACTATTCTAAAATAGGAAAGTTTTGCTGCCTGTTTTGAAATCTTTTAATCTGGTGTGTCGAATTGGTTTTGTGATGCTTTTTTGAAGAGTGGAATTGATAAACCAGATTAGGCTGTACACCAGGGCGCGAGGACTAGCCCAGGTGCTGGGCTCAACCTGGCGCTGAGGCTGGCCTGGCGCCAGGGGCTGAGTGCACCTGAGGCTAGGAGTGGGGACCAGGCGCCAGGGTATGAGATCAGTGTGTAGAGACTCATTTGAGTATTTTGAGTTATTAAATTGAGTTAGTGATGCGGTACAAGAGTTGTGCAGTATTTTTCAGCACACTTCATTCGCGGGACATCAGAGCCATTCATCTGTGTGCCACGCACCAGGCGCAGGAACACCTGAGGGCCAGAGCCATGTGGACACAGCGCCCTGGGCACTGTGCACGTGGTTGGCATGTGAATATTTGGTTAGGGGAGAGAGAATTAAGGAGAAGAGGGAATTTCGAATTCTTTCCAAATCTGGTTTTAAAAGGAATAAATATCTAGTCCAAAATCCGGTTTGTTTATTAATTAATTTGTGATTCTTTCTAATTAGAATTTAAGGAATCTTAAGGGCTGGATTGTGAACGTGATTAGTGGCTAATAGATTGATGATTTGCCACGTGGCCTTGAGGGAGATCATGTTTGGAGTGGAATTAGGGAGGTTACACTCTTAGTTTGGTAACCGATTCCATTATTCAAATTCCCTACCAATTAAGAAGTTGTAACTAACCATAAATCAAGGAAACTGATTTAGAGGGATAAGGGCAACCACGTCGGAGCATAAATCATGCCTTTTAGAGGAATAAACTCAGCCATTAGATGAGATTTGATCTAAGGTGATAGATTGGCCTAATTGAGGAAACTGCCTTAAGTAGAAAATTAGGGTTGTAGACCACCTTGATTGGGGGAAAACTCTAATTAATGATGAGATAATTGGGGAGCATGTCTTGGCAAGTGGAGATTCTCATGGCTGGACCTTATGGTGATCGTTGGATTGGAAGATGATCAACGGTGGAGATCTAACCTAGGTAAGTATTAAAACCGTATCAAATTTGAATTCAATTAGGAGGAGATTGTGGGTTAGTAATGGAAACCAACTAATTGCACTTAATTTCCTAACTAATTGGGATCGTAACTGATAAGTAATTGAGGAGTTACCACGTTCTAATTGAAGATCCTCTCTTATCTTGGTCTATTTGTGGCCCTTGGATGATATAAGGATCCACGGTGGTGATTCGTCTAAAGGTAATAGGGTAATTACTATTTAAACTCACTAGTAGAAGGGCCAGCAACCTTTTGGATGTTTTGGGGAGTTGTGCAAGCCAGCAAGAGCTCGTCCTCTCTTCTCCCTCTCGGTCAGAAGTTCCTTTGGTGGTGGTGCGAGCCATAGTGCGTGGAATTGTGAGAGTAGTGGGAGGTGATTTGAAGGAGACTTCTCGCGTTAAGGCCCTAAGTCGTCTAAGAGGTAGGATGCTTATTTTTTTCCACAACCTTTGATTCTTGGTTAATTCGATGAGATATATATCGTGAATTGTGAATGATTCTTGAATGTCTATATCATATGAAGAAGTGTCTTGTTTCATGTCACATATCTTGATCGTGTTAAATGTATGCATGAGATATGATAATTGATAAAGTGAACATTTCTGTTTTCAATCTCGTCTTAGTGCTTAGTTTGACATTCCCATGTTGTATATGATCTACACATGAAATATACATTTTATTATCTCCTAAACTTATGTTTATGCTAGTGTTTGATTAGAATAACTATTACTTTAACATAGTTTTTGGTTTTTGTAGGAAACAAGAGTAATACACAGAAATAAGGAGAAAAGTAACTCGAATAGTTAAATCATCATAACTTCGTGTACAAATGTTGGATTGGACTGATTCGATTTCATGTTAAATTTCAAGAAGTCAGCTTTCCAACGCCACCAACCACGCGCAATTCGGAGTTCGGGACAGAAAGTTATAGCCATTTGAAATTCAACGATCGACCGGCTATCAATGCGATCGATCGCCAGAGCCGTAAAAGAAGCGTATTAAGGGAAACGATCGATCGGACTCAAAACGATCGATCGTATCTACTGGAATTTTTTAATCGCGCAAGACAGTAACGACGATCGATCGGTATCATACGGCGTCGATCGGCAAAGCGATCGATCGGAGGAAAATAACAAAGGAATTGCGATCGATCGGATAGCGAACGATCGTCAATACGGAGCGATCGATCGCCGTCTGCGAAAAACCGAAATAAGACCTATTTCGACTTGGATTTGGAAGAGGACTTCGTGGTTTCTCTTCACTCTTATAAATAGGCCTTATGGGAGAACGTTTTGGGTACCACATATTCAACCTTGGAGAACTAGAGCTTTATTGGAGGCTAGAGAGGAGGAAGAGAAGAGGTCTTTTGGAGCAAACAAGAAGAAGAAGGATTCATGACGATGGATCTACATAAACAGGCTTTTCTTTTCTCCCTTTCTATGTATAACTAAACTTTCATTCAAGGCCAGATGAAGCCCTAAATGTGTATTGCTACTCTTGATAGTTTAATTCTATAAAGTTGATTATGATTCATGCTTAATGCGATTTCATGAGTTTCTTTTGAGTGCTTGATCATAGACTTGATTGATTATGAATGGAATTAGATATTGTGATTAATGTTATGCCCGATAAGGGATAAGATTAATTGCATTATAATAGAGTTGTGATTGATTCTATGCCCGATCAAGGATACGATTGATTATACAATAGTGGATGAACTTTCGTGTCTGATCTATACATGAAATATGCATTTTATTATCTCCTAAACTTATGATTATGCTAGTGTTTGATTAGAATAACTACTATTTTAATATAGTTTTTGGTTTTTGTAGGAAACAAGAGTAATACACAGAAATGAAGAGAAAAGTAACTTGAATGGTTAAATTATCATAAATTCGTCTACAAATATCGGATTGGACTGATTCAAGTTTCATGTTAAAGTTTCAAGAAGTCAGCTTTCCAACGCCACTAACCACGCGCAATTCGGAGTTCGGGAGACAAAGTTATAGCCATTTGAAGTTCATGAACAGTAACTACGATCGATCGGAAATCACTGCGATCGATCGCCAGAGCCGCAAAAGCACTGTATTGAAAGAAACGATCGATCGGCACAAAAACGATCGATCCTATCTACTGGAATTTTTCAATCGCGCAAGACAGTAACTACGATCGATCGGTATCATACGGCGTCGATCGGCAAAGCGATCGATCGGGGGAAAATAACGAAGGAATTGCGATCCATCGGACAGCGAACGATCGGCAATACGGAGCGATCGATCGCCGTATACGGCAAACCGAAATAAGACCTATTTTGACTTGGATTTGGAAGGGGACTTCGTGTTTTCTCTTCACTATTATAAATAGGCCTTATGGGAGAACGTTTTGGGCACTACTACTACCACATATTCAACTCTTGGAGGCTAGAGCAAAGGAAGAAGAAGATGATGAAGATGAAGATGATGGATTCTCTTCCCATGCTTGGCTAAACTCCTATCCAAGGCGTAGATGAAGCCCAATAATATGGTTGTGTAGTTTCTTTACTCTCATCTTATGTTTTTACTCTAGTTGGTGTATGGATTTTATTGTGTAATCACCGTTAATTCAATAAAGGTTTGTTCTTTGTACTCGAGAAAGACAAGAGTGAATTCTTGTGAGTTTCAATCCGAAGAATACTTGCGTATCTGAGAGGAACGTGAGTAGAATGAGGTGTTATATATCAATAAAATTCCATTGGTTTATACTCGAGAGAGATAGATCACAATTCCATATTTTAATTGTTTTATGTGTTACATCCGAGAAGATAGCACTATATTTTGAGTTGACAAGTGTATGTCCGAGAGGAATATACTAGCCAATTGGAAATCTTTATTCAAAAGAGAGAGAGAAATGATACACTAGTTATTGTGGTGGATTCGAAGCCTTGGTCTTCTCCTTATTGATCAAATCTCAGCTTAGTTTAGTTTAAAAGTTCATTGCTTTCTTAGTCTAAAATAAACACTGCTATTTTCTCTTGAATTTGGTAAAGTATTCACCGTCCCTGAGGTTCGACAACCCTTATTAATACTCACCGTAGTACAATTGCCTTGTGCACTTGCAAGGGTTTTATATTTAAATGATCAAGTTTTTTGGCGCCGTTGTCGGGGACGGCACAATAGTTTACCAGATTCTTAGTATAATTAGTGTTAGAGTAGTTTAGTGAGTCTTAACTTAGATTATTTATCAGTAGCTTAATTTGTGTTTTTCTTTCTTTTTTGCAAGGTTAAGAGAAGACGTGGAATTCTCGCCAACGTGGAAGGGCCACCCCTTCCCCTAGTTTGCATTCTCTTATCCTTCTCTTTTTAGATTAACTTTGGTGTTTGGTGTTTTTATTTTCTTTCTGTGATAGCATGTTGTGCTAGTTGTGGCTACTAGGACTGCTAGTTGTCGATATCTAGGACTGATGTTTGTTAGTTGTGGCTATCTAGGGTTGTTTATCTTATTTGTGGATGTGTGATATTGTGGTTCGGTTGATGAATGCATGGTGAGGAAATGTCTTCACCTTTTTATGGATTTAGCCATGAGAACCCATATAGGAGCTTTAATGATTATTGTTCTTCACACACACCTAATCCCCCTCCTTATGAAGTACCCTACTACCCACGTCCCTTATATGCTGATTCTTACAACCGTGGGTGGGATAATCACTCTAATTTTGGGAGTGGCACATCTTCCCTGCAATACACAACTCATCATATGTCGGAACCATATGCCCTCTGTTTAAGTCACATTCACACCCCAGTGGAGTGCCTTTTGGCCCATGAGTACCCTGATTTTATAAGAAAATATGTGAATGAGGCCCAAAGTCTTCATAGGTGGGAGGATCATCCTAACAACCCTTGGGAGCAACCCAACCCTGGGCCCACTCTTCATGAGGCCCTTAGACAAGATTTCCTAAGCCAACAACTACCTTACCAACCAGCCTCTAATCCTCAGTTTGGCCAAACCAATAAGAAACCATCCTTCGAAGATCAAATGAGCCAAATGCTAGCCACCCAATCCACTCTCCTCTCAGCTTTCAATGCGCTGGAAGCCAAGATGGACACTAAGATAGACACCAAATATAGAGAGCTAACAGGTGAGCTGAGTACCCATGCCCAGATTGTCCATTCCCACATATAGGCTCTTGCCAACATTGAAATACAGTTAGAACAGCTAACACAAGCTATGAATATGAACAAAGAATGCATTTTACTTGTCAAGCCCCAATATCCGATGGGCTAATTTTCTGACGAATGGATCTGTTTTTCCCCTGATTATGATGTTACATCCCTTCAGAATGCCCAAAGGTTTGACAATGAGCTTGAATGAGTTTTACATAATGATCAAGAGGGTGTAGAAATTAAAGAACAAGTGAGTGTGTTGATCGAACCAAATTTTCAACCTTCTTCAATGGGTGCGTTTGGAAGCAGAAAATAAAACAGGGTGAAAATTTTCTTGGGTGAAAATTTTCAAGGCTGATAGTTGACGTATGTTTGGAAGTTGAAAATTAACATAGGTGAGAGGTGACAAGTTTCACTCTGTTTTAAGATTTGCTGATTTCTGTTTGGGAGCATGAAAATAAATCAGACTGCTTTACGTTTGGGAAGCACTGTGAGAAACACCAAGTCAAGGCATAAATCTACCGAAAATATCCCTTGCTAATATATCATTTGCCTTCCCATATCCCCAATGCGGTAGGGTTCTGCGGCTAGAGACGCCGGATGGGAGCCAGGCTCATCGTGTAATCGAATATTCGTTATCCACATCACGCTGTGGGCATCTATCGTGACCCCAATTACTCGATTTCGTTTCTCAGTGAGTAATCGATTACTCGATTTATGTGCCCATCGTCTAGTCCGCTCTTGAAAACCCATCTCTATCGTGTAATCGTGATGTCGAAGTACTTGGTCAATGTGTAATCGGTTACTCGGTCTCCACCTCATCGCGTGGGCATATATCGTGGTTTCGATTACTCGATCTCGAGCCTGATCGAGTAATCGATTACTCGTTATCAGAGGTAAATGTGTAATCGATTATTCGCTTTCGCGACCGCCACGTCAAACGTCTCATATTGGCTGAGTGCCGTGTTCCCTTCATCGTGTCATTATGCAAGGGTGCCGAGTAACTCAACGCACGTGTCAGAGTGCATGCCGGACCCGTCACCCCCGTCTCCTCCTTTCCCAAATTGAGATCGTCCTTCACCCAATTATACATTTCCCGTTTCTGGAGCTTCATCGCCACTGCGCAACTGCGACTACTCGGTTCGCGATTCCACTTTCCGGCGGCAGCGGGGTTCCATATAGGCACCGGCGGAGTTAGGCCTCGAGTCGATTTAAAGCCGGTCGATCTGCAGGGTATCCCTCCTCAGGCCGTCAGGTTATCGTCGTGTAATCGGTGCCTCCTAAGACACATCCACCCACCAGTAAGATTTAAAAATCCGACCTTTGTTTTTTTTTTTTTTTGTGTCCGATGGCACGATTGCGCTCGCATATCGTGTCACTGGATCCCGATGCTTTCATTATCCTAACCTGATTTCAAATCCCACCCAAATGTGCGTTCCCAGACTAGATGAATCCACCGCCAAATCCCACCCAAGAGAAGCGATCTTCGCAGTCCCCGAGGAAGTATAACGCGAGGCCAAGCCTTCGAACCCAGTGTACACCCGGCGCTCTCACCAAGTCTCTACAAGTTGCAGAGCGTTACCCACACTGCATGGACCTATTGAAAGAGACTGCTTTTCATTTGTTATTCGAATGCCGTCATGTAGTTGTGGCTAGAAATTTGCTTGATGTGTTGTTGGACTGTTGGGATGAGTGTCTGATGGTGTTCAACATAAGGACTAGAAGGTTATCCTTCACTGAGCAGGATGTTGCCCTCATCACTGGGTTACGGGCATCTGGTGAGATTGTTAATTGGAAATCCCCTGACGGTAAACTGTTGGCCCCGGAAGGATCATTCTACCGTAAGTAGGGCTGGGAATCGGGTCGGGTCGGGTAAAATAGGGTCGGGTCGCCCTTTACCCTACCTAAATAGGGTCGGGTAATTACCCGACCCTATTCATGAGTAGGGTCGAGAATGGCCGACCCTAACCCTACTTTGATCGGGTCGGGTCGGGTAATGACCCGACCCTACTTTTAAAAAATAAAATAAAAATAAGTAATTTTATTTGCTAATCTAGTATTTAAAAAGTCAAAATTGACCTTTATTTGACTAAATTTTAATATAAATATGGTTAATATAAAGTTTTTGGTGATTTAAAACTAAAATTATATTTAAAAATTAGATTATTCAATATTAAATGTATATTATAATATTTTATAATATGTACATCGGGTAAAATAGGGTTGTGCGGGTAATTCGGGTAATTACCCTACCCGACCCTATTTTAAATAGGGTAAAATTTTCAAACCCGCACCCGACCCTATTTTGTAATAGGGTCGGGTCGGGTCGGGTAATTTTAGGGTCGGGTCGGGTCGGGTAATAGGGTCGGGTAGGATTTTCCCACCCCTAACCGTAAGTACTTCTCCACACGGAGACCGGATAGGCAATCCATTGAAGAAATACTTGATAAATGTATGCGGGGGGTAGCAGATCTTTCAGATGATGACATGGTTCGTATGATCGTCCTCCACATGTTTTCAACCACGCTCTTCACACAATCGTCAAGAACAGTCCCTACAAAACTACGCGACTATCTGGACGACCTCTCCCAACTGTCAAAGTATAATTGGCCGGCAGCCATCCATAAAATGCTTGTCTCGAAAATGTCACATTCATCTAGATGTTTGCAGTCTAGATCTTCCGGAGAGACGAGTAGTGGCGGCACTCTGGCAGGAGCTGCGTATGTCTTACAGGTGAGTCCTTATATTCAGCTTATATTGTAATTGATAACTCGATTCACGTAGATTTCGTCACATCGAGTACTTGATGGTAGTGGATATCGTCCCCTAGATTACTCGATATGCATCCCTACCGTGTAATCGATTACTCGATGCTTCTGTATCATGACATTGGACCATATGCATCTATACCTTGTAATCGATTACTCGATGCCGTCTACTCGATTAGTCGACCTTTCTGGAGATCGTGTAGTCAATTACGCGGTAGGTTCCTCTATCGTGTACTCAATTACTCGATAGTGTTCACTATCGCGTCCTCGATGACTCGGTATCATTGTATATATACACCTTTAGTGATTTGCTGATTTCTGTTCTCATTCTGCAGATATGGTTCTTCGAGCACACCAATCTGTTTCAATCCACTATGGGTCCATGTAGTCCAAGAGTGAGAAGGTGGCCGGGAGCTGGGGTGCCGGTGGATGAAGCAAATAAGGGAATCCAAATCCATCACCGATTTCGACCGTATTACCTTCACATATTGGAGACGTTGAATGTCGAAACCGATGTCGTTGATGTCATATCCCCATTACCGGAAGAGTCATCTCTCATCCCCCTCCACCAACCTCAACCTCCCACGTCACCGAGGTCGACACAGTCGTCAACTGTCCACCATCATGTCACTTCCCTTCAGGGTGTTCTGGAGGGGATTAATTCCCTCCTTAATGTCGCCCTCGAACAGAGCGATATGATGGAAAATCGAGGCTTCAGAGTCCCTCAGATTATTGAGGGTATTCAAACCATGCAGAAATGGAATCACACAGTTAGAAGCCTAGTTGACAAACTGGGCGATGCCGTACCAGTAGCTCCCCGCCAACCACCCCAGCAGGTTCATCCGCCCCAGCGTGTCGGCCGAAAGCAGCCACACCCCGTACGAGGTGAGTCAATACGAATGGGGTCAACAACAACGATGGTGCCAGCACATGTTCGTCAGCCCCCCCTGCGATGCCGGCCGCGTCGCCCGAAATGGACCAGCCGGCTGTGTCACCCCGGCCTGAGGCAGAGCGGCCTCCAACCGAATCGCCTATACCTCCGGCCATTCCTAACCGCCACAAGGTGGCCGCCCACAAGACAACAAAATCAGGTAATTTCCCTATCACCAGCCCGATATCTAATTCGTCATATATATGCCAATCAAGTACTCAATTACTCGATATATGTCTCCATCGTATAATTGATGACACGATAGATCTGTCAATCGTATAATCGCGTGTACGATAGAGGTGCCCTTCGTGTATTCGATTACACGATGGCATGTCTATCGTAGTGAAACGTTATACATTCCTCTAACTGTTAATCCTCATGTCCGTCATTTGCCTTTTGCATCTTTGTAGCAAGTAGGGCACAAAGGACTTGCGCGGAGGCAGCGCCACCGTCGGTTTTGCCAAAGTTGACGCGCGGGAATGCTCAACTTGTACATAGGTTCCTCCAACAGTTACGCGCTGAGGTTGAAGACGAACCTGCCCCCACTTCTGCCTTCCCACCCGGTCCTCCAGTGCCGAAAGGTAAACGAAGGCGATTAGTTAAGGCATTCCCCGATCTACCGACCCCTCCACCAGCGGTGCGACCTGCTGAGACCCGGCCGTCTGATGAGAAGGGTGACGATACGCACCTTCGCAGAAAGGGAAAGGAGCAAGTAATGGAGGCTGAAACAGCAGAGGTTCGTCCTACGACCGACGTACCCACCGACTACGTTGGAACTGATATATGCTTCGAAATGGATGTTTTGTCTCCTAAAGATCGAAAGACGATTATGCATTGGATGAGGCACCCAAGGGAGAAGTATCCGACTGATTCATTATACGATCACGACTACTTAAGTTTGCTGCGGACCGAGGAAATAAACTATACGGTACATGCACATTATGCTAATTTAATCGATGGTATTTCGTTGATCGTTATAGTTGATGGTTGTTTTAATAAAATACATGCAGGTCATTGATGCGTTCTTTGAACTGCTCCGGAAGAGGCAACATATGAACAGTGATGTATTGATGTATCCATACTGCTTCTTTGGAGGAATCATGGCTACTAAATATATTGAACTCGTAAGTGTGTGACCGCAACTTATTTTTACATGGTTCTGTCGGCAATCATCTAATATATATACTTCTCATCTCATATTTCATTCTTATGTAGGAGTTCATGCCCAAAGCTGATAATAAACAGCTTATAGATAAGTTGGTCAATAGCCTGCTGAAGGGAATCGACAGGAAAATGACGTATGCCTTCTTCCCAATTCACATAAGCACCCATTACTGCTTGCTGATTCTACACTTCCCCACCCTACGGTGGCGCTTCTACAATCCTCTTACCGGCCATCCAGCGACGCATCCACACCATAAGCTGGCTGCCGATCGTGTAGTTGCCTGCCTGGGTAAGATCCTCTCAACCCACTTCAAGATGAAGGGAGCTGACGGCTGGTTTATGTCCCAAATAAGGGATGCACCCTTCCAACGTAATTCCGCAGACTGCGGAATTTACGTAATGATGTACGCAGCACAGTTGGCGTCGGGGGTCGTCAAACCAGTTTTCGATCAGACGGCCATAACAATGCTCTATCGGCCGATGATCGCGGCAGTCCTGTTAAGGGGAAGTATCGAGAGGGAATTTGACGACGTAGCAGCAGAAGGTATACAGGACATCGCATTGGCCGCTAAAAGATCGTAGTGTACTAGAAAATGCGAAACTACTGTAATTTCCGTAAGGATATGTTCATTACTTGACATATATAGACATTGCCCTGTACCTACTCAGAGATTCATGTACATAATGATAGATTCATGTATTAATACTTGCCCTTACATGATTTGCAATTCCTTCAAATAGATCATCACGTCGATGTCTCGACAAATTAGCTTATCGTGAACACGAATGCTCGATATGCAAGGGAAGTACCACTGTCGTGCCTGCGATGACTCGAATAAAGAGCTTATCGTGATCTCGATTGCTCGATGTGGATCCAGGCAAGGACCACGATCATCACGTCGATGACTCGATAGATTAGCTTATCGTGAACACGATTGCTCGATATGCAAGGGAAGTACCACTGTCGTGCCTGCGATGACTCGAATAAAGAGCTTATCGTGATCTCGATTGCTCGATGTGGATCCAGGCAAGGACCATGATCATCACGTCGATGACTCGACAGATTAGCTTATCGTGAACACGATTGCTCGATATGCAAGGGAAGTACCATGGCAGAAAGAAGTAAATTGCACTCATTTACCTTCGACGACGTGGCTGACTCGCCGGTGGATCAGGGGGGATATGTAGGGAGTTCCCGATCTCATCCCGGATTCGATCTCGCAGCTGAACCATTACTCCATCATCTGGCCCCGACCATTCCCCGGCATGACTACTAGAAGGATGATTGTCAGATGGTTCTTCTATCAATCGGAAACCTTCATCTGTTTCGTACGCGGGCAGCAACCAATCTCTCATGTCAGAATCAGTGGCACTATTGTGTTGCTCGTGAATGAAGTTGTGCAACGCGGCACAAGCATACACAAACTTTGCTTGCATCTCAATTGGATAAGGGGGCATGTTTTTCATAATGTGCCAACGTTTTTTGAATGCCCCAAAGGCACGCTCAATTATATTCCGGAGCGACGCATGTATGTAGTTGTACATCTCATGCCTTCCAGTTGGCCGTCGTTGTTGGAAAGAAGCAACATGATACCTGTGGCCTTGCCCCTTGTAAGGACCGAGGAAACCTAGCTTGTTCGCATATCCTGCGTCAACCGCGTAGTACTTGCCTGGCGGTGGTCGTGGGAAAGAAGAATTGTCGTCTTCTAATACTGAGTCGAGAATTCGCTGATCATGGGCGGACCCCTCCCACCCTGTGACGACATAAGTGAAACGCATGCTGAAATCGCACACACACATGACATTTTGTGTAGTGACCTTTTGTTTACCCCTGTATGCGTTTGACACATCCGACTTCACCTTCGCCATAACATGCGTGCCATCTATTGCACCAACGCAATCTTTGAAATATGGATAAAATTTTCTATTATTCCGAATGTAAGAAGGCATGTGATCGAGTGGAACCATGGTGGAGATTCTAGCATGGAACCATTGCTCTAACGTGGTGAACACCTTATACACATACCGATGTATGGTCTCTTCTGAGTGGGAAAATTCATGCCCCAACTTACGAACAGATGTACCGTGACCCATTAGCTGACAAAATATCATGAGTTGTTGTTCAACAGATGCGCCTCGACTATCTTCCAGACCGGATGCTCTAGCCTGTATACATAATTCAACGAACGTCTGTTTGTTCATACGACATACGTCCCTGCACATTCGATCATTCGTGACAGTATATAACATGTCACGTACCAACTCTTCTCCCCTGTGGCGATGTGGGTGAACAACATTACGAGATGGATGATTTGATAAATATTCCATAGCAATGGCACACTGCTTAACTATTGCAGCATCCTCATCGTCGTCGCCAAAATACCTCCACCTCTAGAAAGTGAGATTAACGAAATGAACATACTACTGCTTGACAAAAAATAAATGTTAAAACTGCTGAAATGAACATTAAATCTAGGCTTACCAGAAGATCCATGTGTTCCCTAACCAGGAAGTATCAAACAATACTCGTGTAATCAAAATGTGGGGGAGTACACGACAGCCTTCGGGTGTCTATCGTCAATGCGAGAACACGATAGACTCCATTACCGTGGTCGGCGGAGGAAAGGTAGAAGACATAACTAACTAACGAGGTGCACATAGAAGATGTATATATAAGCATTCCCGTCCTCACATGCAAACAGTAGGAGAGAAGGCAATAATGACATGGAGACACTCATTCACCACACACTCATGGCCTACATATAGGTCAGAGGAGTCACATGCATATAGTACCATAAAGGACAAATAATCACATGGAGCATAGTAGGGAGGAAAAAAAATATTAGTTCAACCCACAGGAAGGGCACAAATGCATAGAGGTCAGAGGAGTCACATGTATACAGTACCATAAAGGACAATAATCACATGGAGAATAGGTGGGAGGAAAAAAAAAATAGTTTCTTGAAATCTAGATGGGCGGTTTCTTCCCACTCCAAAGGTTCTTCAACCACTGCTCAGCAAAAAATTCATCGTCTTCTAGAGCCAGCCACAGATGTCTATTAGTCTCCGTCGAGAATAATGTCATTGCAAAACTGTACATTGGGTTAGATGGGTCATATCCAGGGAGGCGGCGTAGTAAACGAAGACATTTGTTGATTTCATCAATCTGTACTTGCTTATCAGTGACCTTCGCCTCGGCCGCATACGATCGTGCTTCTCGGCAAGCGCATTTCTTGCCATCATAGCGTCAGACAGCGACTGGAAGCCGGTAGATATCTCGGAAGAGGAGTAAGTCTTCCTCTTCGAAGTCTGACGCTGGGCACCAGGGGTAGGAGGGGTAGGCCTGAGGGGATCACTGGTGGCGTGTGGAGGCATCTGTAGGGGAGTTTGGGAAGCAGGAGAGTCGGCGTTCGGAGGCTCCTACAAACAAGAACATGGAATGTTATTATCACACAAAATGTAACCCAGATACAATGACAAGATACAAGCGGATGATGGGATAACAGTAACGAGGTTTCATGTTTGTGCACCTGAGATTGGTTGCAAGTAGGACGTACTGAGGGGCCAGGGCCGATCGGGCTTCCTTGGATATCACTATCAAGGAGGTGCGAGAAATCACGAGGGTATGTGTTATCTCCCATATCCTCTCCCAAGAACTGATCAAATTCATTGGGAAGCATCCTAGGGTGATCCTCATCGATACCGTGTGAACTATCCGGTGGCAGCTGTTCACTGGGGGGAACCACCTTTTTTGGCCTTCCATTATAAGCCTGCCTTCCAGTAGCATGGTTACCATCGAATATTATCGATAATAGACCCTCCATCTCTCTCGAGTATCCCCAAGACTTCAATCTCATGGCCTTCGGGTGTCTCTGCGGCAGAAGGACATGAGAGTTGGAATGGCAATGAAACATTTTTGCGGAAAAAAATGGGTGACGATACGCACCTGTCTAAAAATATTCCAAAAATCAGGATTTCCGGAGGTATAGGTTTGGGTTGCTTCGTTATACCCACAACCAGTGTACTCTGACATCCACTTCCATGCATTGTAGAGGTACCTAGTCTTGTCATAGTGACTGCGTATTTTTTCTTCATTCACAATTATACCCTTCTTCGCCAACTCTTGGCTTACATAGTCGTATCCTCCGGGTTGAAGACCCTTCCCCTTACGAAATCCGGCCATAAGTGCTTCGGCATACGCTGCGATAAATGCATAGTGCTCTTCCTTGTTCCACTCAACCTGTTTGACATACTTTGATCTCTTGGCTGGGCTTGCCATCTATACCACAAAAGCAAAAGCATATGAGAAGAGAGATGTTGACGTAATCAAGAACCACATGGAAATCGAGTTATCGAGTAACTGGGTATAAGGAAGACACAGATCGAGTAATCGAGTACTTGATCCTTCCATGGACCGTGGACCCGATTACTCGATCGTCATACATGTCACGATAAAATGACATGGAAATCGAATAATCGAGTCATCGGGTACACGATAGTCAGAAATATCGAGTAAGCGATTACTCGCTTTATGTGGGTACCGTGAACCCGATAACTCGATCTCGAGCCATCTACGACGTCTATTCACGATACACACATGGAAATCGAGTAATCGAGGAATCGGGTATAAGGAAGACACAGATCGAGTAATCGAGTATGCGAGAACTTCATACGTCGATGACCGTGGACCCGATTACTCGATCATCATACACGTCACGATAAAATGACATGGAACTCGAATAATCGAGTCATCGGGTACACGATAGACACATATATCGAGTAATCGATTACTCGATTTATGTGTGTACCGTGAATCCGAGCACAAATCGTTAACCACATGGATATCGAGTAATCGGGTATAAGGAAGACACAGATCGAGTAATCGAGTACGTGATCCTTCCATGTACCGTGGACCCGATTACTCGATCGTCATACACCTCGCGATAAGCACAGAGTATTCAAATAATCGAGTAATCGGGTACACGATAGACACATATATCGAGTAATCGAGTCCTCGATTAGTCGATTTCTGTGTGTACCGTGACCCCGATTACAGATCTCGATCCACGGATCACTTTCGCGTAATCGGGTACACAGTCCATGGATCTATCGAGTACTCGAAAACTCGATTCCACCGGTGGCTGATCGGGAGAGTCCGATCGGCTCGACAAGAAGAAGTTTTTGATTAATAAATACGGAGATTGGGGAAGAGGTGAAAACAGATGACAGTAACAACTGTTACAATTGGCCTAAAGTAAGCAGATCGAGCACAAATCGTTACACGCAGAGGCAGTAAACCCGTCAACGAAATGTTCAAATTCGAAAAAATCAAACAATCAGGGCCGTGTGCTTACCGAGACGTCAATGACAAGGGACGGTCTTCGACGACGGTGCGGCGGTAGGAGATGCAAGAGGGAGGGAAAAATGGTTTATTGGGGGACGGGGGAGTCGCGTGCGAAACGGTGGAAGGAAGATTCAAGGACGGGAGTGATGGCGGCTGGGATGAGAAAGAGCGATGAACGGAAGGAGAAAGGAAAAAAAACCCTAGGCAGCCCGTGATTTTTCGTCAGCCTGATGCTCACTCGAGTGAGAATCAGCCTTTCAGGGGTGAAAGGTGAAAATTTATCACCTTTCACCGTCAGGACCCACTATTCACACTTTCAGCTAAACAAACATAAATCAGGTGAAAGGTGAAAATTTTCACCTTTCACTGTCACCGACCATTTATCACTCTTTCAGCTTCCAAACGCTTTTCACCCTGAAAGGTGAAAATTTTCACCTTTCAGGCCTGAAATATGCTTTTTTTCACCCTGAAAGGTGCTTCCAAACGCACCCTATATCTGAGGAGTTGCAGTCTACAACACTATTAACAGAACCGTCTATTCCTGAAGCACAATTCATACCTTGTCTAGATCAATCTAACTCTTTGTTTATTGAAAGTAACTTAGACTGTTTCACAAATAGTTTAGTTGATTCACTAATTGATGAAGCTTTCCCAATTGGGTTACTAGAAGAGGTCCATAAGGCCAAAATGGTTGATGTAGGGAGGAGGTTCCCTTTATATTAAAATTTTCTGATGACCTTCTTCCATGGACAATGCAAGGACCCATACCTCTATTGTTTCCTCACCTACCATTCCATCCTTTTATTCCACGTTATGCTCCATACATAAGCCACAAGGATAGGAGTGTGTGGGGAAATCATTTAATTGATCCGGACTGAATTCTTGATGATCTAAACCCTGCAAACGACCGTGGCTATGTCTGGCTGAAGACGTTAAACTTAGCGCTTGGTGGGAGGCAACCCACGTATTCAGGTGTATTCTCTCCTTTCTCTAATTTTCTTTGTTATATGCTCATTGTCATGCTATAGTTTGTTCATATTTAGGACAATGTTCATACTAGGTTTGGGGGAGAGGATATGCTTAAAAAAAAATCGAAGAACAGTAGATACGATCGATCGGATATTGACGATCGATCGGTATCCGATCGACGCCTTATATTTGCGATCGATCGTGATGCAGTACATCGACACCGTTCATCTTCAATCTAACGGGTGCTATTTCTCATTTACATAACGATCGATCGGATAAAATAGCGATCGATCGCGGGTCGTCTTCCCCGCGCATAAATCCCGAACGGCCGCGGCGAGAGAAATCTATTTCCGCTCGCCGCCGCCGTTTCCGACCCTTGTTTGAGTTGAAACTCCGGCCCCCAAAGGATTTTTGCACGTAGAATCCGGATCCGGTGTCTGTTTCCGTGATTTCCCACTCATTTCATCGCAATCACTCCTTTTTCTTCCGGTAAGCCGAAACTTAAAAACTCAATTTTTCTTGGTTTATGGTAGATATTTTTGTGATTATTCTCATGCATTACCTTATAATGACTATTGCGATGCTTATGCATGATTTTCAGCCTCTGATTCTTCGATTTTAGGTGTTTAATTTAATTTTTAGAATTGGTGTTCTTGCGGTGAACAATGTTTTGCTATTTAAAAAAAAAAATTCGAAATCTAATTTCGAATCCCTTTCATGCATACTTCTATATTGATGATTGAGATTTTGTTATGCATGATGATTCCTTTCGATTTCCTAAGTTTTCATAAAATTTTTATTTTTATTTTTTTTCTTATTTTTAATAAATTTATTATTATTTTTTAAAAAAAACCCGAAATTGTGAAGTGGATCTACTATTATATGCTTGCTGTGATATTTATGTTTACACTTACATGCTGCATATTCTTGTACCTTGATTGGATTTTCACTATTATCTTTGGTTTTCAGGTACCATGCCTCAGAAATCCGTCGCACACAAACGTTCACGAGGTGAAGCTTCTTCATCACGTCCTGTTTCTTCCACCCCTCCACCTGAACCTGCTGCACCGCCACGGCCCATCCAATATGAGAGGCAGGTGGTCCTCAACCCGGCTATTCCCGATCTTCCAACTCAGAGGTGGATTGAGGACTGATCTAACCCAAGCGAAGGTTGATAAATTGTAATATATACTCGGTAAGTCCGAGGTCGAACCACAGGGAATGATGTAGAATTATTCCTAACTAATTTAAAACTACTTAGCTTAGCAAAATAAAATTATTTTCTGAAAATCTTGTAGAGATATTGTAACTTAATTAACTACTAAAATGACGATTAAAAATTCAATTAAAACTAATTAAAGATAGGAAAGATAATCGATGAGAGATATCAAAGCTTCAAGGATTAATTATTTAATTAATATTCTACGTCTATTTGATTACGCAATTAGATTCAAATAATGATTTGACCTAATCGGAAGATATTTCATTCACGTTCTTCATATCCATTAACATAAAAATATCGATTGAAAACTTATCATTAATAAACATAGTCTACTAATCACAGGGAATTATAAGCATTCGCCGTACCTTACGTTAACGACAAATCAAATAATTGTATAGATTATGACTTTATCAAAACATTGCATTCAACCAAATAAGCATTAAGCACTTCTTTATAGACGTAAAAATATCAACTAAATAATATCACCTTTAGCTTTGACAAAAGATTTAACTATTCATATTAAAGAGAAAAATCAGATTTAGAAGAAATTGCATCGAGAAAACACTATTGCAGGAACACTGTTCACTGTCTTCTCCAATCAGCCCGACACTGTAGCAGTTCTCGAAATCACTGTAGCAGATACTGTTCACCGGCAAAAAATCAGACTTTCTCCTTCTCCCTTCGATCTCTATTCCTCCTCTTCAATTTCCGGCCAAATTCCGAGGAGAAACACGGCCCAAACAGCAAGAACACGCCGCCGCAACAGCTCTGTTTTTCTCTGAAAACAGAGTCCAGCACCGTCAATTCGTCCCAAAAAATCCTTTTCTTCTTCGATTCTTCCTCTATTTATAGGCTTCGAGATGAGGGGTCCTTACCGCATCGATTTCTCATTTAGATAAACTCAAATCCGTCACGACATCGAAACACGGCTCTGTTTTTAACAGAGTCCCAAATTGAGCCACTTCTCCTCTGTTTTTCCCGTTTCATGTCCCATTCCGGCACGTCTCTCAAATTCCTACTCCGCCACGACTTCCGTTCTCTCCAGCTCCAGCTCCGCCGTCCAATGGCCGCCTCTTGTCACACCAGCCCACCGTCGTCTTCTCCAGCTCCGGTCGCCATGGCCATGACCCATCTGTTCTGCTCTTCTCTGCCATGAAATTCCGCCGTCGAACCATCCCAGACCGCCTCGAGTCCAGGGTCGCCGCTTCGATCCGAGCTCCAGCTTCAGGTCCGCCGCCCAGCCTCAGGCCGCCGTTTCCCTCCTCAGCTTGCCGGCACCGGCGCTCGAGCTTCTGCTCGAGCGCTGTTTCCCTTCAGAACGAAAACACCCGACTCCGGTTCGGGTGTCTCGTTTTCTTTTCCCGAACCGAACCGGATCGGTTTACTTCCTTTTTCTTTTTTTTTTTCTTTTTTCTTTAATAAAACCCGCCGTAACGATCTCAACCGCCGAATCAAATCTACACGTCCGTACTTTAAATTCGTGCCCGTCTTCTTTTAAGTAGCTTATCAACGGCTCAGATTTTCCAATACGCGTCATATCAACTCTTGGGTCGCTTTGGCATTTCGAAACATGTCTAACGCGCACGTCTGCTACTAATCTGCAATTCGTAATTTTAAACCTACAAAAATCATAACCAAACTAAAATTAGACGCATAATAAAAATATGATTCATTAAATCCAATAATGCATCTAAAATAATTAATTAGAGTAATTTAATTATTAATCCCCTAATTACTACCCTAATCACAAATAACCCATTTTATTCATATTTTACCACAAAAACTACACTAGCATATAGGTAAATAAGGCATATAAATATGTATATTTTATGCTTATCAAATACCCCCAAACCTATATTTTGCTAGTCCCTGAGCAAAACAAACAAAAACAAAATCACACAAAATAAAACTAAAGTAAAATAAACTAGAAAAATAAATGCCACTTTCGTAGGGAACACGATTGCATTGAGCATATGCAACAAGCCGTTAAACCTCTAGGTGTCCCTAGTAGGACGAGTTTGTCTCGTGAGGGTTTACAGCCATGTTACCCACAAACATGTACTTATGAAATTAACCTTATTAATCTAAGTGTAAAAGCAAAATAAACACTTCAAAACAAACAATCCTATTATCCCTTCAAATGCAAACCACAATGTTTAAGAAAATCAACCACATGTACTTGCATTTATAATCAACTGGAATATAGAAGCCCTCAAGTAAGTGGTTTTATTCTACACCTTCATCTTGGAAATTTCTACTCAATATGATATGAAATGATAATATAATAGTAAAAGTGTAGAACATTGTAGCAATACACCCTGAATTTCTATTTTACACATATCCAGTGTTACCCATTAACCAAAGAACATCAGAATTAACATAGTCATCGTAATCTTTAGGTTCATGATAGCACAAATCTGCGCGCCTCCTTCGGGTCCAACATTCTAGATTTGAGAGGATAATACACCATAGACTTTTTTTTCCTTTTTTTTTTTTTTTCATTTTCAGCAGGACTGTGTAAGGCCTAACTTCAAGATGCTTAGGTTTAACAATTACTCAGGCCAATGACTCCCAGCACAGTTGGCTTAGGGCATTAGGTTTTAAGATACCGCTTCGGGCCCGAGCATCAGCCTAAGTTAATCCTATAAAGTCAAGCAGCCCCTTTCTTTTTGTTTTGTTTTCATTTTTTTTTCATCATTTTTCAGCACATCTTTTCATGTCCAGGTTGTATTATACTCTCAACCTATTTCCGGTTCCAAGCCCTTGCCATAGCCAAGTAAATAGTCTATCATGATCTTTTAAGCTCAACAATAACCACATATCATCCAATGACGATGACTAAAGACATCCCACTGAAGATTAGTATTCAACAAATCTCTAGAGGGTATTACTTTATGTACTAGTGTGTGTGAGTGAGTTTTATTAGCTCAAGCACATGATCCAAGAGGACTGTAACAGAAAGATATGCTCAGTTAAGTATTTCTATCCTCCAGTATACTTACTCACACTTCCAATGTAAATTAATCTCTTAAAAATTGAAGTATACATCAAAAAGGGATAAACTATCAAAACCTATAAAAATACTAACAAACAACCTAAAAACTAATCAAATTTTTTATTCTGTTTTTTTTAATTTTTTTTAATTTTTTTCTTTTTAAAAAAAAAAATAAACAATGATATTCCTATATACCCCCAAACCTAAACTAAACATTGTCCTCAATGTTAAGAATGAAATGAAGGATAAAATAAATAAATAAAATCAAGGATAGATGTTACCTAGAGAACTGCAAGTTGCTAAAATCCCATGCGAGTAAAAAGCATCAACAAATAAGAAGATGAGAGCAAGCACAATATCCAACCAAAAAACATCATCTAACTAATAAGTATCCTAAAAAATAAATTAAAAGCTGGGCTGCCTCCCAGGAGCGCTAAGTTTCACGTCTTCAGCCAGACGTAATCCTATTTTTTTTTTTCAAATTATCCAGGATCTTTTAACCCAACATTCATTCCACCTGTGGTCCTACTCCGCACATCAGGATTAATTAAAGCAACCGCAAGTGGATCATCATGACAGATAAATGGAATGCATCCTCCACTAAAGATTCAATCATGTCAACTGCGAAAAAATCATCGGACTCTGGGGGTTGTTTACTGACATTAAATATATTCAATTCCAAAGTCATATTGCCAAATGAAAGTTTCATCACACCATTTCTACAATTAATCAAAGCATTTGAAGTAGCAAGAAATGGACGGCCTAATATGATAGGAATATTTGCACTTGCATTTATAACAGGATGTGTGTCCAAAACAATAAAATCAACAGGAAAGTAAAATTTGTCTACTTGAACAAGCACATCTTCCACCACTCCCCTTGGGATTTTAACAGAACGATCAGCAAGTTGGAGAGTAATGGTGGTGGGTTTAAGTTCCCCAAGACCTAGCTGAGTGTACACTGAATAAGGCAAAAGATTAACACTAGCCCCAAGATCAAGCAAGGCTTGGTCTACCCTAAAGTTCCCAATCACACATGAAATAGTTGGACATCCGGGATCCTTATATTTGGGTGGGCTTTTGTGTTGAATTATAGAACTTACCTGTTCAGTTAAAAATGCTTTTTTCTGCACATTCAACTTACGCTTAATAGTACACATATCTTTCAAGAACTTAGCATAAGAAGGTACCTGTTTGATTGCATCTAACAAGGGAATGTTTATTTTCACCTGCTTAAAAAGTTCAAAAATTTCAGCATTTTGGTTCAACTTTTGAGGTGGTTTCAACCTCTGTGGAAATGGAGCTGGAATAGGACATCTCACATCTTCACTTGACCCAGACTTATCAATTTCCTCATTATCATGTTTTGACTCATCATTCTCAGAAGATTTTTGGGCATTAAGTGGAATTGTTTTATCAATTTCTTTTCCACTACGAAGAGTGGTAATTGTCTTAGCATGTTCCAATTGTGAATCCGAAGATTGTGTGTCTATTATGTGAACTTGCCCCTGTGGGTTGGGTTGGGTTGAGCAGGAAACCTACCTTTCTCTTGAACAGCAAGAGAAGCTGTCAATTTAGTGAGAGAGCTCTTTATATCATTAATGGCCTGTGAGGTTTGTTGATTAATGGTAGCTTGCCCTTGCATAAAAGTTTGCAGTGTCTCCTCAAGCGTCTTCCTGTGAGGTGGAACATATGGAGTATAACTGGAAGATGCCTGAGGAGGCGGTGTTTGTGCAGCACTATCATTCCTCCAACTAAAGTTGGGGTGATTCCTCCATCCTGGATTGTAGGTGTCTCCATAAGGAGATTGCCCTTTTGAAAGGGGTCATGGAATTTGCTTGGTCATGTAACACCTCCTTAAAAGCAGGAATGGTAGGGCACTCATTAGTAGGGTGTCCCATGACATCACAAATTCCACAGACCTCTTTTGTAGCAATAGACTTAACAGCATTAACTTTCCCTAATTCCATGGCCTCCACCTTCCTAGCCAAAGAGGCTAGCCTAGCACTTAAATTATCCTCCTCCCTAAGATGATGCAGACCCCCACTAGTAGTTGAAGACTTCGGCTTAGAAGTAGCATCAGAGGGATCAGTGGGATCCCAAGAATCTGAGTCTTCAGCTATTTGATCTAGAAAATCAAGGGCTTCATTAGGGTCTTTATCAAAGAATTCCCCATTACACATGGTTTGAACAAATTGTTTCATTGAAGGCGTCATCCCATCATAGAAGAAACTGATGGTGCGCCACTTCTCATATCCATGATGTGGACAAGAATTTAACAAATCTTTATATCGCTCCCAACATTGATAAAATGATTCATTTTGTTTTTGGGCAAAATTTGTTATTTGCCTTTTCAGAGCATTTGTCCTATGAACTGGAAAAAACTTTTTAAGGAATTCAGTTTGTAGCTCTTTCCAAGTTCCTACAGATCTAGGCTTAAGGGAATTCAGCCAAGTCTTGGCTTTATCTTTCAAGGAAAACGGAAACAATTTTAACCTGATAATGTCTTCACTACAAGCCTGCTCGAATGTTGCACATACTTCCTCAAATTCCTTTAAATGCAAATACGGGTTTTCAGAATCTAAACCATGGAATTTGGGAAGCAAGTTTATCATTCCAGCCTTGAAAGTGAAGTGATGTGCCTGGAGAGGCAATATAATACACGAGGGTGTACTAGTGCGTGCAGGTAGCAGGTACTCACGCAAGGGCCGCATTGGTGCATCATGTTCATTCGCATTTTCATTAATATCAGGGTTACTACCCTGATCAGCCATATTGTGTGGTGTGTGTGATGGGATAGAAAATTCAAACAAAGGATTCCCAATCAAAATAGCAGAATTATCTCTAACCAATCTTCCACTCGTATCTCAACTCCACGAGTGCATGCACAGGCAACAGAAATTTCAAAGAGAGATATGGAACGAAGTTACCAAATTTTGAAGAAAAATCCAATGAAAAGCTTTTTGTTCCAGATAGCCTCAGAATACTCCAGATGTCCTACAAAAGAAGCAGGTAAATTAAACTAAGAATAATTAAAATTGACTAAACTATGCTAGAAAGAAAGAAACTAATTAGAAAATTAATCCTAAACTTCACTCCCCGGCAACGGCGCCAAAATTTGATCTAACCCAAGCGAAGGTTGATAAATTGTAATATATACTCGGTAAGTCCGAGGTCGAACCACAGGGAATGATGTAGAATTATTCCTAACTAATTTAAAACTACTTAGCTTAGCAAAATAAAATTATTTTCTGAAAATCTTGTAGAGATATTGTAACTTAATTAACTACTAAAATGACGATTAAAAATTCAATTAAAACTAATTAAAGATAGGAAAGATAATCGATGAGAGATATCAAAGCTTCAAGGATTAATTATTTAATTAATATTCTACGTCTATTTGATTACGCAATTAGATTCAAATAATGATTTGACCTAATCGGAAGATATTTCATTCACGTTCTTCATATCCATTAACATAAAAATATCGATTGAAAACTTATCATTAATAAACATAGTCTACTAATCACAGGGAATTATAAGCATTCGCCGTACCTTACGTTAACGACAAATCAAATAATTGTATAGATTATGACTTTATCAAAACATTGCATTCAACCAAATAAGCATTAAGCACTTCTTTATAGACGTAAAAATATCAACTAAATAATATCACCTTTAGCTTTGACAAAAGATTTAACTATTCATATTAAAGAGAAAAATCAGATTTAGAAGAAATTGCATCGAGAAAACACTATTGCAGGAACACTGTTCACTGTCTTCTCCAATCAGCCCGACACTGTAGCAGTTCTCGAAATCACTGTAGCAGATACTGTTCACCGGCAAAAAATCAGACTTTCTCCTTCTCCCTTCGATCTCTATTCCTCCTCTTCAATTTCCGGCCAAATTCCGAGGAGAAACACGGCCCAAACAGCAAGAACACGCCGCCGCAACAGCTCTGTTTTTCTCTGAAAAACAGAGTCCAGCACCGTCAATTCGTCCCAAAAAATCCTTTTCTTCTTCGATTCTTCCTCTATTTATAGGCTTCGAGATGAGGGTCCTTACCGCATCGATTTCTCATTTAGATAAACTCAAATCCGTCACGACATCGAAACACGGCTCTGTTTTTAACAGAGTCCCAAATTGAGCCACTTCTCCTCTATTTTTCCCGTTTCATGTCCCATTCCGGCACGTCTCTCAAATTCCTACTCCGCCACGACTTCCGTTCTCTCCAGCTCCAGCTCCGCCGTCCAATGGCCGCCTCTTGTCACACCAGCCCACCGTCGTCTTCTCCAGCTCCGGTCGCCATGGCCATGACCCATCTGTTCTGCTCTTCTCTGCCATGAAATTCCGCCGTCGAACCATCCCAGACCGCCTCGAGTCCAGGGTCGCCGCTTCGATCCGAGCTCCAGCTTCAGGTCCGCCGCCCAGCCTCAGGCCGCCGTTTCCCTCCTCAGCTTGCCGGCACCGGCGCTCGAGCTTCTGCTCGAGCGCTGTTTCCCTTCAGAACGAAAACACCCGACTCCGGTTCGGGTGTCTCGTTTTCTTTTCCCGAACCGAACCGGATCGGTTTACTTCCTTTTTCTTTTTTTTTTCTTTTTTCTTTAATAAAACCCGCCGTAACGATCTCAACCGCCGAATCAAATCTACACGTCCGTACTTTAAATTCGTGCCCGTCTTCTTTTAAGTAGCTTATCAACGGCTCAGATTTTCCAATACGCGTCATATCAACTCTTGGGTCGCTTTGGCATTTCGAAACATGTCTAACGCGCACGTCTGCTACTAATCTGCAATTCGTAATTTTAAACCTACAAAAATCATAACCAAACTAAAATTAGACGCATAATAAAAATATGATTCATTAAATCCAATAATGCATCTAAAATAATTAATTAGAGTAATTTAATTATTAATCCCCTAATTACTACCCTAATCACAAATAACCCATTTTATTCATATTTTACCACAAAAACTACACTAGCATATAGGTAAATAAGGCATATAAATATGTATATTTTATGCTTATCAAGGACCGGCCGGATTGGGTGAACTATTTCACCCATATCGCGGCAAAAAGGCAGAATGCATTTGCGATGGTCCACGAGGACCCGGTTCGGGAATTCTACGCAAATGGCACCATTGAAGACAACGATAATCCTGAACAGGTGACCATTCAGAGCATAGTATGTGGTGTTAGAGGTACGATTCATCACCCTAATTTTAATGGATATCAGTTTCCTCCATACCAGAATATCACAGGGCGATTGATGGGGTCTGCAGTAGGACCAGGGACCTCTACCTACCTGGCCGCCATTAGCATGCGATCGGAGTTTTGCTTTGCCTTTTTAATTCTACAGCATGATGTATGGTCGGCCAGGAAGGAGAAAGTCGACCGAACCATGACTGACTTACTCTATGTATTCGGCGACGATACTCGGCGCCATGATCTTGACTTGCCTTCCTTCGTCTTTGGCCGGATGAAGCAAATGATGGTGGGCCGAAAAGATGAGAGGTTACCCTATCCATACATTTTAGAGAGGGTATTTCTGACTCATGGGGTGCATTTTCCTGAGCATTCTCGAGTATCTCATGGATTGGGGCCCATTGGAGTGGATGCGTATAACCGTATGATGGGCCATACACGACGCGGGTGGCCACGAGCTCCCCGTCTTGAGGACCACGCTGAGATACCTGAGGGTGAGCCTGCTCAACCACCATGGGCGACGATGCAGCAGCAGACCAGCGATCTCACTGGCCACGTGCAGGAGATTCGCCAGTCACAGCAGGAGATTCGCCAGTCCCAGCAGGTGCTTATGGACTCCCAGCATGCTATTACGGAACGCCTCGACTCCGTAGTCGATTTTCTTCATGCATGGCGTTTTCCTCCAGGCGATGGTGATGGCGACGATCGGGATTTCTAGTCCACTTCCTCTGGTGTTTTCCTTCCTCTTTCTCTTTTTACCTTTTGTGATCATTGTATTTTGTCTTTATTGTGCATTGAGGACAATGCTTATTTTAGGTTTGGCGGAGAGGATGTGCTTCATTGTAAAATCAGAAAAGGAAAATAAAAAAAAAGTTGTTAAATTTGTTTGAGTAGTTTTAAGTTGTTTGTTAGTATTTTTGTTAGGATTTGATAGTTTATCCCGTAATAATGCATGTTACAATTCTTAGGAGATTAATTTGCATTGGAAGTGTGAGTAAGTATACTGGAGGATAGATACACTTAGCTGAGCATACTTTTCTATTACAGTCCTCTTGGAACAGGTGCTTGACCTAAGAAAATTCACTCACACACACTAGTTACATAAAGTAATACCATCTAGAGATTTGTTGAATGCTAATCTACAGTGGGATGTCTTTAGTCATAGTCATTGGATGATGTGTAGTTATCTGTTGAGCTTAAAAGATCATGATAGACCATTTACTTGGCTATGGCAAGGGATTGGAACCGGAAATAGGTTGAGAGTATAATACAGCCTGGACAAAATAAAGATATGCTGAAAATATGAATGATGAAAATGAAAATGCGAAAAAATGAAAACAAAATGAAAGAAAAGGGGCTGCTTGACTTTATAGGATTAACTTAGGCTGATGCTCGGGCCCGAAGCGGTCTACTTAAAACCTAATGCCCGAAGCCAACTGGCTGGGAGTCATTGGCCTGAGTCATTGCTAAACCTAGGCATCTTGAAGTCAGGCCTTACACAGTCCTAGCGAAAAAAAAAGAAAAAAAAGTTTGTGGTGTATTATCCTCTCAAATCTAGAATGTTGGACCCGAATGAGGCGCGCAGATCTGTGCTATCATGAACCTAAAGATTACGATGACTATGTAGATTCTGATGTTCTTTGGTTAATGGGTAACACTGGATCTGTATAAAACAGAAATTTAGAATGTATTGCTACAATGTTCTACACTTTCTATTATTTATGTTATCATGCTATATTATATTTGAGCAGAAATTTCCAAGATGAAAATGTGGAATAAAACCACTTACTTGAGGGCTTCTATATTCCTGTTGATTATGAACCAAGTACATGTGGTTGGTTTTCTTAAGCATTGTAGTGTGCATTTATCGGGATAATAGGTTGTTTGTTTTGCAATGTTTTAATTTTTGCTTTGTTTTTGCACTTAGGTTAATTAGATTAATAAATACATGTTTGTGGGTAGCATGGCTGCAAACCTTCAGGAGACAACACTCGTCCTACTAGGGACACCTAGAGGTTTAACGGCTTGTTGCATACGCTCAATGCAATCGTGTTCCCTACGAAAGTGGTGTTTACTTTTATGCATTAGTTCCTTTAGTTGTTTGTTTGATTTTGTTTTGCTAGGGACTAGCAAAATCTAGGTTTGGGGGTGTGATCTATACATGAAATATGCATTTTATTATCTCCTAAACTTATGTTTCTGCTAGTGTTTGATTAGAATAACCACTATTTTAATATAGTTTTTGGTTTTTGTAGGAAACAAGAGTAATACACATAAATGAAGAGAAAAGTAACTTGAATGGTTAAATTATTATAACTTCGTCTACAAATATCGGATTGGACTGATTCAAGTTTCATGTTAAAGTTCAAGAAGTTAGCTTTCTAACGCCACCAACCACGCGCAATTCGGAGTTCGGGACACAAAGTTATAGCCATTTGAAGTTCATAAACAGTAACTACGATCGATCGGAAATCACTGCGATCGATCGCCAGAGCCGCAAAAGCACTGTATTGAAAGAAACGATCGATCGGCACAAAAACGATCGATCGTATCTACTGGAATTTTTCAATCACGCAAGACAGTAACTACGATCGATCGGTATCATACGGCGTCGATCGGCAAAGCGATCGATCGGGGGAAAATAACGAAGGAATTGCGATCCATCGGACAGCGAACGATCGGCAATACGGAGCGAGCGATCGCCGTATACGGCAAACCGAAATAAGACCTATTTTGACTTGGATTTGGAAGGGGACTTCGTGTTTTCTCTTCACTATTATAAATAGGCCTTATGGGAGAACGTTTTGGGCACTACTACTACCACATATTCAACTCTTGGAGGCTAGAGCAAAGGAAGAAGAAGATGATGAAGATGAAGATGATGGATTCTCTTCCCATGCTTGGCTAAACTCCTATCCAAGGCGTAAATGAAGCCCAATAATCTGGTTGTGTAGTTTCTTTACTCTCATCTTATATTTTTACTCTAGTTGGTGTATGGATTTTATTGTGTAATCACCGTTAATTCAATAAAGGTTTGTTCTTTGTACTCGAGAGAGACAAGAGTGAATTCTTGTGAGTTTCAATCCGAAGAATACTTGCATATCCGAGAGGAACGTGAGTAGACTGAGGTGTTATATATCAATAAAATTCCATTGGTTTATACTCGAGAGAGATAGATCACAATTCTATATTTTAATTGTTTTATGTGTTACATCCGAGAGGAGAGCACTATATTTTGAGTTGACAAGTGTATGTCCGAGAGGAATATACTAGCCAATTGGAAATTTTTATTCAAAAGAGAGAGAAAAACGATACACTAGTTATTGTGGTGGATTCGAAGCCTTGGTCTTCTCCTTATTGATCAAATCTCAGCTTAGTTTAGTTTAAAAGTTCATTGCTTTTTTAGTCTAAAATCAACACTGCTATTTTCTCTTGAATTTGGTAAAGTATTCACTGTCCCTGAGGTTCGACAACCCTTATTAATACTCACCGTAGTACAATTGCCTTGTGCACTTGCAAGGGTTTTATATTTAAACGATCAGTGTCTGATCAAGAACGTTAGTGAATTCATTAGTAATTTGTGTGTCCGATCAAGAACACGAATTACCATATCATGTCAATGTATGCTTAATAATAATTGAGAGTAGTAATTGCATGTCTAGTGGTGGATTCATTGCCTTGATACTTCTCAATATTGATTAAATCTTAGTTAGATTAGATAAAGTTCATTGCTTTCTTTAGAATTAACTAAACTACATCTTTTTCTTCTCTTGAGTTTGGTAAAGTATTCACCGTCCCTGAGGTTCGACAACCCTTTAATACTCACCGTAGTACAATTGCCTTGTGCACTTGCAAGGGTTTTATATTTAAACGATCAGTATACCGTGCAATCCATGTCATATCTTGCTGTTTCTGTCCAACAAAAGTTGACAGCTTTATGGGTCGATTGAGTCGTTTCATGCTGTTTTAGTGTTCTCGATCCAATTTAGGTAATCGGTTGAGATCCTTATGCAATCCTTGATCTAATTCTCATGAAATTAATTATTATTGCTTATGATGTCTCAGCCTAAATTCTGGAGTTCATGTCAGTACGTACTGGTGTTGACCAGCATCTGAGATTAATTGTCTTACTTGAGTTCTTTCGGGTTTGGTGAAGAGATGGTTGTATACTCGAATAAGCTGAAAAGATATGCACAAAGGGGAAGAAAATTTTATTAAATTAGGGTGGATGAGGTTTTGTAAAATACTTAGAGAGTTAATACCTGATGTCAATGAGTGGTATTAAGTGATTAATTACGAGTTTATCATCAGATAATTAAAGTGGATTAAGATAACTGCTCTCGGCCAGGATTGTTCCTGCACCGATCAGCAGTGATCAGAAAATCATAAGTAAATCTATACACCTCAGAAAATTATGATCTTGGATGGGTTAGAAACTAGACAGATAAGGTTAATTGGGATAAAAAGTTTAGAATTTAATACGTATTGGATAAATAGTGGTAGTGGTTAGAATTCAGCTATTTTGCATAGGGCAGAACACTGTGTTCATGTTAAAACCCTAAATCGGCTAGATACTATACACTATAAGTATACGTATACATAGTATTATGACCTAATTATTATATTGTAAGACTGAGGGTACAAGGTACAATAATATCAGATTATATGAGTATGAACAATGAGTCATGGGTTCTGTCCGAAATTAATTGTCTCTTCGAGTCTAGGTCTTTGATTGATCTATCGTTCAAGGAATTCTCTCGTACAAATCCAAAAGACTTTGTACATCACATTTGACCTATTCCTGATATTGGTGACCTTAAATTCTTGTGCATGGGAATTGTTATATCAGGGGCTAAGTACGATGAGGTGATTCAGTATATCGATTCTTGATGAGTCATGATTGGAGTCATCCGATGTTGATCATTCTAAGAGTTTTGAACACTCCGATGTGAGTCCTTTTTGATGACCTTGACAAAGTTATTGTCTTACTCCTTTGAGAGTCTTTCTTTGATGATTATAGTCTGGGTCTTTGTTTGAGAGAACCCTGGTTGATTCTAGATGAATTCAGTTCCATGTAAACTGGTTCTCCACTAGGAGTTCTGATGAATACTCTTAGTTGGATTCATAGTATGCTCACGAGCCATTGCTAGATCCTTTGTGATCTCAGATGATATATGAACCTCTGTAGTTCAGCCGATGACGGCAACGCGTGCGCTTTAGACTGTATGACATTACAGAAGGTCTGCAGTCTCAGCCCATTGTGCCCGTAAGCACCGATGGGGCCAGCATCCCTAGACGCATGGCTGGGTTCCTCTGTAGAACTTCTAGGATGATCTGGTATTGATGTCCATAAGGGAAGTGGACTGAACAGATAGCAGAAATTGTTATCTCTGACACTCTGTATGTTTGGAGTCAGTATTCATTATTATTTTCTCCCGACGCTTTGTACGTTTGGGATCTGAGTTAATATTTATTTATTCTTGACCGTTGATGGTCTTTGATGATGATTATTGTCCAGGTAAGTGAACTCCGTATTTGCTTAACCTGATCTTTCTAAACGTGTCTTTATACCATGTTGTCAGCATTTCCTTTATTATTATTATGTTGTGGGTTTTTCTTGGCTCCTACTGGGTATTTCTTTCGAAATACTCATGCATCTCTCGATGCAGGAATTAAAGTGGAGAAGAACTGACAAGGTTCGTGTTTAGAGCTCGATGGTGGAAAGCTGATAGAAGTGAATCTAATTATTGTTTTTAATTTTTTTGGTTCGTGGTGAACTGATCAGCATGTGTGCTGAATTTTATTTTGATGTTTAGTAATTATCTGACTGGATTATTGTAATACTGTAGTTTGTTTTATTATTTAAGATTTTTGTATAACGGATATTGGTTAAGCATTCTGGAATGAGATCGTTATGTGTTGAGTATTTGGTCGCGACCCTCGTTTCAGCCTCATGACCTTAATTGAGTTAGTGCTTCCGCTGATTATTCGAGGTTTTGAAATTCGGGGCATGACATTTTCATTTTCAGCATTCATTTTTTTTTCAGCACATCTTTACTCTGTCCAGGTTGTATTATACTCTCAACCTATTTCCGATTCCAATCCCTTGCCATAGCCAAGTAAATGGTTTATCATGATTTTTTAAGCTCAACAGATAACTACACATCATCCAATGACTCTGAATAAAGTCATCCCACTGAACATTAGTATTCAACAAATTTCTAGATGGTATTACTTTATGCACTAGTGTGTGTGAGTGAGTTTTATTAGCTCAAGCACATGTTCCAAGAGGACTGTAACAGAAAGATATGCTCAGTTAAGTGTATCTATCCTCCAGTATACTTACTCACACTTCCAATGTAAATTAATTTCTTAAGAATTGTAACATACATTATTACGGGATAAACTATCAAAACCTAACAAAAATACTAACAAACAACTTAAAAACTAATTCAAATTTTTATGATTTTTTTAATTTATTTTTATTTTTATTTTTATTTATGCAAGCACTATTCCCTCCCCCAAACCTATTATGAACATTGTCCTCAATGTGAACAAAAATATAAAATAACAAGGATCATATAACAAAGAAAAGAAAAGAAAAGGAGAGAATACACCTGAATACATGGGTTGCCTCCCACCAAGCGCTAAGTTTAACGTCTTCATTAGTAGTGGAAAACTACGGGTCTAACATTACATGGCTGAATTTATTCTTTCAACATAAAAAATACAGAGCAAAAAAGCTCTAATATTTTGGTGCCGGTCCCTAGTCTAATAAATTTCACTCATTTTTTCAATACACACGAGCTCAATTCGTACTTAAAAAATCTACTTATTTGTCCATTGATGAAATTTAACCGTGATGTTATTCCAAAAAAAATTACCCGTGATGAGTTTCAACTAACATAGTTAAACAAGGTGTCCAGATTTGGACGTCTTCAGAACGTGTGCATCTTGTTTACTCATAAACTAACATAGTTAAACAATCGGGTTAAGCTTCGAACACTGTCTTTCAGACCCATTTGATCTCTTACTCATAAACTGTGAGCAATGGGTAGGCCCACAGACGTGGTTTAGAATCTTTCGTTGCCATCTCCTGCATTGGCCCATTTTCTAAGCTCCCAATTCCCAGACCAAAACAGGCTGTTAATTGTTATTTGGGTAATGAGTATGTGATAAGAAAAAGAAAACAGTTTGTCTCATGTAACTTGCATGAGCCGAGTCATCTCCGTCGTCAAGTTTGGACCCAACGGTTGGTGTAAAATCAATAGGCTAGTGAGAGTGAACAACCACCTGTCTTTGGACACCATCAGATCAAGATTTGACGGCTGGAGATTGTTTGCATGAGACAAGTCTCATTTAAACTTCCCCCTAAGAAAAAAGACTACTCCCTCAGGCCGGAATCATTATTAAATATAAGGTTTTTTTAAACAAATTTCATTCCTAAAAACCTAAAGTTGAATAATAATTCTGGATGTATATTTTTTTCGGATAGCATGATCAAATAACTGACAGTTAATGTTGGTGCCATAAATCACATAGGAGTAGCTTGATACCTTGCAAATTAACTAATAGCGGATCAACATTAAGAAATCAACTAATAGCATGATTATAGATTGATTGTTTAGCTGCTCATTGAATATTTCTAGCATTTTTATTCAGTTATGTTTGGTCACACAAGGATATGAATGGTATATATATATATATATATATATATATATATATATATATATTTCGAGACTTGGACGTTAAATATGTGAAGAGTTATATTTGTCAATATATAACTCAAATTGATATGGCACTTAATTATAAGATATTGTTTCTATGTAAAGCTGAACAGCTGTATGACTGGTTGTCAATTAGCTTAAGTCATGGGATACAAATCTGTAACGGAATGTAGATTGTACAATGTAGATCTCTATATATCGAATAGAAAACACCGAGACAAATTGCTTTGTTGAATTTCACATGGTATAAGAGGCCTGTTCCTTGTTCCTAAAAACTATTTCCATGTAATGGCTGCAACCAAAGCTGCTTCATAGTCCATTGTGTCTCCCTTGTTATCAAATGGAGTCTCTCGCTCAACCATGACAAGAGGTGATGGGTGCTCCCCGCTTCATGTGGTCAAGTCAATTCGACAAGAGATCTCCTTCAAGCTTGTGGCGACTAACTACCTCATTTGGAAAGCCCAAGTGATGCCAGTGTTGCGATGTCATCGACTCCTTGGATTTGTTAATGGCTCCATCCAGAGACCAACCGGAGATGATGAAAGTGAAGAGGTTCTACGATGGCTCCATTTAGATCAAATGGTCTTAGCTTGGCTCATGAGCTTGGTGTATGATGTTGTTCTTTCACTAATTATCACTTGTGAAATAGCACGAGAAGCCTGGTTGGCACTTGAGACACTATATGGTAAGTGTTCACGCACTCGCATTGGAGCAATGAAGACAGAGCTTCAAAGCATCAAGAAGGGCTCTCTCTTCATCTCAGAATTAACTCAACAAGCCAAGTCCTTAGCTTTTGCACTGCAAGCGTAGGAAAACCTGTTACAGATGATGATCTAATTCTATGGATGACCAACGGCCTTGGGTCTGAATATGACCCAATTGTTGCTGCAATGAACACATCTCATGAGACACCTACTGTTGATGGAGTGGTATCCCTCTGCTGGATTTTGAATTGTGAATTCAAAATCTTTCCGCAGCTACAACCACCTCAATGGCAACCTTTGTTTCCACTCGTGGTAATGGTCGTGGTTGGGCTCACCATGGTGGATGATCAGGATGAGGGCGCTTTAATCAGCAACAAGGGGGCAATGCACAACATAATGGCCATTACCATAATGTTGGTTGTGGGTGTGGTCAGCAGGGATGACGAGGTCGTGGCCGAGGTCCATCCTCTCCTGCTCATGGCCCGATCACATGTTACAAGGGTGGTGGCCCAAACTATAAGGCTTACAATTGTTTACTTCAGGATGCCACATCTGATCCTATTCAGTCCTTCCAAGCAATGCAAATATCAGATCCCTAAGACCCAACATGGTGTCCCAATACTGGAGCCACGAACCACATGATCTCTGACACCTCTCAAGTTGAAGGTATGGTTCCCTACACCAGCACCGATCATGTTAAAGTTGGGAATGGAATGGGTCTTCCAATTTCTCACATTGTATCCCTTCAATTCCCGCATCCGTTTATCAAGCTTCATAATACATTGATTGTGCCTACTTTATGCAAGAATCTACTTAGTGTTTCACAGTTTACACATGACAATTCTTGCTACTTCATTTTTGACCCTTGGGGATTTGTGGTTAAGGATTTGAAGATGGACAAGAAGAGTAGGGGTCTCTACTCTCTTAGTAAGTCAAATAAAGTGGAAGCACCAATAAGTTTCTTAGCAAATAAAGTGGACGGTGATACTTGGCATGCCCGACTTGGCCATCCATCATTTCAAGTTCTTAAATCATTGTATCCAGCATTAAACCCTACTAAAAGAGCGTCCAAATTATTTTGTAGTAGTTGCAAGTTGGGAAAAATGTCTAAGTTACCATTGGACGTCGTACTTCTTATGCTTCTCATGTGCTACACACTCTCCATTGTGATGTGTGGGGACTAGCCCCTACTACCTCAGTTGAAGGTTTTCGATTTTATCTTATTATTGTTGATGAACACTCTTGTTATGCCTGGTATTTTCCCCTTAAGCGCAAATATGAAGTTAGTGATATTTTTATAAAATTTATACAATTTATTGAGAAACATCTTGCAACCAAGGTAAAATTTGTTCAATCCGATGGCGGTGGAGAGTTCACGAGCATAACTCTTCAATCCTTCTTCATGGCTTCTGGAATTTTCCAATTGTTTTCTTATCCAGGAACCCCTGAGCAAAATGGCCTTCCAGAGAGAAAACACAAGCACATTGTAGAGATGGGGCTTACTATGATGGCGCATGGTCACGTCCCACAAGGATATTGGCATCATGCTTTTGAAACAGTAGTACTTCTTATTAATTGGCTTCCATGCAAACCCCTTCATAGTCGTTCCCCTTATGAGCGCCTATCTGGATCTCATCATGAGTACTCTAATCTAAGAATTTTTGGATTAGCTTACTATCCCTGTTTGGATTCTTTAGGCAGAGGAAAATTATCATTCAAGTCAGCTTGTTGTGTATTTTTGTGTTATTGCACTCAACATAAGGGATATAAATGCTATGATTTGGCAAAAGGCAGATTGTATATCTCTAGACACATTACTTTTGATGAGTCTCATTTTCCTTTTGCAGATACTCGTCCAAAACAAGGTGTTGGGTCGACTACTACTTGTCATTTTCGACAACATAGCATCTCTCCCTTCTCCCTTAGCCCTAGTCCAATAGATCCATAACCTACCTTGGCTGATGTACAATTAGAAATAACCCAATCCTCTCTTCATATTGATGCTCCACCTAGCTTATGCCCAACCCAGCAAGAGGATCCCACCCCAATAACAAACTCTCTAAGTGGCCATCCATCCAACCCCAATCCTGCCCTTTCTTTACCGGTGCCTGAAGTACCTCAACCCTCCACTACTTCGGCTGTACCAACCCATCATCATATGACCACTCGCACCATGGATGGGACCCACAAAGTGAAGACATATTTGGCCACCGAATATCCAATTTCAGCTGCTCTTCTGGCAGATATCCAGACTCTTACCATTGAGCCTCTTACTTACAAGCAGGTTGCATCTAATCCTCTTTGGGTTCATGCTATACAAGAAGAAATTGATGCCTTACATCGAAACAAAACATGGAGCTTTGTTCCTCATCATCCATCCATGAATGTTGTTGGAAGCAGATGGATATATCATGTTAAGCAACGCGTTGATGGTACAGTTGAAAGATACAAGGCCTGTCTAGTTGCAAAAGGCTATAATCAGCAATATGGATTTGATTTTGAAGAAACATTCAACCCGGTTGTTAAAGAAGGTACTATCCATCTAATTTTTATCTCTTGCCATTACATATAATTGGCCTCTTCAGCAACTCGATGTCAAAAATGCATTCTTGTAAGGGGACCTCCAAGAAACTGTGTATCTTCAACAACCAGTCGGCTTTGTTGATAAGACTCATCCCACGCATGTATGTCGACTCCATAAAGCCTTGTATGGACTTAAGCAAGCACCCCATGCTTGGTACACACATTTTACTAAGCTTGGTTTTCATAGTTGCCCCTATGATACATAACTCTTTGTATGGCGATTGAACAATTAAGTGATTTTCTTACTTCTTTACGTGGATGATATTATAATAACTGGAAGCCATGCATCTAATATCTAGCGCATAGTTCGCAATATCTCTAAGGAATTTGATATGAAAGATATGGGCAAGTTACATTACTTTCTTGGCATTCAGGTGAAGCGTTCTCTAAAGTACCTTACTCTCTCTCAGACGAGATATGCTATCCAGCATCTTGAGAGATTTGGACTTTCTGGTGTAAAACCAATTAGCAGCCCGCTTGCTACTGGTATTCACTTATCCTCTCATGATGGCGATCTACTCCCTGATCCGTCTCAATATCGTCGGATGGTAGGCTCCCTTCAATACTTAACACTTAGAAGTCGGATTTATCCTTTGCAGTTAATCATGTGTGCCAGTTCATGCATTCACCACGAACGACACATTTGAAGGCAGTTAAACGAATCTTCAAATATGTGAAAGGTACACTTTCATATGGTCTCAAATTCTCTAGGTGCTCCTCACTCACTTTGCAAGCATTTTCTAATGTGGACTGGGCAGGGTGTCCTGATAGTCGTAGGTCTATGACTGGTTTTGCCGTATTTTTGGGCCCCAACTTACTAGCATGGAGGGCTAAGAAGCAGCCAACTGTTAGTAGATCTAGTAATGAAGCAGAATATCGCGCTATTGCCTACACAACAACTAAACTTTTGTGGATTACCCATCTACTTAAGTTCCTAGATATTCAACTTGCAAGTCCACCCGTGATACATTGTGATAATGTTAGTGCAATTTTTCTTTCCAAGAACCCAGTGGCTCACCATTGTTCTAAGCATATCGACATTGATGTTCACTTTGTGCATGAACATGTGCTATGAGGCTCGCTTTGTCTTCGTCTCCTGGCACTGAACAAGTTGCATATGTGTTTACCAAATCTTTGTTAGGACCTCAGTTTATTCTCTTGCGAGACAAGCTCATGATTCGGGAAATCCCTCCATAATCTTGTGGAGGAGGGGGGGGGGGGGTGTGAAGAGTTATATTTGTCAATATATAACTCAAATTGATATGGCACTTAATTATAAGATATAGTTTCTATGTAAAGCTGGACAGCTGTATGACTGATTGTCAATTAGCCAAAGTCATGGGATACAAATATGTAACGGAATGTAGATTGTACAACGTAGATCTCTATATATTGAATAGAAAACATCGAGACAAATTGCTCGGTTCAATTCTCACAAAATAACCATATACCCCCTCCTTCCCGATTGGATATAAAAAAAGATGGGTCAACCTTTACATGGCTGACTTTACTCCATGAAAAATAAAAAAAGGGGAAGAGGGGGGGAATTCTGTTTTTTTGTGGGCTCTAGAGTTCCATAAATTTCACTCATTTTGCATTGCATACGAGCTTTATTGGACTGTGGGAAGTTGGCAACATGAACTAAGAAGCCTAAAAAAATATGAGCTAAGAAACAACTTGACAAAGGCAAATTTATCGAAGTACTACATTCAATTAACATAAGTTCACGCATCCAAACCATAAATCTGCAAGGAAGTGTAACAGGTAAACTCTTAAAAATCTTAATGAGAAGAAGGCCATTCAGTACATGACTCCATTCAAATAAATTGTCAACGGACATTTAACAACTTACTATATAAGATGTCAATTGCAAAGTTAAATGATCTTGCCCATCCTTCACTTGTCTCGTTTTCTTTCTAAAGCCCATACTATCACATGGGATGTCTATGTCATTCTTTTTTGTTCTCTTTTGTACTTGGTTTTCGTGACAAGTTCACAAGTCCAACTAGAGAGGGTCTCAGAAAGAGAACTTTACTGAACAAGTTTCATGGACTTTGTGCAAAAAAGTGTACCTCCTAAGGTAAGTTTTAAGCTCAGCATAGTAGTTGTAAAAAAAGGCTCAGAGTAATTTAGCATAAGATAATAAATTTGTATACATATAGTGCAACCACATGCCACATATATTTAAACTATTTTTTAGCAATATTCCGAATATAAGCATGGACATTAACGATTATAAACAAACTTACATTCATAATCATTTCCCAAGTATACATTTTATGTTACATAATATTAGAAGAGTACCATTAGAGCCTTTGGCTTTGAACATCAGTGTTTGCCTGAGCATTACAAACTACCGAATTTCGATATGATGGCGCGCGTTAATGCAGGGGGTGGACCTGCCCTCTCCGCCTCCGGTGCACATTGTCTATGTCATATTGTCATTCCTTTTCTCCTTCTAGAATATTTTTTTTTACAAATAAAGATATTTAATGCACAAATATATTACAAAATTATAAAAACTCTATTGTCTTTTCTTTTTGTGCAGCCTGCATGTAGGCCAAAAAAGGAAAGGATGCTCTCTCCAAAAATCTCGAATGTCCTCTCCCAAAAGATGTTTGGTGAAATCGTGCAATTAACTTCCAAGCTCTAAAACACCATAGATGTACCGGTGAAGATAGTGTCACACATATATTAATGTAAGGAGGCATGGGGTATGCATTTCCTCTCAGACTCCATCTAGTCCACATAAAAAACTAAATCAAATGTGGTCAATTTTGGTTTTCTAACATGGACCATTAAAGTGGGATGGAGGGAGTATAGTAATACTAATAATATACTAATAACATCGAAAAAGCTAACACGCTCTGCTTTGTGTTGTGCTGCAACGTAAGTATGCTAGGGCAGGTAGCAGTCAGATCAATGGCCCACATGATTTGATGGTTGCCTGCCCTACAACGGGGCTGTTTGGGAGGCCATTACCCACTTCATTTCTGGGAGGCAATTTACATTTTCATTTACATTTAGTAGGTGAATGATCATAATGGTCATTTTTATTCTCTAGGTGAATGTCCTCACGAAGACATTCACTTGTCAAATGGGTTTTTAAATAGGAATCTTGTGATGAATAACCATAATTACCGTTCCATCATTTATGTCTTCCTTTTTAATCATCAAAACCTATGCTTCAATCATTGAATGAAAATGAAAATTTTTTCCCTTCCTACTATCTTCAAATGGCCTCCCAAACAGCCCCAACGTAAGAACACTGTAGCACAGGCTAGCATGACTCTAATTTATATGCTCATTCAGTTAAAAAAACAATACATTTGAAAAATTAGGGATCCAGGATTAAATGACTGGATTTGTCCTGCAAGATCCTCAAGAACATGTATGTGCAAGGGTAAGTGAAGGCCTAAAATGTTGTTGGCCTTACGGCCAATAAATTTTACTCATTGTTAAATGCTGCCAGGATACTTTTGGACGGAGGGAGTACTATTTTCTTTGGTATAGTAAGCTTGCGCATTGTTTCAATGGTTTTTAATGATTACATCTTGCATCATTTGTTTGCTTAGACCATGACTGAATTTAGGGTCAAGTGGCCAGAACAACAAATCAATAAGATGAGCTAGCATTTCAACTGACAGAGTCGTGATGGAAGCTGCTCAGCCTCATCTGTCCCTGTGAGGCCTCTCCACAATTTCTGTTAAAATCGGTTTGTCATAGACGCTGAAATTAGGAATGCTTGTGGACTATCACGCAATGAAGGACAATATGCATGTTCGCACTTGTCATGAATCAAAAGAGAGGACAAACGCATTTAGCTCAAGCAGAATATCACCTTCGTACCAGCAAGCAGATATCACCTCATCCCAGCTAACAGGATCCAGTTAGAGATAGTCATTGTCTGTTGCATTTTGTTTTTTTATTAGCTATTTTGTTGCCATCACATTCTTTTTGGCACATTATCCACTTGTTCTTCTGAACTTGCGTTTTGAATATGGGTCACAACCGGCAGAGGAAAGGGGCCAAAAATAGGAGAAAGTATTGTCCGGGTATGTATGCTTCCGGAGCTGTTGATCGCGCAAACTGGCACAACACCAATTTTCTCTTAGAGATGTGATATAAGTGCCCTTATAATGGATCCTAAGTGATATATAATGGTATAAGGTGCCTTAAAGATTTTGGCTATGCTGATATAGGGCCAAAATTTGATCAATTTGTTATCCAACAAGAAGCGTCAAGCCCATCCACGTCATAATTCATTATTTACTATCCTAAATGAACTAAAATTAACAGGACACTTAATGTGGAATAGAGGGTTAAAATTATGGATTTGAAGATTTTTTTATAGAATATGCACATTTTCACATCGGAAAACTATCACGCTACACTAAATTTGTACACCAAACCCATACGTGCAGCCGTGTTTATATTGGACAGTAAAATGTGGACCACGGCGGGCCCAGTTTCACTCTCTAACACAAAGATAGGTGTATAGCTTTAGTGTACAAATTTGGTGTACAGTTATTAGTTTAGTTTTGTATACTCCCTTCATCTAAGAAAAAAATGCCAATTCGTCCAAAAATCCGTGTCAGAAAAAAGAAGCTACAAAAGAAAAAATAAGAAGATAATTTTTTACAATGTGCCTTACATTGTGGATGGAGGGAGTATAACATAATTAATATATATCTAGATAGAGATTTCAAACCAGATAGTAAGTAATCTGAATCAAACCAGAATGGCATATGAAGAAAAGGATTTATCCGATTTACATCTGAATCTGGGATCCAGGATGAATCTGATGTAGAAAAATGTGAATATTAAACCTGTACTACTTTTTGAAGGTTACAGAGTATTTATAGTGTAGAGTCTTTTTAGTGTACATGCTATCTTAATACTGTGTAGATCAACCATCCATATAATACTAGGAAAAAAAACTATACTAACAGCAGCCTCAAAATTTACATTTGTCACACTAGGAGAAAACTTACATTTCTAGTTCATTTCGATCGGTTTTTCAATTACGACTATTAAAGTGGGATGGAGGTACTTCAACTCTTCTCGGGCAGCTGTTAGTAGACTTACATTTCTAGATTCCATGACGCTACGCTTGAACCTCAAGAAATGAAAACTAGCATAAGCAAGAGACTTAATGTATATTCACTATTCTGCCTACTTTTAGAGTACTAAGTGTTTTGCCCGTGCAAAAATCACGGGCTAGTCCATTATAAAACAATATATATGTGATACATTGAATTTAAACATGGAGGTAGTGGATTACATGAATCTTAAAAGCGTATGTATAGGCATAGAAGCCATATTTATTATGGAGAATGGGTGGAAAAAATTCCATTAATTATCCCTAGTTATTGGTATAATAATTTATTTGCCAAATTTGCCCTTATAAACCGATATTTATTGCATCTAATTTACACACTGAAAGTAACAAGGGCATAATTGGCCAAGGGATGGCAAAATGTCTAGTCCTCTATGAAATACCGTGTTTGTCCCCTAGCAAATTAATTAGTCTAATGGCAGTTCACACTTAATTATAGTCTTCAACAAATTTAGAGGGTCATTATCTGAAAATTCCGTTCAAAAAATTAAAATACAGTCGGTGCTTTTTAAAGTAGTTAGATTATATTAAATTTATAGTGTACATGCCGTCTAATTACAGATTTTAGTTCATTTTGGGAAATCAAATGTATCTATTAATGCCTGATGGAGGGTATATTCCAAAGACTATACGATAGCACCTGTAGAGTAGAATGTTTACATTTGTGCCACTAGGAGAAAACATTGATATGTCACTATGAGCCCCGTTTCACTTCCTAGCAGATTCTAGTCATTGTGGTATGGTTGCTGTAGCCTGTAGGTTTGAGAGTGTGGAACTAGGTAAGATGGTCCTGCATAAGAAGACAGTGAGAGCTCCCCACATTTTAGCCAGCCCACCCCTTCACATGGACGGTGCCCTCTGTGTATAGGTGGGGTGGGCTGGGCTGGCTTGACCATAGGGTGGTGAAAGAGAAAAGGGAAGGAAGAGAGAGGAATGTGGGCTGATCATGAACTTTCATCATATGCCATCCAGCATCATAAGTGCTTCTGTAATTATTGTTCACATTTTAAGATAGAAAAGAAGTCTCTATGGCAGACAATTAAAGTACCAACATCCATCAGCATCATTCACAAGCATGGCCATCTTCCAGCACGAGAAATGTACGCGAGGATAAGCTAGATGATCAAATATCTTTTCCTTTTGATAAAGACCTAGTATCTCAAATACATACATGTTTTTTTTATATATAGAAGCTTTCATATTTGTAAATGATAAGATTTTTCACGAAAAAAAGAGAAGTCAAGAAATTATATCATTACCGAATAGCCGATAAAAGAAAAATTAAATTATTGTTACAATAGAACTAATCTCCAATTGAGTGATTGATTAACTAAAAAATGATTACTCCCTCCATCCCATATAATGTGTCCAATTTGGTTTTTAATGAACTAATTAGTTCATTAAAAAGATGGACACTTAATATGGGATGTGGAGTCTTTTTCTTTTTCTTTGAAAACAAGAAAATTCACTATTTCATTGAGAAGTACATAGAACTAGCTATGGCTTTGTAATTGTCCTCTTAAGCTGCCTCTTTAGATTGCTTTCTCACAAATGTGAATGCCTGGATCTCATTGAACTAACAAGTCAAAAATTGGGGATGTAATTGGTAGATAGAGTCAATTCATTGAAGTGGGAAAAGCATATCATACAATTTATTGAAACATCCCAAAACTATAGAAATAAGAACACCATCAACCAGCATAACTCCATGATTTACTCCTGGATTAACATAAAATACTGTCTAATACAATCATTTAGATAAGCTAGCATCACCAACAAGATTAGTTTGCTTGAAAATTCTCCCGGCCATGCAAAACCTATGGCACATACTCCTCTTCTTGCTCCTCCTGGCGGCTGTTCTCATACCCTTCCTTATAATTGTTATACTCATAGCCATTCTGTCTTCTCCCGTAGTAGCTGTCCCCTCTGTAGGTGCCAGAGGGCTCCACCTTCTCGGTCGACCCATACGGATTCCGGCGAGCCTCGCTGTTGACATCGTAAAAGTACCGGCCATTTTCGAGGAATCGGGTGTCGCTCATCCCATACTGCTCTTTTGTAGGGTAGCTTGTGGTGGAGCCCTTGGCCTCATACCCCTTAGAATTGTATCTCTTAGTGGGCTTCCCTGTCTCATACTCTTTGGAAGGGTACTTCTCAGTGAATTCAGCATTCTCATACTCTGTGGTGGGGTACTTCTCAGTGAATTCAGCATTCTCATACTCTTTGGTGGGATACCTTTCACTGAACTCAGCATTCTCGTACTCTTTGGTCGGGTATCTCGTCGTGGAACCACCGGTTCCGGTGCTCGCGCCGGAGAACTCTTTCGACGTGTAGTATTCACTAGAGGGGTACTCCTGGGCCTCATGGCTGTAGAGGCCATAACCATTATGGGATTCAGACTCAGGTGTGACCTGAGTTGGCTCCTCCTCCTGCTTAGTGGCTGTAGGACTGGGGTCTGGCTTGTCCTTGGGACTTGTTTCTGTGGGCTGGGTCTCTTTAGGGGTGTTGTATCGAACCTCCTTGCTGAAGAACTGGCTATCTCTGGCTTGTGTTATAGAGGAGAGGGAGGAGATGAGGAAGAGCAGGGAGAGGAGCTTGAGTGTGGCGGCCATTGTGTTTTGAGAGGGGGAAGATATGGCAAGGAGAAGGGATGTGGTGAGGAGAGGGAGATGAAGAATATGGTCCTTTTTATAGAGGGGAGGATGTATGGTTTCCCTCTCTTGAGGTAAGAGACACAAGGAAAAACAGGTATGATTTTGATTTGTGGCCCATTTGCAGTGAATAGGAAGGCAAATAAAAAGGGAAATTTTTCATCTTTAAATTGACACCTGATCTGTCTGCTACTATATAAAAACAACTTTGGGCAAATGCACTTCCTTTTGTTTGGTGGGTTAGTTGGGGCCTAATCAATGGTAAAACTAAGGGTGTGCCTCGCCTTCCTTTCTTTTTTTGCTAGGCCTGAATCCTGTGACTTGCTGCACTTCTTTGATTGCCAGACTGGTGAGGTATCCAAATATCTCCAATATTTAGGAAGCAATCAAAATGTACATTGATTGTATTTTGTGAAGAGCATTGATTTATGGTAAATGGTTGAATCTACTAAAGGTGAGCAGTATTAATGTGTGTAAATGCACCATCGATTAGATGGTTAAGCAATTGGATACATGACTGGTGGAACGCAGTGAATTCATTAAGGCAGAGGGTCAGTGTGTACAGGATCTGACTTAGTTTGGCAAGTGGTACTTTGTGAGAAATTATGAACTAAAGTAGAATTAGGGCATTAGGGGGGCCAAATTAGTCAGCTGAATTCATCAAAGCTGCCGGTGATGACGCCGGGTATGGTGGGTGTGGGGTCTGTGACCCTAACATCTATTATGGCACTATGTTGCACGCTGCATGTGCTCGTTTAAGACCATGGATGATGGGTCCCAATAACCTTGCTCCCAGTCTTTCTCTTTGTTAAAAAATAGGCATAAAAAACTATAAAGATAGAAGATAGATAGGAGCAGCTGAAGCCAGAAGTCATCTTTGCAAAGATTTTGACCTAAAAAGGGCTGGGCCTACTAGGGTTTGGGACAGAGCTTTTACCAGAATATAATGTTTCTACTGCTTGAAGGTTCATCGAATATGGTACACCGTAGAGTGGGTTCTATGCAGTGCAAGTATACAACATTGTGGCCGTCGATCAAGATTTAATGGCCTACATGTACCGATGAGTATGTCACCATGTTAATGCTGTTACAAAGAAATGAGTTTCTCTGGGTGTACAGAATATATATTCATATAGATACTGCACTATCATACACTACAGATCAATCTTCTTATATATAGCATAATTTTAGCTAAAATCTTTGAAGTTCATCCACTTAAGACTAATTTGGAAAAGCATTTAATAAGTTTAAATCAGTTTTAGTAAATGGAGTAATTATACCAGCCCTATAAGGTTTCTTTTAGCAAAAAAAAGTGCCATCAGCCCCCATCCTATTTTTGCAAGTAACTTACCAAATATTTTGAATGGTAATGAATAATGAAGTGACACTGTTCCGACTATCCAACAAACACGTTTACAAACATTGATTTCTATGCAGTACAAGGACATACCTGCCTGTCTAATTAATTTCTAGGTAAAGGACACTTTTTAGACTATGGTGGTCCTAGCCACTTCCAACAGGTTTAAGCTCCCACGGCTGAAGGGTGAAGCCAAGAGTACATGTAACCATGGAATGCCCAATTGGGTATCGGATATCGGTAAAATATCGGTCGATCAAAGAGACGAAATATCGGAGATATATCAGAGATAATATGTAAAAAAATATCAGTGGTCGAAAATTAGTTTTTGCCGTATATTTTTCACAATCTAACTTCTAAAATGAGTTATACTAATTTAGACAAAGTATAGATTTCAAAATATGCATAAAAATGCATATTATGATGGGAAACAAACGGGAAAAGTTGTTTTTTTTCTTTTTTTTTAAAAAAAAATAGACCGATATATCGCCAATATTTTGAATTTTTTGAAAAAATAATACTGGCTCGTATCGATGTATCAGATGGGGCATGATACCGATATATCGGCGAACCAGCATTCCATGATGTGACGCATCCTTCTAACTCACTGCAGCATTAGTGGATAATTAATTTGAGACAGGGAGAATGGTCAAGGAGCTCAAGCAAAGTAGAGAGTATAGCAGAGAGCTTAGGGTTGGGAGCCGTCAGATCATGCGAGATAATACAATTGGAGCCAAGTCTCCCTTTCAACATGCTCAATGGCCTAACATTTAGATTGCTCATGGCTTGAGCAGATATGAACTCCTAGATTAAAGCTAATAGGGAGACTATAGTGTGTCTTTTAGTCAGTCTTTACCTGATGCTGCAGATTGATAACAGTAACAAACAAGCCGTTGATGACTTGTGATTCTATTCTTATTATTTGCTTGTGCTTTGTCAAACAGAAGGTCAAACCACTCAACCTCTACTTTGGTGTTTCCATATTACCATCTTTTTAAGTTGTTCTCCTTGAATTGTTTGTTGGCGTGATCAACGGAGAAAGTCCAAGCACACAAGATTTCTGCAATTATGTTGTAGAAGCATCAAAGAGGATGTGCTTTCTTCATTGACTTTGATATACTACTCCACTGACCGACCAGACTCGGTCCCTCTTTCCCACAGTTGCAAACCTAAAGGACTACTTTCTTCTGATTGGCATGAGGCGGCTGCACAAACTAAGGAAAGAAAAATGGGACTGCAGAAGTTTCTCAAGAGAGTGTGTATCTGCTAGGTAGCATCATTAAAAATAAAACCTGAGCCTTTCCCGGCACAATTGGGTGCAATAAACAAGAGATCCCTCTTTTAAGTAAGCTTTTCTTGAGAAATATATAATCTGTATAATTAGCATTTTTCGCCGGTAGTCACTTAATCATTAGAAACTTAACTGTTAGAGTTCGTATTAAAAGAAGGGAAAGTAACTGATAAGCCCAAATATTTTTCAAATTAAAAGAGCAATAAGCCCACAGTAAAATTTTACTTGCGAAATTATACTACATAGTAATTGAGCATGTTGAATAGATAAAGATCAAATGGTATTAGTAGTTGTTCTAAGTCGGATTAGTAATTTTTGCCGCTGTCAATTTGTATTGACTGCGGGCAAACTCACATGAAACATCTCATTAGTTTTTGCCATTGTCCATTTTTGTTGACTGGGCTTGTATTATCATCGATTATATGATGACCCATTGGAGGGACTGCGGGCTTTGGATTGTTATCTGGGCCAGTAATCTAAGTCCTTGGCTCCTTGCTATAGCCTATACGTGCTCTTAATTGAGGACTTCAAAGCCCATTTTCTCCTGTGGGTTGGCGCTGCCATACATGATAATGGCCCATTCCTTTCTGCATGGAGGAAATAAGTGATGGGCTTCGACTGGGGGGCAGCATACTGGAGAATAGTGGTTCTAAAATCTTGTGCGAATTTGCGAAAGTGTTAATGCTGCTATGAAGGAAAGGGAAATTAACCTGGATGCGCTGTCCTTGATTAGGTGCTGAAACATTGCACTTTTTTGGCAAGACATATAGAAATGCTTATAAAGCTTTCATCTTTACTGTTCGTTAAAGCCTAGTTCTCGAATTATCCATGATAATTATCGTTTGGTTAAATAAAATTGAACTCAGTTTTGCATTATGCATTAGTTTTTTTTATGAAAACCAAAGTATTTCATCTGTAATTAGTTATAACATTTGGTTTTCCAAAATGAACTTACTTATTTAGGATGGAGGGAGTAAGATATAAAAGCAAATTGGGACATCTGATCTCAAGTATGGCTTGAAATTTGGTCTCAAGCTTAAAAATTTCAAGGACTAACTAGATCCGGCCCAACTCTTATGGAATATAAATCATACTTCCTCCATTTTAGAAGTCTAAAAAAAAATCTCATATTGATAAATTGATTCTCAGTTTAAATTCTTTATTGTTTCATTCTATCGTTTCCATAGAAATTGGTGGATGCTGTAAGAAGGTTAGTGAGCTAACTAACTTAAGTATAATTGTTTTTCGAAAGTCTACTGGAATCTGAATTTTTTTCTTTCAAAACTTGATAACCAAGTTTCCCAAAAGGGTCCACCAAATATAATTGATGTATAATGCCTCAAACTAGACTAGAACTGAAGATCTTTCATAACCTAGAGTTTTGACATGTAAGATAACCAAGTTTCCCAAAAATTTGAGCTGTTAGCAAAAAAAAAATCTTTATTCATTTTAGGGTAAATTGCACTTGACCCTTATGAATTAGGGTGAAATTGTACTTAACCCTCATGAATTATAAAAATATGGATTTAACCCATATGCAACTTAATTGTCATATGATTTTACCCTTAATAGCTCATACCAAATTTACTTCAATTTTAAGGTATGTGGTAGTCATGGAAACTATGACAAGTAGCTAATTTTTCTTACGTTGGGAAAGCAAGGCATGCTCATTGCCATTGTATGCTCATTGCCATTGTAGAGTAATATATTGACAGTTCTTGTACACCGCCTAACAGGGGGATGACGAATGGAAGAAGAATGTGGTCAATTGTAATTTACCCTTCCTTTTATTGTACTCCCTCCATTCAAAAATATTATATACATTTAAAAATAATCACTATTCCAAAATACTATATATATTTTGCCGGATCACGTGACTTCTTCTTTCCAAAATTGGAGGGGGCTTGAAAGAATGACTTAAACCTGGTTATTGAACGAGCGTACGAGTTGGACGGGATATTTCTCAAATAGGAGCTGTTTTGAGCTGACACGTAGAGGACATGTTTTTGGGCTGACTGCTCCAGAAGACAGTGGGGTCTGTGTGGAGGAGACGTCTGTATTGCAGATGGTCACTCACTCCCTCTGAGTGTCCCCACAGCTCGTAGTATCTGGTGGCTCTCCTTGGTCGACAATGATGCCCAGGCCTCTGCGTTTGCATTGATTTCCGCATTCATCATCTTCTAATAATTCACTCTTGCCCTTTTTTCTTTGTGCTTCACCATATATGCATGCTCCCGTGAATGACCTGCTGCATTTGTGAAGTCTTCTTTGTGCATGAGAGACGAGGGTAGCTCAGAGTTCTTTTGCACTACGTCTACGTACACAGTCATCCAACATGGAAGTTGATTAACCCACAATGGGCATTAAGAGAGTGATGCCAAGAGATGGCTAATTGGGTGATAAGCATTTGTTTATATTAACTACTCGCCGTTAATAGTTCGATTTAGTTTTTTTTTTCAAAATGCAAAACCATATCGGACTACTAAAGCAAAACAGAGTATCTTTTTAACAAAAGAAATATTTTAATCAATTTTGAAAAACTAAATCAGATTATTAATGTGGGACAGATAAGCATGACTTTATGACCAATATCTATCCATACAGGGAGGACGACCACAGAAAAAGTGAATCCATTATATTCTTCAATTAACAGTTGTTTTGCTTTTGTAAACCAGTAGTCGCGTCTATGGCTTATAGGTTTTTGTTAATTTGTACTTCTATCTACCACTTTAGTGGGTAGTTTTTAGATGGACTATGGGGGGAGGATTTTCTTTTTTTATTGATCTATCTTTTGCACCATTTTTCGTTATAAGTAGGGATTTGGAGATGGAGAATTCTGAATTTGTTGCAAGCAAATACACTACAACCTGTTCTTTAAAGCATGATGAAATCACTGTTCTAAATATAGTATTTGCCCCCACCACTTCCTAATGTGGTGTGTAATTAGGATCTTTGCAAATCTGTCCTCAAAATACATAATAAAGCTTTCTTCCTCGTCTGCTAATTGCACTATCAAAAACGCGTATCTTTCCAATATTTACGATCAATGATGTGTCAAAACCAATCAAAAGATCATCAAGACTTTAGAGCAAAGAAAACCCAAAGAAGAACCGGGTAAAAACCTTCTTAATATCTCTTTGGTTTGTCCTCTAATAATGTTATATGTAGAAGAAAGTTTAAGGGGGTATCAAAAGCAGTGAAAAGCCGCACTTCCAACTCCTAATGGTCACAAAAATTATCATTGTCGATTTAGCGGTACTATCTACCCGTTGGCTAGAATACAATCTATTAGTTTTCGCAGCTTACAAAGTCCCTACCGGTAGACTAGTAGTTTCTACCTTCCACTGGTCGACCGGACCTTACTCTATGCGATTTGAAAATCCCAACATTTTTTAGCTTGTCAAATACTTTGCTTGCCTAGCAACAACGACAATGTAGCATGATATAATCATGTATTTTTTCTGTGGATAAATAATTTTTTCCATCTAGAGTACTTATGGCCAATATTTCTTTGAAAATCCAAATGTCCTTTACAACATTAATGCTTGGAATTGTTAAAAAAAGGTTAATGGTTGTAATTTATAATTTAGTACAAGTCTAGGGGCATATTTGTAAGTGTTTATGTAGAAGCTTCTTGAAGAAGTTCTCTTGTCTTCTTCCCATGAGAACCCAACAAAATTAGCTTTTAACGACGGCAAAAACTGTCGCTAAACGTCCTTAATCTGTCGCTACATCCCTATAGCGACGGATTATTTCCGCCGCGTGCACTGTCGTTATAAGTGGCGCCGCTAATGACATTTCGACGGAAAACTGGCAATCTGTCGAAAATATCTTTACCAACAGTTTTACCGACGGATTTATTTCCGTTGCAAATGTATTTTAACGACGGTTGTCTGCCGTTGGTATAAAATTTTAACGACGGTTTTGAAGACGGACGCTAGACTCCGTTAGATGCCTATTGCGACGGTTTTAGCACATTTGTGACAGATTTTATATGTCAGCAGAGACTTCGAAAAAATTTAAAAAAAAAGTAGCAGCTTTATGCTGCTATTATGATAAATATTGATAAGAAGCATTATTCATAAATGCAAACGATATCCTCATATATTATTTATATAATTAGTACCACATTGTACACATTTGCTTTATGCTGGTGTTTGCTGCTCGATTTTCATATTTAAGCCTCCATAAAACTCTTGAATGTCAACCATCTATATGTCCAATTTTGAATTACTAATCCAGAGGGTTGCATGAAGAAGACAGAAACCTCAATCCAGGAAGCCCGACCAAGAAAACTTGCTTGGTAAGTGCAGTCTGCATAACCTAAAGCTTTGAGAAAATGTCTTTCCCTTTGGTGAAGCTGCTGCCAAAGCATGCCCTGAGATCACATCTGCAGTGAAGTTCTTCAAGTCCTAATCCAGTGTAATTTATGCACATCCTCCTGCACTTTGGACCCTCAGCTCCCATAACCTCAATATCGGCGAGAGGGACTCAACCATTAAGCTCAGCATTCCCTATGGCATTTCAATCCATACTTTAATTGATACACAGAATGGACCCATGTAGAAGTTATTTAAAATTAAAATGCCTGCCTTAATCTTATCTATGAAGAGCGTTGAAGCTATGATTCTTCTTTGTTGTGCCCAAACGTCGCCATTTGATGTTATAACACTGAGGCCAAGCAATGCTGCTCTATTTTTTCTCAAGTAAGCAGGCTTCCAAAAATGAGTACTTGAAGTGAAATTCTTTTAATAGAATGGGTTCACTGATGTAAAGAATGGGCATGCTACCAATCGTGTACATAAAATTTGGACCTGCAGTCACAACCCAAATATTTTCATAAACTCGGATGTAAATAACAGAAGTTTTTATATGGCTAGAAACAAACACATATTAACCTCCCTAACTTCAAGTTCCACATGTCATAACGGAGTAATTAGCACCAAGAGGTTGAAAGAGGTAGGAGGCAGTCATTAAAATGGCTTCATGTTAAGCAGCATAACACACAACAACTTAACCTGAAATTCCTTTCCCTGATTGCATGCATTGATCTCACCCAGGTCAGGATCCCATATCAACTTGCAAGAGTAGGTCGTGCCAAGATCGACAGGCCCCTCACCCTTTCTAGAAATTTTTTTATCAATCTACAAAAAATCAAAATGAAAAAAGGAAGAGTTATTAGAGAGGATAAGGAGTTAGGGAAAAGGAGCAGAAGAAACTTGGGTTTCTAAAAGAAGCAGCTTTCACCTGAAATCTACTTTGAGCTCATGCATTCATGCAGCCAAACAACGAGAGGGACTTGAGGGAGGTGAATAGAGGCCGGCGTTGAGTCCCATGTGCCAACAAAACGGCAACTTCATCCTCACTGAGCATGCGAAGATCACAGCTTTTCATCAACATCAATTAAAGAACATAATTTATATCAATCTCACTGAGTATCTTCTGGATGGCAGGAATTACAAGGGCCTTTCAAGCAGGTTTTCTTAGGCATTTCAAAAATTCCATCAGCAAGAGTTTACTCCAAGAGTCTGACGAAGAAGTCATTATTAGGGGAAAGCAGAATGGAGCACACATTTCTACAGCTACTACTCCCATTTACTTAAGGGCTCCCTCTTTGGCAAGCTTTGCAGCATATTGAAGGCGGGCCTTACTTCCTGCCAAAATATTAAGTGGAGAAAGAAACAAATATGCCGATCTTACTGATGCAGGAAAAAATGGTGACTCCAGCAGCGACTTTGCTGATGGCCTCCTAAAAGAAGGGAGAACATGCCATACATTATGAAGATGTTATATAGGACAAGGTTAAGCTCATGCAATCAACAGTCAGAGAATTATACTCCCTCCATCCTAATTTACATGTTCTATTAGGAAAAAATGTGTGTCCCAAATTACATGCTTCATGAGGCTCAATTTCAATGGATGGGTACTTAAAAGAGCCCCACCAAGCACCGTTGTGTTCTAATGTTTGTCATTTCGACTGTGGATCCCACTACTCAACAAAAAAGAACTTTTCTTCCCATGTAGCTATTAAATTAGTTGGACGGAGTATTATATCCAGTTAATCACAGTCTTCACACAATACGCCGATCATATACCATTTGATGGTCGATGTGAAAATCATGTCATAAGTTAAAGAGTAGAAACAATGCAAATGCTCGAACCTTCTCCAATCCCTTTGAAGTATTGTTTTCACAAGAAGTTCAGCATCAGGGGGAAGCTCCTGGGTCAATGTAGGTAAAACTCCACCTTCATGGTATACAGTGAAAGAGACTGGATTGAAAAGAGGCTTCTTCATATGCACCTCAGTTCAGTTGTAGATTATTGACGACAGATATAACGAAAGGAGGTCAATGATTGGGAAAGTTGTGATGAATTGACAACTTCTGAAGATGATCATAACAAAAAAGCCTCTGTGAAGCTTCAAGTGCAATTGTTGCTAGCAAGACTGCCTGGCCCAAGATGAAGGTTGAGCTTCCAGCAGATAACAGTACGAAAATAGCAAAAACAAAAACAAAAACAAGGTGGACTAATAGTATTTAAAATATCTGACCAAGCATATTATCTACTTAAAATCAATTTCAAAAATGCTCCTAAAACAATACATCAAGTGCCAATACAAGAACAGAGGAAATCACTCACTCCAAAATAGCCATTTCCAAGTCCATGCACAATATTCATCTACACTCACATGTCATGGTCAAATTCCAAAAACAGAGACTGTGCACCAGCATACAAACGAAGCAAAACATATGCTATATACTTTGAATCAACTGAATTCAGTCCAACCAGAACTAGAAGTTAATAGTGATTGCAAGTGTATGCCTATATACATAACAAAAATCCGAGTCAAATCAAGTCTGTGCTCTTCATTAAAAATAGACAGGCAGGAGCACAAATATCTCAATGCACTTACGAGTATAAAATTCTGAAAAGCAACCATACCTGAAAACAAGCTGAATGCATAAAATGGCCGCAAGGAAGTGATCTAACTGCATCACTTGAAGTGAAGAGAAAATCACAACATATGGGACAATTAGTCTCTAGGCTTTTCTCACGGCATGTGTGCTCCACTAGCTTCATTCCCAAGCAGCAATTACAAGTCATGCAATGGAAGAAGTCGGTTCCAAGTACTTTCCCAAGACGACATAAATTGCAAAATGGACAATGGTAAACATTCCTGATAGGGAGGAGACGAGATTCCATTAGTCAAAGCAAATATCCACACTTATAACTGATAAACAGCTAACAGCAAGAACCAACAGTCGCATAAATTCCCCAAATCTTAAGAGTGATTTTAGCAGGATTCATTTTTAGCAGATGTTTAATCATTGCATTGTATTTACAGACAAAGAAGATAGGAGGAAGGGTTTTTTATATGACCAAGCTGAAACCAGCAAAAGCTATGTTGAACAACATGGCAAACAAGGAGGTGTGAAATGCATTGCACAAAGCAAGAGCTGCAGTTCTAGATTTTGGAGATGTCCAAGCCAAAGAATAGAGATTTCGGTCTTAAGGTATCTAGATTTTAAAGTAAATGAATCTCAACTGCAACTCCAAACACAGTCATTGCCACACGCAACTCCTTGGGGTTAGCAACACAGATTTGAAGAAAAATTCCGTGACTGAAAGAAGGAACCAGATAGAGCAGAATCGCAATCACGCCGGCCGAGAGCCCACCAAGCAGAGCCTGAATGGGGGACGGCGGGGCACCGGGCTCCAGAGACGCCGACCTCATTGCCTTCAAAGTTCAAAATACTCAAAGCTTCCTCCTTTATGCCCTTCTTCGTGACCCCGGACAACCTTACCGTCTAGCATCAAAACCCACAAACCCACGGACAACGAATCAACAGATATTCAACACAATACAAACTATTGCTACAAGAAAGGAAGGAAAAAGAAAAACCAGTTCTTTGGCGCGCTTGGTGCGGCGACGGAGGAGTTGAAGAGGAAGATGGAGATAGCGCCAGTGAGGAGGACGCTGGTGGCGGCCTGGAGCGGGGAGGCACCGTCTGGGTCGCCGAATAATAGAGGGGAGGAGGAAGGGGGGAGCTCAACCAGGCCGTCTTCGGGAGCTGGCGCAGCCGTGTCGGGCAGCTGCGCCAGCGGCCATGGCGGGGCGTCCTGTCGAGCCAAAGGGGAGGGAGAGGGAAGCTAAGACGTCGCCCGACGTTTTTGAGATTAAAACACCTCCTTCACGGATGCCTGCTATAGCGTCTACTCCTCTTCGACGACCGGGCCTGGCATTTTCGCCGGAGGGTCGATCGACCAGAATAAGAAATAATAGGGCACAAAAAGCTCCCAGGAAGGGTTTCTTTTTTTTTCCGACAAATTTTTTTCTGCCGCAAACATCTGTCGAAAGATACAGCTTTATACCAGCGGAAAGTTTTCCGCCGCTAATATTAGTCGTAATAAATCTCAATACCGACGGATCCATGTCTGGCGAAAGCAATCCGCCGTTAATTGTCCACTTTTTATGACAGATTTATTTCTGTCGCCAATGATAGATATTATCAACGGATTGTTTTCTGTCACAAAAAAATCTGTCGTTAAAAGCCAAATTTGTTGTAGTGTCAAGGAGAACAAAAAACAGAGCATCTCTTCTCTCCCCTATCTATCTCATTTTCAAATAGTAAAAATAAGTCATTTTCATTCAAATCTCTATTTATTTTCGATACTTTGTGATTCTCTACCATTCTTCTCTCCTTTGCACTAACAAATTTGGTATCGGAGCCTTCAATCAAACCCTTTGGGTTCCCTAAAACTCCATGGCTTCAAGCTCAAGTTCGTCGGAGAAGCTTCCGTTGTCGACCTTTGATGGAGAAAGTTATGTTTTTTGGAGCATCCAAATGAAGACACTTTTTATTTCTAAAAATCTATGGGAGTATATTGAAGATGGATTTGAAGAACCATAAAATCAAGAAGCCCTAGCCACTTGGAGTGAAGAGAATAAGAAAATATACAAAGAAAACAAGAAGCAAGATGCAAAAGCCCTATTCTATATCCAACAAGTGGTGAGCAAGGCGATTTTTCCGAAGATTATGGCTTGCACAAGATCTAAAGAAGCATAGGAAATCTTGAAGGATGAATTTAAAGGAAGTAACAAGGTAATTTCTCTAAAGCTTCAAACTTTATGGAGGGATTTTGATAATCTAGCTATGAAAGATAATGAAAGTGTTCAAGAGTTCAATTCTAAAGTTGCTACAGTAGTGAATCAAATTAGAAATTATGGAGATATCATTCCGGATAAAAGGATTGTAGAGAGAGTTCTAAGGAGCATGCCGGCCAAATTTGATTATATGGTAGCCGCTATTGAAGAAACAAAAGACTTGTCAAAATTGAGTATGCATGAACTTATGAGTTCACTTGAAACTCATGAAGCAAGAATGAAGAAATTCATTACATCCTCCATGGAACAAGCATTTTAATCTAAGATGACATTCAAAGAGAAAAAGGAAGATGGTGGAAAAAGAAATTGGCAAGGTAGCTCATCTCATGGTAGAGGAAGAGGAAGTCAAGGAAATGGAAAAGGTTATGGTAGAGGAAATAATTATGGAAGAGGTAAAAATGACAAGCAAAGCAATGAGTGTTTTATATGCAAAAAGACCAATCATGTTGCCGATGATTGCTATTTTAGATGCAAGAGATGCAAGCATCATACTTATGCCGTCAAAGATTGCAAGTTTCAACAAAAAGATCAAGTACATTTCACTGGAAAAGAGGAAGATAAGCATGGTCAATTATTCTACACTTGCATGAATACCCAAGAAGAAAGAAAAGATGTGTGGTATTTGGATAGTGGTTGTAGTAACCACATGACCGGAAACTGTGATAGCTTTGTCAAGCTCGAAGAAAATTTCAACTCTCAAGTAAAGCTTGGAGATGGAAAAATGCAAAATATTGAAGGCAAAGGAGTCATAGCCGTCCAAACAAAACAAGGTGATTCTAAACTCATATATGATGTGCTTTATGTTCCCGGTTTAGCACAAAATTTGCTTAGTGTTGGTCAACTTATGCAAAAAGGTTATAAAGTAATTTTTGTGGATGATGAATGTGTCATTATTGATAAAAACATGGGGAAAGTGATAGCAAAAGTGAAAATGGCTCAAAATAAAGTATTTCCATTAGTTATGCCTACTTGTAGAAATTATGGAATGAAGGCAACTCATTTGAATGAATCCTTATTGTGGCATTTAATATTTGGGCATTTGAACTATAGAAGTCTAACTTTGTTGAAGCAAAAGAACATGGTCATAGGACTCCCAAGCATAAATGAAGAAAGAAAAATATGTGAAGGTTGCATATATGGGAAACAGCATAGATTGCCTTTTTTGGAGTCTCGAAATGGAGATCGAAAGGACCACTTGAACTTATTCACGCCGATATATGTGGACCAACCAAGACACCATCCTTCAACAAGAAGAGATATTTTCTACTCTTTGTAGATGATTATACAAGAATGATGTGGGTTTATTTTATAGATACCAAATCGGATGCATTTTCTACATTTGTGCAATTCAAGGCACTTGTTGAAAATCAATGTGGGAAGAGATTGAAAACTTTGAGGATGGATCGTGGTGATGAATTTACATCAAGAGAATTTTGGAGCTATTGTAAAGAACATGGCATCAAGAGAAACCTAACAACAAGTTACACACCCCAACAAAATGGTGTAGCGAAAAGAAGAAATAGGACAATTGTGAAGATGGCAAGAAGCATGTTAAAGGCCAAGAACCTTCTAAATCATTTTTTGGCGGAAGCCGTTAATACGGCAACATACATCCTTAATAGGACTCCAACAAAGGCGGTGCAAAACATGACACCTTTTGAGGCATGACACAAGAGGAAACCACAAGTAAGTTATTTCAAAATTTTTGGATGCATTGCATATGGCCACATTCCTACATAAAAGAGAAGCAAATTTGATGAGAATGGAGAAAAATGCATTTTCATTGGATATAGTGAAGAATCTAAGGCTTATAGGCTTTTCAACCCCAAAACAAGGCAATTGGTGATTTCAATAGATGTGATATTTGACGAAGAAGGCATATGGAACTTTGAATAAAACAATGGAGGAATCTCAAAAATATTTGTAGAAGATGAAAAAGAAGGTGATACAACAAGCTACCAAACACAAAGTGGAACACAACCACAAGAGCATGGGTCTCCTCATCCACACCACGGCTCAACACATGATTTAAGTATATGGCAAATTGATCCTAACAATGTGGATAGTGATTCACCTCCAAGAAAGATATGTTCTCTTCAAGAAATTTATAATGAATGTGATGTTGCATTTTTTTCATGTGATCCAACAAAATATGAGGATGCCTCAAGGGAAGAAGTTTGGACAAAAATAATGGATGATGAGATGAAAATAATTGAGAAGAATAAGACATGGGAGTTAGTTGATAGACCTCAAGAGAAAGATGTGATTGACTTGAAATAAGTTTATAAAATAAAGTTCAATGAAGATGGCTCAATTCAAAAACACAAAGCAAGATTGGTAGCAAAAGGGTATTCACAACAACCCGGTATTGATTTCAATGAAACTTTTGCCCCGGTTGCAAGGATGGAAACCATTAGAATTGTTCTTGCACTTGCCGCTCAATTGAAATTGCAAGTTTATTAATTTGATGTCAAATCAGCCTTTTTGAATGGAGAACTAGAAGAAGAAGTCTATGTTGAGCAACCACAAGGATACAAGATCAAGGGTAAGGAGGAGAAAGTCTACAAACTCCATAAAGCATTGTATGGACTAAAACAAGCCCCAAGAGCATGGAATAGCAAGATTGACAAGTACTTCAAATAAAATAGATTCCAAAGAAGCCAGAGTGAGCCATCCTTTTATGTCAAGAAAGACGGTATACATGATTTTATCATTGTTTGTCTTTATGTGTCTTCAAGTGAAACAAAAAGAAGGTGAAATATTTTTATCTCAAGAGAAATATGTTGATGACTTATTGAAAAAGTTTAATATGGCTAGTTGCAAAGAAGTGGTTACTCCCATGGCATTGAATGACAAATTATCAAGAGATACTGAAAATAAATTGGCGGATGAATCTACTTATAGAAGCCTTGTTGGTTCATTGATATACTTGACAAATACTAGACCCGATATTGTGCATAGTATGAGTGTTGTCTGAAGGTACATGAACAAGCCAAGTAAAAGTCATTTTGAAGCGGCAAAGAGGATTTTGAGATATATGAAAGGAACAAAGTTTTTTGGGTTGAAATATGAATGTGAAAAGGAAAATGAATTGATTGGCTTTTTTTATAGTGATTAGGCCGGTTGTATTGATGATAGAAGGAGCACTTCCGTTTACATTTTCACATTGGGAAGCAAAGTTATATCATGGTCATCAAAGAAGTAAGACACAGTCGCACTATCCTCCGCTGAAGCCGAGTATATTTCAACTTCAAGTGCATCATGTAAAGCGGTTTGGTTAAGGAGAATTCTTAAGGATCTCAAGTGTGAGCAAGCACACCCAACAACAATATTTTGTGATAACATGTCGGCCATTGCAATGACTAAAAATTCAATTTTTCGTGGAAGGACAAAACACATTGAGTTGAGACATCACTAGTTAAGAGAGCTAGTGGAGAAAGGTGAAATTGAATTGAAGTTCATCAATACTCATGATCAATTGTCGGATGTCTTCACCAAAGCAATCATAAGTGAGAAGTTCATACACTTTAGAAAGATTATGCAAATTACAAATTAAGAGGGGGTGTTAAAAAAAGGTCAATGGTTGTAATTTGTAACTTAGTACAAGTCTAGGGGCATATTTGTAAGTGTGTATGTAGAAGCTTCTTGAAGAAGCTCTCTTGTCTTCTTCCCATGAGAACCCATCGATGTGTATAAGCTCAACGAGAACAAAAAACTCTTCTCTCCCCTATCTATCTCATTTTCAAATAGTAAGAATCAGCACTTTTCATTCAAATCTCTATTTATTTTCAATACTTTGTGATTCTCTACCATTCTTCTCTCCTTTGCACTAACAGGAATTACGTATTAACACTTCGGTTTTGTTTCTTCTGTGCATAGGTGGATGAGTGAAACACGCATAGACAAAGCGGTAGTACAGGAAATTAACAACAAAAGCAAACATGATTTACACTGAAAAGAAAAATAAACAGAAAATGTCCGGGTTACATTATCATTGATTGTTATAGCCGAAGGTAATTATTAGTACAATTAGGATACAACTCTCAGCTTTCCACATGAAGACAACTAGAGAAAAGAAGCAGAAAACCAAAAAAAAGGCGAAAAGGAGCCGCAATGGATGCACAGAAATGTCGTCGAATTAAGGGTTTTTGCCCGTCGAAACATGTTGATCAAGCACAAGAGGGTGGTATCTTGGATATGCCCTGTCGTTGCAGTTCTACCACCACGCTGTCTATGGATGGAGGCTTGAGACCAAGAGGCAATGGCAGCCATGGCTTTGCTAAAACATCTCCAAGAACTGCGTCGATGGTCTCCTTTGACTGCAACCATAATTAAAAAGAAAAGGCCGTCAGATATATCATATGTGACCTGCAGGGACTTGATCCACAGTATAATATTACAAATTAAAAAAAAATCAAGTAGATGATTTTTATTTGCTAATGTAGCACAATATTCCCTCTGTCCCATATTAAGTGTCCTACATAATTTTCAAAATCAATTTCAAAGTTTTAGTTCATTCTGATAAATGAAATAGGACATTTAATATGAGACTGAGGGAGTACATAGACAAAATATTACGATAGTAATGCTAGCTTGTGATAATAGTTCGAATGTAGAGCTAAAAATATCTAGTTGATCACTTTGTCACCTCTGCCATACGTTTAAAAAATTAGAAAAACTTTGTTACACCTCAAAAAGTTAAACTGAAGAGAGAGAGAGAGAGATAGTTTCTACTTTATAGGCCATAAATATGTCTCGTAGAAAAAGACTAGCTTGCATGAAGAGCTCGTGGAGATTCAGAATCTTTTAACTGATTCGAGTCAATAATTGAAGCACTGTTCTTGATTAGGACTGTTTAATGTTTCCGATCCATAAATTACCTGAAGGTAACCTGATTATTGTGAGCAGTTATTAGCTGCGCTCCGCGCATAGGAACAGCGTGGTGATGGGCACGCACTGTTCTCCCTGCGCGACTCGTAGCCAATAATTTTCCGATTATTGAGCTGAATGGATCGACAAAAGGCAGCCTTATACTGACTTTGCTTTTTTTTATTATTGTAGTTTAAAAGACAAGTGAGTTACCCTTTTTTATGCTTTGGGTGAAGGATGGGTTTTCCTCTTTTTCTTCAACATTTGTCTCTTGTGGACTGACTTTTGGCATTTGTCCTTTTCATAAGACTAGAATCTTTCTTACAAAGTCCTTGTTCATTGATGTGAAACATAAAAAGTGAAGTTTATAAACTACTCCCTCCGTCCTCCGTCCGGATTTTCAAAATGAACTAATAGTGATAATAGTTCTGGATGAAGGGAGTACATATTTTTTCATGTCTTTCAGATTAAAACAACCTGTTTTAAAAACCGTCCAAGTGTGACTGCTTGTTTGAGTATTTTTATTTGAGACTTTTCTATATTTGAGTTCTTCCATATAGTTAACATGAGTTAAAAGTTCATATATTAAAGAAAGAATGCCCCCATGGGCTATATAGCTTATAATTTGAAATTACAACTCTAAGTGTTCCCTAATACCCTTACCGGGTTGAAGTCAATTTGAAGTCGGGAATGAGGCTGTCCAGCTGGAACAGGAATATTGGCCTCTGGTTTGAACATTGCTTGAGGTATGCCTGGCACTGGTACTGGTGCAGGAAACCGCTGCATCCATTAACAAACCTATTAACCACATGGTCTTAAGCACTTTAACACCCCTATAGTTACCAAAAAAGAACTTCTAATTGTATATGACTCCTTGAAGAGAGAGTAAGATACCGTTGGTGTTAATTGCTGAGGGTAGTAAGGAGTTCCTTGAGTGATATGGCTGCCTCCCTACAATTACATTCACGTGTTGTTAGGAGAGAGAGAGAGAGAGAGAGAGAGAGGGGGGGGGGGGGAGAGAGAGAGTGGGGTACCAGCTGGTGATGAGGAAGCCAATATGGCGGCCGGTTGGGTGCACCCGGGTGGGGAGGAGGAGGTGCACCGGGAGGCATCCATGGAGGTGGGGCTGAGGGATGTGGGGAACGGACGAGATGCTTAGGCCACACATGCATCATCGGCTGATCGACGGTCGGATGTGGGTGTCCCCACACGTGCAGGGGCGTAAAGGGCTGGATTGGAGCAGGTGGAGGGAAGCCAATTGTAGGAGCTAGCCATGGAGCCATCTCCTTCTTCCCCACAGTGCCTCTGCCAGGCCCTACTCCATAGAGTTGCCTCCTTTGGCTCCAGTTTGCTGCCTCCGCTTCCCTTGATAGTAAATGCTTCCTGTGAGATCTATATTTCTGCATGGAAGTTCATTAACAGACTCAATTAGTCATTGATTAAAATCTTACGGAATTTCAAACACCATGCATCATGAGCCATTGGACAGAGATGCGCGCGTTAATACTGGGGGCATGCTAGTTATAATTGAAAAAAAAATGACTACCAAGAAGTTGACACTTCTGGCTATGCTATCTAGGAGAGCAAGTTTCGAGTTTTCATGAACAAACTAATTAAGTTGTTCATGAAATAACAAAATCTTAATACATCTCATAGATGAAGAAAGAGCTAACCACTGATTGTGCCTGAAAAGAGTACCAACCACTTGTTGAATACTATAAAAAAACTCAGTTGTCACAATGTTATACACTAATAGCACCTTGAACATGTGCAAATGAATATTATTGACATTAAAAAATCATGTGGAAATGAAGTAGATGATAAATATTGGAGCACCAAGAAAGGGGTATTGCACTAAAAGAAATTTAGAAGCTTATAATCTATGTTTACATGTGGAAACAAGACCAAATGGAAGTCATGAGGGTAGTTCAAACTACAAAGGGAAATGAGAGGAGTGAGAACAGTACTTGGAGGTGACTAGCAATATTGTGGCGAGTTAGGCAGTCGATGCCCATGAGCTCCAATATTCTTGAAGGCACAGCCTTATCTACCCCAAGCTGCTCCACTGCTTGCACAAAACGTCTGTGCAGCTCTGGCGTCCAATCCACCTACGCCAATTTGACAAATACAAACAACGCACATAAAAACAAAGTCATCTCTCTTTACCATATCACGGTTTCCAATAAACCTGCTCTCTTTTTCCATTCAAATTCAATTGATCCATATTACTGTCCTCATGTCTTTCTTTCATTGGGGAGTGTACAAACTAATTTCTAGTTACCAAAAAACAGTACAAACTGACCAAATTTGCATGAAAGAAAGACTTTTTCCATGTTTTGCAAAGTTGAAGTCTATTATAATGTGCATCTTCTTAAGTTCTCAGATGAATTTCTTTTTATCAAGTCTTGTTGGATACTGTAATTTTCATTTTGGATGTTAGCCATTTTTTAATTCCCATTTTTAATTAATGAAAGCGAGCAACGTCTTCAATTTAGATGTATAAAATAAGTACAAACTAATTTATAACAACCATATACGGATATATGTTCCTAGGGCAAAAGTATGTATGGATGTGTCCAATAGTACTGCTACATTTTTTTGTGATCGGTAAATCAAAAGGCTTTATTAGCACAACAGGAAGGTACAATTATGGAACATTATTTATCAAAATTATCAAAAGCCACGGTTGCAGATTTTCTTTGCTTTACTCACTTCTTTATAATACTTTTATGCCCATAAGAGACTGTTTTCAAAACTTCCGGAGCTTTAATCTTTTGTAAGATTATGTTCTACTTCTCTAGTCTATTAGTTCTACTAATGAATTCAAAACACTAGCTATGTATGGTTTCAGATGTTCTGGAATTAGTATAGTACCAAGAATTACCTTGACTTTTCTCTTCCCATGTTGTCCTACTTTCACCTGAGCTGTGTTAGCCGAACTCGCCGGTTTCCGGCTTCTTTCACTGCCGGAACTCGCCGAAGTCGTAGTCGTCACGACCGATTCCTCACCCTGGTTCAAATTTTCTCCAACCTTCTCCTTCCTCTCCTCCTCCTCCTCCTTACAAGACTCCCCGGAAGCCGACAACGAAGAAACATTTACCGGATCCGACTCCTCAACGGAAGAGAACTCTGCCAGCATCTCCGGGTCCATCTCCATGTCCGGCAGGTCTCCATCCTCAATCCCCACAAACAAATCGTCAAAATTGATATCATCCAACAAACTCCCATTGCCAACATCGTCATCATCATCCCCAATCAAGAATATCATTCCATTCTCCTCGCTCTCGTTCCTGCTACTCCTCACAGATTCCACAGAAAGCATTACAATAGCAAGCACTTCTTCTGTAGTAATAACAAGAACTTGCACCAATTCAGCCTCAATTTCATAATTTAATACTACCCATAAAGCTATTCCATGCATAATCTGCACAAGAACACTTGTTCAAGCAGATCCAAGCTTGAAAGAGGGAGAGGAGAATTTGAAGTGAGTTGTCTCGTGGGTTGATGCAAGACTTTGGAGTATACAATAGGAAGAAGGGATCTCAACCACAACTTGGGTCGAGACCTCCTTCTGAGATTGTTCAGTGAGGTGTTTCTTGTTTTTGCTTGCTTGTGGACGTCTTTTTTTTTCGGTTTGAATATTAGGAACGTGAGCATAAGCTTTTTGTTTTCCTCTTTTTTATTGCCGAGGAAAGAAGATAAAAAAATCAGTGTCAGAAAAGACTCAGTGAGTTTCATGAATTCAACTAGGCCATGTCTATCTATTGCTACAAGGAAATGCATATTGGAAAATGATAAAGAATCGGTCATTGTCCTTAATGGTGGATATGTCTCTTTCTCTCGCTCTCCTTGCCATTGATTGATGTAGATGTAGCATATAATGGAGAGTCGAGGTTATGCTTCTATGCAAATGTTTGTGTTTCTGTATCGGCCGATACATATAAGCCGTAAATCTAATCCAACAGGGGGGGCATCTTGTTGTAGTTCTTTGTATGCATTTGCCTGGCTAGGTGACCTATGTCCACTCTTTTCCTTTTTACTCTCACTTGAAAGAAGGCTTTTATAGTATATAGGAAAGATCACATGTTTGTATATATGCAAAGGGAACAATTCTTTATTGGGTATGTAAACTGGCACTATAAATTCTATTGGTGGATTGTGAGTTAAAAAAATGTTGTATTGTGATTAAAATGAAGGTGTATACGAAGTACGAACACACTACGTTTTGAATCTAATTGTACCCTTCCTGCCCCAAAAAAATATAATTATAACCACTATTTAATTATAGGGTAACCCTATGAATTATGGTAAAATTGCACTTAGCTCCTATGAATTATGAAAACATGCACTTTAACCCATATGCAATTTAAGTGTCAAACGATTTAACCCCTTATAGCTTCTACCAATTGTACTTTAATTTTAGGGTTGTGGTAGCCATGGAGACCATGATAAGTAGCTAATTTTTCTTACATTTGAGAAAGCAAGGTCGACGCATTGTCATTGTCGAGTAATATATTAAGGGTCTGTGTGCACCACTTTGCTAGGTGAAAAGAGAGGATGGCGAATAGTGGAAGAATGTGGATTTATTAGTAAAGAGAAGGGGTAAAATTGTCTCGTTGCATGAGTCATAGGGGTTAAATGCATATTTTCATAAGCCATGGGGTTTAAGTGCAATTTCGCTATAATACATAGGGGTCAAATACAATTTACCCTATTATACTCCACCCATCCCATATTAATTCTCCACATTTGAGAATGGGATATTCAACTAACCTTTTTACTCCATGCACTAGTTCCTATAAGAAGAAAAACATGAGATAGGACTATGTGTACGACAATTGTTTTCTCATATCAAGATTTTTTTCTTTTGGTAAAATCAAATCCAGATAATTAATGTGGGACAGAAGGTGTATTATTGAAATATCAGTTCCCTAATCTTAATTGTAAGAGGGTTTCTTAGTTAACAAAAAAGTGACAAATTATTGTTGATCCCATTGGACGAAAGTGCACCCCAATCTCACTAAATTTTTAAAACGTGCCACCACGCCTTGTCCTCTGTGGCTCCTGGCCGCGGTCTGGGGCAGAAAGGCTTGAATTATCATCGGCCAATAAGGGGTTTCTTGTTGTAGTTCCTTAATGTTCATCCATTATTTTTCCTAGCTAGCTAGGTGCCCTACGCAGCCATGCCACATGTTCACTGTCATGCTTTCTCTTCACTGGAATTCTAGGAAGCACGGATGCTTCAAAACAAGAGCCGTACGTACTTGTATCGTATCCATATCATACCCATGTCCCTGTCGGATATGTCTGCATGGGTGTTCTACCGTTGGACGTATCAGATAGTAACTATAAATTACTTAATCAAATCCTTAATAACTAATGAACCATTAATCAAATGCAACATTTTTCATTGTAATTAAGTTTTTAATAAGAGAACTAACCTAAAATGTATGTAAATATATATTAAAAATAAAATTATAATATATATATATATATATATCTTCGCTGTATCGTATCCTTATTTTTTGCATGCAAAGAGGATAAATTCGTAATTGGCCATAGGACCTGGCTTGCTCAAAATATTCCAATAAGTTTCTGTCACGCCCCAAATTTCCAACCCCAAAATATGCGGAAGCGATAAGCCATTGAAGGTAACAGGGTTACAAATCTGGGACGGACCGAATACTCAATTCATCACCAATATCCCATACACATAAGCGGGAATATCCGGATCAACATGACGTAAATAATTGTTCCATTACTACCGAAATAAAAACTAGACAAAACTAACCAACTTAATCAATTCAAATAATCCCGCGATAGCAAATAAATAAAAAAAAGTGACACGCAGGCCACAAAAATCCAAAATCAAAAATATCCACTATCAACAATAAAATAAGTTCTACGCTAACTAGTCTTCACAACTTCCACGAGCACCAACCTCCACGTCACGAGTATGCTGATCACACCTCTTCAGCTTTGCGCCCTGCATCGGAAGATGCGTGAGTATTCCAGAAGAAATACCCAGTAGGATGCTAGAAAAACTCACAGTAGAAACAGACAATACAGGGAACCAATAACAAGAAGGTCCGATAACTCAGGAAATCATGACGCAGATGATACATATCTGGAAAAGATACAACACTCAAAATACCTCATTGATCAGGGTGAAATGAATCATAATAATTAATATAACTCCCGACTTCCGACGAGTAAGGAGATGAACAAACTGTCTGATCTGGACAACCAAAGTGTCGAAGATGTCAATTTCTGCTCTCTGATCAGTCCACTTCCTCTATGGACTTCAATATCAGAACATCCTAGAGGTTCTACATAGGAACCCGGCAAAGCGTCTAGGGATGCTGGCCCCATCGGTGCTTACGGGCACAATGGGCGAAGATTGCAGACCTTCCGTAATGTCTAACAATCTAAAGCGCACGCGTTGCCGTACTCGACTGAACTACAGAGGTTCATAATCATCGGAGACCACTCTGGGTCTAGCTATGGCTCGTGAGCATACTATGATCCGACCTAAGAGTGTTCAACAAAGCTCTTAGTGGAGAAACAGTTTACATGGAACTGGGTTTGTCTAACCACAAACAAGGGTATTCTCGTGAATTAACAATTTCAGAAATTAGACTCCCGAAGAGGTATGATGGGATTCTCAGCATTTAACAATGACTGACTTTCAAGAGATTAACCAACAATCAGTTTGTGCCTATGCACGAGCTGCCTTGAAACCAAGCTCCCCGGTATAGACTCTGTCAACGTCATCACCATACACTATTACAATCAAGATCATCCCTGGATCACAAGACTTCTGAATCGATGTTCCAAAAACTTTAATGGTAGAATTGAAATGAATAACCATAATCTAATATCAGGGTTTCAAGAGATTGAAGATGCTCGATGTTAGGCACCGCGAGCAAAGACATAGATGACCACGACATTTGGAATAGAGACAATACTTCACACGTGTTATTATCATAAGTACCCTCTGGAATTCTTACACCATAGTACCCTCCTTATGTTATATAATAATACATATTTATATATATATATATATACACGTGTAGATTTCGCATAGCGTTTTATTTAATACCGTGAAAGGACACTGTTATGGACACAACAGCTCCATTCCCAAAGTTCCTCCAGTCTACACAGAACCTAACAGTCCCTGATATTTTTTTTGCAGACAGCCATTTGTCTGTAGATCATTACCCAATTCACGGAATAATTTTCCGAATTTTCTACAATTAGTTATGAATTTTTTAATACAGTCTGTCGGTGCAGGATACATCCTGGCCGAGAGCACTACACCAAGCAATAATCCGATTTTCACTTGTTGTTACTAATTCTAATCACAACTATGGTCTTTTAGACTTAAAACCCTCTTATATTAGGCCTTTATTAGCTTCTGGTCAGACCATTAATTATGTATTAACTCACCTAGTAACCCCTTTTTAAAACTGTTTTATATCATAGCCTTAAGGGTTCATTAACCGGCAAACTAGACAACTTTTCCCAGACACTTAGGCTTCAGGTCAGACCTATTGACAGGGTCTTAAGGTCCACGAACAATGATCCATAAGTATCATCACTTTCATCTTGTTAGTACATCCATTAATTTCTTTTAGATAGTCTTATTACCTATGTCCCATATCAATTTGGGTAAACACTACATAAAGTAGACAACTTTATCAAGACATAGAACAAAACCACAAGGTACAACGTGTGACATATAAGGGCACACCAAACCAGTAGATTTACCTCTGAAAGCTTGCTGCTTTTGGATGAGAAACACACGAGTTATACCAACCAATGGATCGATTAAGTCGATACCTAAGAATTGTGAGATCGGGTGACATACAACAAGAAAAGAGACAACTTTTCATAAACGGACTCTTATCTACACAAATCAGAGAATGACATTCATTGATAGACATCAGATATATGACTCACATGAACCAAAATTAACACATACAACCAGGGACGCCTTGATCAAATTGTGCATGAGAGTTACGCATCAATAAATCAATCGGTACTTCAACAATTCAATATATCTTAGCAAATAGAGCAAATAATCCAGGACAACAAGATCATACATGTTACACACAACATCAGGACGTGGTGCACATATAAAGATTGAGACTTTAATGAAATCATACTGTGAGAAAAAGAACATCTTACCTTTGAACCGGTACTAATTGCACGTCAACCGGTTCGGATTCAAACTTGCTTTCTTGCGATCTCCACACGAACCGACGCACACCTCTTGCACACACCACGAGGAGAGGCCTACTGGTGGTTGAGAGGGAAAGGGGAGGACGTGGTAAAGGAGAAAATCACCACAAAAGGGAGAGAGGGCTGCCGGTTCCCAAAAGGGATGGCCGGCCCTCTCACCTTGAGTTTAAATAATCCATGCTCTTTGCTCCCTACCGTCCATCACCACCTCATCCAAGGGTCAAGGATCATCCCAGCCTTTCCCAAAACCACCAGCACGATCTCCTCTAACCCCAAGATTTTTTGTTTAAATTGCATTAAGGTAGGATTTTATCTTCTCTCAAAAACTTACCAATTTACTTATGTAACTTACTAAGTAAATGTGAGCTTTTAAGGACACCTCTTGGCGCCAATTACTAGCAAGGATGGCCACTCCAATCAGCCCAAATGGGCGTCCAACACATATTTCAATTATGCTTTAATTAGCCCAATTAAATCCCTCATTATCTTGATTCTCAATTGAGTAACAATTAGGGTTTTGACACCAACTCAATTACCACGTTTAGAACCCTTAAACAGAGCAGATCAGGCAAGATACGTCCCAAAGAAATCCCCCAAAATCAGCCCAAGACGTTTCCCAACGGAATTGCCTCGGGAAACGCGAAACCACTGGCGATCGATCGGTACATATACGCGATCGATCGTCTTGCGATCGATGCTTTACAAAAACGATCGATCGTCTCCCGATCGATGCCTTATGAAGGCGATCGATCGGTCTGACGGAAAAATCTTAAATTTTGATTTTTAATGAAATTTTCAGAATTCAAAATTATTCCCATTTAGCAAAGAAATCCCACTTTATTAATATATAAAAATTACGGTCACTACATCCTCCCCTCCTTAAAGAACATTTCGTCCCCGAAATGCTGCAATTATTCTTCAAAGAGTTGCGGGTAGGACTTCTTCATTTCATCTACGGTTTCCCAAGTCATTTCCTCGGAGTGCTGATTTTGCCACAGAACCTTCACCAATGATATAGTCTTCCTTCGTAGTACCTGATCCTTCTTATCCAAAATCTTGATTGGTCTCATCGGGAATGATAGTCTGTCTCAAGTTCCATCGTGGTGTAATCCAATACATGAGACTCATCTGGAACATACTTCCTCAATATCGATACATGAAATGTATTGTGTACCTCTGCCAGCTGTGGGGGTAAGGCCAATCTGTAGGCAACCGGCCCAACCCTTTCCAAGATCTCAAAGGGTTCAACGAACCTTGGGCTCAGCTTCCCTTTCCTACCAAACCTCATAACTCCCTTTGACGGAGAAACTTTTAAGAATACCTTGTCTCCTTCCTGAAACTCCAGCTCTCGTCGTCGATTATCCGCATAGCTCTTCTGCCTGCTCTGCACTGTCTGTGTTCTTTGTCGAATCTGTTTCACCTTCTCTGCACAATACTGTATCAATTCTGACTTCATTACTTGACTCTCTCCAACTTCTGTCCAACATGTAGGTGATCTACACGGCCTTCCATATAGTGCTTCAAATGGTGCCATTCCAATACTGGAGTGGTAACTGTTATTATAGGCAAATTCGATCAGTGGTAAATGATCGTCTCAATTTCCTTTCCAATCAATGGCACACACTCTGAGCATATCTTCCAAAGTCTGAATCGTTCTTTCTGACTGTCCATCGCTCTGTGGGTGAAAAGCTGTGCTGAAACTAAGCTTAGTGCCCAATGCCTCCTGGATACCTTCCCATGTTCTGGATGTGAACCTTAGATCTCGATCAGATACAATTGATATCGGTGTACCGTGCAGTCTTACTATTTCTCTGATATATAACTCTGCCAAACTTTCTGGATTCTGTTTCCATCGAATCGGTAGGAAATGCGCTGTCTTTGTGAGTCGGTCCACGATCACCCAAATTGCATCCTTTTGTTTCTGAGTCTTCGGTAAGGATACCACGAAATCCATGGTAATATGATCCCATTTCCACTATGGAATCTCCAGCGGTTGTAACAATCCTACCGGTCTCTGATGTTCTGCATTTACTTGCTGAAATGTTAAACATTTGGAGACGAACCTTCCAATGTCTCGCTTCATTCCGTTCCACCAAAAGTTCCTCTTCAAGTCCTGATACAACTTTGTGCTCCCGGGATGAATCGCATACCGTGAATGATGCGCTTCTTGGAGAAGTTCTTGTCTCAACTCTGAGTTCTTTGGCACGACCAATCTTCCTTGAAATAAAATGCTTCCATCAATTCCTTTCTTGAAACCTGGTTTCTCCAACAGCTTTTGCAACTGAGGACTATTCTTTTGTGCGTCAAGCACCTTCTCATACATCATCGTTCTCACCGAGATATTTCCTAGGAACGACGCTCTTTTAGTAGTTGGCCATTCTAGGTTACACGTTCCTAGATCTTCCATCATTCGCCATTCTTGCACCATCATATATGCTACTATTCCTGTCTTTCTACTTAATGCATCAGCTACCACATTCCCCTTACCGGGATGGTAGTGGATAGAGAAGTCATAGTCCTTCAGATATTCCAACCATCGTCTTTGTCTCATATTCAAGTCTTTCTGAGAAAAGATGTACTTCAGACTCTTGTGATCAGTGAATACTTCAAAAGTTTCTCCGTACAAATAATGCCTCCAAATCTTTAAAGCAAAGACTATGGCCGCCAGCTCCAAATCATGAGTGGGATAATTCTGCTCATGAATTTTTAGTTGTCTCGACGCATATGCCACCACATGCCCATTCTGCATCAACACGCAGCCCAAACCGCATCTCGATGCATCGCTGTAAATAACAAACCCACCCAATCCTGATGGAAGTTTCAGAATCGGTGCAAAAGTCAGTCTCCTTTTCAGCTCCTGGAAACTCTTCTCACAATCATCGTTCCAAATAAACTTCACTCCCTTCCTAGTTAACTTAGTCATTGGCAGTGCTAAGCTAGAAAATCCTTCGATGAATCTACGATAATACCCTGCTAACCCCAGGAAACTCCTTATCTCAGTTACGCTCTTTGGTTGTTCCCAATGCAGAACGGCTTCCACCTTCGTCGGGTCCACCGAAACTCCATCTTTTGATATCACATGGCCCAAGAAGTTTACTTTGTCTAACCAGAACTCACACTTGCTGAACTTAGCATATAACTGATTCTCTCGCAAAATTTGTAACACTTGAGCTAAGTGTCTTCTATGCTCTTCCCGGCTTACAGAGTAGACCAAAATATCATCGACGAACACAATCACAAACTGATCCAGCAGGACCTTAAAGATTCTGTTCATCATATCCATGAAGGCTGCAGGGGCATTTGTCAGGCCAAACGGCATCACTAGAAACTCATAGTGTCCGTATCGGGTTCTGAAAGCTGTTTTGGAGATGTCTTCCTCCTTGATCCTCAACTGATGGTATCCTGACCGCAAATCGATTCTTGAGAAAACTCTTGCTTATTGCAGTTGATCAAATAGGTCATCAATCCTTGGCAACGGATACTTATTCTTTATTGTCACTTGATTCAGCATCCGGTAGTCTATACACAATCTCATGGATCCATCTTTCTTCTTCACGAACAATACTGGCGCTCCCCAGGGAGATACACTTGGTCGAATCAGACGTTTATCTAGCAACTCCTGTAGCTGCTCTTTCAATTCCTTTAATTCCGCAGGTACCATCCGATATGGTGCCTTCGATACCGGTGCAGTTCCCGGTAATAGGTCAATAGTGAAGTCAACATCCTGTTTTGGTGGCAAACCCGGCAACTCCTCCGGAAACACATCGGAAAATTCATTTACTACTTCAATTTCTTCTATTCTAGGAGTAGTTTTTACTTCTGTTACTACGGTAGCTAAAAAGTCTTTACACCCTTTTGCTACTAATTTCTGAACTTTCATTGCAGAAATTAGACAGTTTTCTTTCTTTAACCGAATTCTTTGGAACATTAATTCTCTCTTTCCCGGAATTCTAAAATATACTCTTTTCTTATTACAATCAACTGTAGCGCCAAATCTAGCTAACCAATCCATGCCCAATATCACATCAAAGTCAAACATCTCAAGCAAAACAAGGTTAGCAGTCAACACCATATCATCAATCACAACAGGAGAGTCCTCTAGATACTCAGTTGCTATCACTGAGTCCCCAACAGGAGTAGAAATAGAAAGATCATACCCAAGTCTAGAAGGCTTCTTTTCTAGACTAACAGCAAACACCACAGAAATAAAGGATCTAGACGATCCTGGATCTATCAATACTCTAGCTAATCTATCCAAGACAAGTAGAGTACCTTCAATGACATCATCCGAAACTTGGGCGTCCGCCGAAGTCAGAGCAAAGACTCGCGCCTGAGCCTTTTTACTTGACTCCCCTCCTGCTTTCTTGTCACGATTAGGGCAGTAGGTTGCAATGTGACCAACTTCATTGCAGCTATAACACCTCCGAGTATCCTGTGGACACGGCTTCCCCGGATGAGATTGCTGACAGCAAAATCTGCACTTGCCTCCCGCTCCTGGACCATCGATACGCTGAGGCTGGCGATAAGGAACCATCACCCGATTCTGACCACTCCCGCGATTTTGCTGAGGTTGTTGCTGTCTCTGCTGTTTGGCTGGCCGATTATTAAAACGTCCACCAATCCCGAACCTCTTAAATCCGGATCGCTTGATAATACCATCCTGACCCTTACCGGCATTCCCTTTCCGCTCTTGGGTCCTTTTGTAATCATCTTCCAAAATAGAGGCGAGTTCGACCGCCTTTGCCACAGTTGCTGGTTGCGAAACTGGCACCTTCGCCCTTAAACCGTCGTGTAAACCATCCACGAACCTTCTTGCCTTCACAAGATCATTAGGGCAAGCATCCGTTGCAAATCATTGCAGTTGCTCAAATTTAGTCTCGTACTAAAGTACAGACATCGATCCCTGAACCAGCTCCAGAAATTCTTTCTCCTTCCTGCGCTGCACGTGTGGAGGAAAATATTTCCAGTTGAATACCTCCTTTAACTCTTCCCACATGATGTCTTGTCCAGCTCCGAAGTTGTTTCGTTCTGCTGACTCCCACCAGAAGACAGCTTCTCCCACAAACAAATAGGTTGCGAAGACCACCCTTTCATCTGTCGGAACTTTCATCCCCTTGAAAAGACGTTCCACTTCCACAATCCAGCGTTCTGCCTTCTTAGGGTTGTCGTCTCCCGAGAAAGCGGGTCCTATTCTCTTGAACCGTTCCAGCGTTGGTGGTTTCACATTCGGAGTGTTGTTAGCTCCACGGTCATTCCTTAACTCCCTGGCCAACTCGCGTACCACGTCAGACAGGTTTTGGCTCGATGCCTCCTCCTGCTGAGTGCTTGGTCCAGCACCAGATCGTCTGCCACGAGCTCCCGTTGTCGCCATCTCCAAAAATCTACAGTCAAGGAAAGAAGGGAACTTAACACCATGTTTCATTTTAATTCTTCCTCCAATCCAAGACTCCTAGCGGGACAATCAAACAATCACACGAACACAAACAATGAACATAAACAACACGAGGAACACACCAGAATTGAAATCAAAACAGGGTCTTTTATTCAATTTCGAAATAGCAATTACACCTAAATCCCTGGAAGAAACACAGGGTTATTTAAAATCCTACTCAATTTAAAGAGCTTCCTAATCGAGTCCCTGAACACCACATCTCAGAGGTACTCGTCTAAAATGGCTAAGGACACAAACATCGGTGCAAACACTAGGTGATTCCCATACCAGCTAATCTCCCAATCAGTCATGTGAGGCCACCTATAACCTAGGGATTTAAACCTAAGATATAGCTTATAGAAAAGAACTAGATCATCCCTCGCGCGAATGTAAACTAGATGCTCCAAAACCTTCCGAAACTCCTGATGTATCACGTAACCAACGAACTGCTGCTCTTCCTCAGGATCTTCTTCTGGATCTTCCTCTGGGTCTTCTTCCGGATCTTCTTCCGGATCTTCATCCTCAAAGTCAGGCTCTTTTTCGACGTCGATCAAAAAAGGGTCTTCCGCAGTCCCGTGCCCAACGTCCTGAAGCTTCCACTCATCTAGCCACAGACGTGCTGCCTCCTGTCGCTCCTTCTCGTAAATTCGTCCGCTACGAGTTCTCGCCATTACCTAAAGCAAAGTACTAATTAGTCCTTAGGTACAATTATGGTTCAACTCTCATTCTAGGGTTTCACACTTTATATCCCATAGTCATTTCAAATCTTGGAACAATTATTTAGGTCAACCTGAGGCTCTGATACCAAGCTGTCACGCCCCAAATTTCCAACCCCAAAATACGCGGAAGCGATAAGCCATTGAAGGTAACAGGGTCACAAATCTGGGACGGACCGAATACTCAATTCATCACCAATATCCCATACACATAAGCGGGAATATCCGGATCAACATGACGTAAATAATTGTTCCATTACTACCGAAATAAAAACTAGACAAAACTAACCAACTTAATCAATTCAAATAATCCCGCGATAGCAAATAAATAAAAAAAAGTGACATGCAGGCCACAAAAATCCAAAATAAAAAATATCCACTATCAACAATAAAATAAGTTCTACGCTAACTAGTCTTCACAACTTCCACGAGCACCAACCTCCACGTCACGAGTATGCTGATCACACCTCTTCAGCTTTGCGCCCTGCATCGGAAGATGCGTGAGTATTCCAGAAGAAATACCCAGTAGGATGCTAGAAAAACTCACAATAGAAACAGACAATACAGGGAACCAATAACAAGCAGGTCCGATAACTCAAGAAATCATGACGCAGATGATACTTACCCGAAAAAGATACAACACTCAAAATACCTCATTGATCAGGGTGAAATGAATCATAATAATTAATATAACTCCAGACTTCCAATGAGTAAGGAGATGAACAAACTGTCTGATCTGGACAACCAAAGTGTCGAAGATGTCAATTTCTGCTCTCTGATTAGTCCACTTCCTCTATGGACTTCAATACCAGAACATCCTAGAGGTTCTACGTAGGAACCCGGCCAAGCGTCTAGGGATGCTGGCCCCATCGGTGCTTACGGGCACAATGGGTGGAGATTGCAGACCTTCCGTAATGTCTAACAATCTAAAGCGCACGCGTCGCCGTACTCGGCTGAACTACAGAGGTTCATAATCATCGGAGACCACTCTGGGTCTAGCTATGGCTCGTGAGCATACTATGATCCGACCTAAGAGTGTTCAACAAAGCTCTTAGTGGAGAAACTGTTTACATGGAACTGGGTTTGTCTAACCACAAACAAGGGTATTCTCGTGAATTAACAATTTCAGAAATTAGACTCCCGAAGAGGTATGATGGGATTCTCAACATTTAACAATGACTGACTTTCAAGAGATTAACCAACAATCGGTTTGTGCCTATGCACGAGCTGCCTTGAAACTAAGCTCCCCGGTATAGACTCTGTCGACGTCATCACCATACACTATTACAATCAAGATCATCCCTGGATCACAAGACTTCTGAATCGATGTTCCAAAAACTTTAATGGTAGAATTGAAATGAATAACCATAATCTAATATCAGGGTTTCAAGAGATTGAAGAGATTGAATAACCATAATCTAATATCAGATGTTAGGCACCGCGAGCAAAGACATAGATGACCACAACATTTAGAATAGAGACAATACTTCACACGTGTTATTATCATAAGTACCCTCTGGAATTCTTACACCATAGTACCCTCCTTATGTTATATAATAATACATATATATATATATATATATATATATATACACGTGTAGATTTCGCATAGCGTTTTATTTAATACCGTGAAAGGACACTGTTATGGACACAACAGCTCCATTCCCGAAGTTCCTCCAGTCTACACAGAACCTAACAGTTCCTGAAATTTTTATTTCAGACAGACATGTGTCTGTAGATCATTACCCAATTTACAGAATAATTTTCCAAATTTTCTACAATTAGTTATGAATTTTTTAATACAGTCTGTCGGTGCAGGATACATCCTGGCCGAGAGCACTACACCAAGCAATAATCCGACTTTCACTTGTTGTTACTAATTCTAATCACAACTATGGTCTTTTAGACTTAAAACCTCTTACATTAGGCCTTTATTAGCTTCTGGTCAGACCATTAATTATGTATTAACTCACCTAGTAACCCCTTTTTAAAACTGTTTTACATCATAGCCTTAAGGGTTCATTAACCGGCAAATTAGACAACTTTTCCCAGACACTTAGGCTTCAGGTCAGACCTACAGGATCTTAAGGTCCACGAACAATGATCCATAAGTATCATCACTTTCATCTTGTTAGTACATCCATTAATTTCTTTTAGATAGTCTTATTACCTATGTCCCATATCAATTTGGGTAAACACTACATAAAGTAGACAACTTTATAAAAACATAGAACAAAACCACAAGGTACGACGTGTGACACATAAGGACGCACCAAACCAGTAGATTTACCTCTGAAAGCTTGCTGCCTTTGGATGAGAAACACACGAGTTATACCAACCAATGGATCGATTAAGTCGATACCTAAGAATTGTGAGATCGGGTGACATACAACAAGAAAAGAGACAACTTTTCATAAACGGACTCTTATCTACACAAATCAGAGAATGACATTCATTGATAGACATCAGATATATGACTCACATGAACCAAAATTAACACATACAACCAGGGACGCCTTGATCAAATTGTGCATGAGAGTTACGCATCAATAAATCAATCGGTACTTCAACAATTCAATATATCTTAGCAAATAGAGCAAATAATCCAGGACAACAAGATCATACATGTTACACACAACATCAGAACGTGGTGCACATATAAAGATTGAGACTTTAATGAAATCATACTGTGAGAAAAAGAACATCTTACCTTTGAACCGGTACTAATTGCACGTCAACCGGTTCGGATTCAAACTTGCTTTCTTGCGATCTCCACACGAACGGACACACACTTCTTGCACACACCACGAGGAGAGGCCTACTGGTGGTTGAGAGGGAAAAGGGAGGACGTGGTAAAGGAGAAAATCACCACAAAAGGGAGAGAGGGCTGCCGGTTCCCAAAAGGGATGGCCGGCCCTCTCACCTTGAGTATAAATAATCCATGCTCTTTGCTCCCTACCGTCCATCACCACCTCATCCAAGGGTCAAGGATCATCCCAGCCTTTCCCAAAACCACCAGCACAAGACGTTTCAAAGAAATCCTCCAAAATCAGCCCAAGACGTTTCCCAACGGAATTGCCTCGGGAAACGAGAAACCACCGGCGATCGATCGGTACGTATACGCGATCGATCGTCTTGCGATCGATGCTTTACAAAAACGATTGATCGTCTCCCGATCAATGCCTTATGAAGGCGATCGATCGGTCTGACGGAAAAATCTTAAATTTTGATTTTTAATGAAATTTTCAGAATTCAAAATTATTCTCATTTAGCAAAGAAATCCCACTTTATTAATATATAAAAATTACCGTCACTACAGTTTCTTAATTGAAAATACATTGTACATGCAATGTTTTTGTTGTTTATACAAAATGGTACTGACATTTTTTATTTTTATTTTTTATTTTTTTAGCATTACTCTTGATCTTGAAACTAATACCCACGTGATAGCTAATATGGATAAAATGACTATTCAACTAATCTTCATTTTAGAGTAGTTCACCCCAAGATGAAAAGTAGTCTGAGGAATTTGTATGAGTAGTTCTTTTTTTATTTTGACAGTGTTGTATGTTTTTAGTTTACCTCAAGACGAAAAGTAATTTTTGCAAGGATGGCTTGGCCAGAAACCTTTAAACCGTGGGGTGGTGAACTACTCATCCTTTTTGTAAAGAGAACAAAATTATATAGCTCTTGGATGGGACATGCACTTCCTGTTTTCCTGATTAGTTCATTTGTTGATCTAGTGGTGAGTAATTTCTTCACCTTTTTTGCCAATCCTGATACTCCGAAACAGAAGATGTTACTAATCATAACTGTAGATGACACTTACAAATGTCACTTGAAGCAGTGTCGATATGAAGTACGACAAGCCCACAACAAGACCACGTTAGAAGGACCTCGAGTCATCTTCCAAGAGGCTGATGTAGTGTATGTAGGGAAAGCCGACTTCAAACTCATACTGAAAACATCCAAATCGTTTTTTGTCATGTGGTTCCAGATTTTCTTTAGGGTGTCGCTGGAAAAACTGTGTCAAGCAAGATAAGCTGCCCTTTCCTTCAGCAGATCTGACTTCACAAGTATGAGGCAACGTAGTGACCTCTTGCAACCACCAAATTGGCGATATATGGAGTATGAACAAGAGTCTGCCAGTCTGAATTATAGAACGACATAGTCTCCCTGCTTCCCATAATAATAGCTCCATTTGAAAAAAAAGTGTTTTTTATTAAATGGTGGAGCCCACAGCTTAGAAAATGGAAAACTTAAATCACCCAGCCACGTTAAATTGAGCCAAATGGAGCTGCTAACATGAGATATAACTTTTTCCAAATGGAGCTATTAATATGGGATGGAGGGGAAGTATTAAGCTATATCTTTCTTTTCCCTGCTGTTTGCTAATATTCTAAACCCTTAATTTTGTACTTATTTCTTATTATTTTAGCTCCATTTTATGTAACCATTTTTTGTCTCTTCATGTATAAATGTATGCCTATATTTGTCACCAATTATTACGAGATATTTTAGACCATGTCAATAAGGACACAATATTCATATGCTAAACTATATAAAAAAAAAAGCTAATATGAGCCCTGGCTCACGGCTTCGGCATGAGCCGAAACGATCTGGACCGTCATCCAATCACCCAAATCATCTCGATCCATGGAAATGCATATAAGCCTTGGCTTATGAAAACGGGATTCTATTCATATTTTGCACTATGCCATAAAGGTCGCAGCCTGTGGCACAGGCTTGAAAGGAAGCCACAAGAAACGTCGATGAACGGAGAAGGGAGAGTGAAGGACCTGACTATTGGATGGCAAGCGAGTAGGATTTCCGATCTTGAAAACTGCAAGGTATGCTTTGAAGAATTTGACTAAGGAAAAGGGGCATTTATGTAAGTTACCATGATGTCTTTTCTTCCTGCTGTTAGTGACAAGTAACTCATTTATAGTTTCTAGTGACTAGTCATAAAGATTTTACAACATTGTCTACATTTTGGGGAAAAAATTGATCCAAAGTTCATTGGATACTTCAACTCCTGCCATATAATCCCTCCCTCCGGAATTATTATTAAGCGTAAAGTTTTTTCAATTTTAGTTCATTTGAAAACTTATGTTAATAATAATTTTAGTTGAAGGTAAAATTACCTTCAACTTTTCTTCAGATTGAGCATCTAAGACAGGATGGAGGGAGTATTACAAAATTTCTTAAATTGCCATTAACTTGCATTTTTTATTTATTTATTGCCATTAATTTTAGAATCCCTCAAATCAATCTTGATGAAGCTGTTGCGCGCTGAAAATATTCTTTGGTGGATTATGTCTAGGGCAAGATCCCGTATTCTGTATGGCTGAAGAACAATCTCAAGAAATTATGGAAAGCAACCACTTCCTTTGAAATGAAGTTCCTTGCCAATGGTTTCTTCTCGTTTAAGTTTGCATTGGCTGAGGATTGTACCAAAGTGTTGGAGGGGATGTGGTCAATTAGAGGTCGACACATCGGCATGAAGCCAGTTCGTGAGATCATCAAATCAATTCCAATTTGAATTTGGATTCGGTTCCCCCAACTTCCTCCTCAATACTTCGTCCCCAAATGCTTGGGATCAATCGCAAGAAACCTCGGAACTCCTCTATAGAATGACATCCCTACAACCGAATTTAGTAGGTTACAATATGCTAAGCTTTGTGATGAGATTAAGTAAGTCAAATTGTAAATCAACCGAATTTAGTAAGTCAAATTGTAAGTTCAAAGACAGTCCCAGTGGTTTGTGATGATGGATTGACTTCTCCCCAAAAAGTTGAGTATGAATGGCAACCTCAAAATTGCACCAAGTGCAATACTTTTGACCATATTGCAAGCACTTGCCCATTTAATGAGGAATTACATATAGAGTTTACAAAGCTTCTTCCACGGAGGATCAGGCTAGTCAAGTCAAAATGAAAGAGACGATGATTGGGCCCTACCTGATGCAATCTGCATCGTTGGATCATGAGGGATCATAACCTCCACATGGTAATTCAAATTCTTTTCCAGAGATGAGTTCGCCAAATCTTCAGGGAATATCTCCTCAAGATATTGTGAAAACTATTCAAGGTATGGAACAAAATCAAATCTTGGTGATCTTTTGATTGGAAATCCTATTTAAGATGATATTATATTTCCAAATATGGTTACTACTCCAAACCAAAACTCACCGATTAAGGCTCAGCAATCCACCTCCAAGACCCCTGAGCAAGCTTCCTCTAGCACACTATCATCTGGGTTTTGCGCCTATAATGGGTCAAGCCAAATTAGTGGGCATGTGCAACATGGTTTATCCTCCTTAGCCCCTCAAGTAAATTTTCAAGCGGAGCCTCGTCGTTCAGCATGTATTCTAGACCAAGTGGAAGCCCAAACTAGGGTGTCCAATCTGGATGGAATAAATTTGGTTGTTGATCATTCAAGGCCAACCTCGATGAGTTCATCACATTCCTTAAAAGAATCATATGAAAAGAATGGGAGTATAGTGTCGATAATGATTACTCTTCTTCAGGCTCAACAAGTAAACACTCAGGCTCCCTATCATCTAAGAAGAAGAAGAAGAAGAAAAAAAAAAGGAGGGAAAAAATATCTTTGACTTTGTTTTTTTGTTTGTTAGCTTATAATTATTTTTCTCATACGAGGATGTTTCTTTTTCTCTTGTGTTTGCCCGGTGATTTGAAAAAGCTGGCTTCATCTTGTGTATCTTGTTTACCTTTCTTGGGTTGTGCTAATAAAATTTATTAATTATAAAAAAAAACTTGTACTAGTATCTTTGTCTAAACTGATTTGGGCATTTAGGACATTTAACTTATGAAGTTGATTAAGAGATATAAGGATTGTCCTTTGCATTCTTTTCTTGCAAGGCGAACATGTTGAGATTTTGACTCGTAGATACATTTTGCAGTCATGAGGGATTCAGAGTGTGGACACCCATGAAAAGTACAACCTGGTAATAAGAATCAAAAGGTGCAGTGCCCCCAACATCAAGAAAAGGAGAGCTGTACCTGTGATGTTAAATGTCTCAAACTCACCTCACCATCAACCTTGCTAGTAAATACCTTAAATATGTGGCTCACCAGACCTTCATGTCCCCTTTTCTACACAAGCTGGCCATTTTCATCCTTCTCTCGTGTTAATTATCTGATTTGGATAAGATCAACTGACTGTGCTAGAGGTCACAGACTAAATTTGACATATATGAAAGGTGCCCGTCCACTACATTTTCTACGTGAAAATGCCTGTTGTGGCGCCTAGTCTACACTTGCAACTTGCATCTCTCCTTGCGTGGTGGAGATTTAATGAATGAACCCGGGCAATTTACATAATATATTCACTGAGAACAAGTTGGTTGCTGGATTGAGTGGAACTTTGGAAGTGGTTGAACTGCGGACTTCATTGAATAGAAGTGTTCTCCGAGCGTGGGAAACTCCGAATAGCTGCATTTACGAGCTACTCCCTCCGGTCAGTTTTAATTGAGATAATTAACAAAAATATGCATACCAAAATTAGATGATACCGTTCCCTAATTATTCTCTAGTTGGGCAGCTGGAGACGGCAACGACGTCCAACGGGCAGCGACCTTAGGTCGGGCTAAGATGCCTCTGCGATGAAATGTAACTTGCTCACATGGAAAGACTAAGCTTTTATTGTGGACACCACATCTCGACAAATTGACTGTGACGGTCTCAATTAAAAGCGATCCGAAGGATTACCATTTTAGAGAAGTTGGAAGAACTTCTTATTTACATTGTAAATTTATTATCGATATATGTGAGCCCTCTCGCATCGCACGGAAGGACCATGTAGAATTCAAAAATCTTGCCATCAGGTCCAACCTAAGAAAAATTGAAATTTCGGAGAAAGACTATGGGTGCGTTAATAGGGTGAAAATTATCAAGGTTGATAGGTGACATATGTTTGGAAGTTGAAAAAATACATGGTTGACAAGTGACAATTTTCAACGTGTTTTGGCTCAACTGATTTCTATTTGGGAACATGAAAATTTATCAGCCTGATTTATGTTTGGGAAACAAAGTGAGAAACAGCCTTTCAGGGTAAAAATGTTACAAAATAGCCATGTCTTATATTTCTATTGCCAACACATATCCCCAATATATGAGCTAGGGTTTTGCGGCAGGAGAAGATGGATGGTGGCTAGTCGGCGGGTCACATAAAATGGATGTTGTACATAGAAGGCGAATGATCCTAATTCCCGCTATCCGGAATGAGCTTTGCCCCGCCTCTCCCATCATTCTCTCCTCTGCCGTCTAGTTCTCTTGCCCCCCCCAGTGGCTGGTCGAATGATCCCTGTATTTTGTGGCTCAACGGCAACACCATTCGCTGTGCCTCTCACATCGATTACTCAATCGCGTTGCCCATCGTGTAATCGATTACCCGATAGGCCGAATAGATTATGTGATAGCCTCGATTGCGTAATATCTATTACGCGATAACTTCGCCAATCATGTTATCGATTACACGATAGTGCATTCTACTTGGTCTTGCTCATCGTCCAATCGATTACACAATAGACAACTATTGGTGTGTTCTGCTATCGTAGGATTGGATGCTCAATATAAGTGCTCCTCGTCTAATCTATTACGTGATCGTTTAATATTTAACCCTTGCAAGTGCACAAGGCAATTGTACTACGGTGAGTATTTAAGGTTGTCGAACCTCAGGGACAGATGAATAATCTTACCAAATTCAAGTGAAAGAAAGTTGCAGTTTTAATTTAATCTATGGAAAGTAATAAACTTTAACTACTTTAAATTAGTTTAACTAATATGGACAAATACCAAGACAGCGAATCCACCATAAAACATGCAATTACTACTCTTAATTATTATTACGCACAAATTGACATGATATGGTAACTTGTGCTCATGGTCAAACACACAAATCACAATGAATTCACTCACGCTCTTGGTCGGACACGAGAGTACATCCACTATCATATAATTAATTCTATCCTTGGTCGGGCATAAAATCAATCACAAACCTGTTCTTGGTTAGACACAGGTATTAACAATATCAAATCTCATTCATAATCTATCAAGTCTATGGTCAAACACTCAAAAGAAAACTTATGAAATCGCATTAATCATAATCATATCAACTGTATTAAATTAAACAATTAAGAGTAATAACACAAATCTAAGGTTTCATCAACACCTTGGACGCGAATTTAGCAGGCCATCGGACAAGGAGAACACTGCTGATTTGTCGGAGTCATTTTGCACTATTCACCAAAAACACTATTCAATGTGCACTGTAGCAATTTCATTGTTCACGGCGCGGGGTTACTGTTCATCATCTCTCCCAAATCACCCGTTACTGTAGCGTACTGTAGCACATCCAAAATCAATCCTTTTTCGGCCAAAATTGCATCCTCTTCCTCCTTCTCCCCTCCGGCCGACTCCTTCCTCTTCCCTCTCGTCTTCCGGGGGAAATAGCACCGGAATTCGGCAGAAAATCTCTCCTGTTTCTCTCCAAAAATTATCTATTTTTTCTCTGTTTTTCCTGTCGGGCATCCTCCTCCTCTCAAAGCTCTCCTCCGTTCTGTTTTTATAGGCAATACAGATTCCAAGTCCGATCTTAAGTCGATTTCTATTCAGGGACCAAATCGAAGCTTTCCAATTCTGGCATAAACAGTCCTCTGTTTTCTCAATTCCGGCACTGACTTTTCCTCGCAGTCACCTGCCCGAACACGCCGTCAGCCTCTCCGTTGCCATCATCGTCAACCCAGGGCCGTCGTCATCGCCTTTCGAATCCAGCCCAACCGGAGTCCCAGGCCGCCTCGCCCTTCACCGGCGCCCAAGTAGAGTGCTCGAGCGCCTTTGTTTCTGAACGGCCCGAGCTTTGGCTCGGGTCTTCCTTTTTTTCTTTTTCTTGAATCGAACCAAACCGGAACATTCTATTCTTTTTTTATTTATTAAATAAAAACCCATTGTATCGATCAAACCCATTGTATCGATCTCCTCCATCCAATCTCATCTTGATGGTTCTTCTTTTTAGTCACGTCTCTTTCGCGTACTATATTTCCAATGATCATAACTTTTTGCTTAGAACTCCGAATTGTGAACGGTCAGTGGTATTGGAAAGCTGACTTCTTTAATTTAACATGAAGCTTGAATCAATCTAATTAGAGATATACATACGAAGTTATGAAGATTCAACCATTGGAGTCACTTTTCACCTCATTTCTGCATCTTACTCTTGTTTTCCTACAAAAACCAAAAATTACATTAAAGTAGCACTAATTCTAATCAAACACTAATATAAATATAAGTTTAGGAGATAATAAAATGCATATTTTATGTGTAGATCATTACGTGATAGAAGTTCTCTATAGTGTAATCGGGATGTCGAAGGTCTTGCTCATCGTGTAATCGATTACTCGTTATCCACCTCATCGCGTGTTCTGCTATCATGGGTACAATTACTCGATAGCGGTGCTCATCGTGGAATCGATTACTTGTTAGTGGAGCTTTTTATTAATCGATTACACGACCATCACGTCATTCGTATCATTATGCATGTGTGCCACGTAATTCAACGCACGTGTCAGTATGCATGCCGGACCTGTCACCCCCGACAGCAAATTACCCAAAATGCTCTCGCCCTTCACAATAGTATTAATATCCGTTCCCCGAGCTTGAACACCATTGCGCATCTGCGATTACACGGTTAGAGTTTGGGGATTGCATGATTCGGCGGCAGCGGGGTTTGCTATTGCCGGTGGCAGAATCAGGCATCTCGATGATTTAAAGTTGGGTAGATTTGCCGGATAGCCCTACTTAGGGTTTCGGGTTATCAACGAGCTGACCATTCCTCCAAAGGCACCACCACCCCACTGGTAAGATTTTTAAAATCAGACCTTTTTTGTTTGGAAACTGCTACATTTTTATTATATCGTTTGATTTCGTATGTCTGATTGCACGATTGCGCTCTCATATCTTGTCACGGACACCCGATGCAGTCAATATTGTAACCTGATATGAAATCCAACTGGATGCGTTCTAGAACAGATGGATCCACTGCCTTCTTCCACCCAAGAGAGGAGCTCTTCCCAAACCCCAGGAGATATAACGCTCGGCCATACCTTCGCACCTAGTGTACACCAAGCGCTCTCACCAAGTTTCTACAAGTTGCAGAGCGTTACCCACACTGCATGGACCGATTGCAAGAGATGGCTTTTCACATCATATTCGAAGGGCCAGCTTTCTTGCCTAGGCTTGCCATCTATTCCACACAAGAAGAAGCATATGAGAGTGATGAGAGATGTGGACATACGCGATAGCATGACACTAACATTACACGATTGCCTGCAATGCCTAACGTTAATCGATTACACGATAGCCCATTCTAACATATAATTGATTACACGATAGAGGTGGGTACCGTGTAGTCGATTACACGATAGAGGTGCTCATCAAGTAATCGATTACACCATTGCGCAGTCTATCGAGTAATCACGATAACCACATAGAAATCTAGTAATCAATTACTCAATAGATGTGTGTACCATGTACCCGATTACACGATCGGGCCGGCTATCGTATAATCACGATAACCACATGAAAATCGAGTAATCGATTACTCGATAGATGTGTGCACCATGTACCCGATTACACAATCGTAATCCGGCTATCGTATAATTACGATAACCACGTGGAAATCGAGTAATCGAATCCATGTGGTTATCATGATTATACCATAGCCGGATCGTGATCGTGGAATCGAGTACACGGTATACACATCTATCGAGTAATCGATTACTCGATTTCCATATAGTTATCGTGATTATATGATAGACTGCCCGATCGTCTCCAAAAGAAGAAGCAATGAGTAATCAAAGTAGATGTAATGAGTGAAAACAGAAGATAATAAAAACAGTTAAAATTGCCAAAAAAGAAACAGGTTGACAGAAAATGGTCAAACGAAGATGCATCCGCTAGATATTCATTCATATTGACAGAGATTGAGTAATATGCAATGAGATTGCACAACTGCGGACTCATGCTAACATGTACATGAAACATATAAAGGAAGAAAACTATACGCTCAGACAGATTCAAATTCAAAATTCAAAAAATCAGGGCCTTTTTCTTACCAGCACGTCAATGAGAAGGGACGGTCGTCGACGAAGGTCGGGCAGGGAAGTTGCCGACAGATATGGCGATGCAGTAATCGACGTCCGACTCGGGGGGGGTGAAGCGGCAGCAGGAGTTGCTAGAGGGAGGGGAAAAGGGTTTCTTGGGGGGAGTCGCATGAGAGACGGTCGGAGGATGATGGTGGAGCACGGGAGTGATGGCGGCTGGGATGAGAGTGATCGATGAATGGGAATGAGAAAGGGGAAAAAACACTAAAAAACAAGAGGGAGGGGGAGCCCGTGATTTTTTTGTCAGGCTGATTCTCACTCGGCCTGATACGGTCGGAGGAGAATCAGCCTTTGAAGGGTGAAAGGTGATACTGTCAGAAGCTACTTTTCAGCCTTTCAGTTAACAAACACAAAACAGGTGATTATCACCGTCACCTACCATTTTTTACCCTTTCAGGTTCCAAACACTTTAATTTTCACCTTTCAGGGCTGACATATTAGTTTTTTCAGCTTCCAAACGCACCCTATATGGTCCTAGCTACAACTTTTAAGAGAGGGGGGCTGTGGCTCCATCAATAATCCCCAATCACTCTTGGCGCACTGCGACACTTAAAGCTCCATCTAGCTAACCAGAAATGGCTTGACAAAATTTTGGCTCAAAATTGATATCCATGAATTTGGCATAATAAAAAGAGCTCGAAGTTAATATCCTTCGACCTTCGGTTACATTGATATTAAAATTGGATCAACAATAATAAACATAATGAAGTCGAACTCAAGCAAACAAGCCCATGCCAATACACTATATGAACATACATTATGTTTGCCCGAGAAATTATTAATATACTCCTATATATACACTGCACGAACACACTATATGAACATACTTGACCGAGAAATTGGCTCAACATAGTTCATGCGGCCCGGAATGGGGACTGAGGGAGCATACTTCCCCGAGAAATTATAAGCGTATACGGTTTCGTGCTCTCCACCAATCCATGGATGACATGAACAAATATTTGTGGGCCCTTATAGAAACCAACTAGTGTGTGTCATCCGCCGGTTGGCGGTGAGCACGAAAACCCTGTACACTTACACATACCTAGTAATTTCTCATGTCTGCCAGGCTTACAACATGTAGAGCAGGGGGTGGTCTGTATCCGGTGAAGCAAGGCAAGTTGAACTCAAACAACTTTGAGCATGATGGATGACTGTTCTACAAAAGGGGCAGAGATGTCTCCATGGGCTTCTTCATAGACAAAGGACACAAGGGTCATTATCTCTTTATATTCGTATGGCATACCTAATGAACATGTGTCCTCATGTCTCAATAAATGCATACAGATATACTCCGTATGAGGAAACTTTCCTATTTATTTTTACAGAGGCCAGTAAGTCTGGGATCTAGTGCTGGTTAGTGGTTAGCTGGTCCCTCTCCTTTGTGTAGATTTTCCTGTCCCCATTTAGAATGAGAACAAACCCTATCTCTGGTCCTGCTTGGTCCACTCCCTCCCCAATAATGCAGCACATGTCCCATCTGTAAACCTTTCATAAGAGTAGAAGCCTTCTAGTAGGACAATATAATGGGAGAGAGTTCAAAATGACATGTTTGGTAGGTTGCAAGCTTGTTAAAACGGCTGCTTACCCGCCCATTGGCGTGGTGATGAACGCTCCCGGAGGGTTAGTAGTCCTAAGTTTGAGCCCAAACTAAGGCATCTTTGGCTTGTGGGTGGACTTTAGACAAAGTTTCGGTGCCTACGGGTGCTTGTTGTTTCCTTTTTAAAGATAGAAGTGTTAGTTCGGCTAGCTCCACATGATCATCTACCTAGGTTTTACTTGGGATATCTTTCTCTAAAAAATTGGAACTTGCATGTCGAAACTTTGGAACATGGTATTTTTTGGGTTACGCGAATATCAAATAGAATGACTTATGAAACAGTTTATCATCATATATTTATATCATATACCAACAAAAAGGGCCATCAAACCAATCAATTCCTGAACCACGATCTCCTTTCTTCGTCGGCAGCGTATAAAACTATTGAAATGCTGCCAAAGAATTTTCTTAGCTGGGCCATCTAATCATTTGGAGGGAAGGAACGCTTGTACGTGTATTCAGAAATGAAGCTCATCACAAAATCAAACTAATATTTGAATTGGGCAATCATGCAGATCTTTTTTTATTTTTTGGTAATTTAAATACTATATTAACCAAAAAAAAGGGAAAGAAGAAGAGATTCAAGCAGATCAAACCTATATGTGCGCATATCCTCATCTTTCTAAGATACTAGATGAAACCTTTACTTGGGATAGGTGGGCTTCACCCACTTCTACACTCCCGTGCAGAAAGCCCATACAACCTAGTAATCCAGTTTATACCATCTCTTTCCAATTGCAGCCATTGATTGTTGAAACAGACTCTGCTCACATAGTTTTTAGAAAGTTTACTATCCCTTGGGCTATTGACCAAACAGTGACGGAAATGACTACTTTGGTGAAATCTTCAAAATATTTCTATTCACCATATTTTCAGAGAGGATAATACTATGGCTGATCATTTGGCTAATTAGGCTTGTGAGCCGCGGAATTATGCTATCTTCTTAACTATTCCTGAGTAGTATCGTCATCTTAAAGGTATTGCAATTCTTAATAAGTTGGGCTTTGGAAACTATAAGATGCAGAGCTTGACTACTTTCACTTTCTTTAATTTAGTTAGTCTTTGTTTTTAATTATAATGCACTGTTAGGGAGTTGCCTAAACCCCCACCCATCAGGATGGTTCCCCCCCCCCCCCCCCCCCGAAGATGCAGAGCTTGACTACTTTCACTTTCTTTAATTTAGTTAGTCTTTGTTTTAAATTATAATGCACTGTTAGGGAGTTGCCTAAATATCGAGTGTCGCGATGAATCAAATGAACGGATAAACTTTGTTTGGAATCTTCCATGGATAAGTGTGCCTTATTGCGAACAAGGAAAACAACTAGGAAACTCAAAATATTTTTGTTAACCTATAAAATTTTAGGAAAAATTTTAAATGAGATCGCTCTCATATTGCTTATATGAGGCCACTTTGTATCGTAGCCATTGGATCTTGATCTGATCGCTACAAATATCTATAATGATCTCATCCACTCCTTGATGTGACACACTCACTTACCCACTGATTTGATATCCACCCTCTGATCGAAATCTAATGACAATAAAGATTGGCCTCATGCTCCTTATATGAGAACGATCTCATGTAAACTCATCTCAAAATTTTATTGTATTGGAGGTGGATCTTTCAGGAATCCTTCAAATATACCTGCACATTGTGAATCACGGAACCTTTAAGAAGATCTAGTCTAGCTAAACGCTATCACATTAAGACAGTTTGCCCTCCCACGTACGCTTTGATATCTTAAGGCGTCAACCTCGGAAGATGAAATTATTTGTTCCTATATATAGGCAGAAGCAGAACCGTTGCAGGCCAGGACAAAATATTCTCAGTTCAACTATCTGGTGGATAGAATGAAAATTATGTGAATTTGCACGAAGAAGACCTTCCAAAGAAGAGACTCAGGCTTATATTAACTTTTTCCATAGAGTTTCCTAGCTAGATCCGTCAGATTTCGATATGATGGCAGGTGGCACATTAGGGAGTAGGTGAGTGTAAATTACCACCTGCCCTAAGAGCCACCAAATCAAAATCCTACAATTAGAGGTGACTCAAATCACACATATGCGCCTAAGCTGTGTCTCAAGTAAACTTTTCCCTACCCCGAAGTGTATAGCGCAAGTAGTAGTAGCCTCCAGAATGAAGAGTTATTGGGTTCGAGTTTGGACCTGAACATATTTCGAAAGGGGTATTTACTTATACGGGGCGGTTGTAGCAAATAAAAAAAAAAGTAAACTTTTCCCTTTTCCATATAATTATGAAAATGCTAATTGGGCTCACCTCGTCGTGAGCATAAGGCTCATGCATGGATGGGGCCAACCGCCAACATATCATGGATGCTTTGGGCTTTGGAGGATGCCAACAAGGGTGTTCATGGACGTCCGTCGTCCGTTAGTTTGTTTGTGTCCGCATCTATCCAGGGGTCAACCAACTGTCCGCACGAACACATAATCGAGACGGTTCTGTCCAATAGGGGCCACAGATACGGACATCATCCGTTAGTCTGTTTGTGTCCGCATCCATCCAAGGGTCAACCAAGTGTCCGCATGGACACGAACCATTGCGTGCGTCCACAGATGAATACCCCCCCAAAAAATACTTTCTAATGGATTAGGGTACATGTGGGAACATATTTGTATAAACTATGGATGTTATTAACTTCGACTATTGACAAGCTACATAGGTGGGATATTTTTAATTAACCTATTGAGATTAGAATGTCCTGCTGGGCTACCAATTTAGATTTTGTTATTATAGGAATTTGATATTCGCAATTTGACCTATTGTCCATTAGGATGTCCATCTCCGCCCATGTCCACATAGATATGGGCGAACATACACAAACATAGAATGTAGTGGACATTTGCAGACACGGACGGTCCATGGTGAGTTTGTTGATGGAGGGGGACAACCCTTCGTCAGCATCCATATGCATGCGTGAGCACCCCTAGATGCCAGTGTTGGCATGTTTGCTGGATAGAAGAAAATTATAGAGACGGTCTAATGAAATTTATAGAGGCCTTACAAGAGCAATTAAAAAAATAACAACTGACGTGCTATCTGATAAAAGGGTGTGCTGAAAAAGTCTTTATCCAATGGAAAAAAAAAAGGGAGAGAAGAAATCTAGAGAGGTTGGATTGGTAATGTCTTTTTAATGAAGTTTCTCTAATTAAAGGGTAAATTGCACTTGACCCCATGAATTGTTGTAAAATTGTACTTAATCCCTATGAATTATTAAAATATGCACTTAACTCATATGCAATTTAATTAACTATCAGATAATTTTACCCCTGATAGCTCCCACCAATTTTACTTCAATTTTAGGGTATGTGGTAACCATGAAAACTATAGCAAGCTTTGCTAATTTTTCTTACATTGGGGAAAGCAATGCCGATGCAATGCCATTATCGAGTAATATATTGACAGTTTATATGCACCGCCTTTGCCATGTGAAAAAAGGGGGATGGCGAATGGATGAAGAATATAAATTTATTAGTAAAGAGAAAATATAAAATTGTCTCGTCGCATAAGTCATAGGGGTTAAGTGCATATTTTCATAAGTCATGTAGGTTAAGTGTAATTTTGCCATAATACATAAGGGTCAATTGTAATTTACCCTTACTTAAAAACAAACTCTAAACTTGGACATCTTCCATGACCAAATGAGCATCCCTGGCACTTACCTAGATGTGGCTCGTCCCGTGGGTCTGATGCGCTAGGGCAAGGTCTAGGTGCTAGGCCCTTAGGCCCGGCTCGGGCCCGAAGGCCAGCTCGGCCAAATAAAAAAATTGCAGACGACTTAAAAACAATCATTAGATGACCATTCAACCACTTAAAAGACCATCCAACACCTCAAAAAAAAGGCATTGGTCGTCGTTGGATAACCATCCAACGAGTCTCTGTTTTGAGCCATTGCCCTGACCAAAATACCCCTCCAAATAGTTATTTTTTTATCATTTTTAGGGGTAATTATATCATTTTATAAAAAAATTAAAATCTATAAAAGAGAATGAAGAGAATTGGGTTTTCTACTCCAAGTTTCATTCTTTAAACTCTTCAATTTTTATTTGTCAATCTCTTGAGGAACCAAGATCGAAACTCTCTACACTTAGTAAGTAGTAACTCTACTTATATTTTATATTTTTTATTACATTAGTTTGAATAATTAATTTGTTGTTCTTCTTTTTTTTTTTAATATAGTAGTGGTTGTAATGAATTATCTATGTATTTAAAAACTGATTTTAGTCATTATCTTACAGAAGAATATCAAGATTCCTTGGATGTGCTAGTTTAGTGACAGAGCCATGAAAAAAGTTATGATGTGCTTGTCATTTAAGAATGTGATCTATTAGAAAAAAGTTATCATGTGCTTGTCGTGATCTATTAACGCCCAAGATTCCTTAGATGTGCTAGTTTAGCGACAGACCCATGAAAAAAGTTATCATGTGCTTCCCACTTAAGCATATGATCTATTAATGCCCATGGTGTCCAATGTAGCATCGAAGTTTGCTTTTAGTGTAAGAAATAGAATGCTTGATGAAAAGAGGAGTCAACTAGATCTGACGACGTTGGAATGTTGTGCATGCTTGAAGGATTGGCCTTGATACAAGAGTTAGAGCACAAGCTCCAAAGCTTGAAGAAGAAATGGAAGAAAATTTGGTCGAAATTCAACTTTCTTAGTGATTCAGTCTTTAGACAATTGGAATTTCAATTTCAAATGCATGTTTTTATTTATCTTAGGCTTTGAGAATAATTGGAAGAGAAAAGTTTAAATAAGATCGATGTCATTTAGCTTATATGAGGCCAGTTTAAATCGTAGCCATTGAATCTTGATCTGACAGCTATAAAGAACTCACATACTTATTGATTTCACATTTACTTACCTACTGATTTGATACCCACCCTCAGCTTAAATTCCAACGATTCAAAACATTAACCTCATGCTTCTTATATATGAGAACAATCCCATATAAATTATTCTTTAATTGTAAATGATAGATAGATAAGTGGATGCCAACTTTAGTTGGGATGCACTCATATTATAACGATGTAATTCTCGCCTAGTTAACCTTTGTACTTAGCTTATTTTCATTAATATTTTTTTATTAGGGTCATTGGGCCGGGCCTGGCTGTTGGCCAAGGGCACCGGGCCCGCCAGTGGGCCGTGAGCGGCCCGTTGCCACCTCTACTCCTACCATTGCCAACACCGCATCAGCCCAATACCGTCCCTAACTTCAAACAAGAGGTCCACGGCCGCCGTGCAACCATGGAATGTCGTATCGGATATCGGTAAAATATCGGTCGGCCTAAGAGACGAAATATCGGAGATATATCGGAGATATTGTGTAAAAAAATATCGGTCGTCAAAAACTAGTTTTTACCATATATTTTCACAATCTAACATCTAAAATGAGTTATACTAATTTAAACAAAGAATAGATTTCAAAATATGCATATTAGGATAGAAAACAAACATGAAAGTTTTTTTTTCCCAAAAAAAAAAAAAAAATTTTGAAAAAAAAAATTTTTTTTTTAAAAATATTTTTTTTTTCAAAAAAGGCCGATATATCGGCCCGAAACCGATATATCGGCGATATTTGGAAAAAACCTGAAATCCGATACTTAATGGTATCGGCGTATCGGTTTGTGTCCGATACCGATATATCGGCGATATATCGGCGATATATCGCCGATATATCGGCGATCTGACATTCCATGCGTGCAACTACCCCCACCTAAGGGTGCTCACGAGCCGAGTCGAGTCGAGTTTAGACTCAGCTCGACTCAAGCTCGAATTTTAAAAATATGGCTCGAGCTCGAGCTCGGCTCGAGCCTTAAATCTGAAACTCGACTCGAGCTCGGCTCGAGCTCCAAATCTCTAACTCGACTCGAGCTCGAGCTCGACTATCCCATGCCTAAAATTGGCTCGAGCTCGAACTCGGCTCGAGATTGAACTTGAGTCCGGTAGCAAGTCTTGCAATTGGTGCATGTTTTATAAGGTATGTCATGACTCCTCCCCACCTCACAGCTCCGATGTGGGACTAAAGAGGCATCCTCAAAGCACATACCCCAGGTAGGGTCCACATTAGAATCTACAGTTTCAATGACTATGACCTGCAGTAGTTTTTGTGTGCAGCCCGTCATTTGGTAATGGCCTCCCGTTTTTATCAGAGCATGCCTCTCGAGTAGAAAATTTATTTTCCCAAATATTCCACAAGAAGACCACAAGACCTCCAAATATGATAAGTGATAACGCTTCCAATCATATAAATGAAAAGCAAGAGTCCTTGGTACCACCAGGAAGATATACCAAATGGTTTTATGTAGAAGGCTTCCATCAAGCCAAAAATGGTGATGAATCCAACCGTAGACAGAATTATGTAAGCTCCAGACCACATAATATTCCCCGTACCAACAAGGTTTGACATTTGATGAGTTCCATTTATCTCAGGAAATCTGGAATTATCTATCTTATGAAGAACACCGTTTTCCTACATTTTCAAAGAAACACATCAGTTGTGCCAGAAATGCTCTAGACTGAAGGAGTGATCATAAAACCAGAATACCTACCAATGGAGGCTCCATTTCTTGAGTGATATATGTTTGGACCTCAAGATGCAACTTATCTGAAAAGCATGAACAGATGGAATTTGCATCGATCATTGAGAGAAGAGAAAGTTCCTCGGTTTTCTTGACAGCCCAGATAACTAATACATTTTTCGGCAAGCAAGGCTTATTTTCCCTCAGCCGGTGTAGAATGTCACTTAGTATAGCCAAAAATGGGGAAATTCCGATGCCTCCAGCCACCAATATAAGGTTCTCATACCTAAGACAGCATAAAGTTATATCGAGTAAAATTCCAATTATACATGTTTCATAGTCAATTACAGCAAAACTATCTGGAAGAAATCTTTACGTCAAGTGGTAAGCACACTCATGACCGTAAGGGCCCTCCACTGAAGCTGTTATCTGTTGGCAAGACTGAATTGATAGGCCTTTACCAAATTGCTCTGACAGGCTGGTGATTTTGTCTTCAAGATTTCTGGTCCACTCTCCAAGAACTTTTATGAGAACAGCAAGATGGTGTTCACCATCCAAAGGGCTTGAAGAAACACTAAAAGGGTGCCACTGCAAATAAGATAACTCCCGCACTTGAACAAAAATAAAACTGAGAGCATTGTACTTCATATCTGCAACATTGAAGAGTTTGTCAAGATACAAAATATATGTAAATACGAATATGCACACACGAATGTAAGTTTCTGTTTGCACGTATTTCAATCTTTCTACAAGAACAATTATGGAAGTGGAATTGGAAATATCAAAATCAAAGGAATCAGAAATAATACTTGGCGGTTTGGAGAAAAGCAATTCCACAGTCCCACATGGAAGGCAACGAGCTGAAATCAAGTCAACTGTCCTTCGTGATTGACAGAATCTTAAAAAACGATCAAGTAGGAAAAGAAATATCGGTCCTGCAGCCATGCTGAAAATAAAGTCCCCAACATGCAAGGCTAGGAAGACAACAAATACTATGTATAGTTGATGAGTGTAGAAAAACAGCTCAAAGTAATACTTCCGCACTGTATGAAGTGAAGTCACCCACATTAATAATCCAGACAAAAGGCTAATAACGCCAGCAAGATTAGCCACCCCAATATCCTTCCATTCAAACAGCTGCATTCACACATTTAGTGAGAAAAAAATAAAAACAGCTTATGTTGATAACACTGATTTCAAGTAGCTTTTCAAAGGAGTTAAAAACTTGCACTACAACTAAATAACTAGTGGGAATTAAAGTAAATACTTTGTATTACCAAGATCAAATGAAAGAATGACTAAGACTTGTAGAAATTCTCACAAAAATTAAGAGAGAGTGGTCATAGATTGGAAGAGTAAAACCGTTGTTGCATGTGAAAAAAACAAAGGCTATGACATACTAACTAGATTTCTCTTCCACAAGTGAAGTCACAATGATAATCCCACTTATTTCCAGCTAAGTAAAGTTAAGCTCTGCTTATTTATCATTATGTGAGTTGGAGGAGTATTTTGGTCATATCGCTATATTTTTGGTTGTTTTTAGTAGCATAGTTCTTATATAAGGAACATTAGTCATTCATATTAATTCCCATTTTATTATATGTAATCCCCTTCACTTAGAGGGCAGTAGTGTCTCTTCTTTTAATTGCAGACCCCAAGCCTACTTTGAGGCTGGTAGAGTCTTGTAATGGTATTCTTTTTCATTAATTCAGTTCAAGGGAAGCTCTTTCTTCTCTTTAAAAACTTTAGACTTCAATGATTCTATCAATGTAAGATGGAAATAATTTCATTCTAGCAAGTAGCATATGTACAAATCAAAATGATCACTAAGAGTCATGACTGCTACTAAACAGAGGAGACCGGATAACATTCATTTTGACCTATACCTCATTTGGACTCTGTACTAACAACTTTAGACAAACATTTTATTTTAAATGTCTGACGTCTGTTATCTTAATCACAGCTATTTTCACTCATTTTCTAGTTGCAAGGGAGTGAACTTCGAAGCATCTAAATCATAATCATAATCATAATCAAGTAGCGCCTTTTCCCAACTATTTGGGGTCGGTTACATATTGTTTTGGGCTACCTCTTTTGTAAGAGATAGTAAAGTCAAATCCTTTTTTATTAACTCCATCCAAGTTTTCAAAGCATCTAAATGCCATTCATTAAAGGCTTTTACATTGTACTACCTAATTAGCAACATTCCAGCACTTAAACACATAGTGGACATCAATTAACATTTCAGGTTTGATTGAATAAATTAAATAATTGCAGAGTTTCACCCACCATTGATAACACGAATAGGTAAGTCATTCTAAACAGCAATTGTACAAGTCCAAATTCAACAAATTGATATTTGTTATATCTCTTTGCACCCTAATATGCAGTAAATAAATCCAATAAAAGATGGCTTTTCTTTACCATTTAATCGAACATCTTCACACTACAGATGTAATGAAAGCACAAACTACAAACTTACTTCATGAAGAAGGTTTCCTTGCAGTGCCCAAGATATCACATAAAAAACTCCGTGTGAGGTAAACATCACCATTGTGAGATGTCCAAGCCAAACATGATATTTGGCTGCATGCTCAAAAGGAATATCAATAAGACGGAGAAGAACAGAACCCCTTGCAACAGGTAAGAATAAGAAATTCATGCAAAATAGTCCAATTGAACCAAATCGGAGGCCCATAACTTCCAACATGAGACAACTGCAAAACCAACAACTAACTGTCAGACTAAAACAAAGTCATTTTTCAAAGAACATATATCACTCAAGAAATGGAGAGGATCGGCCGCTGGCGTGAGAGAGGAGGGGTGAGAGTGATATGGGTTTTTTTTTCATTTATATACTGGCCTCGAGTCGAGTCGAGTTGGGCCGAGTCGAGTCGCGTCGAGCTTATCGAGTCGAGTTATGCCGAGTCGAGTCGAGTCGAGCTATAGTCTGGCTCGAGCTCGAGCTCGAGTTTTTCGAGCTCGAGTCGAGCTCGAGTCGAGCTGGTCTCGAGTCGAGCCAAAAATCGAGTCGAGCCGAGTCGAGCCGGAAAAATTCGCGAGCTGACTCGGCTCGTGAGCAGGCTTACCCCCACCCTCTTGCATCGCATTCTCCTCAATCCCGTGGGCGAAAATGTCCATAAAAATTTGTACGCGCCTTCGGTCAAGACCGTCCCCCAAACGGGAAGTTTCGTCACTTTTGTGCATTTGCACCCCGTTTAAAACGACCATCCACGCAAACCTCTCCTCTGCAACTCCTCTTCCCCCCAACACAGAAGAAAGAAAGCAAAAGAGATAAGAGAAAGATCAGAAAAGGGAGACTGTGTTATAGATAAGGGGGCAATGGGTGACTGCAGGCCTCTCGGTTTCTTGATCGGTCTCCCTTTCGCCGTCATCGCCTTGCTCTTGTCCCTCGTCGGCGCCATCGTCTGGGTCATTGGGTAGGTGTTTCTTCTTGTTCTTTATATTCTAGTAGTTCTTTGTCCAAATCTTCTGCATGCATGTTTCTTCTTTTTCGTTGAATGAATTTGGTTGGTGGTATTGTGTTTGTTTGTTGGCAGGACGGTGTTGAGTTGCTTGTGCCCATGCTGCATATGCTTTGCGGGGCTGGCCAATCTGGCCGTCGGCTTGATCAAGCTCCCTGTCAAAGTCATACAATGGTTCATCGATTGCATTCCTTGTTGATGACATCTTGTAGAGAGGATTCTTCTTCTTCGCCATACGTCTGATAGATTTGTTGTTAGAGTTTGATAGAAGTAATGGATCTTTGTGTCTTGTATCTTTGATTCTTTTGTAGTAGATGGTCTCGTCTTGGTGTTATCTTGACGTGGTTTTCCCTTGTTTGGGAGATTTGAGAGCATGTATCTGGTGTTTACTTTTGTGATTAATGTACATTTCCACATAATGAGGAATTAGAGAAAGGATTTGGTTAAATTTCTTCAGGATTTAGAAAAGATTACGTGTGAGAGATTGGTTGAAATGGTGTTGATTACTTCCAATATTTGACGATCTGTTCAAGGTAGGACTTGGGAGGAGAAACCAATGCTTTTGACTTCAAGTTTTTTATGGCTTGTCTTTATTAAAGCGCGTGCCAACTAACTATAACTCCCGTCTGAAAGGTAGAGTTTACTTTTTCGGCGCCCCAGACAACACAGGTTTTGATAGGTTTTATTTTCTCAAAGCATAGTCCCTTCGTTCAAGAAAATCTGGCTGCATTTTCAAAAGTTAAGAATCCAGTGATTCACTATTAGGTGGTTGGATTGCCCCTCTTGAGCGTGCATCTTTTCTTTCCTCTATAAAAATGAGATTTCATTTTTTTAAATTCTTTTGCTAGTATATGTGGTTTCCCGGTTTGGGAAGATTTTTTTTAATGATGATTGGGAAGATTTGGAGGGCATATCTTTGTTGTTTTTTTTTTTATCTCAAAAGGCAAAAATTATTCATTAACCTGCTTCATTTATAACCACGTCTCGCTACAACATATAAAAGAATGCAAAAATCTTTTCCATGCAAAATAATAAATAAAATCCAAATGAAGCATATCACAGACAAAATACTTAAAATTGTAACTAAGACATAATAGATCAATTTCCTTCTTGGCAGGCATTGAAGACCATATCAGCTCCATCCTTGTAAGCATTGTATCTTTGGTGTTATGTAGGTTGGGAGATTAATTGGCGTATAATTATACAAGACGATTTAGAGTAGGAATATAAGTAATGTTTTCCTTACGATCATTTTTTGTAAAGATGTTTTCCTTTCTTTTAGGATAGGTTGGGGGTTAATGAAAATTAGAAATAGAAAACCATTTTACATGAAAATGGTTTTTTCACCGGATTAGGGATTAAAGAAAAGCAAGCCCTGAAAATTTATTTTTTCGGAAGGCCCGAAAATGCCCATGAAAAAATGCTTGAAAATGGCTTAAAATTTTCAGACCTCAAAGGGTACGAAAGTCCTTTTCTGGACTAAAAAAACGTCAGGGCTTGGGTGAATCGACCTAGCTCCCTCCCTGCCCAACGGCTGCGCCGCCGACACCCCATTGTAGCAGCGGGCTCCTCACTGGTGAGCACACCGCCTCAAGTCTGCCCACCTCTCCAACCTCGTCGTCCCACTGGTGGCATTCCTCCTTCGCCGGTGCCACCACCTCCACCTCCTCCTCCTCCTCCTCCCGGTCCCCTTCTTCTACGCCTTCGGACTACTCATGTGTGTCTATACCTTCTCCTTCGCTAGCCCCCGCCCACTCCCTGGCTCCATCTACCACAGCGGTGTAGTTTTCGCCAGGCTCTAGCCCAAAATGCAGGCCGACGGGGTCGCTAACTCCTCCTCTGCTTCTTCTATTCATGTGGGCTTTTAGCAAAGCAGTGTCTTTAGCCTCCTTCTCTTTCGATTTTTGTCGTCATCTATTTCTGGTTATTTTTTCATTTGTTATTAGCAAAAAAACTTTTTTTACTTCTTTATCTTTTTCTTTTATGATCATTTGGTCGGTTGTGTTGTACTCCCTCCGTCCGAAAGTAGTTGTAATATTTGGTTTGCCAAAATGGATTAGTAATAACATTTGGAATGACAAATGTTACTACAAAATCCGAACAAAGGGAGTAGCTGATTTCACAACGTTTAACTTATAGTTTTAATCTACCACGTATATATTAAATGCACTATCAAATATGATTGACCCCTTTCTAACATTAAACATGCACGAAAATGCATAAACTTTGTACCAAATACGGTTAGGAAATATTTGTCAATCATAATAGAAAAGTCCTCTAAAACCAACAGATGTACCAAATGAAAAAGAAAGTAACAAGCCACTAGCGCGTAGGTGCATGTGGCCCGTAGCACGAATAGAGAGCTTATGCCAATCACATAAGTAGCAGACCATACCCATACACATGAGCCGCGATACATAATTAGCTTGACTCCAATAAAAAAACGTTATTCCCGTTGATATGGGCCCAGCTCACACTTGTTGGCGTGAGTGTGCGCACTCTGGACCGTCGGATTCCGATCAAGTTTTGTCCGTTATAAGAGCAGCAGGCCGGGGTGAAACACGACCCGGTCACTCGTGAGCTGTCGGAGTTTAATTTGACGACTTTGATTATTCATCTCACCGAACGCATATTAACATTTCCGTGTTTTAATTTTGCCACAACCCTTGTTGCCCCGAATCTCGTCCTCCATTGTTTCACCAAATCATCTGGCTGGCGATTCTGTTTGGGTCGATTGGGGGCTGGGCAACCGGTGGCGAGACGGCTGTTCCGTAGATGAGGAAGGGCCCGGCAGTCGCAGCGGCCGATCCAAGTTGTTGAGGTGGACGCTCCTCCAGCAGCAGCTAGCTTATCCAAATCCCCTTCCCCCACCTCCCTCGAACACCAAGCTCACCATTTCATTCTTCTTGGTTTTTTGGCAGGCTGTGGTTCGGCCGGGGTCCTCCTCGTCGACTCAGCTACTCGTGCTCGCCGTGCCCTTCCGCGTCTCCCCCGAGGACTTCCTCATCTTCTGCGATTCTTATAATGATCGGCACTCCCTCCTCGACATAACCAAGAGTGCCATTTTTATTGACATTGAATTAGGTGGTAATTTGGATTTTTCTTATGCTGTTCCATGTGTTGAACTTGTGTGTTTGTAGTTTAATTTGGTTGGTTGAGTTCATGTTCTTATTTCTCGTCGATTGCCAGTGAGAAAACTGCAGAAACAGAAGAGCGTTCGAATGAATTGAATATACCACATGTTGCTGTGCAAGAACCATATACATCAGGGTAATTTTTGCATATTCAGATTTATAGACATCATTTTGGGAAGCACCTGTTCAGGGTCTCTGTTCATGGGGGTGCATGTTGCTGCCAGTTTGCGATGCATTCTTTTGAATTTGTCACACAACGTTCTTCTTTTTGATTGTCTGCAAACAAGCTTTTTTTTCCCTCGCCGTGCTTTATCTGTATTTGCAACCAGTCATCCTTGGCCTTCCTGTATTTGTTGTGGGGGTCTAGTTACTGTCTTTCTAATGTTGATTATCTCCTTTGCACATGATAGAATCACCTTGATTGCCTTCTGTTTGATTTAGTTTTGACCACAGCTATTCTAAAGCTATTTCTTATATGGTCATTTCCGTAACATGAATAAACTTTAAACTTTTACAGCTTATTAAGGTATAGTTCACTGTGCAAATAATCTATGTAACAATATGTTGCTTATAATTGTGGACATGCATTCAGTTTGTTCTATGGGCCATTCTCAATTCATGAAAATTGTTTTTTTATCTGTTAGGTTGATGGATTTCGGTTTGATCTCATGGGACATATCATGAAGAGTACCATGGTACACCTTTCCAACAAACTTATAAAATTTCTTATTCTTCCTATATATGAGGAATCTTGAAGATTAAGGCATGAAACAAAATAGTAAATGCTTTTGTTTTTTGGATAGGGAGTAAATGTTTTTTCTTCTATATAAATTGTCTTGCGTTCAGGTGAAGGCCAAGTGTGCTCTCCAGAGCTTGACAAAAGATTTAAATGGCGTAGATGGTTCTAAGATGTATATATAAGGATGGAAAGTATGTCACGTGAGTTTTCAGTGGTTTTAGTACATTTGGCAGTTAAAACAATGAGATACAAAGCGCCATTGCATATGCATTTCAGTTCAATTATGTGACATCTTCACTTTCATATCTTATAATCAATAATGTATGATATGTGTCCTTTTGTGAATTACTGCTGGGCTGCTTGTGGTCATCTTGGCAACCTCAAATAAATCCAATTGACTGTACACAGGTTGTAGGTAGCAAAGTCGACCATCGACCCACTTCTGGTAAGGAAAAACTTAACCTCTGGAACTGGTAGATGTACCAGAAACTGATGGCTGAAAATTATAGTTGACTTTGTATATATGTTATTTTTCCCTTTTAGATATGGAGAAGGATGGGACTTTGGTGAAGTTGCCAAGAACAGCCGTGGAATAAATGCATCACAGTTCAATATTTGTGGAACTGGTATTGGAAGGTAGGTCCTTTTCTCCATATACGCGTTGATATACACGTAAGATGTTTCAGTTCAATTTCAGTTAACAACATAGAAGACACAATCACTAGCAAACCTATTTTGATTCCTGATACAACAGTAAAAATAGGGACAAAAATCCATGAGTCTTATGCCCCCTATAAAAGATGCCGAGCTTGAAAAAAGAATTGATAGCTTGTAGTTGTGTCAATCATCATTTTAACGATTAACTACCCCCATAATTATATTTATAGTACCTATCATTTTCATGATATCAGCCAATTTCATTCTTTTGACAAGCTGAGGAAGAATTTGTAAATTTATGAAAGCTGGTGGATGAATTTTCCATATCCATTATCCTCTATCAAATAAAATTTCTAATTCCCTCTTTGTGGCTTCTACTTTTACATAAAGTTCTTGTTTTGACAATGGAAAAGTGGGAGAAGGCTTTTTACTCATAAGTCAATATTCTATCTATAGATTGCATAAGTGGTATGGCAGGGCAGAGACAGGTTTACTACTTACAGCTAATTGATTTCTACATTTACAACTATCTTTGAGTCAAAATAGTTAAATTGATTAAGTTTGATCTTTTTTTATTCTGGATTAGTAACTCCCCCCTCTAATTTGTGTTGTTCTATGGCAAATTAAGCTTGAAGCTAGAGTATTTAGACCAATATTTGATTGCTGCCTGTACATATGTTTTTTGTGGTGTAGTTTTGCCATGCCTCCTGTTACTCCTGATGATCCACGCTGGAGAATGGGTGGTCATCCTGGTTTGATGCCAGGGATCCCGTAAGTTTCATCCTATATAGCACTAAGCCCTAAACTCTTTAACTTCCATTTAGATGTGGCCAATTTTGGGAAGATAAGTGGCATGAAACAAAATAGTAAATGCTTTTGTTAATTTTCCTCCAAATATCCCTTAAAGCAGCTGCAATTACAGATACTTGTCAACTTTTCCCTGACCGTTTGAAATGGTGTATGCAGGAATCCACGAAGACGCGTTCAATAGGTGCGTTCTGTGATCTCTTTTTAGCTGATTCCCTTGTCACTCAGGTTTGTCATACCATAAAATGTCCATCTCTTGTTTTTGTATTTATTATCTTAAGTATCATTGTATTAAATGTCTTTGTGCAAACAAATTTTTTGCACTTCGATGTTACCAAACATAGATATAGTTGTTAGAAATGCGAAGAACCTGATTTTAGAAGTATGCTCATGAATTAATAGTCTTCGCATAAAAAAAAAATTATTGCCTTCGACAAAAAGTTCTGTAGACTATTTATAGAAATTCTTTTTAGTCTAATCGAAAGTGTATTAAGTGATTTCTAATTAACTTATGCTAATTATGGAGCATCTATTTATGGCCCTTCTGTCAAAAAATAGATGCTCCATGGAATATCTATTACAGGGCTGGAGTGTTTTTTCATTATAAGTTTTTGCGACGAATTAATGTCATCGCAAAAGACGCCAGACATTTCTTTTAAAAAGTGGAAGCTCTTTTTGCGACGAACTAATGCCGTCGCAAAACACGTAAGACGTTTTTAAAAGAGGGAGAACTCCCTTTTGCGACAAATAATTTCGTCGCAAAAGGGAGTTCTTCCTTTTAAAAAAACGTCTTACCTGTTTTGCGACGACATAAGTTCGTCGCAAAAAGAGCTTTCCACTTTTTTAAAATAAAATTCGTCGCAAATGTTATTTTTAATTGATTTTTTTTAAAAAATTTTCCTGTTTCCATGGAAATTTAGCGACAAAATTTCATCTTTTAGCGACGGCGGATTTCGTCGCAAATATTTTTTTTTTTGCGACTAAAGTCTACTCGTCGCAAATATATTTGCGACATAATGGCGACGAGCTCTTTTTCGTCGCAAATAATATTTTGCGACGAAATTGGAGTTTTTGGCGACGAATATTGCCGTCGCAAAAGCCATAATTTGTTGTAGTGCATTGATCTCGATTTTTTTCTTCTTCTCTATTTATGTCAGTTTTGGTCTGCTTTTTTTTTCCTTTTCAGTTAGTTTTTGTTTAATTCAGTCGTGATTTGTGTTTTTCACTCAAATTATATTGCAGTGGGTTTTACTGACAAAATAGAATTTCTGATACTCCTTTGGACTGTTTATACTGTCCTTATGGTAAAAACTTTTTAGTCGTCAATTAGTTGGGATTGTCAATTATGCTATTCGCTTGAGGTTTGTTGTTTGATTATTCTCATTGAATTGCTGGAAATTTGTTTGAAATATAGATGTACGGGACACCAAACTAATTGACTGGAAATTTGTTTGAATGTTGTTGTGGTGGTGTTTATATAAAGTTAGGGAATAAGGCATTCTGAGATGCTTGTTTGCATATATATTAAACGATTTCCTGTTGAAAAAAAAATTGTTTCATGTACACTGGATCTGTACACCAAACTCATACACGCGTGTTCTTGTTGAGAAGTGAAAGTGGATTCCAGACACCACCAACCCACGCTTTTTCTTTTTGATAACGAGAGGTGTCTGAGTCCTTAGGAGTTAGGACCCGACTAGAAGGGGTAGGGCAACCCGTCTCTTAGAGCACTTTATCCTGTCGGATGCCACCTATCCCCTTGGGCACGTACAAGATCTATCCATCGTACGCATTGTGTAAATTGGGATATAATTTCGGGTGGGCGGCCAACGAAGTGGGAATTTATACTGAGGACCTCCACTTCAGGAAGCATGTTATAACATACTTTTCATTGTCCAACAAAACTCCACCTCCTCATGACAACTGTGATGGGTCGTTTTCGTGACCAATTGGTAAAGAAGATGTGGAATGATAAAAAGTGGAATGAGCTTTGAAATGATCCATAGTTGAAGAATCGCCTATGCTTTATATTAGCAATTTGAAAGTGTATATTTTTTAAGTTTTTGTGTGAAGTAAACTCGAATCATTGACTAGTTCATTTACTTTAGTGGTGATTAAATTGCTATACAATGGTCTTTTTGATAAAATGTGACATTATAAGAAGCTTTACTTGAATTGATAGTCTTTTTTAAAAAAAGGTAACATTTATAGGAAGCCTTACAACTAGTATTTTTACTTCACCAACTAATAGTTATTGTATGAATATTTTTGTGAAATAGAATAATTAATATGGGACACATAATTTTGGTCGTTTTGGAACATAGAGGCCCTTTCAATTTCATGTTAGTTTTAATGGATTAGTAGCAAATTTTCTAGGATATTTTCGTTTTTACATTTTATGGAATCCTAACTATGCCAGAAAATTAATTTTCAATGAAATTTTCATGAACACTTTCTACCCCTAACAGCTTTTTAAGGGAAAATCAATTTTTCCATGAAATTTCATTTTTCTGGAGAAGAGTATTTTCGTGGAAAATTTTTATTTTCCAGACCCCCTAACCCACCCTTACTCCCTCCATCCGGAATTATTATTGACATAAGGTTTTTCCAAATGAACTATGAAAAAGAGTATACATGTGACAATTTCCTTACATTCTCACCATGAAGAACTAAGCAAAGGGTTTTGCAATGGCGCTTATGCTTGCTCCTTCCTCTTCCACATGCGATATGATGAAAGCATGGCCCCCAAATGGGATCCGGCCATCAAATGGATTACATGTAAAGGATGTGGTTCATCAAGTGGGTGTCTGCTCAATGATTCGCACCATTTGACTTCTTTTTTCGAAAATATTTTGCTAACCACATTATTTGACCATAAGGACAAGTGGAGGGGGAATCCAAGAATCTTAGGTAAAGTTGTAATTTATTCTTTTATTCAACCCTTTCTTCCCCTCCTCTCTATTGACATGGCAAAATCTGTGTGGTGGTATTAGAATTTTGGTGACTAAATTGGTCAGGCTAGACACGCTCTTTTTTATGTGTGGCTATGTTTGGCACATCTATAGAGGTATACATGTTGGTAGATTAATTGGCATAAGTTTAGACATGACGATTTAGATTTTAGATTATCTTTTGAGCGAGGCTTTATGTTTTGGATCAAGTGGGGTTCGAACTTGGAGTTGTTTGTTTGTATAATAAGAAGCCCACGAGTTGTGTTATATCATATGTAAGCCCATGTATTAACCCAATATGTGACATGCTTGTATGTGATGCTGGGCTTAGGGTTGCTCGCGGATGAGTTGTCCATAAAGATAAGCCACGGACACGGCCAATGGTCCTCTTTCCTACTTTCTAGCTCCAAATCTCCCGGAGCCGGCTCCCAGAATAGTGGATCGACCTGGTTTTCAGTCGGCGTGGGCGGCGGGGAGGTGAGTGGGAGGAATTAAGGAGGGCGGTGGCGTTGAAGATGGCATGGCAGATAGCGGAGGAATCTGGGAGGAGGCGAGGTGGATCTGGCGGGGGTGGAGCTTGGAGCCGGGGTGGAACGATGCGGAGAGGAAGGAGTCCATTCGGTGGTGGAGGAGGGAGAGGTTGATGTGGGGGATTTGGGGATCGGGAGAGCTGGAAGGAATAAAAGCTATCCGTGTCCGTATATCAAACGATGCGGCAGATAACCTTTAACGGACATGGACACAGAGGACTTCTGTCCATTACCAGCCCTAGCTGGGCTAGTGGGAAACCTATTAATGGAAGGAAATATGTAATAAGTCGTGTTCTTCCTTTTTTTTTTCTCCCACCTCAGGTAGTAGTGGTAGGCAATGAAGTATTGGCAGTTGGATAAGTTTTAAGCTAAAGAGATTGAAGGAACGTGGTTGGATCCCCCTGCACAATCCACCCAAATGAAAGAATGGAACCAAAACTACCTTCCTTATTTCAATCACCCACCTAATTTTATTAGGCAGTCAAGGACATGAAACTTAGTTAGACTCTTTTATATCGGCACCAATAGTATATGCAAATTCATTCTTACTTGAAGCAACTTGCTGGAAAGAGGATCCTTCCTTATTTCAATCACCCACCTAAATTTATTAGGCAGTCAAGGACATGAAACTTAGTTAGACTCTTTTATATCGGCACCAAAAGTATACGCAAATTCATTCTTACTTGGAGCACCTTGCTGGAAAGAAGATCACCATTATGTTTATGTACTAGTGCGCAGGGCACCCTCTTGTTAATGCCTTCCTGCCCAAAGAACTTAAGGTGTGATGATATACAGATTAAATTAGGGTTTGCATGTGGGAAGAGTAGCAATATGATCAAAGACAAGAGAAAGAAACCAAAGCAATGCATCGAGATCGAAAAAAAAACAAAGCAAATCATGATTCTGTCAAAATAATAACTGAAAAACCAAAACAAAGCTTACATATTAGAAGTCATTAAAGTTGAAATTCACTTTGAATTGCAAAAACACTTGTAAAGCCTAAAAGATGGATTATTGTTCCCAAGTAAACCCATAACTAAAAATAAACCATATAGCTGAATTGAAATTGACAGGTTAAGGAGTGTGTATGAGACAATTAATCATACACATATGAAGTTTTTCCTAATTTAAATGTGCTTACTCCGGACAGAGGGGAGTATAAAAGAAAGATATGAAATACCTATGCTTTGTGGGGTTCAATAATGGGATAAAAAATTTAGATGGGATCAAATGCATATTTAATTGAAATTTTCCTAATTTTAATTGTAAAATGCACATTTTATTTGTTTTTTTCATCATAACATTTTTGTCGTTTATAATATACATATGATTACCAAAACTTGTTTTTTGCATATTTTTCTCCCTTTTCCACATATTGCGTTTTTTTCCATCTTCGTGTATGACTTCTCTGCATGATCGCATCTATGTCCTATTAATTAAAAATTAATATATGTATTCTACTTATTTATCATATTTATTTTTTAGGTGTTAATTACAACTAAGGGGCCGTTTGGTTCGTGATTAAAAGCAAAACATCCATATTGGATGTTTCACTTTCACTATTCATTTCAGGTTTTTTTCACTTTCAGGCCGAAATACGTCTAGCCTGAAAGTGAAAAAAAACCTGAAATAAATAGTGAAAGTTAAACATCCGGTGTGGATATTTTGCTTTTAATCACGAACCAAACGGCCTATAATCAAAAGTTTGTTACTAAAGAAATGTGAGAATGTAAGACAAATTTTTTCCCAATTTTCCCAATGAAGAAAATCAGCCCTTAGAGGGGGCCATTTGGACGTGGTCCGGCCACTCGATCCCGTCCGGTTACCCACACCCTCCCTGTCCGAACCCATCATCATTGCGTCGGCAAGTGTGCCGGCGCAGGAGCAGGAAAGCTGCAAAACTCCCATCTTTCTCCTTTCTTCTGGAACCTTCTTCGACAGCTCTTCTCCGCTTTTCCCCTCTCTTGATCAGACACCAGTCAGTCACAAGAAGACACTTCGAAGCAGAGCAGCCGTAGCACAAGAACCAGGAGGAGGAGGAGGAGTTTGGACATGGGTGTTGATTACTACAAGGTTCTCCAGGTATCCTAGACAAGAGCGCCCAAGATGACGACTTGAAGAAGGCTTACCGCAAACTCGCCATGAAATGGCACCCGGACAAGAACCCCACCAACAAGAAGGAAGCCGAGGCCAAATTCAAGCAGATTTCCGAGGCCTACGACGTACCCGTTTCCTAAATCCAATCCTTCTCTTGTTTGCGGTTTATATTGTTGAAATCTGGTTCAAATGAGGTTCATTCTGGTGTAAAAATGAGATCTTTTGTATGCTGATTTGATGAGTTGGATGTTTTCAGGTTCTTAGTGATCCGGAGAAGAGGGCAATCTATGACCAATACGGCGAAGAGGGACTCAAGGGGCAGGTGCCCCCGCCGGGTGCCGGAGGGGGGGGCGACGTTTTTCCAGACGGGCGACGGGCCCAATGTTTTCAGGTTCAATCCCAGGAATGCTGATGACATTTTTGCTGAGTTTTTCGGGTTTTCGACCCCGTTTGGAGGGGCGGGGGGTGGCGGTGCGATGAGAGGAGGGTCGAGGTTCCCTGCTGGGATGTTTGGGGATGGTTTCTATGGGTCTTCGTTCGGCGAGGGGCCGTCTATGAACCAGCAGCCGCGCAAGGCGGCGCCGATTGTGAATAATTTGCCCTGTAGTTTGGAGGAATTGTACAAGGGGACCACGAAGAAGATGAAAATCTCAAGGCAGATTGTTGATGCAAGTGGGTGAGTAATCCAGGACCTTTCTTCTTGTTTTCCAGTATTCTGCATCATCTATATGCCTTATTTTTATGAGACTTCGTATTGGTTATGCTGTTAATTTTAGATTGACTGATGAATAGTTGGAATTATAGTGATTAAGTTATACGGCTAGTTTATACTTTATACTCAAATGCGAACTTTTTTTTAACATATATGTCAGTGATTTACCATGAAGTGATGTTATGAGAATCCGTACGAGTTATGTTGATAATCTTAGATTGACTGATGACCAGTTGAAATTATAGTGACTGAATTACATGGCTAGTTTATAGCCAATACAAACTTGCCCATGGTTTCAGTAAATATGTATCTGAGTTGCTATGAAGTTGTGTTCTTGGCGAAGGAATTTGTGATGCAACTGCAAAGTAAAAATGGGATTAGTAATGATTTTGAAGAAGCATGATTGTAATTCCAAATAGCTGATTCGAAAGGCTAATGATGACGATAGCGAAATCATTGGTATATTGAGGATGTGTATTAGATTATGCTGCATGGTAGCTTTTTACTTATTGTTCACAACTCATAAGATTATGGTATCTATGTGGTGGATTTGTTAGACTCTAATTCTGCATCTGGTTGTTAATATGTTATTTCCTCAAATAGCCAAACTATTATTGGTGTGATTTTGGCTGGGTCCTTAGGGTAGCAGGCAGAAACACTGAATCCAGTCTTTTCTGACAGATCTTTCATAATTGTGCTTATTATTAAGTAGTTTCTTTTCACAACAATTTGATGTTGGCGACATGGAGCTTACGCCTCTATTCTCATAAGTATTAAGACTTTTATTCACAAAAATAATATAAGCATGGAAATGCATAGCTAGTGCTACCCTCTCGTCTTCTTCTTGATTTAGTAGTTTGTCCGCCTTGCTCATTTTGCCTGCAGGAAAACCATGACCGTAGAGGAAATTTTGACAATTGAGGTTAAACCCGGCTGGAAAAAGGGAACAAAGATCACATTTGTAGAGAAAGGGAACGAGCAGCCAAATTTTATACCTGCTGATCTCGTCTTCGTCGTTGATGAGAAGCCACATCCTACCTTCACCAGGGATGGCAATGATCTTATGGTCACTCAGAAGATACCTCTAGCAGATGCTCTCACGGGTTACACAGTAAACCTCACTACCCTGGATGGAAGAAATCTCACAATCCCCATTAACAAAATTATACATCCAACTTACGAGGAGATTGTTTCCGGAGAAGGCATGCCCTTGTCAAAGGATCCCTCTAAGAGAGGGAACTTGAGAATCAAATTCAACATCAAGTTCCCAACAAGGTTGACCTCAGAACAGAAGGCTGGGATCAGAAGACTTTTGGCTCCATGATCGACAAATGTGATTATTTGATTCCCTATTTGATACTAAGGCTGCCATGTAGAGCAATGTACAATTTGGTTTGAGAGTTTAGAGAAATTATTTTTTGTAAGAGTATTTTGCTTTGTTTCATATTTACAGATACTGAGTATTACTTTATAAAATTTGTGATATTCTTGTTGTTACCGTGTTATTTTTGGAAGTAACAAATCAGCTAGAAGGTGTCTATCTTTGAGTTGTGTACCAAAAGGAAAAAAAATCAATCCTTTGAGTTTAGTGAGACGCCCCTTTTTTCTTAATCACTTGATATCTTTAATTAGGAAAGAATAATGTGATTCTCCTTATAAGGTTCTCACATTTAGAACCCCCTTTTGAGTCGAAATTCTACTTAACCTGTTGATGTGGTATCAGAACTTTGCAAGCCTGTTATGTTGATCATATATAAATAAACTTTTGCTTGATCATGGTTTGAAATAGGGGGCCATGATTATGCGCCTCACACGCTCACATTTGTATGCAAGCGGAATAGTCTGCGTGCCCATTGGATCTGGATCCAACAGTGGGGTGCATATCTGAATATAAGTTTGATGATTGCTGCAAATTGTGAAAAAAACTGTTGTATGAGGTTTTTCCATATTACCTGGCTAATGAGCCCGGGTTGCCATATTATCTGGTTTTTTCGGGCTTATCTCATATAACCTGATTTTGCCACCCGATTTGCCCATTTACCCTCCTCAACCCTAACCCTATAACCCTTATGTAACTTTCTATTTTAAGTTTTACACTTCACCGAATCATATCTCATTCATTTTAGTTTGTTCTTCTTTATTTTTTATGCTCTTCTAATCACCATGGTATTCTACTGATCATGATACAATGTCGAAAAATACCACAAAATCCACGATAAATAGCATGTGATGACTCAACATCTTTATGATATCAACATGATAATAAAGATAACTAAAAATAAGGAAGACTGAAAAAATGGGCGAAAACGGATCAATTAGAGAGATACATCTTTGAAGTTCATCCCACTAAAATAGAATTGTATATTCGATTACACGATAGATGTGCTATCATGTACATCTATCGTGTAATCGATTACACCATAGCCCTCATCTATCGTATAATCGAAGACACGATAGATTACACGATATCCTGTAATCACCCATTTTAGTGGGATAATCTTCACTTAATCATATCTCCTTCATTTCTAGTCCGTTTTTTCCCCTTTTTTTTGTTTTTTCATATTTTTGATATTTTTCTTATCATCATGATATCCTAATGACCAAGATACCATATCAAAAAAATACAATAAAATCTACGATAAATAGTATGTGGTGGATCAACATCTTTATGATATCATCATTATAAGAAATATCACTAAAAATATGGAAAAATAAAAAAAAATGGGCAAAAACGGATTAGATATGAGAGAGATATGCATCGTTGAAGTTTGTCCCACTAAAAGCTATCATGTAATCGATTACAAGATAATCGATTTAATCACCTATTTTAGTGGGTCAATCTTTACCTAATCATATCTCCTTAATTTTTACTCCATTTTGCCCTTTTTTGTTGTTCCTTATTTTTTATGCTTTTTTTATCATCATGATATCGTAATGACCTTGATACAATATCGAAAAAATATCACAAAATCCATGATAAATAGCATGTGGTGGCTCAACATATTTATGATATTATCATTATAAGAAATATCACTAAAAATAAGGAAGAATGAAAAAAAAAAGGGCAAAAACGGATCAGAAATGAGAGAGATATGCATCGTTGAAGTTTGTCCCACTAAAAGCTATCATGTAATCGATTACACGATAGGCATTAAATAGTTTTTACACTTTAATTATTCGTATCTCTTTCATTTCTAATCTATTTTTGCCCATTTTTTTGTTCTTCCTTTTTTTTTTTTGTTCTTCCTTATTTTTAATGTTCTTTCTGATAATCATGATATCCTAATGACCTTGATACCATGTAAAAAAAATACCACAAAATCTATGATAAATAGTCTGTAGTGGCTCAACATCTTTATGATATCATCATTATAAGAAAGAGCACTAAAAATAAGGAAGAATGAAAAAAATAGACAAAACCGGATCAGAAATGAGAGATATATGCATCATTGAAGTTTGTCCCACATAACCTATCGTGTAAATGATTGCAATATAGGCAGTGCTATCATGTTATTGATTACACAATTGCACAGGGCCATCGTGTAATCGAAGACACGATATCGTGTAATCAATCACACTTTAACGATTCATATCTCCTTAATTTCTTATCCGTTTGCGCTTATTTTTTTTGTTCTTCCGTAATTTTAATACTCTTTCTGATCATTATGATATTGTAATGATCTTGATATCGTATCAAAAAAATACCACAAAATCCATGATAAATAGCATACAATGGCTCAATATATTTATGATATCATCATTATAAGAAAGAGAAATAAGGAAGAATGAAAAAAAGGGTGCAAACGGATCATGAATAAGAGAGATATGCGTCGTTGAAATTTATTCCACTAAAAGCTATCTATTGTGCACTAAATAGTAGACAAACTTCAACGAATCATATCTCCTTCATTTCTAGTCCGTTTTCACCCATTTTTTCTTCTTCCTTATTTTAGTATTCTTTCTTATATTGATGATATTATAAAAATGTTGAGCCACTACATGTTATTTATCGTAGATTTTATGGGTTTTTTTCGATACGATATATATCAAGATCATTAGGATATCATGATAATAAAAAAGAACATAAAAAACAATGAAGAACAAAAAAAGGGAAAAATGGATTAGAAACGAAGGAGATATGAATCGTTAAAGTGTAATCGATTGCACAATAGCTTTTAGGGGACAAACTTTAACAATGCATCTCTCTAATTTCTGATCTGTTTTTACTAATTTTTTTCATTCTTCCTTATTTTTAATGCTCTTTCTTATAATGATGATATCATAAAGATGTTGAGCCACTGCATACTATTTATCATGGATTTATGATATTTTTTATATCATGATAATCAGAAAGAGCATAAAAAATAAAGAAGATAAAAAAATAGACAAAAATGGACTATAAATGAAGAAGATATTATTAGGTGAAGATTGTCCCATTAAAATGTAACTGGCTATCGTGTCATCGATTATTACACGATAGTAGGGCCACAATACTATTTTGGTGGGACGAACTTCAAAGATGCATATCCCTCTAATTTTTCATTCGTCCTTATTTTTAGTTCTCTTTCTTATCATGATGATATCATAAAGATGCTAAGACACCTCATGCTATTTATCGTGAATTTTGTGGTATTTTTTATATAGTATCAAGGTCATTATAGGATATTATGATAATTAGAAAGAGCATACAAATAAGGAAGAACAAAAAAAGTGCGTAAACAGACTAAAAATGAAAGAGATATGATTCAGTAAAGTGTAAAACTTAAAACCAGGTGATATGGAAACGTTACATAATGATTTTAGGGTTAGTGTTGAGGAGGGCAAATCAGGTTATATGAGATGAGCCCAAAAAAATCAGGTAATATGGCAATCCGAGCTCATTGGCCAAGTAATATAGAAAAACATCCTATGTTTATCATATGTTTCAGCTTTTATAAAAAGTACATAATAATTAGTACAGATGGTCACAGATGGTTTTGCTAAATTCTACTCCCTCTTTTCCAAAATATTGTGTACATTTGAAAAAAAAATATCATTTTATTAGACCATGGGCCCACAAGAAAATCACGTGACTTCTTGTCCCTAATATCCCGTCTACTGCTCGCTCCTCAGAGTCCGAGGAGACTCTCCAGTTTGTGCACGCCTTCAACACTAATGGAAAGGTGTGCTCGCCGGGCAAAACCCCCCAACTTTTGCATCTTTATGTATAAATAAACACCATCTGAAAGATCAGACCCGTCAGCAAGGGCTCGGATGATGGTATTCCACATGAAGGAATTTGGCTCCGGAATATGATCGAACAGCTTGAGTGCATAGCTGAGGTCCCCAGAATGAGACATTACATGAAGGATATGAGTCTGCTCGCTGCGAAGTTATTAAGAATGAGAGTAGAGACGATCATCTGAGCGTGGACTTGCTTTATGGAGATGCATTGGTCCGCCAAAAGAGAGAGCTTTGAAGAGTTAGTTGTATGCAATCGTGAAAGAACCTAAAAGAAACAGACTGATTGTTTCCGGTCTCAGGAGAGCATCTGGGCGACGCAAAGCCTACGACTTGGGATTCCATTGGATCAAAGAAGTTGGTAACGTATCATTGATCTCTGCTCAGCCATTGTAATCTTCTGCAACTTTAAACAACATGAATAAAAAATGGAAAATGATATTTGTACAGCAGATTCCTACACATTTTCCATACACAGCTGATGTGTATGGAAATGAGTGGGTCAGCTGATGTTACCATACACATCAGCTGTGTATGGAAATGTGTAGGAATCTGCTGTAGGGTTATCACTGCCCATAAAAAATCAGGCAATTACTCAGCTCTTGCTCTTCCTCCCCAACTCATCATTAGCAGAATCGGACAAAATTTTACGAATTGAAAAGAAGAGATGCTATACAGTTGGCCTGGAATTGAAAGAAAAAATAAAATTTTTTGGTGTGAGTCCAGGACTTCACCGGATACTAAAGAAGAAGGTTGTAAGAAGGCATGTCTTCAATCCATAAGACATCGTCCATGAGGAGTTCCTGCTCTAGCTGAGTACGCGGTGATTTCAGAATATCCTGCAAGTGATTGGATGCCATCCGTTAAAAGCATGGTTTTTAAAACCGGACCGGACCGGCCGGTCCAACCGCAGAGAACCGGAACCGGCCAGGAAACCGATCCGGTCAACCCGGTTCACTCCGGTTCGTTGAACCGGCCGGTTTCCTCCTTCAGAACTTTTTTTTTACAAAAGTTAAATGTCGAAGGGGGGATTCGAACCTGGAACAAGTGAAACAACCCCTCATAACTAAACCACTTGAGCTAGGAGTGGTTTGGTGTTTATATTATACAAAATATATATTTAACATATATATATCATTCCTCTCACCTAAACCGGGTCATTCCGGTTTGACCACGGTTTGACCGCGGTTCAACCGGACTGGCCATCATTCCGGTTCGATGGCCGGTCCAGTTTTGAAAACCTTGGTTAAAAGACTCAAAAACTGGAAAGGAAAAAATGTGCAGAGAGCATAGATTTCTGAGGCTCTGTTTACATTGAATTCCATGTAGGAGGCTCTGTTATCCCATCCCATTTGGCTGCATCGGACCATCGGTGTCGCCACCGTCGGATCCATCTACGTCCTAAGGCCGTACCCTCCACCAAGCGCCACCGTCGGAGAAGTGCCGGAGTGGGTGGGGTGGTGGGGCAAGCCGGAGAGGCTGCCAGTGTTGATGGACATGTGACAGAGAAGAAGGGGGAAATAGGAAGTCACGTGATTATGTACACAGTATTTTAGAATAGTAAAAAATTTAAAATATACACAGTATTTTAGAACTAAGGGAGTATATAATAATATGTTTATCATATTCCAACAAAATGATTGTCATGTGACATCAAAAAAATGTCTGTAAGTCCAATATTCATCTGGTTCGAAGCTTACAGTAGCTGACATTGCTTTTGTTTTTCGGGTTCTTTTCTGCTGTGGGGAAGGAATGACAATTTTGAATTTTCTTTTCTAATGGGCCCTGCATGCTCCTGTTTATATCCTATTTCCCAATAAAACGATACTCCCTCCCTCCAATGCACATTCTTAAGGCCTGTATTAAAAAAACCAGCATTCTTTTCCTCTCCCTGTGTTTTTGGCCTTGAGATAGCAAACCCACCCATGTAATATTGGACCTGTCTTTTTTCGAATCCAGACAAACTTCAGTGGAGAGAGTCTTTGAATAACCTCCAATGTAGAGTTTCCTAGTTGGTTTCTAATATCTTGACAACTCTGTTATTGCTGTTGGATGTGTAAGACTCCCGCACCCTTATGTATGTTAATGGAACTCAACCTTTTAATTACCCAAAAAAAAAATGGAACTCAAACCTTTGGCCTCTCTCACAAACGGGAGAGATTGACCAGCCCCGAGGCATCCGATTAAGGCTGAACTGGCCAATATCTCTTGAAGAGGAAAGAAAGGCATCTTAGAATGTAAAGAATCTCCAACCGTAACAAAAACGCACAAATACATGTAAAGGGAGCACTAGTTAAATTACCAACCACATTTTATTTAAGAAGCTGATGCTACAAACACTACTACCTTGTGGTCAGGTTGGTGATGCTAATAGTATTACTGGAAAAATCCTCAACTGATAAGAAATTTAACGGTCGATACTTTGCCTTGTTCAATTTTATCCGTGTTATACGTTTCATGAGTTGAACTTCAAATTTGGGCTGAGATATTCTTACTCCCAGCTCTTTAGGGTGATATTAAAAATAAAAACACTAGCCTCCGCAGGCAGAGTCAGCTTTCATATGTAATATATGTATGATAATCTGCTAAATGAGTTGTATAAAAAAATATATGCTCAATGAGAAGACAAAAATGTGAATTCGATTCTAATTTCTTTCATTCATAGAATGCAACACCAACGCACACACAACATCAGGTGTATTTACAACTCTCTCTCTCTCCTAAACCTAAAACTTGCTCTCTTTTAGGAGCATCTCCAATACAGTGATTAGAAATTTATGAGTGATTTCTTGCAAATTGTCAGCTATAAAAACTCTTGCGTATCCTTCTCATACAGTCATAAATTAATTTCCTATTTGTCATTGAACGCGGATATTGCCACCCCAGTAATATCTGAGTAACACCCATGCACACCCTGAAGGAAATCTCATATTTATTCGCCTGACATGCTCAACTTAAAGGATTTATGGACGCCCCTCTCACCCTTCTCCTTGGCAGCCACCGAGAATCTCAAACGCGCGTCTCTCCCGCCCTTCTCTCTTTTCCATTAGCAGCCACCAGGAATCTCCAACGCTTTCTTGCTTCCAATGAAAAAACCTAATATCTAGAAGAAGATTCAATCTTTACTAATCCAAAGAAAGGGGTTATGTATTGCCTTTTTATTGCTAAAATGGATCACGAAAATGGATGAAGCCCCCGTAAGTTTTCCGCTAGAAGATTTTCGTATTGACAAACAAGACAGGAGGAACATGGAAGAGCAAAGGGTGATACCAAAGTAATTGTGTAGGGTAAAGTTGAGTAAAAAGATGCAGATATTTTTTGGGGATCGGGCACGAAGTGGTAAGAGATTTTGCTGAATTTAGTTGGGGTTATGAGTAACGGGGTGTTACTGAGATATTATTGGGGTGACAGTATCCGAGTTCTTTGTCATTTCAGTAGTACTCTGCACTCTTCTAATGAATATGACTTCTATTGTACAGCTTTAAATTGCGAAGTACCCACAAGTGCTAATTCGATTCATTAATATATTAATGATCTATCTAATTCATTAGGAACTCTGTTGGCCAACATGGTCTCAGAAACTCATGTAAGCTACCATACGGCCATCATATGGAGCACAAGGTCTTTAATGGAATACATAACGGAACGTCTATTCTAAACGTCGTGTTTACAAGAATCAACATCGATGATTAAATGTGTATTGGGTATGATTACAAAAATCATACCCAATTTTACAACATCCCGACTAAGAAACCTTGCTTAGTCCTTTTCACATCAGTAAATGACTCAGTTTATTCAAGTACGAGATCTTACTCAAATATTCAGTTCATTATTGTCACGGAGGTCCTGACTCCATCAAATATGAAAGCTGCACATTTCTAACCTCCAGCGGTGACTGTAAAACTGGATCTTCTAAATTTTCCAATATCAAGATAGTCAAAAAAATTTAAACGTGAAAATATACCTCGAACTACTCAGAAACTTTACGTCCTAGTTTCCAAGCTAGATATAACTTGTCCACTTTTATGTTTTTTATTGCTCTCTATAGACCTATGTCGTACCATTGCGCTCTCTTTTAGCAAAAAGAAAACACTCGTTTTTCGTTACTTAGTTCTATGTCATATCCATCGATAGGAGTTCTGAGGACTTCACAAAAACGCGCAAAAAGAAGTGTTTTCTGTGGTGCCAGAATAAAAGACAACGCAAAATACAGGCACGAAAAAATGGCTAGCTTTAAGAAAATTAGCAAAAATTAGTTAAGCATGCTTGGAAACTATTCCTTAAAGTTTTTCATCAGATGAACATCTGCAGGTACATTCTCAAGAATTTACAAATGTAGATCTTGTTTTGAGGCTGGCATTTGCATTGATAATGGACATATATATGCCCATGCTTAATATTTGTACACAACATTGCACTTTATAGCCATCACAACATTTGTACTCCAAAAATGGAAGTTCTATACTACAAAATTTCCCTTAATGTTTAATCTAAATAAAAAAATTTCATGAATATGAAATTGTAATTTTGGATGCTTAAACATGAAGCTGGAATGCAAGTTGGTTTCTTTTCACACATGGATTATTCAAGGTTCACAGGGTAGTCCGCAAGGCCAGTCAAGTGCTAGCCATTTATAACCGATCAAAAGATGACGATTATAATCAGTGATATCTTTACTTCAAATTACAGGAAAAAAGAAAAATAAAAGTTAAATTACACAAGACATCTACAAATGGGCTCCAATTCTCCTTGAAAGATCAATTTTTCTGCTTCTCATGCAGATTTCATTTGCTACATTCAGAAATAGAAACTCTGTCAGATTCCTAGGTTTCGTATGAACCATTATATCATATAAGTCCAAGAAATATTTGCTAGTTATTGTTATACTTGTCTATTCAACCCTGCCTCCTATGACATATCAGTGACATATTTACTGGCTATGCTAGAGATTTGTAGTGAGGGGACAATCCAAGAAAAATCCATTTTTTACCGTTGGGGGCATGTATTCAAATTTGGTTGACTTTGGTATTCAGAACTTAGTGGGGAAACAGATTTTGAACGAGTCTCAACAGGTTTGAGGAGAACAGCCAACCCCAGCATCCCCTGGCTCAGCCAATGCACGTAATATTTCTACAATCCTTTGAACGAAAACCAAAATTTTCTGTTGGCAGATTTATACGACTTTTGCTTATGTTTTTATCCTCATATATATATATATATATATATATATTATATATATATATATATATATATATATATATATATATATATATATGTTGTTGTCCTCATTTTAAAAAAACATGCAGCAGCAGACACATAATAAGAGAAAAAAGAAACTAGGTGGGTACTTACTCTCTTCTCTTCTTCTATCTTTGCCTTAATGTAAGAATAAAGAGCAACACCAGCAATAGCTATTGCGGTTCCAATCCCCGTCTGGGTTGAAATCTTGTTACCTGCACATGGAAAAAATTAGATAGCAGCATTCTCCCTTTGCTGAAAATCTCTCAAAAATAGAATATGAACCATATCAAGGCAAAAAAATAAGCAAATTTAACTGTAGGTATATGCAAGCAAGCACATACCAAATACAATGATCGAGAATCCAATAACAAAGACCCGTTTTAAAACGTTCCCAACAGCATGTGTGAGAGGGGCCACTCTCTCAAGAGTGTTAGTTGCTAGCTGCAATATCACAACTTAGTTGTTTAATCATCATTTTCAGAACAAATATTCTTCCAGAGTTAAACAAATAGATGGCTGGAGAGCAACACAATATGTACCTGATTGTACAAATGGTAGAACATGCCGACCCAAAAGAGGTCAGCAAGAAACTTAGTTAATCCCACTTTCGCAATGGCATCAGTAAAACCATGTTGAACTAGTTGAGGCCCTTCAATCTGCATCACCACAACATGTTCAGGAAAAAAAAACTTGGACGTAAATCATACCATAACCAGGTCTAGACCAAATGTGTTAGTTACTTTGAGCAGAAAACAACGTGCAGACCATTTAACCAACAATAGCAGACAAGTTCTCTGAAACATTATAATAACAATCTTTCTTATGCACAAGAAATTGACATCATGATTCTGTTTTGCTAAGAATGTTGCCCATATTGTATTTGTTAACCATTCAATTGCATGAATTGGATCATGAACAAGGACAAATTACCCTATCAACAGTACTTCATAATCAGTACTAGTATATATTGTCTGATCCACAAGACCTAACTCACAATGAGTGCTGGCGGGATGCAAACGATGAGTGCAATGATGGAAATGTAGGCGTAAACATTAGTACTGTCCATGTCTACCTGCATCATGAAGATTAACATGGTCAGGTGTGTGTGATGCAGAGAGAGAGAGAGAAAGAGAAATAGATGTCAGAGAGAGAGAGATGCAGACCATAGCTTTCTTTGAGTAGATGCTCCTGTATGTAAAAGATATGTTGGAAATCATGGCGCTGATGAAACCCGTCCAATTGAATGAGAGCTCAGTAAGTGATGCCATGGATACACCTGGAATTTAGAAGGTCCAGAGTGCAAAAATGCTTTAACACTAGGTGACAACAATTATAATGGACGTTTACCACAAATCCAGATCTTTTTGCTACTAATTTGCCAGCTTGGATCATCCAATCAAATCTTGTGTAATATGGAAGTGCCTTTTTTTTTCTTGGCAGCAAGCAGAAAAAGTAGCAGGAAGAAATGCAGCCTACCAATAACAACAGGAGCCAGAGACAGCCAAAGTGTCAAGGGTATCTGTTGCCCAAGTATGAATTGAGAAGCGGACGCATTGAAAAAAGGCTCCAAAGCTGAAACAGGACAATCAATAGAGTCATGATAGCAGCTATATGCACACAACCCTCACGCTTCATATATACTCTCCACAAATTCGGAGAACTGATAAAAACCAGTTTATAATGCAACCATTCTTCACATTGCCCATAAAATAAAATATAATTGTTATAGATATATAAATTCCGTACTGTTTCAAGGAAACTACCTTTAATTGTGTGTGTGAATGAGACTGCAACTGCAGCAAATGAAACATTGCTCATGACATGGCCAAGGGCATGGCAGACGGCAACAGGGATCAGTAGCCTTAACAGGGTCGAGTCTATGGGCTGCACATCAAACACTGACATTCATCAACATCAAAAGCATACTTCATCAATTTTTTTCAAAACGTTGTTTGATACAGATAGAGTTGACTAGGATGAGCACAAGTCTAACATGGGCCTAGGCCCTACAAAGGCCTCAACAAACCCTGATCAAATTCACACATAAGCAATAAAGCAAAGAGTCTGGTTTACATGATATTGGTCTCATATAAGGGGCATGAGACCAAGTATTTCGGCCATTGGATTTTGATCTGAGAACAGACCATGCTTATCCGGAGCACCGTAGGATCTCAATGAAACGGCTATGACTTAAATGGGGCTGATACAAGTAGCATGAGACCGGTTAACTTTTTTGCTAAAGCAAAAGACTAGGAGCCCAACAGCACCATCAAAATGTAAACAAAGAGGCCCATGACTTACAGCGCGCTTGGGAAGGCCCACGGCCCAGCTAACCAAACAGTACACCACACCCACCAGCAGATGCACCACCGATACGAAACTGCAGAAATACCAAATTAAAACATCACATTCACCTCCCGTGAAACATGAACTCTTTTATCATATCATTATCACTCGTCTAGATTACAAATCAGAAACGAACAACAAATTAGTTCATTTTGAGAGTTTCAATGAAGACAATTAATGCGGCACGGAAGATCAAGAAAAATTTAACATGTATCAAGGCTCACGTGTAACACCTGAGCAAGGTGAGCCATCGGATCAAGATTCGCCAACGAGGATAATAGAGGGGGTGGCAAAGTGAATCCAACCCACCAATCCTTGTAATAACGAGCTCCGTCATCTTCAAATCTGATGGCTCGCGATGCCCGGCACACGGTGACACACATGCTTATAGGACTCATGATAACAGTATCTCAAAAAAATAGTACTTCATCTGTCCCCCAATAAGTGACCTATTCGATTTAAGTGTGCTACTCTTTTTTCTTTTTTAAAGTAAATTAAACAATAATAACACACTTAAATCAAAATGGACTATTTAATTTTTCAAAATGAACTACACTTGACCTATTTGGTTTGGTACTCCAAAATGAACTAAATAAGACAATTTACGTGGGACAAAGGGAGTAATAACAACAAGAGAGGCTATAATATGAGGGCATCGGATCTTGCCATATCTTCTTCAAAATGTGAGCAGTAGCTGATACTAATTTTTTAATAATGACAACAAAGAAAAGAAAAATAAGCTAAGAATGTTGAAAGGCACGTACTAAGGGTAGGGGAAGTAGTTGTAGATCTTCTTGTTAAGAATGTTGAAAATCACGTTCAAGAAGTACCTGCGCCATAAAGCTCACTTCGTTAATTAAACTAATTGAAATGTAAGCGCCATGCCGCACGGTGGCGCAATTCAGCCAAATTGGAGCTCAACCCTTACCACATGAAGAAGAAGAAGCCGGTGACCAGCGCCGGGTACTTCTCGAAAAAACCCGCCGGAACCACTTTGCCTTCCCTGAAACCACAAAATTGGAATTTCGTCAGCAGAATTAGCCGGAAAGTTGGCGGTATCTCCGGGCCGCGGAGTCGGAGGAAACGGACCTCACCCGGCGGAATCGCCATCGGCCGGAGACGACGACGCAGCGGCAGCGACGACCTGATCGCGTTTCTTCACCGCCGGCTCAAAAAGGAGCGACGGGCGGAGCTGCCTTCCCCAGATGAGGTTCCCGCCGCCGGAGACGGTGGTGCTGCGGAGCCTGGCCGGGACGAGGGCCGGAGCGGCGGCGGAGCTGGAGAAAGCATGGCAGGCGGTGCGGCGAAGGTGGAGGCCAGAGATTGAGGCGGCGCCGGCGAGTGCTCTGGACTCCATTCTCTTCTTCGGTGGAGATTGAGAGTGGGAGTGGCGGAGGAGTTAATGGTGCCGAGAAATGAGGGGTGTTAACGTGCGCCGCTGGGGCTGGTGTGCGCCGTAGGGGGGTCGCGAGCCACAGTGATTGCAGTTGGTCTTCGTTTGTTTTTCGCTGAAGAGGGGCGCGAGGGAGGGTGGCTTGCGTGGGGATTGGGCGCCTTATCTAAAAGGAGAGGCCAATGAGGCATGGCCTGTTCTGTCCATTCGTCTTCTTCCTCTCTTTTATCTTATTCGCCCTTTGAGTTCTTCCTTTCATTCATTGTGCAGTTAAATTGAATCTGCTACATAAAAAGAAATTACATTGAGCTAAATTTATGAATAATTGACTATTTTATATGCTAGAGTATATAGTTTTTGTAATGAGGTGTGTCTGAGTCCTTAAGACCCGACTAGAAGGGGTCGAACTTGTACAAGCCCCACTCATTATATGCACCGGGTAAATCGTGATATAATCTCTTGTAAATCCCAGGTAAGTGGCCAATAGAATCGGACTGTAAACTAAGGAGCTCCGCTTCATTGATTCTTCATACACGAAAAAGACGTTGATAGTGCATTTACTTTTTTTATATAGGTAGTGTAATTTACTTGACCATCCAATCGGTGACAAAAAGAAAAAGAAAATAGTCTGGGTTATGTATTTGATATGCCCCGTGTTGGCAAAAAAATTGATATACGCCTGACCCTTCATGTAGGGCAAACCTACCTGATACATGTATTGATAGGTGTCTGCACGATCATAATCATGCCGTCCAAAAACACCCTATGCATACCGATGTGCAAGCACCAGGCACATATAATCAATTTTGCTGAAACAAAAAATGAAAATTGCATGGTTTTGTTATGAATTTATTTCTTCTACCTGAAATTAAATTTTCCCTTAAAAGTGAAAGGGGTGAATGAACATTTTTATGATGTGTAAAAAATATGGTTGATATAGAATTTGTAGTGATTTTGGCATAAAAAAATCAAATAATTCCAACCACCAATTGGCCAAGAAAATAAAAGGACAATAAAAAACATATTCCCTCCATCCTTTCTAAGATGCTCCAATGTTGATTTTTATTAGATGGTGAAATCTCCAACTAAAGGGAGAAGAAAAGGTTCAGAATCCACCTGACTATATGGAGCATCTAAAACAGGTATGTCCTCTTTTCCAGATCGAGCATCTCAAACAGGACAGTATACAATATAAAATTCTATTTCGGACTCTTCACATGATATATTCTGGATTTGAAAAACCATTTATATGCGTGGGTTGCATCTACTAAAACCTACAGCCTGTTTGTTGCCAATAAAAAAGTACTACCACCCGCTATCTGCTCACTGGTAGTATATGGAAGTTAAATCTACGAATTTTTTTACTAGAATTTAAATAGAATCACGAGCTAAGGATCTAATGATCACGATCATGTGTCGAAGACATGGCCCCAAAGTGGATGGAAATGGAGAAGCCCGTGCAATCAATAAGGGGCCGTTTGGGGCATGTGTCGAAGACATGGCCCCAAAGTGGATGGAAATGGAGAAGCCCGTGCAATCAATAAGGGGCCGTTTGGGGCGTGATTATTGCAAAACATCCAGACTGGATTCTGGATAAAAACTGTAGCATTCAGGTGGATTTGTATATCCAGCTGAAACACGTCCTGAAGTGTTTCAACTAGATATATAAAATATCCAGATGCTAGAGTGTAGGAAAACATCCCATCTGGATGTTTTGCTTTTAATCACGCCCCAAACGGCTCCTAAATTACTTCGGCATACTGAAAAGACAGTTTTTATTTTATTTTTATGTGAAACATCCTCTCAAAGAGAGGCCATCCCAGCAGGGAGATCATACACAAGGGGCACCCTTAGAAACTCATGAGGCTCTCCAATCCAACATCTAGGGTGAGTAAAACATTTGGCTCGCCAGGCTAACACATGAGCCACCCCATTACCAGTCTTACAGATGTGATTGAATGCAACCTCAGAGAAAGCTTTTGATAGTACTGGACTCTCTCTTATGAAACAGTCAAAATGGCATACCCCGGCCTCACATGCTTGGAAACTATTAATCACAGTCAGGTTGTCCCTTCAAATTGAATCTTGGAAAGACCCAATTGGAGGGCCAATAGGATAGCATGCTATGCCGCAAGGATTTCAATTTCCTCTGCTTCCACCACCCTTTGTTCTCTACCGGAAAAACATGCTAGAACAGAGAAAAAGGCAGTTATAGCTATGCAAAGTTTTACAATTCCATGGCATTGTATTTGGTACAAATCTTTTTGTCGAGATAACAAGTAATCATAATCAAACATATCCTTTTTTATTAACTCCATCCATATCTTTTTTTATTAACTCCATCTAAATTCTCTTAATTCTCCCTCTCATTTGACATCATTTACATACATCTCTTCTAATCTTCTCGCAGGGCCATCCATTGGTCTTATTTGCATATACCTATACCATCGCAATCTACATTCCCTCAATTTCTCCCATAAAAGAGCTACCCCCAAACTCTCACAAATATATTCATTTCTAATCCTATCTCTCCTCTTTATCTCACTCATCTACCTTAGCATTTTCATTTCGGTTACATTCAACTTATTTATATGATTTTTCTTTGATGCCCAATGCTCCGCTTCATAGAGTATTGCAGGCTTAATAATTGTCCTGTAAAACTTGTTTTTAAGCCTTTTTTGAACACCCTCCTGAAGCTACCCTCCACTTTACCCACACCGGATTTATCCTATACACCACGTTACTATCAATATCTTCTTCTTAATAGATAATGGATCCTAAGGAATGGAATTGATCACACTTCAACACTTCTTGCCCCTTCTATTTCAACTAAAATTCTACCTTCCTTAAAATTAAATTTCATGCACTTTGTCTTAGTCCTACTTATTCTGAAACATTTTGATTCTAGAGCCTCCTACCATAATTCTAGTTTTGCATTCAAACTTACTTTACTTTCATCAATTAAAATAATATCATCTACAAAAAATATACACTAAGGCACTCTATCTTGTATATGTCTAGTTAGCTCATCCATAACTAAAGCGAAAAGGTAAAGACTTAAGGCTGACCCTTAACGAAGACCTACCGAAACCATCCTCCCCCCTCCCCTCAATTGTTCGTATGCCAGTCACAACCCCCTCGTACATATCTTTTATAATATCTATATAACTTTTTATGACTCATTTTTTTTCAAAATATACCAAATTAGCTCTCTCAGCACTCTGTTGTATGTTTTTTCTAAATCTATGAAGGTCATATAGAGGTCTTAATTTCTATCCATATACCTCTCTACTAACTGTCGTAACAAAAATATAAATTCCGTTGTTCACCTCTCTGGCATGAAACCAAATTAATTATCAATTACTTTTCGCAAACTTCCTTCTACTACTTCATCCAATAACTCCATATTATGCCCTGTAAGTTTTATACCTCTATAGTTTGTACAACTTTGGATGTCCCCTTTATTTTTTATACAAGGGCACGAGAGTACTTCTTCACTCATCTGGCATCCTCTTAGACTTCTAGATCTTATTAAACAAACTAGTCAACCAAGTTAAGCCAACACCTAATAGAGCCTTCCATACTTAAATAAAAATTTCATTGAGTCCTAGAGTTTTATATCTAGCTTCACTTACTATCTTTTTAACATCTCTTAAAATTAGCATATCTTTCTTAATTCTCTTAATTTTTATATTTTTGTCACTTCTTGAAGAAACACTTCCTTTTCCATGTTGAGTCTTTGAACTTCCTCACACCACTACCATGTTTCTTTCTTGACATCCTTTTTCCTCTTCACTTTAACAAGTATTTTTTTTCCATTTTTTTAATATAATTAGCCATGTTACCACACATTATGGCAAAATTAATCGACATTCAAACTCAAATCAAGAAACTCGTTGCTTCATTTCTTCGAAGATAAAGTTGCAATATACCTGTCTCTTTTCGAATTAACCATGATGAGCGGGCCTTGTATGCATTCCCAATCACTGAGTACTCTCTACAACATTGTTTTAACCAGCCCGACCTAGCCAGTCGAACCGAGTTCAACAGAACCCTTGAACCCGGTCGACTTTCCATACCCGTATTTGTAGTTATGGTTTTCTTGTCTAACCGGGTTAGCCCATGGCTACACCAGAAAAAACCCTGACACTGATCTGGATTGTTGATTGGATCATTTTAAAAAATACTGCTCTACAATGATAGACACAATATGCACATTTGCAACTTAAGAAAATGAAAATGCTACATAGGCTCGCACCCATGAAAGCTCGACCTCGCATAGCACTCACCATGATGAAGATGCAAGGGCCACGAGGAATGCACGTAGGCTTGCTCATCATGGCAAGCGTGCAGCAAAGCAGCCCTCAGCACGAGCTTTTGTTGAATTACTCCTAAAAAGAAATGAAATGCAAAATTGTTTACAGCTTACTCCATGGCATGGAAATTGAGAAATTACCAGCTAAATCATTTACCTTTCTATCTGAGATGCACAAGCGGCCACAAGAACTATGGCCAACTATATCCATTAGCGTCCATCTTGCTAGGGAAAAAATATGCAGGATCGATCTACTCAAGAGACATGCTTATTAGGAAATGACAGTAAGCCAAAACTAAGAGCCGAGTTCAAAGCAACTAATTACATATACAATTTGATCAAGTGAAAGCTGAATCTCAACTATAGTTAAAGAATCTAAATCTACAGGATTTGCCTCACCAACTTATAAACTAAATCAGCACCTAATTTCGGAACATACTACAAATAAGACTTTCCTTTTACCAATTGCTCCTTCCGTCTGAAAATATTATTAACATAAGGTTTTGCAAAATGAACTAACATAAGGTCATTTGGAAAAACTTTAGGCTAATTATAATCTTGAACAGAGGGAGTAATAAACTCGACCAGTATGCAAATTAATAAAGAATCACAGATATGATTCACATGATATAATTAACTCATCGTTATTATATTAACAGATATAAAAAGAAACAGCATATGAATCCCAACTCTTACCACTCACCCAAAAATATATTGAGCATGTCACCGTTAATAGAGTGATAACATAAAAAAAATTCAGATGAAAACTTTTAAAATCGCTTATTCACCTAACCTGAGGTCCTGAACATATTGTTCGCCAAACCAGCTTCATCCTTACTATTTGTGAGAGTCAGATATTCATCAAGCTATCAGGAAGATAAAGGGAGTCCTAGCATAGAATAACAATATACCGACATCATTCATGTGAAATAAGTAGCCTGTTCCCATTATTGAGAGAGAACCAGAATTGAATCTCAACTTTTACTACTACTCATCCAAATATACTGAACACATCACAATCAGTTGAGTGATTACATCAGAAAAATCAAGACTAAAGCTTTCAAAGTCGCTTACTCACCTAACCTGAACTTATTGGAGAGCTAGATATTCATCAAGCTATCAGGACAGATAAATTCTAGCATAGCATATACATTTTACCATTCTCATATTCACTCATATTACCACGTTATTGAAACTAAAACTCAATCATGAAGAGAAGAGGAACGCGTATTAAAGAGAAGAGACCCTGTATCATGAATTATCGCAAATGAACCAGTTTGATCCCACATTGAATTTCTTTTCAAGGAGATATTGGACAAAAGAATGATATTAATGATGCTCAATTGCCATTACTACGAGTCCACAACTAAAGAAAATTTCTCTTTAAACTACTTCAGACTCAAAACAAAACTTTTCCTTGGTCAATTTGCATCAACATTCATCCAATTGCAAACAAAATTGCCATAAAATCTTGCATATGATCAACAACAGCTGATCACAAACAAAAATCTATATACCTTCTCTCATCAGGAAACATTACAATCATAATCCGCCGCACAAATAATAATTGATTTTCATACAAGTATATAAACATAAGAGTATTTATACCAAAAACCCGAATTGAAATTCCAGATTTTTCTAACCATCCGCCGACTGGATCAACAGCAATCAGAATTTCTCAAAGACGAAGACGAATCATCGGCATCAACCCACTTCCAGAAATGCTTCTTGACGGAGATCGCCGCGTCCCCGCAATCCCTCTCCTCCCCTTCCTCCTCTGTCCAGAATTCCCCCTCCGGCAACCCCTCCACCAAGGCGTCGACCGAGTGGAGCACATAGCAAGCCGGCAGGCCCGGATACGACGACGAAACCCGCTCCTCCACCTTCTTCTTATACGACCCGGGCACGATGTCGATGCGCTTGCCGGCCACAATCGACCCGAGCTCCTCCCGGAGGGCCCGGAGCGCGGCGTCGAGGACGTCCTCGCCAGGCTTCATCTTTTCGGATAGCGGGCGGAGGCGTGGTCGGACGGAGCCGTCGGAGAGCTCCTGGTGGGACTCGAGGAGGGTACGGCAGGGGGCGGAGGGGGCGAAGACGCGGACGGTGGCGACGTGGACGGTGCGGAGAGGGGGGACGGAGTCGGCGAGGGATGTCTCGCCCTGGGCGATCTCGTTCCAGAGGTTGTGGAGGTTCTTGGTACCGGGCTTGAGGCCCCAAGCGGCGAGGGAGTCGGAGGGGAGGCGGGGGCGGAGCCAGTCGGAGAGGGACTGAGGGGAGGAGAAGTGGAGCGCGGGAGGTGGCCGAGACATGGAGAGGAGGGCGGCGGAGGAGGAGGGCTTGAGGTGGAGGAGGCGGAGGGAGAGGGCGGCGAGGCGGAAGAGGTCAGGGGAGGAGGATGACATGGACGCTGGAGGGCATCCTCGTCTTTCCTGTCTTTTGTGTTTGGTCGTCAACGAACAAGTATAGCTAAAGAGAGGAGTATCCAAGGAATCTCAAATATGTGTGCATTACAAAGTACAAACAAGTGAACAAAATCTCAGGTTTGGCACTTGGCTTGGAAAAATCTTAGGTTTTGTAACTGTGTCTACTAAAAAAAAACTTTGGTGAAAAATTATTGGGTGTCCCTTGCACACTACTACTCCATCTCTAGGATCGATGGCGCACACGCTTTACAGTTCTATTGATGCCGGAGATCTATGGCGCGGCCTGAATAAAGGTGACATGGTTGGGCCGTTGCACCCAATGATTTCTCCGGAGTTGGGGACTTAAAAATTAGGGGGTGGGTCTTAAAGGAGCATGTTCTATGTTTATGTCTTTTCAAATAAAAAATAAATTTGGCCTGCTACGTTTGTATGCGGAGCTGTTGGATGGAATCTGGAAACCTATGTGCGAGTTAGGGGCTGTTTGGGACGTAAAAAATTAGAAATATCCTCATTGAAAAAACCAGTTGGACTAGCTGAATTTTTGGGAGTAGAAGGAGGTGATTTTCACGATCCAAACGGTCTCTTAATCAAAGGGCGAATAGGTGATTTAAACCTGCCAGGCCCCTGTATTAATGGTTGCATTTTATCAAAACAAAAAAAGGGGCTGTTTAGGAGGTCATTTCCCACTTCATTTCCCATTATTTTCTACCATTTCCCACCAAAAATTATTTGGAAGATTTATATTTTCATTTACATTTAGTAGGTGAATTATCATTTTAGTCTTTTTCATTCCCCATGAGGACATTCACTTGTCAAATGGGTTTTTAAATGGGAATCTTGTGACGAATGACCATAATTATCCTTCCATCATTCATGTCTCCCTTTTGAATCCCCAAAACCTATGCTTCAATCATCATATAAAAATGAAAAACTTTTCTTTTCCTACAAATATCAAATGGCCTCCCAAACAGCCCCGAAATCGTATCAAAATCGATGACCATCAATGCCTGACCTCACAACATGTTTCAAGCTAGGGTGCAAATACTCAGCTCCGTTCGGAGTTATTATCACAGCATGGTTTTCCAAAATGAACTAATTTTTGATGATTTTAGTTCATTTTGGAAAACCTTTTTGGTGAGATTCATGAAAAATATATATCTTTTTCGAGATTGTGTTTTGAAATCCGTGTCAATTGAACTGGGACATTTTCCTAGGTGGAATCATGAAGCATTTTTTAATTTGTGGTACCTTGCTAAATTGGCTATTAGAAACTTACTATTGCTTATGTGATTATGTAACTTACAACCAAAATAAAACACGCAAATTTTATTGAAGATCAAGGTTAGTGTTTCATACGATGTTCTTAAGACAGATTTCACCCTTTAACTATGTTTAAGATGTATGAACATCAACCTCCAAGGATACTATAATCTACCACGGAGAAGAAGCATTGCAACTGGTGTATCCAGCTAACCAAAATGGTGCTACCACTCTCTTAGACCTTAAAACTTCATTAAATTTGCAATTGTAACTTAAAATGATGTGTAATTGCAATTTGGAATATATTTTTTAATAGATGATGGTAATGAGAGATTGAGCGGGGGAATAGTAACAAAGTCGATTTTGAATCATTTTGGTGGGGAGTCATTGCATGTGCGTTTCCTTACGGGAAAATTTCACAAAAGATTCAAGAGGAGGAAGAATACTGAAGACGAGAAAGAAACAAAGCAACTTTAGCGACGCCGCATTCTGCATGTGGCTCCACCGATAATAGGAGGGAGAGGGGAAACATGCGGGGAAGAGACGAAACTACTTGAGGGGGAGTTCGGGTGAAAAATCCTAAATCCCATTGGCAATTTCAAAAATAAAGACAAACGTACCAAGTGTAAGATAAACAAGTTTCCAAAAGCTTGAGCTTTTGGGAAATTTGGTTATCTTACATAGTATCTAGGTTTTAATCTCACTGAAGGCATTTATATCCCAATTATGTTCCATGTGCCGCGTTTTATGGACGCTTGTACGTGAGAAAGGATGTTAGAATATACAATAAATAAATAAAGATTTCCATTTCCTAACCGCTCTTTTGGGAAACTTAGGTATCTTACACCAAGAACTTGTACAAATATACAAAAACTCATGGATGCCCTCTTTCCATGCCTATATATTAATAAAAAATGAAAAACAAAACATATTTCACTAATTCCAGATTCATTCTAACGACGAGAGAGAGGGAAGCCACAAACAGCATACTGCAGATGACTCCAATCCCAACAGGCAATCCAGTGAGCATCTCCTCAGTCGGGAAATGATATTTGTACAGCAGATTCCTACACATTTTCCATACACAGCTGATGCCACATCAGTTCACCCATTCATCAGTGTGTATGGAAATGTGTAGGAATCTGCTGTAGGGTTATTCATTTCCATACACAGTGTTCCTACACATTTCCATACACAGTGTATTGTATGGAAATGTGTAGGAATCTGCTGTAGGGTTATCACTGCCCTCCTCAGTCTCCTGAGTTTGGATGGGATAGAAGCACTGCACCAATTTCTGATCAAACATTGCCACTGCTCCAAAAACCAACACAGACAATATAGCATGCACAAAATCCATAAACCTCAATCTATACATGCCTGCCTCCTCTGGAGGCATTGCATTGCATCCTCTGTAGTATCAAGGACCAACAATCCCTTGAAGGTTGCAAGCCCATATCGGACCTTCCCCTGGCATCCCTGAAGCTGTCTGTGAAGGAGACAAGGAAGCATGACAGCCCACAGAGAGCCACTAGACAGCCAGCCGTGGTCCGGCTCATGGAGGTACACTTGCCTTGGTTGGTGATAACTGGGGCTAGAATTTGGAAGGAGAGGACAGTCCCTGTGGGGAGGAGGTTGGCCAACTTGGCTATGCCCTTGAAGGTCTTCCTCACTGCCTTCTGCACTGGTGACTTGGTTTCCGTCCTCCGGCAGTGGTTGGTTCAGCTGGGGTGCCTCCTCTTCTACCTTAATCTCCATAGCATGCAAGAGATCTCTTTGTCTTTCATCTAATGCTTCTTTATGTGATTCCTACAGCGTATCTGGATGAGATTGTTGTGTTGATCATGTATTTTTAGGAGAGTTGGGAGGGAAGGAGGCTGTTTGGAGTGGTAGTTTAGTGAAGGAAGGGTAACTGATCAAAGGATCCCCTTTATATGCGCCCCCGGCTTACATGCATAGGCGTTGCAAGACATCTGATTTTGATCCGTCAGCACACATTTATACGAGTATGAAGGTTTAATCACCCGCCTGCCTCCTTGATTAACAAGTGCCATCGGATTGTGATCAGCCAGCTCGCAGCACCCAAACGCATGCTGACGTGCGTGAGCTTGGCGCACGTATTACCTTTTTCCTAACTGAAATAAGCTGAGAACGAGAGGAAATGCTTGACAAGAAATGCAGAGGGGAGTTTTGTTGTTTGCATAAGATGAGTTTTAAACGCCCCATGGGAGCTTTTGTTAAGAGGAAGGCGATGATCTCCTTACCAATTAGTGCTGGGAGAACTGAGGGGCCAAAAATGTTGGTGCAAATAAGTCCCACACATCAACTGGAATCTCTAGTTGAGCCTCAACTTGAAGAAAGAACGCCGGCTTAAAGGAAAGGATAGGAAAGTGGGATTAGGGATTCACGGCTTCTCCCCAATCCACGACCCAAGTCACCTAACCTGTTGGTAGCCTGACCCCGGCTCCATGACCAAAGTCAATGATCAAGGTACATAGAGGTAACATGGTACATAAAGTGCGTTTGAAAGTTGAAAACTCAATTTTCAGGGTGAAAAATCAATGTTTCAAGCTTGAAATACGTTTAGAAGGTGAAATGTGAAAATTATATCGACAAAAATTCGTCAACAAATTCCACTTTTCACCCTGAGAGATGTGAAAAACCTAAAATACACAATAATAAGCATCAACTGTGATAAAAATCTTTTACAACTAAAAGCCATTTATTGCACTCAACCCTCCTTTCAAGGTGAGGAATTTCCGCTGTGAAAAATTTTCGTCACAAATCCTTTTCAGCTTCCAAACGTACCCATAGTTACGTAGCATTAACATGGCCAGTCAGGATTCAAGAATACATTTCCCTAACCAGTTTGGATGGGGCTATAATCATTGTCGCATTATGCTTCAGTATTTCGCTGCTAAATAATAAATAGACTGCTTCCTGTTGAGAGAATGAGGACAGAACAAGGAGCACAACTAGAAACCAGTGTTTATATTTTAAATAAGATTCAAGATTAGGAGAATAAAAGGGATTGGGAGCGCCTCATTTTCCAATGCAAAGTGTAAGGACATAGGGAATCAAGGAAAACAAATTTCTTACATTATTATCAAGTACGGAAAACATAATATGCATGCTAAGTGCAAGGAAAAAGGGAACTAAACAAAATAATTTTATTAAATATTTACCAAGTACGGAAAACATGATATGCACCTGATGCCTAATTTACAGCATGCTCCTGCTATAAATATATACACATCACGAATTAAATACTGGGAGGGAGAAGAAATAGGTATATTACTACATACAAGAATTTGTGAGAAGGCAATGTGATCTATGTGTCAGCTTGCTCAGGTTTCACAGATGTTAATGTACCAGAAGCAGGTGCAGAACTGCCATTTTGGGGATATAGACAGGATGCTACTGCAGAATCACTGACAAACCCGACGTCGAAATTAAGTTTATTCCTACAGCTGATAAAAAAGAATCCATCAGGATGAAAGTAAATAGTATACAACATTAACCGAAAAACAAGTCAAGAGTTCGTGTGATTGGCTGGATTAGACATGACAGTTGAAAAGCCACTTCAAAAGAGGCTTTAAAATGGATGCATGAGTGCGTCAGGCAGAAAAATTTTGACTCACGCGCTCAGATTAAAAGAGGACTTTTTTACTTACAGGTGCATTAAACGGGCCCTTAGTATTAATATTAATAGATCAAACATACCTCTTCAAGCGGCTATTAATGGCTGAGAGATCTTTAGATGGGCTCTGATAAGCATGAGTGCTCTCTCCCACACAGGCGTAGTAACTCTTAGAGCTGGGAGATATCAACACATCCATCTATAAGAGCAGCAAGGATCAGTGTTGTTTAGATGCATGATCAATAAGTGACAGACAAAAAGGACACAATAAGAGAAGCAAGCCAAGCTAATCAAATACGACTGCAAATCAAGAACTAAGATGCAAGGGGTAAATACGACAGATAGTATGTTTTCGTGAATCCCTAAAAGAGCAAGACTGTTGTGCCACTTAAACAAGAGCAGTCTTAACGTTGTTGCATTGGCATTTATTGCGGGTAACAACTTAACATTGTTTCCTCCATAAAATCCTCTCTTTTATGTTCGCCAACCACCAAATATATGGGCAAAAAGCCAATATGTGAAACAGAAAAGGCATCTAGACATGCAAGAAAAAATTGAAAATGGTACGAAAAGAAAGACATACTGACAGCACATTCTTATGTTGACAGAGGACGCAGACTTATCATGCCATAAATAACAATCGGTAATTCTAATGTTACCCTAAAATGATCTGATTAACTAATTCTTCAGAGGCTGATATAATCGACAGCAACATTGTATCCACATCACCGGAGATATAATGCACCTTAAAGAATAAAATTAGGAAAATGAAAAACTGCTTGATTTCCTCAAGTTCAAGCTGTTCAAATAGTCCCAGTGTACGACCCCCCGCATTGTCATTTTATCAGATTAAATCAGGCGCAATAGAGACCTTAAAATGAGCGACATATATAGAAGATATCATAAACTCCATTTTTATTTATCTACCTCAAGGAGCGCCTTTTGGGCACCGGAGATATATCAGTCGGCCAAATATATAATATATTAAAGATGTATCGAAGATATATTGTAGATGCCATGTTAAAAAGGTTTTAAATGCATTTTAACAATCTAAGTGTATATAAGCAACTGTAAACATCAAAATTAATCTCAAATAAGTATAAGATCACAATAAGAGATTTATCCTACCTTTTGCTTACTAAATTATTAATTAAAGCAAGTATCCTGATAACTTGATTAAATGATTATTATATTTTATTTCTAGGGAGAGCAAAAAAGTAACACATTTCTTTTAAAAATTATTCCAGGTATTATGAGAAAGAATAAAAAAATTGATATTATTATCAAAATAAAAAAAATGATATACCACAATGATATAGAATTGCAAGACGGAATTCATATGGACCATTTAAATGCAACAAAAATATTTTCTAGAGCAGTTGTATATTGAAATTATTTATGGAGGGTGAATGAGTGATTATTTTCTAGAGCCTTTTCTTTTATTCATCAGTAACCAACCTGGATCTAATTACAAAAGGGCTCTCTAAAAGGTAATCTAATTGTTGTTTGTTATTTCACGTAATAGAGTTTGTACTCAGTGACACTGTTATGATTCCTAATTAGAATAGGATTAGGATACTTTCCTAATTTAGTTAATCCTAATTGGAGTAGGATTAGTTTATTACTTTCCTAGTTTATGTTTTCCTAGGCATGCTACATCTATTAGGATTTATTTCCTAGTTTGATTATATTCCTATTCATAGTAAAATTCAGCAATTGTAAAGGCTACATGCCTAATACTATAAATAGGGCTTTAGCCCTACTGCTACAGTACATGAATAGTGACGTGAATAATGATTTCAGAGTAGTGTTCCTTTGTCTCTTCCTTCTCCTCTTCATCTTATTTTCTCCCCTTTCACTCTATACTTCTCCCCTTTCATCCAACCTTCTATACTTAATCTATTGTATATCCTTAAGCATATTAAGGAGATACAACATTGGTATCGGAGCTGTTGGATTTCCTACAGTGGTAGTCGGAATAGGGGAAGCTGATTGCGACGTGGCTGAAATTGTGGTGCCTGAAATAGGGGCACAAACTGCCAAATGAGTTGCTGGTATGGAGGCGAAAGAAGTATCAGATTGGTTCAGCTACGACTGATCAAGCCGTTGAAAGAGTTTGGCCATTTGTTGATTCAACTCTATGCGGGACTCAGCCATGTTGATTTGCAACTTATCAACCTTGGCTTCGAGGGATTGAAATCGCTGATTCGTCGAGAGACACAAGGTCTAAACCACCATCTGAATCTCACAATATTTCCCCTCGAGTTGCGCCATAGTAGGGCCCTGAACTTGCCCTTCAACCTGCTGATCCTTGGAAGCACTTAATTCAAGGGGTTTCTCAGTTGAAACTCCGCTGGATTTTGTCATTGTAAGTCCCAAGGATCGATAGGCTCTCGATCATAAATTAGGATTAACTAAATTAGGAAAGTATCCTAATCCTATTCTAATTAGGAATCATAACAGACACATTGTACCTCTCAGGCATGTCAGTCATAGACTATGAAGCTAACATAAGAAAAAACTAACTTAAAGGGCTGGGCAGTCTGGGCTAACTTTTTGAGTAGAGAACTGTTGCAAAAAAAAGACTAGAGAACTGAAACACCAATAAAAACTGCCACATGAACTATTCCTTCCTGCAGCTGTCAGAATGATTGGAGAGGGTGCCAAAAAAAGCGGATGAGAAATAAGATCCGGACAGAAACTTTTAAAACATTCCCAATATAAAGTTAAAAATAGCAATATATCGCCAAAAAATCACAATACATTATGATATATCGGCGGTATCGCATCATTCACGTTTTCAATACTGATGATCGGCAATATATAAGGAATTACATGATATCTGTTGTAAAGGAAGACATCCAATAAATTTTTAGGCTGTGAATATATTGAACTAGCCAGTAATCTGGCGCACTTCTAATAAAAACTGGGTATTCGGGTTTGAAAAGATGGACAATGAGGAAAAAGAAAGGTATAAGAAGGATGAGAGATAAGAAAATAAAATGTTGATGGAAAATTTAGATAGAGGAAAGGGCAATAATCATTCACTAAGATATCCAATATATCATAGCTTGCTTAAATAGAAATCCAAACTATACAAATTAAGACATCACCCCACCAAATAGATGACCATATGTAAATTTCAAATAATTTAACTCTTTTCGCAATTTAAGATCCCTTGATTAGGAAATCATGGTTCATAATATAATGGTGGAAACCTAAAACCTTAAAAATAGGAAGGACATACCTTTGATGGACGTAGAGGGGACACATACACATTATGAATTGCAGAAACTTTCTTCGGAGACATATCAGGTACATTAGGAAAGGGTGAAAAGCTAGACAAGTCAGGGCAATGACCTGCATAGTAAATTAATACAACCTAAGCTTAACTTGACAGCTAAAATGCATTAACTTTGAAAGATAAACCATTCAAACTATAATGATGCATACCATCACCATTGTTATTATCTTCCAGGGCTCCATTCACTCTAAGAGCTGCTGGATTGGGTATGGTTTCCGTCAGCAAAGACTTTACCGTTGGAATAAACATCTCGTTGTAGAACGTAATAATGTCAACATGGTCTCGTGCAGATCTCTATATTTCCAAATCACAAAAATTTCAACACAAAAAACCTCAATGTACCTATTTTGAAAAAATATCAACAAAAAGAGGAATTACCCCTATGCGACTTGTTGATTGCCAATTAACATGTACACTGAAAAAAACTTGAGGTCTACAGTGAGGCTGTTTTCTATAATTGGAAATGATTTCCTTAAACGTCAGCATCAGTTTTGATATCTGCAAGTACAATAACATATTGAGGAGAAGACAGCAGATAGAAAAAGACTCGGCAATACAGAAGTAGACTGGCATATACCTTCGACACACCATATACGCCACAAAGAATTAGCTGATCGATATGCCGATTAAAGAAAATAGCAGTCTGCTGATTAAGCAGGAGATTGATAAAGCCATAGATATTTTCCATCACTTGCTGAGACAATTGCAGCCTTTCACATAAACTTTTAATTCTAATAGCTGCCAGCTTTAAAATCTACAGTGTGAACCAAGAAAGAATAGTTTAAAAAACAAGGTTAAACCAAGCAACATTAAATAAATGTGGCAACAAATATGACAACCACACAGGCATGTCTTAGGGAAATAAGTTACGATAAACAATATGTAAATAACAACCAGGAACAATAAATATACCTTTTCAAAAAAAACTTGGATTCCTGTCTCTGCACAAGTCTCTCCACCTCCTACTGAACTAGGACATGTAGGGCTATGCAAAATAAAATCAACAAATTGGAAAGAGAAGATGGAAGCAAAGATAGATGCACCACATTCATGTAATTATACAAATGACAAATAACTGAATGTTAAGTACCTTGCAAAAGCTGATTGCAAGGCTGGTAACAACTTTGCGTTTGGAGATTTGAAGGAATCCTTCACTGCAGATGTAGAGTTACACTGGGCAATTACAGTCCTCTGCTCACCACATAGTCTCTTTGGAGACCGAGTATCACCATTTTGATCTGCAAATCCGCAATACTAAGAGTTTAAACAAAACAAATTCTCTTCAAAAAAGCAGCTGCTGGCTCAACTAACTTAAGAGCTACTATCTCTAGGAATGCAGCTACTTAGATCACTAGCATCCCATAGCAAACAATAGAATGATCAATTGGGCAACCAGATCAGAAGGACTTGAAAAGAGTATTGGTGAGAAGGGCCAGCAAATTTGGGTTCATATCAATGTGCAGGCCCCTCTACTTGTTAAATTTCAGGAGTTGAACTGGGACGAAAGCTTCACAAGGTTACAATGAATGGCTCACACAGCAGAATGGGTCAAAACTTCACAAAACCATGATGCCCATGGCCTGCCAGAAGCCCCCGCCAGTGCACTCCACCACATACAGTTATCATGAAGCCTATTTTTTCAAAGGCCATCTCCATAGATAAGAATAGTCTTGTGCTATAGTGGACATCAGAAAGTACAATTCATTAAGAAAACCACCGAGTGTCATAACACATTAAAGTTTTATAACAAACCACTCAATTTCCGTCCTATGTCCCAATTGAACATGCAACTTGTCATGAATGAAAATAAAAAACACACCTCTTGAAATTGGCAAAGGAAGCAGTGGAGGCAAGCATCCATTTAAAACATTATGCTGAACTGCAATTGCATCTAGTGAAGGCATTGGCTCTGCAAGTAATCCCTGTCGGCTTATCTCTGCAGCAAGATTTGGCCTTGCAATAATTAAGGAATTATACAATGATGAACCCTTTTCCCATGCCATACTCTCCAGTAGTCGTTCCTCAAGAGAATTAAGGTGTCTTTTCAACTCCCGCGGAAGACTCCCTTCATGTCTGACAAAGCTTTCAATCACTTTGCTCAAATCAAAAGCTGTTATACCAGTTTTTTCCAGTACAGCAGGAAACAATATTGAAGTTGTTTTGTAAGTAGCCAAAATAAGTTCTGCAGAACAAGCTAGCATGCACCTATGAAACCTCTCATTAGATAACAATGATGTCAGGTTATTTCCATGCAGTAGCTTGGATTCTGCACTACAAATTGCCTCCAGGACTCTATAGTAAAGTTTCAAAGCTTCCATTTTTCTCTCGTCTGCCCAAATGCTGTCCATAAGGTTTGTGATGTGCAAGCTTCCAGGAGCAGCCTGTTCTCCATGGCTACTTGGAAAGATTGCTGCAAGTATTACATGAGCTCTATACACAACCTCGTGAGTAACATCCCTGTCGCATGACGAGAAGTAGACTTCCAATGCTGCAGAAGGTTTGGAAGGAAGTGGAGAAATGACAGTCCGAAGCCACTTCACAGTAGTCATAGCTGTGCTTACTGGAGTTGGAGCCATTTTTAAGTTAATGCCACCTAACTTACCATTAGCTGGTGAAGCCGCAGAAGCACGTAAAGGGGTCCGAGGACATACTGCACTCTTAACTGGAGATGATAATGAGTCGAAGTTCCTCTGCATAAGTGTAATACAAAGTGAAGAACTAATTAGTACAAATATGCTTCAAAAAATATATATATTATTATTATTATTAATATTATTATTATTATAATTATTATTATTATTATGCTTCAAAGAAATCAAAATTCACAGTCATACCTTAATCCCAGAAAGATTCATGGAACCTCCAGAGAAGCTTGCAGGACCAAGCAAACTTTCATCCTCATCAATAAACATTCTTTCATCTATACCACTTTTGCTAGAGAATGCATCACTGTAATTCTTTTCCAAAATGAGTAAGCTTGATGAGATCGATTCATTGTTCATTAAATCTTCAAAATAGAACAAACCATCTGCAGTGCCACAATATAGGAAGATTAAGATCCAATCCTATGAAGCGAAGAAATGAGCCACACAGGTTACGTAATTGGGGAAAAGTAGGAGTTAAACTAACCTGTGTTGATGTCATCCAGGTTCTCAGCCTTATGTTCTGAAGCTAAAGAAGGCATTTTCTTAAAAATATCCATTACCAATCTTTTTGCATTTTCCATTGTTTTCTTCAGATCATCTTCTGAGGTCTGGTAGGTTTCACAGAGAGATGAAATAAGATCTACCCCTTTTTCAGATTTCTTAGCTGAATCAAACAAATTGGAAAAGTCCAAACAGTTAGAACATATTGTTCAAGAAGGTCGCAAGGGAAATTCTTAGTGCTCTTTATTTGCTCACTAATTTCTTAAGATAAAAGGATGAAGCAACTACCAAAAAGAGAAACGTCATTAAATGAAAAATTCCTAAAGCGAACAGGAACGTGAAGAATCAGAAATCCCTGTCATAAAACACACAAAAGATTAGTCATTTCTTGAAATTGATGGTCAGCTGACTCATGTCAGCTGAAATATTAAAGCAAACACCTCAGACTATGAAACTAACCAAAACTGAGACGAGCCCAGTTGCACAGGTCACCAGATCCTTAAACCTACTAAAGACATGAATCCTCAGTAACAAAAACAGCAGCCAGCCAAAACGGTGAAACTCAGGTACTTGTCCAGTACTTCCAGCAAAGGCTTGATTGACAGTATTTCTCTCACTTCTCAAAAAGAATTTTCGGTATGCACCTTTGTAGAAACTGACCAAAGAAGCTAACAAAGTTTTATCATACAATTCTGAATAGTGAACGTAAACTAAGTATCTCAGATACATGTAAGAAATATAAAAAAAGAGCTTCAACTTTAATTCACTCGAAGAACTTGCAGAACAAGAAGCAGTAAAAAATCCAATATGCTGTGGAAATTTATTGCATTGGCTCATAAGGTTGTCGAAATGACAGGAACATTAACATTACTATTCGATCTTTCTATGAGCCAACACGGATTTACATCCTGGAAAGCTTGGCTCCATAATGCTAATCGAGGGACAAATCACAAATTTTGGTTGGCAGACTAGTAAGGACAACAAGCACAGCCATCTCGCATAATGGTATTCCAAAAATTGAATGCAATCCATACAACCCAGTTGGGAATAATCAAAATCTAATTCATTCTATTAAGGATCTTGATATCTGCTCCCAACAACTTCTGGAGACATTAAAGAATGCAATTCTAAGTAGCAAAAATAAGAACAATAATAACACAACACTGAGAGTAATAAAAATAACAACACTACAGATGCACAAGGTGTCAAGTGGTGCAGCAGACTTACTTGCTTAAAATAATCAACTGCCAAAGGTCTTCCTGAAACTCTTTAACCTAATTATAAATACAAATACAAGAACATATTTAAAGCTGACAATATAATGTATCAATTAAAATCGAGGAAGAACAGATACGCCAATTTGGGTTACATATCCACATTCTGCACTTACGCAGCGAATATGTTCTTGGCCTGATCATCGTAGTTGCTTCATCCTTCAGGCGCAAAGTTCTTTGCTTTTTGCTTGATTAAGACAGAAGGGTTAGAGTTGTATCCCACAGGTCTGACGGCCATTTGGAAAAGATGAAGAGGATGTGAAAAATCAAGGGAATTTGATAGGGCTTGGGGTTTCTCAAGTTTCTCTAAGACAGAGAAAACCAGCATCAAGGAGATTAATGCCAAACGAGCCCAGCGTACAGCTCTAGAATCTTCCCCTGTTTTTTCTTCTCTTTCCCGCTTCTTCTTTTTCATCATTTTTCCAGTCAATTGATTAATTCTCAGTTAATATCGATGGTTGGGCCTGACTAGTCTACCGGTAGTAGCTTTTTGGTTTTACCAGCATTTTGATGTCTTCCATAGTTTGCTTCTTTGAACTTTTTGTGTACTTATTATTTGTTTTGACACTTGGAGCTAACTACCTAAAAATATGTAAAAAATATCATTTAAATACTCATAACCCCCTGTATAATAGCTTGATTTTTAACGCGTACCATATTGTACCCGTATCCATTAACCGTATAAGTGCTCCCTCGATTTATATAAATTTTAGACAATTAAAAAGTACCTCAAGTCTCTTCTGCCAATCTGCACCATACATGTTGCTCAGGACATGAGCTGCCCTCAGAAAAAACTGAGGCATCTCCCTGCAGAACTCCATGACACTGCAAAAGAAATTAATTCGCAAAAATTTAACGAATAAAAGAGAAATGAGTAGCCCATCAAATAATAGAGTTGAAATTCAGATGCAGATATACAAGTGAATTGTTCTAAAAAAATGCTTACTTGAGCTTGTTGGCCCTTAATATGTTGCCAAAATTTAATTCGCCGCTTTTTCCGTCCTGCTCTTCCTTAGACACATTCGTAACACTTAATCTCCTCACAGAGAACAGAACACATGCAAACCAGAACCGCTCTATTTCCTCCGCCTAAATCAACAATAAAGAAAATCAAGAAACATGAAACAATAGCTTCATAGAATCATACACAAACAACTTTTTAGCCAAAGCACAGAAAAAAAATTCTTAATTTAAAGTAAATAACAAAGGCATCCAAGGAAGAACGTACAGATCCGCCTCCAATGGAGGATACAAACGCAAAAAGCATATTTTTCGACTGTTGTAGCAACCGCAACGCTTGTTTGTACGTCTCGTCATCAAGCGATAGCCCCGACTACAAACATCGGCCAATTTTAATACACAAAACATAAAATTAAACAAATTGACGGCTAAATACAACAAAATTCAGACCTTGCAGAGATCTTCGAATCGAGCTTCCAATCCCCCATCCCCAGGACGCGAATTCCCAGCACAAACCGGATCCTTGCCGTTCTCCATAATCGCCAAACCAGGACTCATCATTTCACATCAATTCCTCCCCAAACCCTACTTGATCCACCACCATCGCACAAAATCCAACCCGGAAAAATTAAGAAAAAATCCCCAAAAACCTCCAATTCCAAATTTAACAGTAAAAAAGCCTCAATCTATCCCTAAATCCCGATCCAACGCGGGGGGGGGAAGCGCAAAATCAAAATCCGGCGTCGGCGAGCTGAAATTGCGACGAAATCAAGCCGGAGGAGTGGGCGCGAATTAGGGTTCCGGCGAAGCAGATCTGGCGAAGCCAAAACCCTTGGGTGTCTTTGGATCCTTCCCTCCCTCGCTTTTTAGCGCGGGAAAACAGGCATGCATGATGGCCATGCATGCGTGTGCCATCATGCCGGTTCATATCATCATGGTAGTAGCCAATGGAATGGCGACGCGTGGAGGAGAGGTCAATTTTTTTTACCGCGAAACGGCTGGAGCGAAAATCCTACCGTTAGTTTGAACGGAGATCGAGGACTCTTTCCGCAGACGGGGCACATGTTGTGACTTGTGAGCCCTGCGACATTTGTCGTTTTGTGGATGGCACGTGTGGAGAAGGCACCACACGTCAGTCCTGTCGTGGGGCCTCGGATTCAGTGATCTCGAATCGGCAAAGTTCGACTGATTCTGGGACTCTGCGTAGGCCTGTATATTCCAAGGGCCCGTATGGGGCGTGATTAAAAGCAAAACATCCACATAGTAGCATCTATGTTTTTTTCATATCCAGCGTGAAACACGACCTCAGGTGTTTCAGTTGAATATATGGAAAAAACATGGATGCTACAGTGTAGCAAAACATCTAATGTGGATGTTTTGCTTTTAATCACGCCCCAAACGGCCCCTAAGTAGTTCATAGGGGCATTAATACGAGTAATTAGTGGAATTTAAAGTATTAAATTATGTGAGATGGCAGATGTATTCTATTCTTCTTATTTTGACTACATTTAATTTATCTAGATGACTTCTTTTTAGTATTCAACACTTTGATCTATAGAGTATTGTAGGCATAATAGTTGTCCTACAAAACTTGTTTTGAACCATTTTAGAATACGTCTATCGTACAAAACTTACGAGGTTATTTTCCACTCTACTCACCTTGTATTTATCGTATGCACTACATTCTTATCAATATCTCATTCTTTATTAATAATGGATTTTAAGTAATGGAATTGATCACGTATTGACATGTCTTCCCCATCTATTTATATCTATAGTTCTACATTCCATGAAATTAAATTCCATTCAACTATGTCTTGGTACTACTTAATTTGAAACTTTTTTTATTTTAGAAACTCTCTCTATAATTCTAGTTTTGCATTCAAACATATTTTACTTTTATTAATTAAAACTACATCATCTGATAAAAAATGTACACTAAGGTACATTATCTTTCGTATGCCTAATTAGCTCATCTATAATTAAAGCGAAAAAATATGGGCTTAAGGATGACTATTGGTGAAGATCTACCGTAACCGGGAACTCTTTGGTCCCTCCCCCCCTTAATCATTTGCATACTAGTCACAACCCTTTCATACATACCCTTTATAATATTTATGTAATATTTTATGACTCTCTTCTTTTTCAAAACACTTTAAATGAACTCTCTCGACACTTTGTTACAGTTTTTTTCCAAATCTATGAAAGTCATATAGAGGTCTTGTTTTTCATCCTTATATCTCTCTACAAACTGCCGTAACAAAAATATAGCTTATGTTGTTAACCTCTCAGGCATGAAATCAAATTGATTATTAGATACCTTTCACAAACATCTTTCTACTACCCTTTCTCGTAACTTCATGGTATGCCCCATAAATTTGATATTTTTATAGTTTGTACAACTTTGGATATCCCATTTATTTTTATACAAGGGTATGAGGGTACTTCTCTTCCATTCCTCTGGCATCCTCTTAGACTTCAAAATTTTGTTAAACAAACTAGTCTAGCAAGTTAAGCCAACACCTCACAAAACCTTCTATACTTTAATAAAAATTTCATCAGGTCCTAGAGTTTTGGCGTTCTTCATCTTCATTAATATAACTCCTACCTCCTCTATAAAGAATCTCTTAAAATAAATTATCTCTTTAACATGACTAGACTAATATATTCATCCAATGACTACAATTTTAATTAATAAATGCTCAAAATATTCACACCATCTTTCCCTAAGTTTCTCATATTTTACTAGAACCCCTTGCTCTTCGCACTTATACATCTAAGTTGCTCTAAGTATGTATTTCTTTTATCTCTTAACTTGACAATCTTATATATGTCATTCTTCCCTTGAACGTCCCTAGCCTATTACTCCATCCGTTCTAAAATATTGTGTATATTTAGAAATTATCAATGTTCCGAATATGCTGTGTACATTTGGCCCAATTCAAGTGATTTCCTCTCCCTCCCCTTTTTCTTCTCCCCTTTTCCTTTCTTCTCTATCATTTCTCCCAAACTCACTCAGCTGTTGAGAGCAAACGAAACCTAGGATATCTTTCCAGCCATCGACCTCCTAGCTAAAGGGGCGACCTCTTCTGGTGGCCAATCAACGAAGGTATACTTCCCTGCCACCATCGATCACGATGAGGTTCTCCTCTCTGCAATGACAGTTGGTGGTGGAGATTTCGCCCAACTTCCTCTTTGCCTTGCAGTTTTTCACTGTTGATTACAACTAGTAAGTAAATTGTGGTTTTTTTTAGTTTTGTTATTGGTAAGAGTGGTCAGAGGACTGGAAGTTGTGGGCTGCCCAGAAGACGATTGAATTGGTGGCCATGGTTCAATTTGCCTCTCCAATGTGAAGAAATTCAATGGGGACTTGGAGGACATGTCTCTTATTTTCTACTTCTTCCTAGTTAATCAAAGCTAATAAGCTACGTCGTTAACCGATCGACGGAAGCCCCTCCTCTTCGTGCTCTGCCTCCAGCAGTGTTGCTTTGCAAGTTCTCCACCTCTAGTAGATTGATTATTGTCTCATTTGATTGAATCTAACTAGTTGTATCATATGCTCATTTACTTGTTTGATGAAATGCAACAATGAAAATTTATTTTTAACATAGTACATTTTTTATTAACAGTTGGTGGAGTATTTCTTGTCTTCCATTGATGCATGTTGCATATAATTTTACCCATAAACCATTTTGAGCAATACTACAACAAAGGGGGAGGTCACGTGACTTTTTTATGGGCCCCACAACCCAATAAAAAAAAACTTTTTATGAAATATACACAATAATTCGGAATGGAGGGAATATATTACAAGATCCATGACTCTAGTTATGTGTAAATAAAATATTATAGGTGACTATCCGTAGTTGCCCGTAAAATTTAAAGATGTGTACAAAAAAGAGGAAAAACAACAAATAAGAAATGTGTAAATAAAATATTATAGGTGACTCTATCCGTAGTTGCCCCTAAAATTTAAAGATGAGTACAAAAAAGAGGAAAAACAACAAATGAGAAATGTGTAAATAAAATATTGTAGGTGACTATCTGTAGTTGCCCCTAAAATTTAAAGATGAGTACAAAAAAGAGGAAAAACAACAAAACGCTAGAAGGAGGGCTTGAACCTCCGACCTTGTGGTTAACAGCCACACGCTCTAGCCAACTGAGCTATTCCAGCTGTGCTTTGGCATGGCTAATTTAAAATTTATAAACAGTTAATCACCGGCACTGGGCCGTCAGATTAGTGGGGCCCACATGATCTGACGACTTCTTACCCTACAGCGCAGAATAGCCTGACTCCCAGATAAATTTGGCCATTATATCCTAGTCCGAATCCAAAGTAGAAAAATGTAACTTACTAATCATATTTTAACCTTTATATATACAACTTGATTTGCATAAGAAAAAAGCACTTGTGTCGGATGGCGTATTTTGGATAATATGCGGGCCGCTGCTCGTGAGCCGTTTAAGACATGATATCCCGCCTATTCCCGATATTAGAGGCATCGTGTGCCTTCGAGGCACCCTTTTGCAAATCAACGACACTCAATAAATTCAGCCCGTTGTGATATTGGCCCAAATAGCACACAATACTCTTATATATAACCATAGCACACAATAATCATAAAAATCACTGATCTTCCCTGATTCAATGTGCATCAACCACAACTCCAACTTCTGCCACCACAAATAAGGCAAAGGCCCCTCCGTCCTCCCCTCCACCTCGCCGCGGCGCCTCCCCTCCGCGACTGCCCCCTTCCTTCCCCCACCCCGCCGCTCTCCTCCTCCACCCCGGCGGTCGCTGCTCCTCCTCCACGGACCTCGGACAGATGGCTGTCCGAGGCCGTGTCCGTGGCCGAAATCCACGGACAACTCATCTCGGCGTGGACACGGCCACCAAATGATTGGTTGATTTTTCTACTTATTTACTCGCAATCGCACGAGACTACGTATAGACTAGTGGTAACGAGGTCGAACCCAAAGGACTTGAAAGATTAATCTAATTCTAATGAAAAGATTGAATTTTAATGATTTATTTAACTAAAGAAAATAAACTTCAATAAGAAATCAGATAATGAGAATATCAAAGCGTCGAATCCACCACTAAACATGCAATTACTACTCTCAATTATTATCTCCACAAATTGATAAGATACAGTAATTTATGTTCTTGGCCGGACACACAAATTACCAGTGAATGAACTACACGTTCTTGTCCAGACACGAAAAATTCATCCACTATAAATTAATATAACTAACTCTATCCTTGGCCGGGCATAGAATTAATCATAATCCCGTTATTATCTAGACACAGGATATATCAAGATCAAATTCTATTAATCATTCATTAAGTCTCGGTCAAAGCACTTAAGAGGAACAATAACGAAATCGCATTAAGCATAAATAATCATTATCAACTTTCACTAAATTAAACAAATAAGAGTAGCAAATACAAATTTAGGGCTTCATCTAGCCTTGATAAGAAAACTAGCCAGACATAGAATAAGAGAAAGAAATAGCCTGATTTGTCGGATTCATTGAAACACTGCTCACAAAATCACTATTCACAGTACTGTTCACAGAACACTGTTCACAGCACTATTCATCGTCTCTCCCAATTCGCAGACACTGTAGCAGTTGAAATAGTGGTGCAAAATCCGGCCAAAATCCGGCCTTTTCCTCTCCTATCTTCTTCTTCTCTTCCTCCGGCGAATACCTTGTCGAAATCCGGCGTGAACAGCACCCAAAGGCTCGGTTTTTCCGGACGGAAGTCCGCTCTGTTTTTCTGCAAAACCAGTCTCTGTTCTCCTCTTCTTCGCTCTGTTTTTATAGATATCGAGAGAGAGAGTCCTCTTCCCTCTGCTTCCTCTTTGAGATAAGCCCAAATCCGTCGCGAAACGAAGCACAAATCTGTTTTGAAGAAGAATCCCAAATCGAACATGACTCTGCTTTTTTTTTCCGTTTCCTAATTTGAGCGCGATTTCTCCTCTTTCACGCCGGCCCGCCTTGCTTGCCATCATTCTGCAGTCGCCGTCTCTCCGTCGTCTTCTCCAGCTCCGGCGCCGTCAATCGACTCATCTGTTATGCCGCCTGCACGAGCGCCGCTACCGTCGCTTCTTCGCTGCCTCGATCGTCGTCTCAGCCCAGCCCCGCCGCCTCGCTCAGCTCACCGCCGTGACCGTCTTCGTCGAGAGTTGCCGCCGTCCGCCGTCCGCCGTCCCAGCTCCGCTTTTCCGGCGAGCTCAACAAAACAGAGCTCCGCTCTGTTCTGAAACAGACGAAAGCCCGAACGCCCGAGCTTCGGCTCGGGCCGGGTTTTTTTATTTTTTTATTTTTTTTTATTTCATCTGAACCGGCACTGAACCAGCCGGTTCAGCGCTCTTTTCTTTTCCTTTTTTTTTTCTTCTTTAAAACCCGTCGTCATAATCTCAGCCGCCGGATATAATCTGAACGGATCTTCTCTTTCATTGTGTCTCTTTCGCGCGCGATATTTCAAATGCTCATAACTTTTTGCTCAGAACTCCGAATTGCGAACAGTCAGTGGCGTTGGAAAGCTGACTTCGTGAACTTTAACATGAAGCTTAAATCAGTTCCATCAGAGATGTGCAATCGAAGTAATTATTATTCAATCATTTGAGACGCGTTTTGCCCCATATCTGCATTTACTCTTATTTCCTACAAAAACCAAAAACTATATTAAAGTAGCATAAATTCTAAACAAACACTAGCAGAAACATAAGTTTAAGAGATAATAAAATGTATATTTTATGTATAGATCACACCCCCAAACCTATATTTTGCTAGTCCCTAGCAAAACAAAACAAAATAAAATCAAACAAACTAAGGAACTAATGCATAAAAGTAAACACCACTTTCGTAGGGAACACGATTGCATTGAGCGTATGCAACAAGCCGTTAAACCTATGGGTGTCCCCAGTAGGACGAGTGTTGTCTCGTGAGGGTTTGCAGCCATGCTACCCACAAACATGTATTTATGAAATTAACCTAATTAACCTAAATGTAAAAACAAATCAAAAACACTGCAAAACAAACAAACCTATTATCCCGACAAATGCCAAATACAATGCATAAGAGAATTAACCACACGTACTTGGTTCATAATCAACAGGAAAAATAGAAGCCCTCAAGTAAGTGGTTTTATTCCACACTTTCATCTTGGAAATTTCTGCTCAAATATTATATAGCGTGATAATGTAAATAGTAAAAGTGTAGAACATTGTAGCAATACATTCTAAATTTCTGTTTTACACATATCCAGTGTTACCCATTAACCAAAGAACATCAGAATCTACATAGTCATCCCAATCTTTTGGTTCATGATAGCACAGATCTGCGCGCCTCCTTCGGGTCCAACATTCTAGATTTGAGAGGATAATACACCACAGACTTCTTTTTTTTTTTTCTTTCTTTTTTTTTTCGCTAGGACTGTGTAAGACCTGACTTCAAGATGCTTAGGTTTAGCAATGACTCAGGCCAATGACTCCCAGCCAGTTGGCTTAGGGCATTAGGTTTTAAGAGACCGCTTCGGGCCCGAGCATCAGCCTAAGTTAATCCTATAAAGTCAAGCAGCCCCCTTTCTTTCATTTTGTTTTTTTTTTTTTCATTTTCAGCATTAATATTTTCAAGCAATCTTTATTCCGTCCAGGTTGTATTATACTCTCAACCTATTTCCGATTCCAGCCCTTGCCATAGCCAAGTAAATGGTCTATCATGATCTTTTAAGCTCAAAGAACAACTACATATCACCCAATGACTCTGACTAAAGACATCCCACTGAAGATTAGTATTCAACAAATCTCTAGAGGGTATTACTTTATGTACTAGTGTGTGTAAGTGAGTTTTCTTAGTTCAAGCACCTGATCCAAGAGGACTGTAACAGAAAGATACTGCTCAGTTAAGTTCTCTATCCTCCAATATACTTACTCACACTTCCAATGTAAATTAATCACTTAAGAATTGTAACATGCATCATCACGGGATAAGCTATCAAAACCTAAGAAAAATACTAACAAACAACCTAAAAACTATATATTTTTTTTTTTAAAAAAAAAATTTTAATTTTTTTCGTTTTTTGAAATAAATGAAAATATATGATAAACACTTCTTTTCTACACCCCCAAACCTAAACTAAACATTGTCCTCAATGTTTATCAAAATAATACTACAATAAATAGTAAAAGAAAAGGAGTGAGGAAGGAAGTCACCTGAATGGAGAGCCTCATAGTAGATGTAAAGCATGAAACACATAAGCGAAGAATGAGGAGATAATATAAATATAGAAAAATTAAATACACCCCCAAACCTCGACGGTAGAATCCCCACACAGGTAAGAATTAACCTACAATAAAAATAAAAATAAAATAGAAAACAAACAAGAACATAAAATTTGGGTTGCCTCCCAAGAGCGCTAAGTTTTACGTCTTCAGCCAGACATAACCCCATCAAGTCAACCTGTATCAAGTAAATGATTACCCCACACACTCCTGTCCTTAGTACCTAAGTACGGATCATATCGTGAAATGAAAGGGTGGAGTGGTGGGCGGGTAAGCTTAGGGAATAGAGGCCTGTTCATTGGCCATTGAAAGAGGTCATAAGAGAATTTCAAAATGAATGGCTCCTCTTCCAAATCACCCAATTTGGCCTTAGTGGCCTTCTCTCGTAGCACATTTTGGGGAGGACTCTCAAATAATGGATTGACTGGGCAATCGATAGAACACTCTAAGTCACGTTCAACAATCAAAGGGGAAGGTTGGTCTAGACATTGTATGAGTGGTGCTTCGGGAACAGAAGGTTCTGTTAATATTGTCGTAGACGGTGACTCCCCAGAGATAGAAGATTTAACAATTGGTTCTAACGACTCATTCACTTTTTCTTCAATTTCCACCCCTCCTTGCTCATTTCCTGAATTACATCCAACCTTATTTTCAAATTTATGTGCACTCCGAAGGGTTGTAACATTTTGAACATGGTTAGGGGAAAAACATATCCCCTCTTCAACAAATTGGCCCATCGGGTATTGTGATTGGATAGGTAAAGTGTGTACTTCATTACTATCACCCCATGCACTACTATAGATCCCATTTAGATTATCCAACATGGACAAAACCTTATCTTCAAAGCTAGGATTCCATGTGGGTTGGGCATTTTGGGGTTGGGGTTGTGGTGGTACAGGGCATGACATTCCTTGTAAGGGTGGATTAGTGGTTGGTTCAAACATTGCCCTTTTGTTGAGATTGTGCCAAGAAAAATTAGATTGATCCTCCCATCTATAAAGACCTTGGGCTGCATCTACATGATCGCGCACCAATTCCGGATACTCATGGGCCGAAGGACACTCCACTAAGGTATGAGTGGGGCTTAAACAAATGGCACATGATTCCAAAATAAAAGGGGTCATGGGTTGTAGGGAAGATATGTTACTCCCAAAGTTAGATTGATTTTCCCACCCATGGTTATAAGTATCAAGATATGAGTGACATGGAGGGAATGACACTTCAAAGGGAGGGGAAGTAGGTGTGTGTGAGGAATAATAATCATTAAAGTACATATATGGGTTATTATGGCTAAATTCATAGGAAGGTGAAGGCATTTTTTTTTTCTTTCACCACACAATCACCAACACCATAACCACACTATCACACATCCACAACACAAATCAACCCTAGATATCCACGACTAACACTGCATGCTTTCACAGAAATAAAAAAAAAAAATATTAAAAACATCCAAATCTACTTAAAAAGAAAGGTTGATAGATTGCAAACGAGGGGAAGGAGTGCCCTTTCCAACGTCGGCGAGTTCCAAGTGTCACTATCTGCCTCTCCAAATTGACTCCTACAAAGACAAGAAAATCAAGTATCAAAATCCTACAAGAAAAATCTGAAACTAATTAGAATTAAATTAAACCGTTACCAAGTCCCCGGCAACGGCGCCAAATGATTGGTTGATTTTTCTACTTATTTACTCGCAATCGCACGAGACTACGTATAGACTAGTGGTAACGAGGTCGAACCCAAAGGACTTGAAAGATTAATCTAATTCTAATGAAAAGATTGAATTTTAATGATTTATTTAACTAAAGAAAATAAACTTCAATAAGAAATCAGATAATGAGAATATCAAAGCGTCGAATCCACCACTAAACATGCAATTACTACTCTCAATTATTATCTCCACAAATTGATAAGATACAGTAATTTATGTTCTTGGCCGGACACACAAATTACCAGTGAATGAACTACACGTTCTTGTCCAGACACGAAAAATTCATCCACTATAAATTAATATAACTAACTCTATCCTTGGCCGGGCATAGAATTAATCATAATCCCGTTATTATCTAGACACAGGATATATCAAGATCAAATTCTATTAATCATTCATTAAGTCTCGGTCAAAGCACTTAAGAGGAACAATAACGAAATCGCATTAAGCATAAATAATCATTATCAACTTTCACTAAATTAAACAAATAAGAGTAGCAAATACAAATTTAGGGCTTCATCTAGCCTTGATAAGAAAACTAGCCAGACATAGAATAAGAGAAAGAAATAGCCTAATTTGTCGGATTCATTGAAACACTGCTCACAAAATCACTATTCACAGTACTGTTCACAGAACACTGTTCACAGCACTATTCATCGTCTCTCCCAATTCGCAGACACTGTAGCAGTTGAAATAGTGGTGCAAAATCCGGCCAAAATCCGGCCTTTTCCTCTCCTATCTTCTTCTTCTCTTCCTCCGGCGAATACCTTGTCGAAATCCGGCGTGAACAGCACCCAAAGGCTCGGTTTTTCCGGACGGAAGTCCGCTCTGTTTTTCTGCAAAACCAGTCTCTGTTCTCCTCTTCTTCGCTCTGTTTTTATAGATATCGAGAGAGAGAGTCCTCTTCCCTCTGCTTCCTCTTTGAGATAAGCCCAAATCCGTCGCGAAACGAAGCACAAATCTGTTTTGAAGAAGAATCCCAAATCGAACATGACTCTGCTTTTTTTTTCCGTTTCCTAATTTGAGCGCGATTTCTCCTCTTTCACGCCGGCCCGCCTTGCTTGCCATCATTCTGCAGTCGCTGCCTCGATCGTCGTCTCAGCCCAGCCCCGCCGCCTCGCTCAGCTCACCGCCGTGACCGTCTTCGTCGAGAGTTGCCGCCGTCCGCCGTCCGCCGTCCCAGCTCCGCTTTTCCGGCGAGCTCAACAAAACAGAGCTCCGCTCTGTTCTGAAACAGACGAAAGCCCGAACGCCCGAGCTTCGGCTCGGGCCGGGTTTTTTTATTTTTTTATTTTTTTTATTTCATCTGAACCGGCACTGAACCAGCCGGTTCAGCGCTCTTTTCTTTTCCTTTTTTTTTCTTCTTTAAAACCCGTCGTCATAATCTCAGCCGCCGGATATAATCTGAACGGATCTTCTCTTTCATTGTGTCTCTTTCGCGCGCGATATTTCAAATGCTCATAACTTTTTGCTCAGAACTCCGAATTGCGAACAGTCAGTGGCGTTGGAAAGCTGACTTCGTGAACTTTAACATGAAGCTTAAATCAGTTCCATCAGAGATGTGCAATCGAAGTAATTATTATTCAATCATTTGAGACGCGTTTTGCCCCATATCTGCATTTACTCTTATTTCCTACAAAAACCAAAAACTATATTAAAGTAGCATAAATTCTAAACAAACACTAGCAGAAACATAAGTTTAAGAGATAATAAAATGTATATTTTATGTATAGATCACACGGCCACGGACACCTTGGACGTGGCCGGCTCCGCGGACGCGGCCGACCGCGAACAGCCCTAACCATGACTAATAACAACAACAACAACAACAACAATAACAAAACACTTCCACCTTAGAGCATGGAAAATCGTCTCGCCGATATATCGGTATCGGGCCTAAACCGATACATCGATACCCATCAATATCATTTTTTTTAAATTCCAAGGTATTTTTTGAATTAAAAAATTATTTTTAAATTTTTTTTTTTTTTGAAAAAAAAAACCTTTCATGTTTAAAAAAAAACCTTTCATGTTTGTTTTCTATCCTAATAGGCATATCTTGAAATTTATTCTTTGTTTAAATTAGTATAACTCATTTTAGAAGTTAGATTGTGAAAATATACGGTAAAAACTAGTTTTTAACTACCGATATTTTTTTACACAATATCTCCGATATATCTCCGATATTTCGTCTCTTTGGCCGACTGATATTTTATCGATATCCGATACGACATTCCATGCCTTAGAGTAGATGATGAATAAAAGGCGAGGGATTCTTCAATAGCGGGTTATGTATTAATTAAGTTATTCGCTTGGCAGGACCTCATTTCAACACTCTGCTGGCAGAGCATGGTGCTCTAGAAGATTTAAATTGCCATGCCGGTGATCTTAGGAACATCCTGGCAGATGAGAATGGTAAGATTCCATCTTCACATTGTGGCTTCCCAATTGATGCTTTCTTGTTTAGTCAATGTTCAGGAATGCTTTCAATGTGTCAGGACTTGCAACTGTGAATTAATTGGCCAGGTATTTTTTTTGACAACAACCGCAGTGACCACACACACACACTCACACCCCCTGTAAGTTCTGAGATGCCCCTTTCATAAGTGCCTGGGTCTGGATTAAGACACTTCAACTTCTTCCATTTTCATAGTTTTGCAACTCTAGATATTATGGACGGCAGGTACTTAAGACACTTCACTTCTTCCATTTTCGTAACTTTTGTTGCACAATATTGACAATTTTGTTTTCTTTTTCTCCTATCAGATTCCTCTTGGTGGGCCTAATTCTGTAGTGGGGAGAGCAGTTGATATCCATTAAGGGTGTAAACGGATGCTCACTTTAAAACTAGGTGTCCATCTATCCGCCGTCCGTGTGGACACCCCTATGTGTCCGTTAAGGACATGGACGGATACAGACACTATGAACCACTTGCCTTAAAAACTATCATGGACATGGATACAGATAGACACAGACGACTCCAGAAGCGGACGCACTTTGTCTGCAACTGCATCCGCTCAGATGCCGGACCACCAAATTTGTCCGTGTCCGCGACGGACAGGTGTTTAGGTCTGTTTGGATGGTAAAACGGATGGACACAGCCATCCGGATGCCGTTTACAACCCTAATATCCATGCACACCACCCTGATGATATTGGCAAAGGTATGTATAAGTTGCTGATGCTGTATTTTGTTTCCTTCGAATACCAAATGTTCCAATATACTGTGTGCAATTATTTCAGGTGGACTTTTTTAACTTTCCGAATTTATTTTTAAGATCTCTTTCTACTAATTTTCACACCTAGAAAACCAAATGTATGCATTCAGGATTCCTCATTCATCTGTTTCTTTCCTGCAGGAGTGATTAATCTTCGAGTATAAATGGTCAGAGATGTCGATAATTAACCCTTGTAACTAGCACCTAGTTTGTAATTTGTCTCACAAAATAAAGTCAGCTTGCTGCTGATCCCAATAAGGAACCTGCAATTTCCTTGGCCAACATCCTGCACAAAGTAGTTTTATTATTTCTTTGTACAAGTAAACATGGAGTAAAGTTTTACTAGAAATAAAAGAACTGGCAGTTCCATTTCCTCTAAATCATGCAAAAGTGAGAAAGATCTTATTTTCTCTTTCAAACTTATATACACAGTGGATTGAATTTGTGAAGCTCGCAAATCAAGTGATATGATACCATATTATGTATGGTAATGCATGGAAGAATAGTAAAAATTTAATGCCGCAGCTCCTTTAATCATGAAAATTACTAGAAATTTCTTTATACGAGACATTATTCTCCCAAAATAATTAAAAGAAAACATCTATGTTCCCTCAACCTTTCGAGATGAGCATAGTGGTGCCTGACTGCCTTGAAGGTTATGAATATTCATATGTACTAATGCTTGAAATCCTGTTCTTGATTGTTTTTTTAAAAAGATATCCTGTTAATTGTTAAAAGAATTTGGACAGGAGGGGCCAATTAATAGAATTTGAATCCCCAGGTGAAGCTTCACCGGCCGTTGATCCCCCCTAAATCGACAGTGCACATGCTTTCCGCTGCCTGAAACTTCACCTGCTGACACGTGTGCGCTCAGTTACAAAGGCATACGGACTGAGCGCACATGCCTTCTGTGTGCACCTTCGATTTGGGGTGATCAACGGCCAGTGGAACTCTACTGGGGACTCAACAGATTTGATTTCCAATTGATAGATCTATTACTTATTCCTATTTCCCAACCCAAAATTATTACTCCATAAGGTTACATAAAAAATGTCAATAAGCCTCCATTGGTTGATTTATTATATTCTCTCTCTGAGAAGAAAAAATAGGTACAGTGTCGAGAATTAAATTTTTAAACCCATAGAGATCCCCCAAATAAAAAACACCTCTGTGTGGCTGAGACAAACTTAACTGTAGCTCTTTTTCCGGTCACAGGAAAAAGGAAACTGTACGGATCGGCTGCACGTACAGTTCCTGAGGTATTTCAGACCCAAACAGGCCTATTCCATGGTTGGGTCCAATTTCTAAACAAATCAACAAAACTTAACCCCTCCCTCGTTCTCACACCATTGCACTTCTTTTCATCCTCTGCCTCCCTTCATCTTCTCTCCGAAGGAGGTGCGGCTTCCTTGTCTCCTCTTTTTTACCATTTACGAAGCCGCACCTCACCAACCTCCTCTGTGTCGCCGTCCCGATCCCCATCACCGTCGGCGACCTCGCCACGCGACAGGTTTGTGTATGTCTGTTTTCCCCCTTTGGATTCTCCATCTCCCATACTTGGGTTGGTTGGAAGCAGCTATTGGCTTTAGCTAAAAGTTCGTCCCATTCTTCATTACCTGCTCGCCATAGGTTGAATCGCATACAAAACTGCATTAGATTTTTTCGTACACTTAGGATGATTTAAGTCGATAAATGGAAATGGAAGCGAATTTCAGCTTGGATTGGCCCATTTCTCTTTTTTGTTGTGTGTGAAATTTTATGAATTTGTTTAGATACACTTGGTAAGTTATCACTGATGTTTCTAAGATCTGTGAATGACTTTTGTCAATATTCCAATTTGCTTGACCTTTACTACTTTTATACTAGTCTCCTAAATTCCTACTTACTGTTTCCATTCATCTGCAGGTAAATGAATTTGTAAGATTCAGTTGGAAAAAAGATCCCCATCCAATCCACAGAAGATAGAAATTGTGTTGGCCACAAGTCAATATTGTGCAATGTTGTGTTTGTACCTATGTATAGGGTGGATGAATCAGAGGCCAATCTTCTTCAAATTGCTTGTCTGCTGATAATGCATGTTGGGAATATATGAAGGGATTATTTTAGATGGGATATGGGCAGTGCAATTTCTTAAGGGAATCCCCATATTATGTTGCCACTGCAACGAGACTTAATGTATAATGAGGTCTTCTTATACTTTATAGTGAAATTTTTTGTCATAACTATATCTGCTTTTCTTCATTAATTGTAAGGTTGGCTCTTAAAAAAGAAATTTCTTTTGTTAAATTAGTTAGAGTGATCATTGGAGCAATACTAGATGCATTTTTGGTTTTTGTAGTGAACTAGTGTAATTCTCATTGAATTCTGAAGCTTCTGGCTCTTTAGCTCAACGGGAGAGCCGTTGGTACTAGTTTTTATCCCAACAAGACAGTGGTTCAACTCCACCAGGAGTTGGAGTCTTCCATTTTTTTGTTTCAAACACTGACTATTATGCTTTAATCTTGATTGACATTGTATCATTTGTGTAAATAGGGCGTATGAAATAAAAACTATTCTTATATCACTTTTTTAACAGGTAAAAATGTAATGTGAAACGATATTTAAATGGCTCTTTAGCTCAATTGGTAGAGCCTTTGGGAACAAGGCTAGATGCCTTTCCTAAAAAGATGGTGGCTCGAATCCACCGACAGCCCAGTTGTAACCATTGTCACAAAAATCGCCAAAAATCGCCGATTATTCACGATTAACCGCCCGATTAATCTCCTAATTCTACTGATCCGTCGAATAATGGAAAATTCGGATGGCAGCCTATTTTTGAGGGGGGGATTCGAACCTCAGACCCCTTGAAACCCAATACATGTAACTTAACCACTTGCACTACACCTATTTTAATGTTAATGTTATACAAGATATATATTTATCATATATTTATCACTCCTCACACCCAATCCGGTTTGACCACGACGACGGATTTTCAACGATTTTTCCCGATCTTATCAGAATTTTGGCGAACCGAACCGAATCGGCCCCTCACCGAATAGCCACTGAATTCGTACTTTGTGACAATGGTTGTAACCTCCTTCTAGGAACATCAGAAACTGGGTTTTCTCACATGTTTGATCTTTTGGGCATGCACACCTGTTGCAGGGGGATGAAAAATTCATTAATGTGATTCATGTAGACTCCGATTTGGTGATATGTAAGAACATTCAGCTGGTAACTTGCTGTAAAGAAGATTTTAGACTTAGTATCAATGAAGCAAAGAGTTGATGTTCTTTTGTCAAATATATTTGCTGGGAGCAGGCATTATACAAGAATTGTTTCTTATTGATATCTCACCCTCAAAGTGAAATTATTATTTCGGTGATACATTTGAATGATATCTTGATGTTTTAGAGCAGTCTTTCAGAAATGATGGGGAAAATGGATACCCATTACAACTCTACCAGCTTTGGCCAGATGGAGATGAAATGGGAGAAGCAAGGATGATAGAGAATAGTGAGTTAGATAATAGAGAAATCATAAAATTGTAGCCTTCTTTCCTTCTGAAGTTCAAGTTGGAATATATGCAAACAGCTCCATTACAACTCTACCACCTTTGGCCTTTCGTATCATAATTTCAATACAAACACACATGCACCATTTTAAATTTGCCTAAGAAAAAAGAGTCACTTCACAATTTCATCTATTCAAAAAGTGATGTACAAGAAGAGCTTTCTATTTCATATGCCCTCTTTACAAAAATGATATCTGAATCATTGAGGATCTACAAAACTGAAGACATTTTGACCCAATGTCCTGATTTACAAAATGGTCTTCATCAATGAACAACAAAATGAATACAATTTGACCAACTCTCTTGCTACACAAAATTCAATGTCTTTACTCCTCCTGTATCTTTACTGCTTCTTGACAAAAGATGGTTGCAGAGTCAAAGTTGTCGTGTCCCTGTATTAAACATGTAAGCAAATGCTAGTATTTTCCATCCTATATAAGAAGCTAAACAATCATACCAACTTGTTAGCAATGAAATTTTCTAAGTTGATTCCATTCTTTAGTCATCAATGAGTAATTTGTGCCAAAGTTAATTAATTCTTCCTGCAAAGTTGTAAAGATAAATTAGCATCATCTTAAGAGCTAGTTAAAAAAGATTGATCTATTATTAAACTTGGCTAGTGCCCACTTCAGGAACTTGTCTAGGCATCGAGTTGGTTGTGGCAAGTACTTGATTTTTTTTATCTCTTACAACCATAAAAAAAATCAGTATGACATTAAATTTAGGATATAAGTTTAAACCAGTGACTAACCTTTGCTCCTCTTCTTAGACACATTGAATGGAGAGGCTTCAGAATTCTTTGACCTCTTCTTCTTTTATTTTTCTACAAGATGCTTAATTCTACTACCGTCCCCACACTCATTTCTTCCTCTAATTTCTTCTACTTTCTGGGTGTTTGACTTATCATAAGTATTTTGAATAACTGCTCCTTTTAAAAAGCCTTCCACTTTTTCATAAAGCTTATCCAAAGCAGTTGAAATTAGTGAAGTAGTTGTCTCATGCATAGTAGCCTTCGATGCTAACATGATGATCTTATAGCAAATATCATTATAGTGTGAGCTCAAATTTTTTTTCCCATCTACTTTACCAATCTCATACACTCTTTCAAACTTAGCATCTTTTGTCCATCTTTTCAAAATATATTGTGATGGGAGATTTCTATTTTTTTTGTACTTGAGTAGATGTAGTACATGCCTACATTGTATACCTGCAAACTCAAATTTCTTGCAGCTACATTCTATTGTAGTATTCACCTCATTGAATGTGACAAAGTGGGATCCCCATCTCTTTTCCTCGATGATTTTGTAGATCGAAATTCCGCCAAGCACTTCAACAACATCACACTCACATGCAAGCACCCCTTTATACTCTTCCTCAAACATGGCATATGCATTTTTTTTATATTTTGTTGAGACTTGTTTCAACATTTCTACATCAGCCCATAATATTGGGACATTTCTTGAACAAAAGTCTTCTGCCACTTCATCAGCATGTCGATGCTCTAGAGCTTTTTCATAACATTGAAGAAATTGCCAAAGATTGTACTTTCTTTTTAAGAATTTTTTTAGGAAGCTATTAATACTCTCGCTATGCTGAATTGTTGTCATGTTTGCACAAAAGAACTCCCGCCCATATGCCAAAGCCCACTTTCTTCTCAAAGCAAATAACTCATTCAACCACTTATTTTTTTCAAGACCAAATCTTTCTAACAAGTGCTTCCATGCTAAAAAAAATTATTTTTAGTTTTAGTGTCATATATCACACTTTTGAATATTTTCTTAAATTGTTTAGTAAAAGTAGCTGAAAGGTGTTTGACAGCATTTATATATATATGCCACAAGCAAAATCTGTGTTCGGTATTGGGCATTACCTCCAAAATAGCACCCTCCATCCTCAATTCAGTCTGCAAGCAATTCTCAGCTTCAACCATATACAATATAGTCTCAATCTTGAGTCTTGATCTCCTCTGACCTCTCTTCTTCCTCGAAGGACGTCAAGATATGGCAGAATCTGCAGCCGGACATGCAAGACCTGTCATTTACGTGGCTTTGTTGCTTATCGTCCTCGTTTCCACAAGTGAGAGCGTGAGGTTTCCAGCGCAGAAGGCTGACCCCGAGCGTTGTTGTATTGAATAAGTTAGGAAGGATGCAACAAGATGTACGGATCATGAATGCAAAGGGCAACACCGTAGCTGCAAACAGTTTTGCACCAATGAGTACGAAACTTGCGTCTACCAATGCGAATCAAAACCGCCAAAGCCATGGTGGTGGAACATGCAGTGAATCATAATGTCACTTGCTCATATTGTACAACTACATTCTGAAGCTTTTCGATAATGCAGCGGAGCAATTGAAGATTCCTATGATTGTATGACATGACAAAAGACTTAAAATATATTAGTTATTTAGTTGTATTGGCATAGTATTTTTACACCTCTTGAGCATCTAATGATATGAGGGAGCCCGAATCTTACCTATGATAGTTTTAAAAAAATATATATGCTAAGTGCAGACTTATAAAAACTATCTACCCGATTGGCAATTTTGAATTATACGATATTGCTATGATAATGCAGAGTCAATTGTATGATAACGTAGAATTGACATTGTACTACCCAAATGGTAACATTTTTGTTATTCTCTACCTTATTTGGATGTATTAAACAGGCTCTCTGCCTGATACCAACACGCCGCAAAAAATATTTAGCATTGATGATTAATGCATGTAGTAAACAAGTCCAACCATCTCCGATCAATGCTCAATGCTTCATTCCGATCCTCTACGGGCTCTAGTTCATTTGGATAATACAACACACATAATATCATCATCAATTTGCTTCAATTAGCATTTAGCACCAATGCATTTTGATTTTTTCTGGCTTTTCAATTATTGCATGGACCGGATTAGAGGGAGAAAGGAAGATGGCCTGCAGGAGAAGATGGCTACATCCGAAGCAATAACATTTTGTTTTATTTTTCAAGCAATTAAAATGTTTTATGCCGAGTTAGAACAGTTATTCGTTTGAGGTCATCAACAGGTTAAGGCTCAAAGAGGATCTCTTTTGCGCCCTCCCTCTTTTGATAATGGCATGATCCTTTTTTCAACTCAAGGTAATTTTTAATTTCCAATCAATGTGGTTGGAACCTACATATTGTGGTAACTTATTAATTGATTGATGGGCAGAAGAACATACTGCGTTATCTTAATTTCCTATAATCATAATCAATTAGCGCCTCTTCCCAACTATTTGGGGTCGGCGACACGGATCCTACTCCTCCATTCCAGCCTGTTTTGGGCTACCTCTTTTGTAAGAGATAATAAAGTCAAATCCTTTCTTATTAACTCCATCCAAGTTCTCTTAAGTCTCCCTCTCCCTTTTTTAGCATCGTTTACCTGTATCCATTCTAATCTTCTCACATGGGCATCTAAAGGTCTTCTTTGCATATGCCCATACCAACGCAACCTATATTCCCTCAGCTTCTCCCCTAAAGGCATTACTCCTAGGCTCTCACGAATATATTCATTTCTAATCATATCTCTCCTAGTTATCCCACTCATCCACCTCAACATTCTCATTTCACCTACATTCAACTTATCTATATGACTCCTCTTTGGTGCCCAGCACTCCGCTCCATAGAGATAGGATCACCCAAATAATTAAGAGCTCACCTCCATCAATACTCTGTTTCAATTAAGAAGAAATCTGAAAGAGAAGTGTCACCACAAAATGCTCTTTACGTTCTAAAAGAAATCGTACAGCCCATGAGCCGTAATATTAGGCCCAGTATCCTGTTTGTAGTTCATTTTGTTATACGTTGTACTTTATTGATGGATGAGTAGTTTACCACCCCACATTTTAGCCAGCCCACCCCTTAATACCATTGATGGGTGTCTATATCTGTGCATTTCAGACGGTGGACATCCATTGTTTGTGTATAAGGAGGGTGGACAGGCTAAACCAGGGGGTGATGAACTGCTTAGCCTTAATGCAAATGATCCACAAATGGTCCACAAATGAGCCACAAGTCATTTCTATTATGTACTGAAGTACAGGCTAGGCCGCTAGAGAATGAAGTCCCACAGCCCATGGGCCGAGGCACGAGAAGTTATTACCTGCGCGCCGCGCATGGTAACAGTGTGCTCATCACCAATGGGTGATGAGCACATCTCCCTGCTTGTGGGTCCCTTTGGGGCAATCATTACAAGCAGGGGAGAGGTGCCCATCACCCATTGGTGATGAGCACACTGTTCCCCCTGCGCGGCGCGTAGCCAATAATTTTCCCCGAGGCACTATGCCCAATTTCCTTTTGTCCCCCATTGACAGCCCATTGGTGCTGAGAAAATATTTCTATACTGCCTCATTACTAGGTTTAGCTAAACCGTTGAATGTTGGGCAGTGAACTACTCATCCTTCTCTAAAATCTGAATTACACTCGCAATGATATGCACCATATGTGTGTGACCTCGTGCATTTATGGCAAAATTGATAAAGATCTCACTAATTACACACAATCCTACAAATTATGATGCTTAACCCCTATGTATTGTGACGACTAATCGGCTTAGGGTTAATTTTTTAAGACAAATCTAAAAATCATTTATTACAGACTTGACAATCCACAGTGCCCTCCTTGAAGTCTAAGTATATATGCATAGTTTTACACTTAACCATTATCATGTACAAATCCGCAATTATCTTTTATCACATTTGCATTATCACCACATATACTTAAAATTTTTCCTCCACACGCATGCCCGGCCACTAGTTCCTCCCCAACACGTTTGAATCTGTAACAGACTCCATTCACGCAGAATACACAAGTTCAAGCCCTAGATCCAATGACATCTTACATATACATAAACTCACTCTTGAACTTCTTCCTTATTAGAGGTGAAGATATGGCCAGAGATGCAGTTGGGCATGCAATGTATGTAATCTCCTTGGCGTTGCTTCTCTACCTCATTGCCACAAGTGGCAGCATGGTCAAACCAGGCCAGCCGATTCGCGAAGACTGCCAGCAGAAGTGCGCACCGCCGGCGAAAACTGTTCCGCAGCTTGTTTTGGCCAGCCAGAACCACAACCCTGCCTCTTAAAATGCTTCGAGGAATTCGCAAAGTGCATGCAGGGTTGCAACGCTACCGGCTTGGTTGGATGAATTTCGTCCAGCCATGATATATCAATAAGATCTATGGTACTTTACGCACATTAACATGATCAATTAGCTGATTTGAGCGTTTATTGGGTGGTGATGTCAGCATTCTAGGAGAAATTGGCTGTTGATTGCTCAATTTATATACCCATAAGAGGATATTAATAGTGGATCGTTTTCTTTGTGTTTATGCATGTATTAGAAATTTAGACGAAGTAGACGCCATTGTGAGCGGCCCGTGACTCCTAATGTCACTTCTAATTCTACATAATTATGTTCATTTGGTTTTGAAACAAGTACCCACCTCAAATATTGGTGGAGACATGACAAACAAATGGAAAATATATATATATATATATATATATATATATATATATATATATTATATATATATATATATATATAATGGGAAAAGTTTAAATGAGATCGCTCTCATATTGCTTATATGAGGCCACTTTGAATCGTAGCCATTAGATCTTGATCTGACGGCTACAAATATCCATAATGATCTCACCCACTCCTTGATGTGACACACTCACCTACCCATTGATTTGATATTCACCCTCCGATCGGAATCTAACGGCAATAAAGATTGGCCTCATGCTCCTTATATGAGAACGATCTCATGTAAACTCATCTCATATATAATATATATATATATATATATATAGATAAGTTTACATGAGATCGTTCTCATATAAGGAGCATGAGGCCAATCTTTATTGCCGTTAGATTCCAATCAGAGGGTGGATATCAAATCAGTGGGTAGGTGAGTGTGTCACATCAAGGAGTGGGTGAGATCATTATGGATATTTGTAGCCGTCAGATCAAGATCCAATGGCTACGATTCAAAGTAGCCTCATATAAGCAATATGAGAGCGATCTCATTTAAACTTTTCCCTCTCTCTCTCTCTCTCTCTCTCTCTCTCTCTCTCTCTCTCTCTCTATATATATATATATATATATATATATATATATATATATATATATATATATATATATATATATATATATATATATACGGGAGGGGTTTACATGAGATCGTTCTCGTATAAGGAGCATGGGGCCAATCTTTATAGCCATTAGATTCTGATCGGAGGATGAATATCAAATCAGTGGGTAGGTGAGTGTGTCACATCAGGGAGTAGGTGAGATCATTATGATTATTAGTAGCCGTTAGATCAAGATCCAAGGGCTACGATTTAAAGTGGCCTCATATAAGCTATATGAGAGCGATCTTATTTAAACTTTTCCCTATATATATATATATATATATATCTGTGGTATTCATAAAGACCTTTGATATATACCTCTTGACCATTATTCAGACAGCACTCTTTGAAGCCATATTCATCACTCGACTCAGTTTGAAGGTAACTTATACTCCCTTTGTTCCATACTAAGGGTCCTATTCATAATAGGGGACGGATGGAGTATTTGAAATGCTATCATTGTTCACTCTAAAAACCAGCCAACCACGAGTAACAATCATCTGCGATGGATGGGGCAATGGTTGTGGAAGGTGAGTTAGAGTTTGAAGAAGATGGTTATGGTGCTGCGAAGAAAAGATGAAGTTATGAGTAAAGGAGTTCTGTGACGTCGTATGTAATTCCCACCGTGACTACAATCCTGCACGTATTGCAATTCTTAGTTTACTGGTCAAATTGCACGTGCGAAATACACAAGTTGATGAGACGCCACAATGGGTAGTACTGTTAATACCACCATTACTCTCTAATCATGAAATTGAATAAGAAGTTGTATTATTAGACACTTACTACATGGTTTTATTGCATAAAACTATGACTTATGTGATATATAATTAGGTCCATTCTTCCGATTCACAAGGAATGTTGTATCGGATATTGGTAAAATATCGGTCGAGAGAGACAAAATATCAGAGATATGTCGGAGATATCATGTAAAAAAATATCGGTGGTCTAAAACAAGTTTTTACCTTATATATTCACAATGTGACTATTTAAATGAGTAACATTAATCTTATACAAGCAAAATAAACATTCTTATATGAATATATTTCTATGAAAAATTCGGTAGAGTTTCTCTTGTATTTTCAATCATATGTGCAAAGTGCATAACCTGTAAAAGTTTAATCACCTGTAATAGTCAGCAATGGAACAATCAATAAGTAAATACAATACATATTTACAAGATATCCAAGTTCCACCAAGTAATGACACAATCTACAACATAAGAATTTGATGATTAAAATACAAGTTTATGCACTATTTTACATGAGAAAAAGACATTATAAGCATTACAACTTAACCATTTGTCTATTAAATCCTTAACAATTATCAACATAGGTATATGCATTACAAAATAACCATTTTTTTTATTGTATTGCCGATATATCGCTAAAAATCGATATATCGAATATGTTTCGGTGATATATCGATGAAATTTAGAAAAAAAAAGTCAGACCGAGACCGGTGGGTCTCGTTATATCGGGTGGGGCCTGATACCGATATATCGGGGATAGGCGTCAGAAAGAACGATAAATCATTCCATCATTATTTTATGAAGTCGTCAGAGTACATATTGTGATATCATGCAAACCAATATAATGAGCCAGGATCTCATCCAAGTTCAGAACGCTTCACCACATTTAGCGAATCAATAAACGAAATTCACTCTTACGAGCTTTACAATATGACATTGAAACTTTAAGTTGACATGTGCTGGCCACGCTCCCACAATGTGTCGGAGTCGAACGTCTTCACCTTCAAACTCGTCGAAGAAATGCCGACATAATGTGGAGGTTGCTAGTCATAATACTCATACTGCTCCTCTCTTATATCTACTGGAACAGTGTTAAACAGCATGTCTAGGCTTGGACGTTTAAACATGTGCAAGGGTGACAGCCATCAGATTTCGATCCAAATCTGACAACTGTCATGTTCTAAAAAAAACACACTGTCAGATAATGTGTGCGCTTTTTATATTTTTTGTACAAGATCATGTATAATCTTCGTTTATAGCACTCGTCATACTCTTTTTTATTTGGTAATTACATACTTTATTTATTTTTTATTTTTTATAATAATTCAAGAGTACCAACACACTAAACTCGAACTTGGGACATCCGATTCTGAGCCAATCCAAAGGCCGAAACCACTATGGCTAATATGTGATCACACCCATTCCCCTGCCGAGCTACCACCACCACCTCTTCCCGGCTCAGCCTGGCCGTCCCGCTACCCCTGGGAGCCCTAGTCGGCGAACTGCGCCGGAGATGCCGATTCTAATCTGGCACGTGAGGCTGGAAAGATTTAAAGATTTAAGACATTTATTTTAGGTATCAATTAAACAGTAGTTCATTTTATTCAAAAGTTGATTTTATCTAAAAAAGACAAGAATAAGGAACAATTAGGCTTCCATCATTCACCCATACAATACAGCTACTTTTATACTCTCTCTGTTTTAAAATACCTGCCATAATACTACCCACTTTTTTAGGATGTGGCAGGTATTTCAAGATGGAGGGAGTATTTGATCTTGACTCCTTTCTTCCAGGGAGTAATTATTGGAATATGTAATAAATGAATAAAGATTTTCGTTTCCTAACAGCTTGAGCTTTTAGAAAAATCAGTTATCTAACATAGTATCAAAGCTCTAGGTTGTGGAAGGTCCTGGGTTCTAGTCTCACTGGAGGCATTTATACCCCAATTATGTTTCACGTGCCGCGCTTGGTGGACACTTGCACGTGAGGGGGGATGTTGGAATATGTAATAAATGAATAAAAATTTCCGTTTCCTAACAGCTCAAGCTTTTGGATAAAAAGGTTATCTAACAGTAATGTCCTCTTATTCCTTAGTTGGATTCCTTGTTCCTTATTTATATGATTACTAAGAAGAAAGCCTCTATCCAATGTGTAGCTTGGTGGAATTGATGTTTCATTAATTCAAGAGTACAAGGGTTTTTTGCATCATACGTTTTCTTAGGGATTCTAACTTTGTAAGACTTCATTAGTTGAGTGTGCAAAGGTGAAGGAGATTCTAGAAATTTATGAGAGAGATTCGGGTCAATTGATCAACTTTGGGGAAAACGGGGCTCTTTTTTAGTAGGAACACCTTGGTGAAAATAAAAAAAAAGGAAATCAAAGATTTGTTGGGTGTTGGAGAAGTTAGAGCCTTTGACAAGTATCTTGGGTTGTCATCATGGATCGGGAAAGAGACGATAAATACCTTTAGAGGCCTCAAATAGAATGTTTGGAGAAGAGTAGAGGTGTGGAAAGAAAAAATTGTAACACCCGAAAAATCGGTATGTCTTTGGAAACTGCTATTTTAGGAAATTGGTCTAAAATAGGAAAGTTTTCGTATCTGTCGTAATTTTTGGTCTGGTATCTCATTTTGGCTATGTGGAACCCTATCTTGATGTTTATTGGTCAATGAGTTTGTTTAACCAGATTGGGCAGGTTCTCCCGAGCGCGAGGACTAGGCCTGGTGCTGTATCCCGTCTGACGACAGGGGTTGGGTACACCTGATGCCAGGGCCACTTGAGTGCCAGGGCTAGGGCTAGTCACGCGTGCAAGTACGCATGTGGCGGAGCCAGAGAACGTGCTACCAGGCGTGGGACTCGTGCATGGTGAGACTACACTTTACGCGTGTAAGTCATCTTAACAGTACATCTTAAACTGTATACCAAGACGCGTGAGAACCTAAAGAGTGCCACGTGTACCCTGTAGTGGTGTGTCTCTACATGATGATGTGGACACCCTTGGGCCCATGATTTGGAGGACCAAATCGTGGGAAGCTTTTGTGATTGAAATCTTTTTTTAATTTAAATATCTTACCTTATCTAGTAAATCACTTATCCTAATTGGAAATCAATTCAAATTGAAATTCAAATTCACCTAATTGTAATAATTAGGGGAGATTGATTGGCAATTAGGGTGGGAGTAAGGAAGATGCTAGAGTATATTCCAAATTCAATTTGGGCGCCTTATCCAAATTGAATTCAAATCATGTTGATTGGTGAGGTGTAATTCCGGATTTGGAAAAATTGAAGAGACTAAGCTAATCAAGAAATTCGAAATTGGTTAATGGAGGATGCTAGGGCATATTCCATCCAATTAGTTGACCCTCATGGTAAGAGGATTGGATTTGTAAAATTAAGGAGGGATTGATTGGGAGTTATCCAATAGATCCAAGTTAATTAAATCAATTAATTCAAAAACTTACCCCCTTGAACCGTAATTGGAATTTGATTAAGTGGATTGTATTGGGCTTGATTGGACCAATCAAGGACCCTTCCATATGAATGGAGGGCGCCCTTGTGGCTTGGGCTAGGTTTGGAAAGATGGTGATTAATGAGGGAATTGATTGGGAGTTACCCAATTAACTCAAGGCAATTAACCCAGTCAATTTGGAAACCTACTTAATAGAAACCGAAATTGAATTAGGCAATTGGTATCGGTTTTGAGCTTGGAGAATATGCTTTTTGGAGGTTCAATCTAGGCCCTTGATTGGAGAATAGATCTACGGTGGTGATTAACCAAAAATATCTATTTAAGGGCTACATTAGTGGACCGACCAATTCTTTTTACCATTCTTCCTTTAAACCGACCTTGGTGACCCCTCACTTCGACCCCACCTTCTTCTCCCTTCGACCAGCAGTAGCCAACCTAGAAGAAGATCGTGGTGACACCCCTGGAAGTGGTGGTCGCGCGTGGAGGAGCAACGAGTCGTTGGTGTGGTGCAACTGGTGATATATCACTCGTCGGAAGTCGGTTCTTCGTAAGCAAGTAGGATATTTTTATCACGACTCTTCTTTCTGATTTTTCATAATTGATCATGAGTTACTCTAGTGTAATTCTTGAAGCTTGCATCGTATTCTCATTAGATGTTCAAGTGGTTATTGCATGAAATGAAATTATGCATGTGCTCATGTTGTATGTGACATTGTATACAATCAATGGTATGCTCTAATATTATTATGCCAAGCCCTAGGTGACGTCTCCATTTATTGCATCTTTACATGCTGTTCGTGTCCCTCTTGAATGCCTTATTCTTCTGTTGTCCAAAAAAAGTTGGCTCATTTAAGAACTCTTTAGTTGTTTCAAGTTATAACATAGCATACACTACAAAATTTTAGTTTCTAGCGACCACGTTATAGTGGGGGCCCGTGAAAACCCTAACTGAAAAGGGTCTTTAGAGGTGGTTTTTATCGGGCCCCTGCGAATGGAACTTAACGAAATCATGCCGGTTAAAACCGAGAATTTTTTTTTGCTTGGTGTGCGAGAAACCGCTGCAGCTTTGGACAAATTGCTACAAAAGTCCTTGCGCCAAAAATCCCGCCAATGGATCCCATCATCCGGATTTCCAGCTTGGTTGTTGCAAACGGTAGACTCCAGCGAGAAGGCTCGACGAGGCTCTGGTTTTCTCTCCTGGCGAAGCTTTGGTTTTCTCTCCCGACGAAGCTCTGGTTTTCTCTTCCGGCAATGCTCTGGTTTTCTCTTCCACGGCGAGCAGTGGATTCGATCTAGGTATTTCTTCCTTCCTGTATCTCTCCCCCTCTTCCTACCTCTGCATTTTCTCCCGGCCCTCCCACTTTTGACCCCTCCGACGTTCTATAGGCACTTGTGTGAAATTAAAATCATTTCATACAAGCCCAAAGGCCACTGGTCTAGTAAGTTGTCATTGCATGTTGGAGAACTCCTAATTCCGTGCCTTTTGGAATGAGTTGATTGATCCGCCATTTTTCATTTTACCAACATGATTTATTGTTTTTGATTGCCATCTACTGTATATGATGCTTCTATGACCGAATGCTGCTATCTGGATCCTTTCGCTATCTAAATTATGTACCGCTATACTATAAAAGAATGAAACTTTGAATATCAGCCATAGAAATTTATCCCTTATTTATTTTTATTTCATACCTGGAAATGAACAAGTGTTTGGTGTTTTTACCATGTTCTCTTCTTTTACATAGACGGTATTTGGTACTTATATACAGTTCATATCTGATGTTTATCTTTTTTTGTATGCGCATGTTAAATCCCCACACAGAGTATAACTTGACACTCAGTGTGACTTAGTTTTACACAAACAGAACCTTCATCTTTGTATGAAGCACATGTGATTTTGTCACTCAATATTTATGTTAGTACTAAATATAAGGCACTATGACAGTCAATGTTTATCTGTGTATGATATACATGTCATTAATCTTAGGCTATTGCAGAAAGGTATTTGATTCTGGTGGAGTTTTTTGTTGTGTTTCTTGAATGGGTTGATAGACGTGATTGATGGTATTATGGGACTTTTGGTTTTGATGTTGTCATGTAATTCATGGTGTCTTGATCTAGTTATAGTGTTGATTTGATATGAGTTTTTTCTTGTTTTTTGCAATTCTGAGGTTGGGCTTTTTTGTTGTGATTTTTGAATAGGTCGATGGATATGGTTGGTGACTTAAAGGTGTTTTTGATTTTGATGGTGTCCGGGTATTCACTCTTTCTTGATTTGCTTTTGAAAATGTAAGATGAGTTTTTTTTGTTTTTTGCAATGCTGAGATTGGAGTTTTTTTGTTGTGATTCTTGAGTTGGCTGATGGACATGATTGGTGACTTAAAGCTTTTTATTTTTGCTTTTGATGGTGCCTGGGTATTAATGATTTCTTAATTTGGTTATTGGAAGAGAATTAACTTGGATTTTTTCTGTTCTTTTCTATGTTTTTGAAATACTTAGAATGGGCTTTTTTATTGTGATTCTTGAATGGGTCGATGGACGTGATTGATGATTTCTATGGGTTTTTGTTTTTGATGGTATCATGACATTTATGCTTTCTTGATTTTGTTATGGAACAGATTCATAATGGGTTTTTTTTGTCCATTCCTCTGCTTTACTTACGAAATAATTTGAGGTAAAGCTTCTACTCCCAATACCCATTATGGATTATTGAATATGGATGTGTATTTTTAGCAAAATATATATACCAATTCTATCTTACTAAACCTATAGTAATAGTCAGAAAAGTCTTTAAGTTTTGCTTGCAGTTCAGTTCCTAAGTTTTGTTAGCCTGAACAATGAAGGATGCTTTTAGGACTTTATGGTGTGACTCTGACCAGACATGAAGATGAGCAACCAAAGAAGTTATTGCGTTGTATATATTGCAGTTACTAATATTTATTCTACATTTTTTGTTCCAAATTATGGAGTGTTGGATTTTGAGTCTGGCAATTATATGACATGTTGAAATCATCTCTACAATCGGGCATGTACATGTGTGGTTAAGCATTCCAGACATTTGCACAGGAACGGACATAGACAAGGCCATGAAGTGATAGTTTTCCTGGCTCTGATATCATCTTAGAAAGTAAATCTTTTAAAAGCTTAAACTGTTACATAAAGGATCTACCTACACGAACTAACATTTGTGTTTGGGTCGACATGTGTTTAATTCAATAATAGTGGTCTGCTCCAGAGGACCTTATTTCCTCATAGCGAGGAAATCTCTAATGTGTAGTGAAGGTACCTAGTGTGGTTCGTGCAAATCAATCTTGGTCTCTTTTAACTGGTGTTCATAGTCATGCTAAATAGATTTGAAAGTTTGTGTTGACTAACATATTGCCGGCACAAAAAAAAGGCGTTTTGCCGGCCAGCATCCTGTGCCTTAATATGGGGATAACTAAGATGCGTTAATAATTGTTGAGATGAGGTAAATTGTATAGAGAGGCCACTAAAACATCAAGCACCATTTAAGATGCTGAAAAAAATAGTTTTACAGTATTAATTTCTTTTATTTTTATATGTATTTTTATACTAGAACTATATTATACGTGAGGATTATGCCTCACCATTTTAGAGACAAAAATGCATCACTTATGCCTGAGGCCTTCTTTAATAGTGATAGATGTATATCTAGCTGTATGGTTTAGGTCTTGTTTGTGTACTAGATGCAACTTTAACAAAATACTTCACTTGTTTCTTGCTTTCAGTTTTTTTTATGTGGATATCTCTTATTGAGAATTGACTTTCTGTTAGCTTGGGCAAAATATGGATGTTAGTCTGCTCCCTTTATATTTTGATACTATCATTCATTCAATATTCAGCTAATTATTCGTATGTGTTTCAAAGGTTTTATATTCTGAGATACAAATGTATTGATTTGTGTTTAATATGAAGCCAAAATTGTTCCTTTTTACAGGTTAATCTAGCAAACTTATTTGCCTCTTGTCACCAAGGATTAGGAGCACCATATTCTGAGGTACATACATATCTTATGTTATTTAATTATTCTCTATAATAAGTACTTTAATGTTGTCTTAAGATGTCAAGGCATGGAAAATGTGATTCAACTATTCTGTTTTTTATGTCAATATGTCCCATTTACATAGCTGGTTACCATTTATAGGATTTTCATTTCTGAAATCATAGTGTAGTGAAGTTAGTTTATTACTCAAGTTTGAAAATATGGATGAAGTTGGTTTGAGTGTTTAGCGTAACTAATGCTATTGTTTGTTCTCTTTCCATCATATGTTTACTTGATAGTAGAAGCAATTGGTTGCATCATCGGCTAGTAGATACAAGACTTCTTATTATGGATAAGAGTTGGATGAATAAGTCGAGGGTTTCTATTGAGTACACTGAAGGTGCAAAAAGATTCATCGAGCTTGCTATACAACGTGGGACAATTATAAATGGTATGTTAAAGTGTGCATGCGTCAAATGCAACAATGTACTTTATCAAAACAAGGAAACAACCTTCGAACACTTGGTGTGCAATGGGATTATAAGAGAATATACAGAATGGTTTCACCATGGGGAGCCCCTATCAAGTCAAATTGGTAGTTCAAGCCGAGAAAATTTTAGTGGAGCTAATGTGGATGATATAGGTGATGGTATGCATGCTATGGTTCATGATGCATTTGGAGTTGAATATCCAGTACATGGTGACAATCCATATCAAGGAAGAGATGATATACCCAGAGAACATGCTAGTAAGTTCTTTAAATTGGTCGAAGAGGCTGAAAAAGAGTTTTACCCAGGGTGCAAAACACATACAAAATTGTCTTCTATTCTTAGGTTATGGCATATAAATGCCTAGGTGGATGGAGCAACAATTCCTTCACTTTGTTGCTCGAGTACTTATGGGAGGTACTTCCTGAGGGCCACACACTGCCTAAGACATTTGCACAAGCTAAGAAAATTATTTTAGAGTTGGGACTTGGTTATAACAAGATTGAGGCATGCCCAAGAGGTTGTATGTTATTTTGGAAAAATGACATCAACAAGCAATCATGTGATTATTGTCATGCCTCAAGATACAAGACTAGAAAAGGTAAGGTCATTGATGATGAAAAGAAGATGTCAGCAAAAGTTCTTCGACATTTTCCTTTGAAGCCAAGATTGCAAAGGTTATTTATGTCATCTAAAACTGCATCAACCATGAGATGGCATGATGAGGAGCGTAAGAGAGATGGTATTGTAAGACATCCCGCTGATTCACGGGCCTGGAAACATCTAGATAGTGTCTACCCAACATTTGCATCAGATCCCCGCAATGTGAGGCTCGTCTTAGCTAGTGATGGATTCAACCCATTCAGGACAATGAGTCTTGGACACAGCACATGGCCAGTAATTTTGACTCTGTACAACTTGCCACCATGGTTGTGCATGAAACAACCAAACTTGATTCTATCATTGCTCATTCCAGGGAAGAAGGGCCCTGGTGACTATATTGATACCTACTTGCAGCCTTTGATAGAAGAATTACAAGATTTGTGGAAATTTGGAATTGAAACATATAATGCCTCAAAGAAAGAGACATTTAAATTGCATGCAGCTTTGCTATGGACGATTAGTGATTTCCCTGGTTATGCCATGTTATCAGGGTGAAGTACAAAAGGTAAGCTAGCATGTCCTATATGTCTTGAGGGTACATACTACCAATATTTGCATCATAGTCAGAAAGGTTGCTATATGGGTCATCGTCGATTTTTACCGATGGATCATACTTTTCGAAGGCAGAAACACTCTTTTGACGGCACAATAGAAAAAAGACAAGCCCCTGTTTCGCTCTCTGGGTCAGTTATCTTGCATAAGATAAAAAGTATTGAGCATACATTCCAAAAACCTTGGCAACGAAAGAGAGCAAGAAGCACAAATGATGAAAAAACTGGGTGGAAGAAGAAGAGTATATTCTTTGATTTGCCTTATTGGGAGCATAATTTACTAAGACATTGTTTGGATGTAATGCATATTGAGAAAAATGTATGTGATAACATCATTATGACTTTAATAAATGATAAGAATAAATCAAAGGATACCTTATCTGCTCGTCTCGATTTAGTAGATATGAAGATCAGAAAAGAGCTTCACCCGCAATGGTGAAACAGTGGCAGAGTTGCTTATCTACCTCCTGCATCTTATACCATGACCAAGAATGAGAAAATGATGTTTTGCAAAGTATTAGAGAATTTGAAGACTCCGAGTGGTTTCTCATCCAATATATCTAGGTGTGTGAATGTTGAAGATCACAAAATTTTTGGTCTTAAAAGTCATGATTCCCATGTCATAATGCAGCAGTTACTCCCTCTAGCCATACGACGAACATTGCCAAAAAATGTCAAATATGTTTTGCTAAAGTTGAGCAACTTTTTTCATAAATTATGCTCTAAAGAATGGCAGACAAACGATTTCAAACGTCTTAATGAGGGCATTGCAGAAATCCTATGTCATTTAGAGCGGATTTTTCCTCCTGCATTTTTTGATGTGATGGAGCATTTGCCCATTCATTTAGCTTCAGAGGCTCTACTAGGAGGACCTGTTCAGTTTCGTTGGATGTATCCCATTGAAAGGTACGTTATATTAAAAACAATGCACTTAGTTGTTTGAATTTTGTTGTCTTCACTGTCATAGATAAAATTTTGCATTATGTAGGTACTTGTACACTTTAAAGTCATATGTACGTAATAGGGCTCAACCTGAAGCATCTATTGCCGAAGGATGTCTTTCATTTTGTTCAAGATATTTCAACAATGCTGAATCAAGATATAATCGAACTTTAAGGACACACGGTGAAGCTGAAGCAAAGGGACGGACCCAATTCCTTTTGACTGAAATTGAATTGATGCAAGCACATCGTTATGTGTTATTCAATAATGAGAGACTTGTCGGGCCATACGTGGGATAAAAATTTACACTTTAACTTAAATACTCATCAATAACACTTTCTAACTTGGAAAATATATTTTGTGTAGGCGACACCAAGATGTACTTCGCCTTAGATTCCCTAGTGCAAGGCCACATCAAATCCAAAAGATGCATAATGAACAATTCATTGATTGGTTTAAGAATGAGGTATATTCCATAAATAATTTTTTAATATACATAATAGGTATCTAATCATTTGACCACTCTTTTAGCAGGTTCGACGTGAGGTGAAGGCCAAAGTTAATATCGAAGTGGGAGTTGACATGCTTGCACAAGGCCCAAACCGCATAGCAAATAGATTCACTTCCTACACCACCCATGAAGGATATACATTCAGAATATTTGATAAAGACCAAAGAGCGCAAACTCAAAATAGTGGTATTGCAGTTGTTGCTGAAACTATAAGTTATGCAAGTGCAAGAGACAAATCTCCAATTTCTGGGGCCTTGACATATTATGGTCGTGTTATAGACATAGTTGAGATGATATATTCTGATGTTCTCCACTTTATACTCTTTAAGTGTGACTGGGTTGACATTAGAGCACAAAATAAAGGAATTAAGATTGACGAACATGGATTTATACTTGTTAATTTTTCACGAAGATTGTTCTCAGGTCAGGGAGTGACAGATGAACCATATGTCTTAGCATCACAAGCTAAACAAGTTTTCTATGTTGAAGATCCTATTGAGCCAGAGTGGAGTATTGTCATCAAGGTTAAACCTAAAGACATGTTTAATGTGGCAGATGAGCTTGTTCTAGAATTGCCTCTACATGAGCAACCACCTAACGATGTTGACACAGAGTATGCTGATGTAAGTTGGTTGAGACAAAGTGGGGAGGGAGAAACTGTCATTGTGAACCAAGAAGAGTTCGTTGGGCAAGAAGCTCACCTAGTTACAATCACAGAGGAGGATGACTTAGATTAGATAGTTTTAATTTATGAATGAGAATTTGTTACTCAGTTGTTCCAACTTATTTGATGCAGAAAAAATATTTATATATGTTAGAATTATCAAGATCAACTTGGTCATCTACAACATGGAGTTAGTCGATAGTTTGATTTATTGTTTTTTTGTGTTGAGTTGTCCATGTCTTAGCATAAAAAAGATTGCTTTCAATTCGTGATGTTGGAGTTCATGTTTTTGGCAAATTGTGATGGTTTTTGTATTACTTGTGTGAAACAATTGATTTGCACATATATCTTTCCTCTATTGCTCATAGATCCTATATATTTCTTTCTTTCTCTATAGTTTGCAGATGGAATGCCAACAAGAAAATCCTGAAGGAAGCCTTTCACCCCCAAAGAAGAAAGGAAGGGGGCCAACAGTTGGGTATTTCTTACCTCCAGGAAAGTTGAAGGTCGAGTGGGATGGTAAACAACCTTGTGGGGAGAATGTAGGAAAGTTCACACGAATGTTGGGAACTTATGCAAGGGATAGAAAATACTTTTCCATTTCTGAGCCCTCATGGCATAAAATTCCATATTCAAAGAAAGAAGATGCTTGGGATAAGGTCTTGGTAAGTTAAGAACTAATTTTTAATGCTTTGTTCAAATGTTAGAAATTTTTTTGAAGTGACATTTACAAGTAGACATTGTAGTCCAAAGATGTGTTGATAGAAGATTAATTTTTAGAGTTTTCACTTTCTATTTTTCATCACATAAATGTTGTGCAGAGGAAGTTTGACATTGATGAGCATGCGAAGATGTGGACTATCAATTCACTAGGAAAGAAATGGTCTTGCTTCAAGAGTAGATTGAAACAACAACATTTTGATCCATGCACTACCCAAGAAGAACGTGTCAGCTTACCATGTCCTCAACATGTAGATCCAAACCAGTGGAAAGCACTTATTGGTTTATGGGAATCAGAAGAAGGGCAAGTATATGCAATTATGAATTATTTATGTTATACCCATAACTAACCCAATAATCCTTTGTAGGAACGAAGTAGAAGAAATAAAGATAATCGTGCAAAACAAACTATAGTGCATACGGCTGGGAGTAAAAGCTTCCGACAAATACAACATGAAGAAGTATGTATTTTACTTTACCATGCAATTATCAAATTTTCGTTTATGTATTCTCTTTATATGAATGATGTATGTTTGTTGTTTTTTATAATAAAGACAATTGATTACTCTTTAACTCTATTGATGCAGCAACATAAAAGAGGAACAGATCAACCACTTGGCCGTATTGAAATGTTCAAGATAACACATATAAAAAAAGATGGCACAATTGTCAATGACGATGCAATTGAAAAAATTGTAGTTATCTTCTTTAAATGAAATAGTTTTGCATTCGTCCAGTATTCTTTCTAGTTTTCTTGACCTTAAATAATGAGATTAATAAATACTTTTTTGTTTTTTAGGAACTAATGAATGATGAAATAAAAAAGGGTGCGCAAGACCTACCATTCCCTTCCCCTGATGATGCATTTGCTAAGGTAATGGAACCTGAAAAACCTGGTCGAGTCTGGGGGTGTGGGCATGGAGTGACACCGACTCTATTGTGGGGGACTTCATCTAGTCATGCTTCAACTTCAAATAAGGAATACAATGCAATGAAGGACAAAATCTCAGAGCTAGAGGAAGAAAGTTCAATGCATAAAGAAGAAGTAAATCATCTTAAAGCTGAGCAGGACAAACTGAAAACACAACTCGAAGAAATGAAGAGGTTCATAGCCTCTCACATGGGACCAAGTAAAGCTCTAGTCAATTTTTCTTTTTCTTTTTTACCTTCTCTAGTTTCATAGTATATACAATATCATCTTCAATTGTTTCCATGAGTAATGTTGAAAGCAGCCTAGTACTTAAATTGTGTCTTTTGTAGAAAATTACTGCACCATTATCATCTTAGTTATTTTGTTTTTTCATCATTTTCTTCCTCAACTCCTGAAACAATCTCTCTGTTGGTTGGCCATGGCAGCACTCAGAGGAGTAACAGACTGAGGGTATAAAGCTTGAGCAAGGGGAATTAGTACATTTCTTCCAGGTATATGCTTTTACACACTTGTTTAGCTCATTAAAAAACTACATTTTTTTCTCTGGGTGGGTTCCTCTTAAATTTGCTTTGATCACTTCTGAAATTCTCCTTCAATGCTTCTGAATTAAATCTATGAGAAAATTAGAGTTGTCTCATTATGCCAGACTTGTTGATTGAATAGTGTGCATTCGTCTCTCATCACGTTCTCAACTGTATACTATTGGTTCATAACAACAAATTAGTTTCCTTGTGGCATTATAATTAATTTACTTCAGTAATTTGATTCCATATTTGGTATAAATGTTCATCTTGTTGGAGTATGTGTTATTATGATGGGTGCTTATATTGTTCGTATATCAGCTTGGTGAAGTTGAAACTTGGGGTGTTGCATATACAATCATGGGGATGTTGTTAGCACATGGAGTGCACACTCTTTGAATAGTATAGTATAAATGTTTTGAAATATGTAGTTGTGCATTTGTTGAGTAACTTATTTTTTATTTTCTAATTTTGTAGGATGGTGGTACATAACCTGTGGTTGTTTGCTGAAGGATGGTTAAAGATTCAAAAATCTTGATTGTGTTGTCATTAGCTACTAATAGCAAATTAGTATTCTTTAATGTTGTAGGATTTAATGTTGTATTTAAGTTGATAAAGTAATTATAACTCATTAATGTTGTTGTAAAATTTATTGTTTTCTTTAAGTTGATGTAGTGATCAAAACCTATTCATAAAGATTCTCTTGATATTGTTGTTTTAAGTTGGTGTAGATGAAGTAGTGTTCTCATATTTGAATTTAAATGCGGAAAATTCGGCATTGATCTTAGTAACGATCATATTTAAATTTGTTGATCTTGTTAGTGGCGGTATGAATGTCGTTAAATTTGAATTTGTTGATCTTCTTAGTGGTGGTATAAATGTCGTTAAATTTGAATTTGTTGATCTTGTTAGTGGTGGTATGAATGGTTTTTTCTTATCATATAGTGTGTTTAAAGTAATGTTATTTGTGGACAATTAGAGCATAGTGAAAAATTTTAAAAAATCTGAAGAATAAGGGGCGGTTGGAATCCGTCGCTAAAAGTATATAATCTGTCGCTAATAATTTTGATGTTTAGCGGCGGTTTTTAACTGTCGCTAAAAGCTCAATTTTTATATGGAGGCTTAAAAAACGTCGCTAAAGCCTTTTGCGACAGCACTTCCGGAGGCAAAGTTTAAACTGCCGCTAAACCTCTTTAGCGGCGGTTTGGAGGGTTGTAGTGGGGGTTTTAAACCCTCTTTAAAAAGAAAAAATTTGTAGTTATATGTGATAAATCGGTTTGTATCTTAAGACACTTGATATTGTTTGTCTTTGGAGAATATTGCTCACCGATGTACAAAGGTGAAGTCTTTATCTCATGTCAGAGCTTTTGGGTCGTTATTTGTCCTATATTAGTTGTTCTAAATGGTTAATTATATATATATATATATATATATATATATATATATATATATACTATATTACAACCAATACCCTATTTACTAATCGGGTAATTGATTGTGTATACTATTTGCTAATCCAAAAGACTAATCCTTATACACAAATGTAATACATTCTCTGTAATATCTAATGGAGTCTGACATTATGTCAGCACACCTCAGATCTTAATGGTGTCCGAGATTACATGTCTTGTTTAATACCACTTTTGTAAAAGGAATAAGATAAAAGGATTGACATTTAGGTTGTAAAATGTAACCAATTAATGGGATTTAATTAATAATTCCAGAACCCTTTTAGTTCTGGGAAATGCTTTATGGAAGAGGTAATGATGTCATAGATAATTTAATTATGAGTTAATAAAGTTTATACAACTATGTAACAAGTATAATTGAAGTTAATTAACCTCGGCCAGGAGTAATCCTGTGCAGACGACCCCTACTCAAAAAATTATAACTAATTGTAAAATAATTCAAAAATTAATCGGTTTATCAATATGTAAAATAGACACCTGAGGTTATTTGAGATAAAAATTTCGTTGGTTAGTTCGCTGTGTACAGAGCGTGGTGACCATTTGAAGTGGGCTGTTCTGTTTTGGACAGAACCCTGTTTCTGGTTTTAAAAGACTTGAAAACCCTAATAATACTATGAAACATGAGTTAAGATACTACTTAAGACTTTAATTAAGTATAATAAGACTTATAAGGTACTGAGAACAGTAACCCTACAAGAATATTAAGGGTCTTAGAGTCGAACGTGGTGTCCCATGATAATTGTCCTTTTTGTTTCCTCTCTTGGGTTATTCATGACTCAAGAGTATTCAAAGCTTGAACCTTATTCGAAATCTCTGACGTGGTCTATCTGAGACACGTCATTCAAATTATTTCTGTGTCGGGGATTGTCAACTCTAGGGTTAGGTATGACGATGAAGACGGTAGAACATGGACTTTTGGCGAACCTCGTGGTGTATCTCATTGATGAGTCATTTTAGCCGGGTCTCAGTCGAGTTCCCAGATTTATTCATTCTGAGTTAGCAACACTCCTTAGTGAGTCAATTCGAGTTATGGTTGAACCTTACTTTCTACTCCTACGAAGAGTCGAAATCAGAAAGCCTTGACTTAAGCCTCTTAATGATAAGGCCCAGATGTTTCCAAGAACTGTTTCTCCGCTTTGAGTCGTTTATGAGAACTCTTAGTCGGAATCATAGTATGCTCACAAGCCATCGCTAGATCTTGCGAGATCTCCGATATTGATGAACCTCTGTAGTTCAGCCGATGACGGCAAACGCGTGCGCATTAGATTGTACGACATTACGGAAGGTCTGCAATCTCCGCCCATTGTGCCCGTAAGCACAGATGGGGCCAGCATCCCTAGACGCATGGCCGGGTTCCTCTGTAGAACCTCTAGGATGATCTGGTAATTGATGTACATAGAGGAAATGGACAAACCTGAGAGCAGAAATTGTTACCTCTGACATTTGGATGTCCGGAGTAGATGTTATTACCTTACCTCCTTTACTCTACGTAAGTTTGGAGTCTCTGATATTGATCTTAACCTTCCTTGACTATGGTGTCTCGGATGGCGGTTGTTTCCAGATAAGTGAACACGGTATTTGCTGAACCTGAGCTTTTGGACTTGTATCTATCTTTGAGTCTTTGACCTTATTCTATTTTTCCGTTGTGGGTTTTTTGTATCCTACTGGGTATTTCCTATGGAATACTCATGCATCCTCTAATGCAGGAATTAAGAAGGAACAGAAGTGATAGCGAGCAGCGACGTGGATGGATAATGGAGTCCGAAGACTTATTTCTTTAATTATGTTATTTTTATGTTCTGTTGTTTGAACTCGCGGCTTACGCGCCGTTTTATTTTAAGTTCCGTTGAGACAATTCCGTTAATGTAATAATTAATTAGATTCCTTTTCAGTTATCTATATTTTTGTAAGTGAATATTGTTTAAGTCATATTGATCCTGTAAGTCCCATTATATTTAATGAGACAATTAGAAGTCTTGAGTATTCGGTCAGTCCCAGGTTTCCCACCCTATGACCGTCATTGGTTAGTCGCTTCGGCGTAAATCGGGTCTTGGAAATTTGGTGCGTGACAAAAATACTTTCTCAAGCGGGGAAGGTGGTTCTTAGGGGCCGTTTGGGGCGTGATTAAAAGCAAAACATCCACAGTGGATGTTTTGCTACACTATAATATTCATGTTTTTCCCATATCCAGCTGAAACACCTCAGGTCGTGTTTCACGCTGGATATGGAAAAAATATGAATGCTACAGTAGACATCCAAAATCCACTCTGGATATTTTGGCTTTTTCACGCCCCAAACGGCCCCTTAAGCTCCCAAATGCAGTTGTGATTAGATGAGTAGGATTGTTAGCTCCTTTTGGTGGGGTGAAAAGAAAGAGAAGAGGGAGATCCATTAGTTGAGTTGAGATCAGTTGTGTAATCCTAAAGGACAAGAAAGTCTTGGGTTTAAGGATTTGGAGGTCTTCAACATCTCCCACTTTGCTAAGCAAAGTTGGTATATTAGTACTAACTCAAATGGATAATGATATTCCTACATCACTTTACTACAACACTTCTATACACATCCTGTCACGCCCCGGGCACCGTCCGATCCGAACCGAACCCGGTTCAAGAGCCGAACCGGTGCACAAGGGTGACATTTAAAGAGATATAGCGGAAGATTTATGCCCTATAGATGGGCAGTCTATCTAACAGAGTTACTCAACTACTTTGAGCAAGAGTAAATAAGTAGACAAATGTAAAGTTTAACTCATAATTCAGTCCACAAGTCTTAAAAACCCACATACTAAATCCTGAGCCAACACACAGGGCTCGAAATATAAGAGTCTAAAATAGTCTAAACATAAGTCTCAACATACACAATGTTCATACATAATCATGGTGAAACAGACGGATAAATAAAGTAATGTCCAAAGGCCTCCACTCCTAATCCCATGCTCTCTCCGATCGTTCCTCATACAGAGGATCCTGTCCATCTACATGTCACATCACACAGCAAAATAAGGAAAGAGGGGTGAGTATAAAACTCAGTAATGATTTTCATACAATCGGCAATAATCAGAAATTATACGGCCTCACAACATAGCAATATAGATTCATGATTGACATGATTACACCATTTTCTGGTCATGCATTCATAACACATAATCCTGCATAATAATATCACAATCACATGCATTCATAACACATAATCCTGCAAAATAATATCTCAATCACATACCTTCCGGTCATGTATTTATAACACATAATCATGCATAATATTATCTCAATCACATGCAATCATAACACATAATCCTGTATAATAATATCTCAATCTCATACTTTCTGGTCATGCATTCTTAACACATAATCCTACATAATATTATCTCAATCACATGCATTCATGTCTCGTAAAATTACCCAGTACGATAGATGTATCCAACACATGGTACACTCATGCATCACAGTCATAATAAGCATGTAGCAACACAATGGTTGCCTCCATCAAAGAGTAACACAAGTATTGCCACGAAGGCTGTTGCCACAAAGGCGGGACACAGTCAAGGCCACGAAGGCATATCATGGTCCGATTTCCACATTGGAAATGTAAGAACGTTGGGGTGTCGGCCCCTAAAGCTGCTCGCCCTGGACGATCCTGGCCAAGGATGTCCGATTCTTACACAAAGAACCTAGAGCAGGTGTGTTCGGCCAGGGACATCTCCTGCGGTGGGGGGAGAGCCCGAATTCCCACACAGGGAACCCGAAAACATGTGGTAGCTGGTGCATGAAGCGTACCATACTGGATGCTCAAGTCCAGATGATAATCTCAATAATCTCATCCGCAAGGCAAGTACACAACTCGCCCCCATATATCTCAATGCAGCTCAACTCAACCCAGGGAGTATACATGTTCCACATAGGAACGAAATAAAAAATATGTCCTTTCGAACCAACCAAGATTTGATTAATCCACCGATCGATTAATCTGGCATGCAATCTCAAACATTGCATACAATCGATTGATCCCGGTTAAACAACGATAAAACTTCGTCCATGAAGTCCAATACATGATGCATGATATCATGATACATCCGTGAGCAAGACCTACGTGGGTTCCAACACATAGAACGTGCACCCAATCCATACCCTCATGCATCTTAATCAAGGCATATATCAACTACAATTTCATAATAAACTTCCCACATGTGTGTGTATTCATGCATATTCTAATCACATGGCAAATGCTTTGATATAAATTCATAAGACAATATATGCATGCTTAAACGCATTCAAAACTACGATTCCCAACTGAAATCAAAGCAATTCCCACTATAAAACTTAAATTCAACCATGTGAAGTCGAAGATTCACTCATACAAGCATGATTTTCTTCTATACACGAAGCCATATCATGATCACATCACTCCCCAATAACCATACTTATCATAAGAGAACTCATCTCATTGTCTACCATATAACATCCTTACTGGAAATATGCACAAATTACAAGGGTTCCAACCAATTACAAGAGTTCCAACATGAGCAAGTTCAATATCAACATGTATAATTACCAACATATAATACAACAACACTTAACATAATCCACACTTTCTTCATCAATTTTCACACCCCCAGTAGCCTAATTTTTAACATAACACTTCCCATAAGCATTGTAATCATTAAATGAAGTGAAAACAGTGAAATTTTCATAATTTCTAAATTTTGCACAGCAGATCGATCGGCCAAAATAACGCAATCCGCCAGTTGAACGATTGGGCATTCATGAGCGATCGATCGTTGTCCATCATTTTCTCTTTGAAAAATCCCGAATCCGAGACTCTATTAACACGACTTGTAAGCTTCATGCACATCTTAAACACCAACAAAAAGCCATCAAACCTTCCAGAACATATACATATATCATTCTAAGATGAAACCCCATGAAATGGAAGCAAAAGATTAACATCTATAAACTTACCATTAGATCACTAACAAGCAAAACCCATTTAAATAGAATCATGAAAACAAACCATTTTCTATCCAAAGATGAGATTGAAGAACCCCATTACCTTGATTTATTGAAAATGAACCTTCAATCACCTCCAACACCTTCCAAAAATACGATTTTATGTTAATATACAACTAATCTCGATTTAGCTTTGAAAACCAAAAGAAACCTTAGATCTAAAGCTTTTGAAGCATAAAAAAAGATTTTGAAGATTAGGGCTTGGAGAAGAGATATAAAACAATGATTTTTATACTTTCAAAATGGATTGAAATAATGAAGAAAGTCAAGATTAAGAGAGGTTTTAAGAAAAACCTAAAGAATAAGAAAAGATTAAGCTAATTACCTCTAATCATTTCCTCTTTAAGCCTAATAGAGAATAAGCTCCAAGTCCCCTGGCCAAGCCTATTCTCAATTTGGGAAATGACACAGCACTTTCCTTTTATAGAAAAGGTTGGGATAAACCTAAGTAAAATGTGGGGTCGAAATAGAGTTTTTGGCTAAAATTGGAAAATTTGGCAATTTAATTCGAAATTAGGTCCAAAAAAATTCTGAAAGTTTCTATAATGTCTTCTTTGATGTTTGGGGAATTTTGGTCATAAAAACCTAATTTCGTCGGTGGGCCCCACCAGGGTCCCGTTAAACCCTAATTTTTGAAAAAATTGGTAAAAATATAAAAAAATCCCAAAAATTCAGGTTTGATCCAAAATCACTTAAAACTCATGATTGTGAAGTTAGTTTTGATTAAAGCTTTATAATAGTTTTGATTAAACTTTTATAAACTCATTTATTTTCGAAAATCATTCAATTTAACCCGAAAATGCTTAAACCGCACGATAACCGTTAAAGAACACTAAAATACACCGGTTCAAGATGAGGGATCTTACACATCCTACTTGGCACCATTGACATCATGGCACATCAGCTCCTTATGTCAGACATTGCAGACGTCTTTTTAAACTGAACCGAAATTGAAAATTGAGATGGGTTTGGGTTTGAATTTTGAATTTTGAATTTTGAAAAAAATGGGTTTGGTTTTGATTCAAGATTTGAAAGCAGCTAAACCCAACACAAATGTCTGCCTTCACTCCCTCGCTCTCTCCTCTTCTTCTTCTTTTGAAATCTGCAGCTCCCTCTCCCGCTTTCCGCTTTTGGACTTCTCCAAGATGGCCTTTTCTCCCTCACGGCCACCATTTCCGCTCTGTCGCCACCTCTGACCCACCACCTTCGCCCGCCACTTCATCGCTGGTCGAGCTTCTGTCCATGGCAACACTGAAGGTCAGCCCTTTACTTTCTTCTTTATAGCGATCTCTGCACAACACACATTTTTTGAGCAAAGGAAAAGCTGGTGCGCAACTGATTGTTTGAGCTAACGAAGTAAACTGGATGATTGTTGCTATCTAATTGTGAGTGTTTATTCATTCTTCGTGCAAAAAGATTGTTTTTTATCTATGGGTGAGTAAGTCCGTGTACTGCCATTTTTATACTGATTTTTGCTCAACACACTTTTGCTTTAACAAAGCAAAGCTGATGCAGTACTGTTTGTTTGAGCTAACTAAATGCATTGGATGATTATTGCTTGCTGATTATGAGTTCAGTCATGCTTTGTGCAAAAAGATTGTATTTTTATCTATGGGTGAGTAATTGCTTTTACAATGGTGGGAACAGGAAGGTCTTTCTTTATTCCCGGTGCTGCTATGGCTATCATTATTATGCTTGGCGCTCTAAACGCGCGGTGCCTCTATGGTGATAAGTAGGTATGTTTCACCTTTCTGCCATTTTCCAATCAAGAAAAATATACTCCCTCCGATCTTTTTTAATAGATGCAATTGATTTTCAAAATGAACTCTTTTTTAACATATGAAAATCAATTGCATCTATTAAAAAAGATCGGAGGGAGTAGGATATGCACTGTGGTAATGATAGTGTAATTTGATGTAGGTAGCACTATTATGGCATTGTGAAAAATTGTTGAACTAGGATGGTGTTCCGTTCCAACTATTACTAAAACTTACATTATTAAGATTTCAATGCATATGTGTTTTTTAGGAGCCACATATTTTTGTTGTATACACCAGTTTTATGCCTTTTACAATCAAGCCCATGCCATACTTACCTCTGTTATTGTGTATATAGGGAAAGAACGATGATGATACCATTGCAGTTTGTGTCAATGATCCTGAATATCATCATTACACAGTTGGCAAGGACCTCCTGCCGTATTGGCTAGTTGAGATCAGCCGCTTTTTTGAAGACTATCATTTTATTGTATATATTTTTTAAATGTATGCCATTTAGTACTCTCATAAGTTTGACGTCCACTATTCATATGTATTAGGTTGCAAGAAGTGGTTAGACTTCAACAAAAAAGATGAAAATGGTTTAGTCTAGGGCACTCTCTTGCATGCTTATTTCAGCAACGATAGACCTCCCTCATTAGTATAGTTTGGGAACCATATACGGATGTGGGATAGAGAATGGGTTTGAAATTTTGTGAATTGGGATAAAGCAGAAGCTGCATAAGCTCAATCTTGTTTTTTCAGATTCTAAAAATAGCTGGAGCACCAACTTTTGCTTTTTGACAATCGTAAATGAAGAAGTTTTACAATGAGGGAGTGCAATCTAATCCTTTTTTTTTAATTTATTTTGGAAGCTTTGCTGCAAAACAATTATGAAGAAAGGGATTGAATGGGATTAGGCATGTACCCTAAAAGACAAAAGACATCTGCAATTGGTTCAAAGCCATGATGATTGCTTCAGCAATTATATAGTAGCTACGTGAAGAAGAGTCCTGTACCACCCATGTATTACGTGATGCAGGTAGGCATTCCAACACATGATACATATTCGGTCTCGAAATTGAGCCTTCCTCGTATGCACGACACAAGAACAATGTAGAATGAAGTAACACAACTCAAACCAATTATATGGCTAGAACAAAAGCTAGATATTAACTTAAAAACTACTTGTAGATATTGAGATATTCTCAAAATGTACCAAGTTTGAATTGCTAAAGCAAGAGTCAAAATAGTAATAAAAAAGTACAATAGGTAATGCTTTTTTTAATTCAAGAGATACACGTCCAAACCAATCAAGCTTAAAAAAATAAGGTTTATATTGCAAAGCACTTGATTAGCTAAGTAGCATTTTTGCTTTGTCAAACAAAAGGAAACAACTGTACTTAAAAAAAAAAGAAGGAAACAACTGCAACCATTTACAAAGCTGCTATAGATAAGGTAACAGTACGAATGCTAAAGTCTCATAACTCAGTAAGCTCCATAATTACACTATGAATGTCACTGTTATTAGCCTTGAGAACCTCAACTGCCTTCACTCTAGAACCATGGGTAATCACCAATTCAATAAGTCGTACTTCCACTCTAGAAACAGACGTTCCGCCATCACACTGTTGATATCTAGAATCCTAAATTGTCTGGCTATTTGTTCAACAGCTGAGAACTGAGGTCTAAATATTCCTCCCCATGTATAATATAGATCTTCGAGTTTGGGCTCTAGAAGACATTAGGTTTCAAGACCACAAACAAAATCTGAAAGTGAAACACAAAAGTGCAACTCTTAGGAAACAACTTCAGCTTTCAACAATCAGAATATGGCCCATTAAATTGTACAACAGAGAATCACATTGGCATACAAGGAAATTACTATTTAAAATTACCATCATCTTGTTCGCATTCAGCTCTTAATTTCTCGTTGCCCGAATGAATTTACAAGTTCTACAACATAAACAAGATAAAAATCATGAACATTACAAACATAAATTATTGGTAAACCAAAATTAACTAACCTCAAAAAGACTACGATGAGATAAACATTTTGTCAAACATTGAATAGAGCCATAAGCTTAAAGCAAAAACATTATAACCAAGTAAACACACATTTCCTTTCAACAAAGAAAAAAAAGATAAAAAGTAAGTCTCGAAGTTGATGCCAAGCCTGGCAAACACTTACCCTTCTTGTAGCCCTATAAATTTCAGAAATCATCTAGACCACATGCCAATGCCATGACATTGAAAATCAGCAACAACAAAAAATATTGATAGCTAAGAACAGTGACTCTAGCAACTGAAAAACATCATTGATCAATAAATGGCCCTTTTGGATGTAAACAATCTAGAATTGGTTGTCCTTGTGGAGGTGGAATGAATGGACTTGGTGAATCCATAACCTGCCCCATCAAAGCTGAAAACCAGCATTTGGTCCAGGGAAAAGAATTAAAAGTTTGCATTCAATGAACATGGTTCCAAATTTGAGAATACAACAAAATATGGAAAATAATACAAATTACCAATTTAGGGGCCGTTTGGGGCGTGATAAAAACCAAATATCCACTATGGATAATCCACCTAAAAGTGGATTTTTTGAAATTATCCACTATCCACCTGAGGTGTTTCAGGTGGATAGTGGATAATTTCAAAAAATCCACTTTTAGGTGGATTATCCATAGTGGATATTTGGTTTTTATCACGCCCCAAACGGCCCCTTATTCCCAAGGTTTGGGAAAGCTGACCAATCTAATATCACAATACTCCTTCCAATGTAATTTGCATAATGTAAATTTTCAAACTAATAATCCACAAATGTTACAATTGCAAGAGTACTTCAGCTTCTCATTTCAATAGCAGAGCCATGATTAATTGATTTATACATTATTTAAAAGTCAATATTTTTTTACATACATGTAAGTAGATTATGTTACCAATCTTGCAAAATTTTCTATCAGAAAAAGTTAAGCTCAGGGTCACAAGACAATGTTTTCAAATAACAAAAGATGCCATTTTTGAGTGACTTTATGCAGATTAGAATGGGAATAACCCAAAATTGTCACAAAAACAGTTGAGCTGCTCCAACATCCAGTAAATAAACGACAATTAACAATAAAAGATAGTATAAGGAACTTACTTGTCGCCCAACATCCTTTGTGAAATTCTGCTCCAACATCCTCTTGCGAAATTCCAACCCGCTGGACCATCTATTTGTTGGGAGTGGAGGATGTCCTCGAGGAACTAAACGAAATGGCGACCGGCGGTAGACAATGAGGCGGGTGGGATGAGGCAGAGGAGAAAAGGAAGAGAGGATGGGAGCAAGGCGGGTAGGAGGAGGTGGTGGAGGGGCTGGTGGGAAAGGAAAGGGAGGAGTAAGAGGAGGGCGACAATTTTGGGTTGGGATGGGAGGAGTGGGAGAATGAGACGAAGCAAGGGTTGTTTTCCGAAAAGGCCGACTGAGCTGGGCGAGGAACGAAATTTTTATTCTCCCGCCCAAAAATAGGATCACTTGGTTTGGAACTTTGGATGGTCGATGGATCCACGTAGACTGTATATGTCAATGCTGGAGTAATATCATTATCTAACTCAAATTCTCATTGTTCATAAATTTAAAAATTAAAATACTCTTTAATGACGATTTTCTTTATGCACCAAAAAAAAATGCTTCATTCATTTGGTTCTGTATATTGATGGGGCGTGATTTGTTGGCCAATAGAATCGGATGGAAGATTAGGGATACCTCTTCAATACGTGTGTGGAAGGACAAATGGATTCCATTTGATGGGCCCCACATGGTGCTGTGCGCACTCGGAAAGGTAATTGGCATGAAGATATGAAGTTGAAAGAGTTCATTGGTGAACGATCTAGAGAGAAGAAATGTTTTCTATCCTATTGAAGCGGAAGAAATTTTTGAATATTCCTTTATGTGAGTCAATATTGAAGGATGAAATTGCTTGGACAGCAGATAGGTATGGGCGATTCCCGGTGAAGAGTGCGTATCATTTAGCACTCAACATGAAAAAGAAGGCCCAAGTTGTGGGGAGCTCAAATGGAGATACCTTGAAGAAAATGAGACACAATTTGGTCTATGCAGCTGGCCGACAAAATCAAGTCCTCATGGAAAATATGTGAAGGTATATTACCAACTATGCTAAATTTGGCCAAAAGAAGGATTGTGTAGAAGCCTGTTTGTGAACAATGTAGGGCGGAAGTGGAGGATATTGTTCATGCACTTTGGAAATGCCCTTGTGTGGTGGAGGCCTGGGAAAATGAAGTATGGTATACATTTGTTTTAATTTCTCACAACATACTAATGCTTTTGGTGTGATTCAGTTTATTAAGCAGGAGTATGGAAATAAAGAGGTGGAATTGACATCGGCTATTAGTTGGGCTCTATGGCATAACCGGAACTCAAAGAGAGTTGGTTCCACTTGGAAGTCTGCCGCCAAGGTGAAGAATGGCCCCTGGAGTACTTCTGTAATTTTGAAAGAATGAGAGGTGTAGCTCATGAGGAGACCAATCTCATGGATATTGCATGGCAACCACCAAGGGAAGAGGTACTCACAATTAATTATGATGGGACAGTTTTTTTATGATGAGGAAGATCAGGTAGAGGGGTATGCATTCGTGATCATAGAGGTAATGTTGTTGCTTTGCAAATCTTTTATTGAAGGGCCCTTTAAAGCCGAGGAAATTGAGTTGCTGGCAGCGATAAGGGCTGTTAGATTTGCTACAGAAATGACTTCAAGACATGTAGTGTTTGAAGGAGACTGTTTAGAAGACGTTAAAAGCCTAAGAGATAGAGAAACGGGAGGCAGTTCAGTCTTGAGACATTTATTCCAGGACGTTGTGGCTAATCTCAGGCTTGGCTTTTTACATCTGTTTCTATCTCAAGGGAAGCCAATGCTCTGGCTCATTGTCCTGCACGGCATGCTAGAAGGTTGACTAGCCCGGTGGCTTGGAGGGGACGACTTACCTCGTTCGCTGATCTTTTTTATTGTAATGCTTTGTGTTTCATTTGAATGAATTGAATATAAAAAAAAAAACTTTGTAGCGGACTTTCTTGCAATGGCGTGTTTCTTAAATCTTCTATTATGTTCTTGCATCTCCTTTTTAATTCGGAGTACAATAGGTTGAAAGGCATAACCACTCTTGATCATGCTGGTCTTTAGAACTTTTGTATCAGGGTTTAGATTTGGTGGTTTAGTTTTAAATTTTTTGTTTATCGTGTTTGGTTTATATTTTCTTATGCCGCAAGGTTTTGTGTCCCCCCTCCCTTTTACCATTCTTTGGTGATTTTGCCAAAAAAATGTCCGCTTAATATGTGCATGGGAAATCAAGGGCCATCAGATTCCGCGGCACGCAATTGATACAGACGCGGACAGGCTTGAATTCCCTGCCAGCCTCGTCATTTACAGTATGATTTGGGGGCTCACGGCATAAGGATTCTGCATGTTCATGTGGTTGATAATAGGTGAACATATATGGAGTCGACACCAGGACCAGGAGGTAGCTTCTGGCTTGCCTGAAACAAAATTGCCACCATGAGGTCCACAACAACGCATGGTGATCAAAGGTAAGGTTTAATCAGCAAGAAGCTTTCATCCTCATAGACAGTGGCTCCACCTTCAACCTTATCACCCCAGATATGGTCAGGAAGGCTAGGTGCAAGATATATTCAAATTGTAGATATGTAATACGCTTTGCTAATGGAGATTCTACGTCTGCACTAGTGAGTGCCCAGGTGTCCTAACACACATGCAAGGGTACAATTATCAAATTCATTGCGTCATTCGACCAGTGAAACGCAGCATTGGACATGATCTCATAGTACATCTGTGCTACATTAATAGTTCGATTTGGCCTTTCAAAATGAACTAAAAATCTACTAGTTCATTTTGGAATGGCACTATTAGAGTGGGACGGAGCCACGGAGGGAATATCTGACCCATGAATTTTTTATATAGTGAATTTTTGGCTCATAGGAATTTTGTTTTTCATAAAGTTTAATGGACTTTGGTCATTGAATCAGGGGTGGTTGTGATTTTCTTCCTTTTTCTTTTTGCTAAGAGGCTTATGGGATGTTGAACTGTGAAATAAAGTGGCAATTACTAAAATTTATTCGAAGTACAAGTTAGCTTCCCAAGCTAAGAAAAAGTGTACAGATTTGATTCTTCATAAGGACGAATATGCGGTGGAGTTGCTTAATGGCCAAACTATATATGCTTCCCAATTATATATGCTTCCTAGGAGAAGTCAAATACTTAATTTTCTGCACACAATGAGACTTTTTAGTTAGTCAGTAACTAAAATAAGCATATAATATTGGAGGAATGGATGTTGGCCAACGTGATTTGAAAGGGGATTGGTTAAGTTAGCAGGTTACTCTTGTGGCCCCCTTCCACCGAAATATGCGAAAGTTGAAATTGCAATTTGTTAAAAGTAGGAACTACCATCACTATTTGTTACTCCCTCTGTCCAAAATTACCTGTCAATATTAGAAAACCAAATTAACTAAAATCTGTTCATTTGAGTTTTCTAATGCAGATATGTAATTTTGGACGGAGGGAGTATTATGTAAACTAGCTTTATTACCATGTAATTCACAATGAATATTGTTCGTTAATGCCTCCTTTGATGCTTAGGTACTACTACTGTAACATCCGGAAAATTAGTAAGTATCTTAAAACTGAAATTTGACCCTCTTAATGATTGATTTAAACGTATGATGCTTTGTTTAAATTAAAGTTGGTGAGAAGAGCTTTCCAACGACACCAATTTTGTGTGATTTGGAGTTCGGAGTAAAAAGATATGGGAAATTGAATAAACACGATCGATCGCGCTAAAAACGATCGATCGGCTTATGGAACACGATCGATCGGCTTTGATCGGCTACGATCGGCGCCATCGTGCAGTTTGTAAACAGCGCAGGACGATCGATCGCCGTATTGCACGATCGATCGCCAGTTGCGGTTTGGCGAATTCTAACTTATTTTGAGACGGATTTATTTGGGAAAGATGCCATATCCTAACTAGACTTGTATTGCACGTTCCTAGGGTGATTTAGGGACTCTCCCATTGGTGGAAAGTGCCCAAGATATGGTAGAATTGATTGGGCAAAGATCTTCTAAAAACTCTATATAAACCCATAGAGTCTAGGCTTGTGCTTTTGAAAACTAAACCCTAGAACGTCCAGAGGCTTTCCCCTCTCCTTCTCACGTTCATCCCTCTCTTGGAAGACCTCTTCTAGTGGGAATTGCTCAAGAGCTTGGATCGGGAAGCTTTGAAGGAAGCGGAGGAGACGAACATCGCGTAGAAAGGCGACGTCTTTTGGTGATAAAGAGTAGGATGGGTTTTCCCTCTCTTCTTATTCTTTTCTCACATTATATGATGAGTGTTCTTACTGATTTCCTTGGAGTATTGCTTTGAATCTTGCGGGATTAATGATTTATGTCTTGTTTTCCATGTGTATTGCGATACATGTATATATGCCTTCATGCTTCATGTCTAGATGGTAAATCAGATCAAAGTTGGATGCTTTATTAATTTTACAGAAGATAAAAGTTCTGATATTGCTTTGATTATGATGTCTAATGATTGAGTCTTATGCCTTAATGATCGTTTTGCTTAAATTGACTTAATTGAAAGATATTATGGTCTAAGATTGTGTTATATGGGGAGAAACATGATAAAAAGGGAATCTTTTGGTAATTCTAGTTAATTCCAGGATCTGTAATTGATCTAGGAGGGGAGTACTATCATCTATCATGAGCATATTATCATCTATAAGTGGTTCGGAATAAGAATATTAAAGTTTAATCATGTGTTTCACTTTCGGCCAGAACTGTTTCTGCACGGGCAGTCGACAGTAAATGATTCATAACTAATTCATATGATATCAGAAAAATATAAAACGGGTGGGGTTAGAAACTAGACTCACAAGGGTATTCTCAGTAAAAATTTCAGAAGATAAACTTAACTGTACAGTGTCTGGGAGCCACCGGAAGGGGACTGTTGTGCATAAGACAGTGAGCAGAATCTAAGTGAAAATACTAAGTACTTAAGTAAAACCACTTAATAAGATGTGAAGATGGTATGACGTGCTAGTAACTAATACTAGACTATATCCTTATGATTATCACAGTAAGGTTGGGTTATGGTTAATATGATAAATGGGGTAATACCTATGTTAAGAAAACCGTAATCGTGTATTTGAAGATAAAGCGTTTGTGTCGGTTTGAGGTTCCATTTGGAATCCAAATCATCTGGAATTCATTAATACCTTGTCTCTGATTTATATATATTTCAATAAGACCTATATGAATTTCCATCTAGGGCTGAGCATGAACGTATGTATGGATTGTGTTATTCTCTTTGTGTGACGTTTCTACTTATACTCCGTATGAGAGTCTATTCCGGTGATTGATACCTTATGTGGTTAGAGTGTTGCGGCCTCTATTCCTTTGAATTATTATTCATCATGATTATTTGATTGATTCCTCCACTTGAGGTCTTGCGGGACTCTCTCTCCGGAAGTGGATTCATAGTATGCTCAAATTATGCCATTGCTTGATCTTGCGGGGTCACTAATATTTGTGGTACTGCGGTTCCACACTGCCCAAAAAGAGGCAACATACGTACGTTAGATTGTTGACATTACGGAAGGTCTTCAGTCTCCGCCCATCGTGTCCGTAAGCACTGGTGGGGCCAGCATCCTAGACGCATGGCAGGGTTCCAAAAAGAGGACCCCTAGGGTGGTTCTGGTATAGTCACTTGCGGGTGATCGGTTCAGCGAGCAGAAATTGTACTCCTTTCACTTTTAATGTCTGGAGCTTTTTAGTATGATTATCATTCCCTCCTTACTCATATGTGTAGTAGGAGCCTTATTGTTGTTTTCCCTACTTGCGGGTTGGAATTATTATTGACTAACCTTTCAGGTGTATAAATCCTTGGTTTAGTCCAGATGTTGCGGCATCTTCATAAACCTTTGTTATTCTTATCCTATTCGTACTTTTGTCCTAATTCAGTGGGTTTTTACATCCTACTGAGTGTTTCTATGAAATACTCATGCATCCTCTGATGCAGGCGCAAATGGAATTTGAGATCAGGAAGTTGCAGTAGTGAAGCGATCGCAGGAGCCGTGAAGACTTAGAGTTTATATTATTTGCTTTGCTTATTTGATGCTTATGACATTTAATGGCAATTGTGTGCCATAGATTTATAGGTTTATTAGATTTGACTTTCTTAAATGGATTATTATCAGTATTATTAAGTAAATTTTATTTCATAGTATTCATTGATGTCTGTATTTGTATTGCACTGATTATGGGCATGACCGATTACACATCCTTTTGAGATGATCGTAATTGGTGGTGAAATCGACTGTTCGGTCTCGCGCCCGGGATCTCTACCTTCAAATGTATATCATTGATTGGCTTCCGCACTCCGGTCGAGGTGTGGGATTTCGGGGCGTGACAGCGTGGTATCGGAGCCCTCAAACTCAGTCTAATACAGTACGGACATTGTTGAATTATGAAATGGAATAGTCGAACTTGATAGAAAGAATATGGGTATCTAGAAGAACTTACTATGTGAGAGTAGATTCATAGATAGAACCTGAAACCTTATTTTAGAAGACTAATGACGACGTTTCTTGTGTAGGTTTAAATGGCTAGAACAAGAAGTGGTAGGATCTATGAGAAAGACAAGCAGGAAGCCGTTAGGCAGTGGCTTGAGGACTGGAAAAAGAAAGACATAGGGAGTGGAACCAAAGATGACCCATTACAGATTGACATAGAGGAAGTCCAGAACCCAGTGGCTGATGTAGAACCCTTGCCTATAGACGACCCAGAGTGGGATCCTTACTTAGACTACATGCCAGGAATGGAGATCGAAGGATATGAGCAAGAAGAGATTGAAATAGCATTTTACGATGGATCTCCTTCTATATTTGTGATGGTAGAGGCCAAGATTGTGAGAAGGCACCCTGTCTATGTTCGGGCCAAGAATGATACTGCATTGTCTGACGCTCTGTACCATATGTTTAAATCTTTGGGTTACAGATGGCCATACATGACGATGTGGGAAATTCTGTGGCATACGCACTTGAGGCTTGCACCAACCTGGGTAGCTTTAGACATACTAGATGATTACCTCTGAAGGCAAGAGAGTAGGAAGGATGGCTAGGAGAAAGAGTTAGGATAGTTTTTAGTTTCAAAAATCTTTTGTAATAAAAACCCTGATTTATAAGGGATCTCGTAGGAATCTTCTTATTAATGAATAAAAGAATTATTTGCTTTAATGCTTGCCTTGTGATTGTTTCATTTTTGCATGTTTTGTGTCTTGCGTGAGCGGTGCTAGGAGTCAAAGGAATGAGAGGTGAATTACAAATTGAGCTATATGTAAGATTTCTAATTCATCTCCTTTCTTTGACTGTAGATACGCGAGAATGGTGAACTCTGGAAATCGTGGACGTCGAACCAATGCGAACCCAAATCCTTCACAGGATGAGGGAGCCAGTCAGAATATGTCTGATATGGTTAGGCAATTGGCGGCTGAATTGCGAAACAGTGGAAGTAGTAATAATAATGCTAAGGCGCCAACACTTGAACGATTTAAGAGGGCTGGACCCCAGTTTTCTGGTGAGGATGACCCAGAAAAGGCTGAGCGTTGGTTAGTTGAAGTGGAACGGCTGTTCAAGGGTATGAAGGTACCTGAGGCTGATCGGGTGATTTATGCTACTTTCCTGTTTGTTGGTGAGGCGGTATTTTGGTGGGAGTCCGCCGAGCGCAACAATTTTACTGCAAATCAGGAGATTTCTTGGGAAGAATTTAAGGAGGTGTTCAACGTCAAGTACTTTCCTTCCCATATTCAGCGGCGCAAGGAGAAAGAATTCTTGGAGTTAGTGCAAGGATCGATGACTGTGCTACAGTATGAGACGAAGTTTGAACAACTTCAACGATTTGCTACTAATGCTTGCCCTAATGAATTGATTAAAGCGCAACGTTTTGTGGATGGGCTGAAGGACGGCATAAGGTCGAGGGTATTAGTTTCTCAACCAACGACTGTAGCAAAGGCGGTCGAGCGAGCTTCTATTTTGGAGGATGATTTTAAAAGAACCTTGGAAAGGAGAAACAATCAGGTCAAAGCTCAAGAGAGTAAGCTGAAACGTTCTGGGGAGAAGCGTTTTAACAATAATGTTAATCGTGGGAATCAGTGTCCATTTAAGCAGCAAAGGCAGCAGCAACAGAACCGGATGAACGGTGCACCACGTCAACAGTTTCGAGGCAATGACAATGGTAACATGAATGGAGGTCGTTGCAGGATTTGTGGACAGGATTCGCATAGAGGGAAGCCGTGCCCTACGGATCCTCGAAGATGCTACGTGTGCAATGAGGTTGGGCATATCTCTCCTAATTGCCCTAATCGTGAAAAGAAGACCGGGGCTGATATGAATAAGAAGACTCAGGCGAGGATTTTTGCTCTATCATCAGAAGATGCGCGTGGGTCGGATGAGGTTATTGAAGGTACTCTTCTTATCCTCAATCGTTTTGCTAGAGTGTTAATAGACCCGGGAGCTTCGCGATCTTTTATTTCTTCGGTGTTCGCTTTAAGTCTAGATAAGTCATTATCTAGACTGAGTGATGATTTGATGATTTCTACTCCTATGGGAGATTCGGTTATAGCAACCGAATATATTGAAAACTCTCCTGTGCTGATAGAAGATAAAATTTTGCTTGCTAATCTTGTGCTGATTGATATGTGTGATTTTGATGTAATCTTGGGAATGGATTGGTTATCAAAATATAATGCACTAGTGGATTGTACTAAAAAGAGAGTTTATTTTAAAATTCCTGGAGAGAAAGAACTATTGTTTCAGGGAATCCGGGATAGAAAAGGAGATTGTTTGATATCAGCTGTTAAAGCTCAAAAATTGTTGGCTAAAGGTTGTAGAGCCTATTTAGCTAATGTGACACCTGTTGAGATGCCTACCCCGAGAGTAGAGGACATTGAGGTAGTGAGGGATTTTTCCGAAGTCTTTCCTGATGAGTTACCTGGTTTGCCACCAAAGAGAGAAATTGATTTTACGATTGAATTGGTACCCGGGAACAGCACCTATTTCCAAAGCACCATATAGAATGGCGCCGGCTGAGTTGAAAGAATTGAAGGTGCAGTTGCAAGAGTTGTTGGATAAGAGGTTCATTCGGCCTAGTGTTTCCCCTTGGGGCGCACCAGTATTATTTGTAAAGAAGAAAGATGGGTCGATGAGATTGTGTATCGATTATCGTATGCTGAACCAAGTCACGGTGAAGAATAAATATCCTTTGCCTAGAATAGATGATTTGTTTGATCAGTTACAATCAGCAAAAGTATTTTCGAGAATTGATTTGAGATCGGGATACCATCAGTTAAGAATCAAGGAGGAGGATATATCCAAGACAGCATTCAGGACCAGGTATGGACACTACGAATTCCTGGTAATGCCTTTTGGTTTGACTAATGCGCCAGCAGCTTTTATGGACATGATGAACAGAATTTTTGTGGACTTATTAGACCGGATTGTGATAGTCTTCGTGGACGATATTTTGGTATATTCAACAAGTTGGGAAGAACACAGAACTCACTTGACTCTTGTGTTACAGATATTGAAGGATAATCAATTATATGCTAAGCTGAATAAGTGTGAATTTTGATTGAACAAGGTGAATTTTCTTGGACATGTCATATCAAAAGATGGAGTATCAGTTGATCCAATGAAGGTAGAGGCAGTGTTAAAATGGGAACAACCAAAGAATGTGACGGAGATTCGAAGTTTCTTGGGATTGGCAGGTTACTATAGAAGATTCATTGAAGGATTTTCAAGTCTAGCTTTGCCAATGACGAAGTTGACCAGAAAGGGAGTGAAGTTTATATGGAACGATGAATGTGATAAAAGTTTCAAGGAATTGAAGAAGAGATTAACTTCAGCACCGATCTTGACTTTACCATCGGGAACTGGAGGATTCGTTATATACAGTGATGCTTCGAAGAGTGGACTTGGGTGTGTACTAATGCAGCACGGACATGATGTGGCATATGCATCGAGACAACTAAAAATTCATGAACAGAATTATCCAACACACGACTTGGAATTAGCAGCAGTGGTTTTTGCTTTAAAAATTTGGAGACATTACTTGTATGGAGAAACTTTTGAAGTATATACAGATCATAAAAGTTTGAAGTATATCTTTTCCCAGAAGGACCTGAATATGAGACAGAGAAGGTGGTTAGAGTACTTGAAGGATTATGATTTTTCCATTCATTACCATCCAGGCAAGGCGAATGTGGTAGCAGATGCATTAAGCAGAAAGACTGGGATAATTGCTCACTTGTTAGTACAAGAGTGGAAACTGATGCAGAAAATGGGAGAATGTCATTTGGAATGGCCGACTTCAAGGAGGATATCATTCATTGGGAATCTTTCTATAAGATCAGTGGTGGTTGATAAAATCCTTGAAGCGCAAAAGGAGAACCCGCAGATCCAGAAATTATTGGACAGGTCGGATTTTGAAAAAGGAGCAGACGGAAGTATTCGATTCCGAGGAAGATTGGTAGTACCTAAAGACATGGAATTAAGACAGGAAATTCTGCGTGAAGCACATCACTCTCAGTTTAACATTCATCCTGGAGGTACGAAGATGTATCAAGATTTAAAGAGGACAGTTTGGTGGAATGGGATGAAAAGAGATATTGGCAAGTTTGTATCGAGATGTTTAACTTGTCAACAAGTAAAGGCTGAACATCAAAGACCAGCTGGAATGTTGCAACCATTGGAGATTCCACAGTGGAAATGGGAGCATGTGACGATGGATTTTGTTCTGGCATTGCCAAAGACTCAAAGACAGCGAGATGCGATTTGGGTTATAGTGGATCGACTCACAAAGTCAGCACACTTTCTTCCGATTAGATGGAAACAAAACCCGGAAAGTTTGGCAGAATTATACATAAGGGAAATTGTTAGACTACACGGTACGCCGTTATCTATTGTGTCTGACCGAGACCCTCGTTTTACATCGAGAACATGGAAGAGTATACAAGAGGCGTTGGGAACCAAGTTAAATTTTAGTACAGCATTTCATCCACAGAGTGATGGACAATCAGAACGTACGATTCAAACTTTGGAAGACATGCTTAGAGCCTGTGCAATCGATTGGAAAGGTAATTGGGATGATCATTTACCGTTGATAGAATTTGCTTATAATAACAGTTATCATTCGAGTATCGGAATGGCACCATTTGAAGCACTATATGGAAGACCATGTAGATCCCCTACATGTTGGACAGACGTTGGAGAGAATCAAGTGCTGAGATCAGAATTAGTGCAATACTGTGCAGAAAAAATAAGACAGATCAGACAGAGATTACAAACGGCTCAGAGTCGCCAAAAGAATTACGCTGACAATAGGCGGAGAGAGCTGGAATTTCAAGTAGGAGACCATGTATTTCTGAAAGTATCACCTTCCAAAGGAATTATGAGATTTGGTAAGAAAGGAAAGTTGAGTCCGAGGTTTGTTGGACCATTTGAAATTTTGGAGCGAGTTGGGCCAGTTGCATATCGGTTGGCTTTACCGCCACAGTTGGATGAAGTACATAATACTTTCCATATTTCTATGCTGAGGAAATATGTGCCAGACCCATCACATGTTTTGGATTTCACAACGATGGAGTTAGAAGCGGATTTGACATTTTCGGTAAAACCTGTGAAGATATTGGACCGAAAGGATCAAGTACTTAGAAGAAAGACCATTCCTTTGGTAAAAGTTTTGTGGCAAAACCAGTTGGCTGAGGAAATGACTTGGGAAACGGAAAGAGAAATGAGGAAATCCTACCCTTACCTTTTTGAAGATTGAGAGTCAGCATTTCGAGGACGAAATGTTCTTTTTAGGAGGGGAGGATGTAACATCCAGAAAATTAATAAGTATCTTAAAACTGAAATTTGACCCTCTTAATGATTGATTTGAACGTATGATGCTTTGTTTAAATTAAAGTTGGTGAGAAGAGCTTTCCAACGACACCAATTTTGTGTGATTTGGAGTTCGGAGTAAAAAGATATGGGAAATTGAATAAACACGATCGATCGCGCTAAAAACGATCGATCGGCTTATGGAACACGATCGATCGGCTTCGATCGGCTACGATCGGCGCCATCGCGCAGTTTGTAAACAGCGCAGGACGATCGATTGCCGTATTGCACGATCGATCGCCAGTTGCGGTTTGGCGAATTCTAACTTATTTTGAGACGGATTTATTTGGGAAAGATGCCATATCCTAACTAGACTTGTATTGCACGTTCCTAGGGTGATTTAGGGACTCTCCCATTGGTGGAAAGTGCCCAAGATATGATAGAATTGATTGGGCAAAGATCTTCTAAAAACTCTATATAAACCCATAGAGTCTAGGCTTGTGCTTTTGAAAACTAAACCCTAGAACGTCCAGAGGCTTTCCCCTCTCCTTCCCACGTTCATCCCTCTCTTAGAAGACCTCTTCAAGTGGGAATTGCTCAAGAGCTTGGATCGGGAAGCTTTGAAGGAAGCGGAGGAGACGAACATCGCGTAGAAAGGCGACGTCTTTTGGTGATAAAGAGTAGGATGGTTTTTCCCTCTCTTCTTATTCTTTTCTCACATTATATGATGAGTGTTCTTACTGATTTCCTTGGAGTATTGCTTTGAATCTTGCGGGATTAATGATTTATGTCTTGTTTTCCATGTGTATTGCGATACATGCATATATGCCTTCATGCTTCATGTCTAGATGGTAAATCAGATCAAAGTTGGATGCTTTATTAATTTTACAGAAGATAAAAGTTCTGATATTGCTTTGATTATGATGTCTAATGATTGAGTCTTATGCCTTAATGATCGTTTTGCTTAAATTGACTTAATTGAAAGATATTATGGTCTAAGATTGTGTTATATGGGGAGAAACATGATAAAAAGGGAATCTTTTGGTAATTCTAGTTAATTCCAGGATCTGTAATTGATCTAGGAGGGGAGTACTATCATCTATCATGAGCATATTATCATCTATAAGTGGTTCGGAATAAGAATATTAAAGTTTAATCATGTGTTTCACTTTCGGCCAGAACTGTTTCTGCACGGGCAGTCGACAGTAAATGATTCATAACTAATTCATATGATATCAGAAAAATATAAAACGGGTGGGGTTAGAAACTAGACTCACAAGGGTATTCTCAGTAAAAATTTCAGAAGATAAACTTAACTGTACAGTGTCTGGGAGCCACCGGAAGGGGACTGTTGTGCATAAGACAGTGAGCAGAATCTAAGTGAAAATACTAAGTACTTAAGTAAAACCACTTAATAAGATGTGAAGATGGTATGACGTGCTAGTAACTAATACTAGACTATATCCTTATGATTATCACAGTAAGGTTGGGTTATGGTTAATATGATAAATGGGGTAATACCTATGTTAAGAAAACCGTAATCGTGTATTTGAAGATAAAGCGTTTGTGTCGGTTTGAGGTTCCATTTGGAATCCAAATCATCTGGAATTCATTAATACCTTGTCTCTGATTTATATATATTTCAATAAGACCTATATGAATTTCCATCTAAGGCTGAGCATGAACGTATGTATGGATTGTGTTATTCTCTTTGTGTGACGTTTCTACTTATACTCCGTATGAGAGTCTATTCCGGTGATTGATACCTTATGTGGTTAGAGTGTTGCGGCCTCTATTCCTTTGAATTATTATTCATCATGATTATTTGATTGATTCCTCCACTTGAGGTCTTGCGGGACTCTCTCTCCGGAAGTGGATCATAGTATGCTCAAATTATGCCATTGCTTGATCTTGCGGGGTCACTAATATTTGTGGTACTGCGGTTCCACACTGCCCAAAAAGAGGCAACATACGTACGTTAGATTGTTGACATTACGGAAGGTCTTCAGTCTCCGCCCATCGTGTCCGTAAGCACTGGTGGGGCCAGCATCCTAGACGCATGGCAGGGTTCCAAAAAGAGGACCCCTAGGGTGGTTCTGGTATAGTCACTTGCGGGTGATCGGTTCAGCGAGCAGAAATTGTACTCCTTTCACTTTTAATGTCTGGAGCTTTTTAGTATGATTATCATTCCCTCCTTACTCATATGTGTAGTAGGAGCCTTATTGTTGTTTTCCCTACTTGCGGGTTGGAATTATTATTGACTAACCTTTCAGGTGTATAAATCCTTGGTTTAGTCCAGATGTTGCGGCATCTTCATAAACCTTTGTTATTCTTATCCTATTCGTACTTTTGTCCTAATTCAGTGGGTTTTTACATCCTACTGAGTGTTTCTATGAAATACTCATGCATCCTCTGATGCAGGCGCAAATGGAATTTGAGATCAGGAAGTTGCAGTAGTGAAGCGATTGCAGGAGCCGTGAAGACTTAGAGTTTATATTATTTGCTTTGCTTATTTGATGCTTATGACATTTAATGGCAATTGTGTGCCATAGATTTATAGGTTTATTAGATTTGACTTTCTTAAATGGATTATTATCAGTATTATTAAGTAAATTTTATTTTATAGTATTCATTGATGTCTGTATTTGTATTGCACTGATTATGGGCATGACCGATTACACATCCTTTTGAGATGATCGTAATTGGTGGTGAAATCGACTGTTCGGTCTCGCGCCCGGGATCTCTACCTCCAAATGTATATCATTGATTGGCTTCCGCACTCCGATCGAGGTGTGGGATTTCGGGGCGTGACAACTACTACTACTACTACTACTACCATTGTGGCTGCTACTAGACTCGAAAATAAATTGAAGTCAGTGCCGCGGAAGTATCTTTCATTATTGTAGCTACCTTTATTATCAGAAAAAATATAATGTTCTCACCTAATTCCCATCGAAAGTAGCTTCATCTCAAATCACTGCTCAATGTCAAGGTCGATTCTGCAATCCAATTTCTTTGGAGGGTATAATTCATTCATCATACAACATCATAAAAAAAAAGCTTCGATTGGTATCTACCAATTCTGCTTGATTGAGAGGGAATAGAGAAAATAAGATGGCCGCTACTTGTAGCAATTTAAATAGTGCGATGTTGGGACTGATCAATTATGTCTAGACAAAGAGTGTAATGATCTGATTTCTCTAATGTCTAACCAACACGCCAAGGAGGGATCCTTTTTTTCCTTTGATCTTTTGATGATGGCATGATGCAGCTGAGTGCTGCCAATTCCAGGAAAATTAGTTTCTAACCAACGCACTTGGGACCCATAATTTGGGATCTTATCAATTGATTATAAGCAGATAACACATTAACTTATCTTTCTCATATGATTTTACATGATCGCCACACTTAAGCGATCTTTACCATCATTATGCCATTACATATTTTTTTATAATGCATTATGCCATTAAATATGTATCGGCGCTTGGCCGTCTCTGCCCTCCACTGCTCACCGGTGGCCTCGATCTCCCACTGGCATCGCATTGCAGGAAAAAAATTTAAATTTTCCATCTACTAATTGTACCTGCTAGGGGGAAATTCGTACATCCGATGTGCCGGGGTAGTAGGCCAAGTATCCCTTTTGCCCCCCATTAACAGCTACCACAAGAAAGTGGACACACACTAATACTGTCATACAGCTCTTTTTAAGAAAAATCCTTGCAACTTTTCTTGCATATAAACATGGGAACTTGTGCCAATGGGCCAACCACTAGACCTTGTTCCCTTTTGTTTTCACGTGTGACTTGTTTCAAAATGTCTCCATTGTGGTGAGCTAAAGTTCCTCTTTTATTCTTTTTTATACATGTTAAAGTTCCTTTTTTTCAATTGTAGAATGATGAGCAACCATTTCTAATGGACTTGGACATAACAATACAGGGAAGCCTTTGAGGTCTGCCTGGTCCAATAACAGAGTCGTCAATAGTCAAGATAGACGGCGCAAATGCATGTCCTTTGCTGGAGTGCACGTCCTATGCTTAAGTGCCATCGATCATGATGATCGTCAGCTCCTATTTGTTGGAGGATATCTTCGTGGACAGAAAATGCTTCCTAAAACCAGGATCTGGTCTTGATGTTCCGTAGACAAAAAAAAAAAAATTAAAGTCCTCGGAGTAGGCAGGGAGATCAATCCATACTCTCAATTTTACTTCCTAGGAATAATTATTTTAAAAGAAATATATTTTTAGAAAAGTTTAAATAAGACTTATCTCATGCTACTTGCATGAACCAAGTAATCTCTAACCGTCTGATAATACAAGGATGGTAATTCACTCTCACCTGCCCAGTGATTTAACACCTTAATTTAAAATGACTCCGCTCATGCAAATTGTATGAGACCTGTCTCATCTAAACTATTCTCTTTTATTTATTTTTTTGATATCTAAAGAATTAGTTAATATAAGTCCTAGAGCATATATACTTCAAATATGCTCTAAGGCGTTGTGAACCGTCAATATGCATTCGAATCCTGACCGCTTCTTCTAATTGGCACGAGCTGATGAATACCTACCTGCCTCAAATTACAGCTGTTGTTTGTTCGCTGCGTAGTATTTTCTAAGTAGTGATAATTCAGCGAAAACAAAATCTAGCTGAAGTGGAGACAGTTTAATATGAGATGAATTATTACAACTGTGTCACCAGATTGCCCGACAAGCTAAATGGATGCCTGTTACCACACTCCTTAATTTGACTCTTAAATTAGGACTAACAAAGACCTCCAACCAGCTTTCACTTTCTGCCAGTTGCCAACCTTTCACACATGTAAGGCCATAAGAGTATCTAGTAGTCAGGGGTCAATTAACATATCCTCGAGCATGTGGGATATGTTTTGACTCTATTTTACTGGCGTCTTCCCCCTTCAATCACAACCATGGAATGTCGTATCGGATATCGGTAAAATATCGGTCGGCCTAAGAGACGAAATATCAGAGATATATCGGAGATATTGCGTAAAAAAATATCGGTCGTCAAAAACTAGTTTTTATCATATATTTTCAAAATCTAACTTCTAAAATGAGTTATACTAATTTAAACAAAGAATAGATTTCAAAATATGCATAAAAGGATAGAAAATAAACATGACAGTTTTTTTTTTCCCCAAAAAAAAAAAAAAAAAATTTTTCAAAATTTTTTTTTTTAAAAAAAATAAATTTTTTTTTTCAAAAAAGGCCGATATATATCGGCGATATTTGGAAAAAATGGAAAAATCGATACTTAATGGTATCGGAGTATCGGTTTGTGTCCGATACCGATATATCGGCGAGCTGGCATTCCATGATCACAACCTGTTTTGACTCAAAGCCACCTAGAATGTGGAAAATTTCAATTGTTCTGAAGCATGACTCGACTAGGATTGATTAATTGAAAAAGATGGCTCCCTCCATCCTTCCTGTTTTAGATGTATATACCACACTCCTTAATTTTACTCTTAAATTAGGATTGACAAAGACCTCCCCCCTTCAATCACAACCTGTTTTCAGTCCACTCAAAGCCTTCTAGAATGTGGAAAAATTCAATTGTTCTTAGGCATGACTCGACTAGGAATGATTATTTGAAAAAGATGGATTTTCACAAAGTATAATACTCCCTTCTATCCTTCGTGTTTTAGATGTTCGATTTGGAAAAGAGGACAGTTCTATTTTAGATGCTCCATGTGGTCAATTTAATTGAATTTTGAACCTCTTCTTCTCGGGTTTCACCATCTAAGGGGCCGTTTGGGGCGTGATTAAAAGCAAAAATGGATGTTTTGCTACACTGTAGCATCTGGATATTTTATATATCCAGCTGAAACACATCCTGGATGTAAAAATCCACATGGATGCTACAGTAGATATCCAATATCCAGTCTGGATATTTTTACAATAATCACGCCCCGAACGGCCCCTAATAAAAATCAGCAGTTTTTCAGGTGCAGCACGTAAAACAGGACAGAGTGAGTAGAAAGGAATCTTCTTCCCTTATACCATGTCAAATTTATGTTTTAATCATTGCTTTTTTTTTTAATTAAAAGAGCATTTCATTCAGTAATAGCAAAAGATACAGACATCTTCAACTATTACATTATTGTCAGGCTCAAGTGTCAGTTCTACGAAGGAGGGAACCTCCTCGCACCAAGCCACCGCAGAGGTAAGGTTTATGGCATGTCTGGCAATGCCATGCGCAACACCATTAGCCTCTCTCCAAACATGCGCTAACGGAACTGACTCAAAGTTACCTAGCTCCTTCAATCTCTTCTGGATCACTGATCCCAATAAAGGATGGGTAGTAAGCCTACTACCCATCCTGTTGAAAATTGACTTAAAATTAAAGAGAGGGTGGGCGATCGATCGCCTTGATGATGCAATCGATTGACTTCAGGACGATGGATCGTATTTACTGTGATTTTCTTAAAATGAGACGTGATCGATTGCCTCTGGAAGTAGCGATCGATCACATCGGCGATTATCGGGCAAAAACTGCCGTTTTGGCTTTAAAAGTTGCATCATTTCTTTACAAAAAAAACCCATTAGAGTCCTCTTATATATAGTGAATGAAAAATCACAGAAAGAACACAAACACAAAAAAGTTAATTAAAACTCTTTCTTCCTCTTTTCTTAGAAATTATTGAGTAATAGCATCTCCTTTGATCGAGTTCCAGTTGGTTTGATTTGAAGTGCACCTTTAAACCAATAGTGTAGTTCGTTGTATTTCGGGAACGGAATGTCAGTGATCGTATGTGCACGGAGGGCGGCGTATCTATTTCAAGGACAGTGTATAGCACGCCTCGAACCAAATCTATTGCCTTTCACTTTCAGGTATTTCGTGGAGTTATTCGTCAACCGGTTGGTGGTATTCTTGCCTTCTTATTTATAGACAATTCCCAACAATCTTGAAACAAATATCTCTTGCTATTAATTGAATACTACTACAATTATGGGAACAAAGATGAAATTCTGGTTAACACAATTGAATGTGTTTTATATGATTATTGATGTTGTTGCTAATAAACCTGTTTCATCTTAATCTGATACAACTGCTAGTTCTTTTGAAGTTGTTGGAACTACTAAATCATATGATAGTGACAAATTCAAACAAGATGAAGAACTGTGCCATGGACAAATTCTAAGTGTTTTAAGAAATGAATTGTATGATTTGCATGTGAACACTAAATCTGCTAAGGAGTTATGGGATACCCTTGATAAGAAATTTGGGAAGTAGCATGAAGGAGAAGAAAAGTATGTCGTAAGCGAGTATTTTGATTATAAGATGGTTGATAACAAGTCTGCTAGAGACCAGGTAGTCGAAATACAGAATTTGGTTGCTAAGATCATTGGGAAAGGCATTCCCGTTGACGAGAGGCTCCAAGTTCCTACAATTATCGACAAATTACCACCCTCATTGCAGGATTTCCAAATTACTTTGAAGCACAAACGGGACGCAATGTCCGTTGATGATCTTATGGTGGAAATCCAAATTGAAGAGAAACATAGGGGCAAGATGAAAATTTTACAAGGTTCTTCTTCTGGGGTCAATGATAGTAGCTAATGTTGTAGAAGGGAAACTCAAGTCCTATGGCTATAAGAAGAACAAAAAGTTTAAGAATCGAACTTTCACACCTGGTTCAAATATCTAAAAGGACAATAAGTCGAAGGTTTGCTGGGTCTGTGGAAAGCATAGATATTTTGCAAACAAGTGTAAGGAGAAGAAGGGCTAGGACCATAGCCATGGTGGGGCTGCATCTTCCGCTCAAGCTAACATGGTTATTTCAGATGACGGTTTAGTATTAACTAAATCTGAAATTAACTTGGCATGTGAACCTACGGATTGGTGGGTTGATACATGGGCTACCGTTCACATCGGAATTGATGTTTCTTTTTTTTCTATCGGGAAGTAAAGGAACGGACAGTGACGATGGGGAATTCCTCTGAAGCTAGAGTTTATAGAGTTGAAACTGTGGACATCCAGTTTACATCGGGGAACACGCTAACTCTCCATAATGTGTTACACGTGCCTGGTGTGAGGAAGAACCTTGTTAGTGGAGTACTTCTTAGTCGATAGGGATATAAATTAGTGTTTGAGTCGAACAAAGCTGTAATAACTAGACATGGTACTTTTATTAGTAAAGGCTATGTGTGTGACAACTTATTTAAATTTAATTTAGTTTCATGTAATAACTCCTTATTTCATGTCAATGACTCTATGGTTTGTTATGTTGATTCTGTTGATCTGTGGCATATGAGGCTAGGTCATGTGAATTCACAAACAATTAAGAGAATGATGAATCTTGACTTGATTCCAAAATTAAGTAGTGAATATCTTGATAAATGTAAAATTTGTATTCAAGCTAAACAACTTAGAAAACCATATAGATCAGTTGATCGGTTGTCAATTTTGCTTGATTTAATTCATTCTGATATTTGTGAATTAAATGGATTAATTACTAGGAGTGAAATGAGATATTTTATCACATTTATTGATGATTATTCTAAATTTTGTCATGTTTATTTATTAAAATATAAATATTAGGCTTTTGAGAAGTTTAAGATTTATAAGATAGAGGTTGAGAATCAAACTGAGAGGCAGATGAAAAACACTTAGGTTTGATCGAGGTGGGGAATATTGTTCCCTTGAATTTTGCAAGTTTTGTGACGATTAAGGAATAATACATTAAACCGCAACGCCTTATTCTCCTCAATCTAATGATGTGGCAGAAAGAAAGAATATAAATTTTATAGACAAAATAAATTATATACTTTTTTCTTCGGGTTTATCGAAGGATTTATGGGGAGAAGCAATTTTTTCTGCATGCGCAATCTTAAACCGTGTGCCTCATAAAGGATAAAATATAACCCTTATGAACTAATGAAAGGAAGAAAACCAAGCTTAAAATTCATCAAGGTTTGGGGATGTCTTCCGAAAGTGAAAATCACAAACATGAAGATGGATAAGCTATGTTTGAAAACTTATGATGCAGTTTTTATAGGTTATGCACAAAACAACAGAGCATATCTTTAGTAATTGAGTCTGATCGGCATGATTATGCACCTAATACTATTAAAGGATCCGATGATGCAATTTTCTTTGAGAATGTGTTTTCAATGAAGGAGAAAGGTAAGTTTGTTGTGCATAAAGAAGATAATACATCATCTTCTATTCCCAGAATTGAAGATTTGGGTACCAATATGGAGGTTAGGAGATCTAAGAGAACCAGAATAGAGAAGAATTTTAGGGATGATTATTATACTTTTATGGTGGGGAATGAAGATCCTTTGACCTTTAGTGAGGCTATGTTATCTAGTGAAGCTCTTTTATGGAAAGAGGCCGTACAAAGTGAGATGGATTAAATATTTGCACATGGGACGTGGGTTCTAACGGATCTACCTCTAGAGTTTAAACCAATTGGGTGTAAGTGGATATTTAAATGAAAATATTATCTCGATGAATCCATTGAAAAGTACAAAGCTAGATTAGTGGCTAAATGTTACAGTCAAAAGGAAGGTCAAGATTTCTTTGACACATATTCTCCCGTGACCATGATAACTACAATTCGAGTGCTTATTGCATTGACAACTCATTATAGCCTCAAGATCCATCAAATAGATGTAAAAATAATATTTTTAAATGATGAATTAGAGGAAGAAATATATATAGAGCAGCCCAAAAGTTTTGTAGTTCCTGGTCAAGAAAGAAAAATATGTAAGTTAGTGAGATCTCTCTATGGGTTAAAAACAGGCTCCTAAACAATGACATCAAAAGTTTAATAATGTTATTCTTTCAAATAATTTTGTTATGTGTACTTCTGATAAGTGTCTTTATTGGAAATCTTTTGGTGATTCCTATGTTATGTTGTGCTCATATGTGGATGACATTTTAATATTTAGAAATAATGTGGATCATATCACTAAGGTTAAGGGTTTCATTAACGAGAATTTTGATATGAAAGACTTGGGTCATGCCAAGGTCATACTAGGCTTGAAGATTAATAGGACTTCTAAAAGAATAGTTGTAAGTCAATCACACTATGTGGAAAAGATTCTAAAGAAGTATGGTTACTTCGATAGAAAACCTGTCAGTATGCTATATGAATCCAGTGTAAGAGTAAAGAAAAATTATGGGGAGAGAGTGTCAGAACTTAGATATTCACAGTTGATAGGAAGTTTGAGTTATCAGGCTAACTGCAGTTGACATGATATATCCTATGCTGTGGAAATACTAAGTAGATACACTAAGAGCTCAAATGAGTCTCATTGGATTGCCATTGAGAGAGTATTCAGATATCTAAAGGGAAGTGTAAATTACAGTTTACATTATTCCAGGTTCCCTCCTGTATTAGAAGGATACAGTGATGCAAATTGGGTATCAAATTCTGATGAAATAAAGGCCACTAGTGCTTATGTGTTTACAGTAGGTGGTGGGGCGGTTGCATGGAAATCATCCAAGCAAACTGTGATAACAAGATCTACTATAGATGCAGAGTTAGTAGCTCTTGATAAAACTGGAGGAATGGCGGAATGGCTTAGGGATCTTTTAATAGATATACCCTAGATGAATAAGCCAATTCTTGCAATTTTGATTCACTGTGATAGCCAATCAGCTCTTGATAAGGTTAAGAGTAAGAATCATAATAATAGGTCCATCATACATATTGAACTAAGGTATAAAATCTTGCGCAAGTTGACTACTTCTGGTGTCATTACCTTAAGTTTCATACGATCGGCGGATAATTTGGCTAATTTAATTACCAAAGGATTGTCGACAGGGCAAATCCTAAACTCATCTAGGGGAATGGGGCTGAAAGCCTATGATTAAGTCATCATTAGTAGCAACCCAATCTATCTGAGTGGAGATCCTATGGCAAAGATTCAATTGGTAAAAATAAGCTAATGCGTGACTTGGAGAGCACTATTTAAATTTTGTATATTCATTCCCATATAATGATGAGAGTGTTCTACTGCATATGAAACAGGTTGACAAAAGTCTTAATGAAGTCAAGGCTTAAATAGTAGGGCATTGTTATGCAGATTGCCCTTGGAGACTGTCACCTATATGAGAGCCACTGAGGTCGCAGCTAAGGAGAACGCGGGCTTGTTCTCTAATGTACAAATCATGAAAAGATACAAGGCGCATGGCCGTAACCCGCTACCCCGAATGAACTCGAAAAGGGAGTTACCCTAAGTATTAGGTTTGTCAAAGCTCTTGCTTCAAAGTTCAAGTTCAAGACTTTGTTATCTTCGAACTTGTGAAGGTGGTGGCTTACCAAACTAGGTGTAGGTTCAAACCCGCAATGTACCTATCGCCGAAAACTTAGAGTACTATTGCTCAATGTCTAATTCTTATAGTCTTTTGCATTCTAGTGTGTGGACTAGTTTAATATCAAGTCATGGTGGGGATTGTTAAAAATTGACTTGAAATTAAAGAGAGTGTGGGGAGATCGATCGCCTTGATGACGCGATAGATCGCAGTGAACCGCGATCGATCGTATCTACTGTGATTTTCTTAAAATGAGGCGTGATCGATCGCCTCTAGAAGCGACCAATTACACCGGTGGTTATCTAGCAAAAACCGCCATTTTGGCTTTAAAAGTTGCGTCCTTTCTTTACAGAAAGAACCCATTAGAGTCCTCTTATATATAGTGAACGAAGAATCACAGAAAGAACACACAATCACACAGAAGTCAATCAAAACACTTACTTCTTCTTCTCTTAGAAATCATTGAGCAATAGCATTTCCACTGATCGAGTTCCAGTTGGTTTTATTTGAAGTGCACCTTTAAACCAACAGTGTAGTTCATTGTATCTCGGGAACGGAACGCCAGTGATTGCATGTGCACAGTGGGCGACGTATCTGTTTCAAGGACAGTGTATAGCACACCTCGAACCAAATCTCTTGTCTTTCTCTTTTGGGTATTTCGTGGAGTTATTCGTCAAATGGTTGGTGGTATTCTTGCCCTCTTATTTATAGACAATTCCTAACATGTCCACCAAAACATTAACAAATCTGTGCTATTTCTTTTTAAGTGGACACGCCTGAACTGAAAATGGGTAGTCCATTCAATGGCTTTCAAATCATCTAAAATTTCAGCTTCTTGAACATTGAACATACCTTCAACAAGACAACTCCAACTCGCTAGAATTTCTCCTTGATCATTGCTTTTTAGGACCTGCAACACACAAAGAATTATCATTAGAAAAAGTCGCCAAACTTGCTTAACAAGGAAGCCAAGTTTGAATGCCTTCATATCTTTGGATTTGCACGACTCTTCCCACTTAATCCAATGTATCTTCCTCTCCTCACCCTTGTCTCCCCACCAAAAACTACACGTCAGTTTCTTCATCTCATCACAAATGGTATCGAGAACTTTAAAACAATACATGGCATAGACCGTAATCGCTTGGGCCACCAACTTTATAAGAACCTCCTTCCCTACTTGGGCTAAAAACTTTTCCTTCCATCCATCCACCCTTCTTCCACACCTTCTCCCTTAAATATTGAAAAGATTAAATTTTTCTCTTCCAATTCAAGAGGGGAGTCCAAGATACTTCTCATGTTTTCTTAACTCCCCTACACCCAAAAGGCTCATCACTACCTCCTTAACTTCATCTCTTGTATTTGAGGAAAAAAAGATGTCATTTTTATCATAATTAATTTGTTGACCTGAAGCCCGCTCATACTCCATAAGAATCTTTTGTATTTCTCCACAATCTTCTCTAATAGCCTTGCAGAAAATGAGGTTGTCATCTGCAAAAAATAAATGAGTCAAATTTGGGCGACTTCTCGTTGTCGCTACCCCTTTAATTAGTCCTTCTTCTTCCGCTCTTCAAAAAAGTCCAGCAAGACATGGCTTCCCATTAATATCAAATTCATACTTTACCCCTTTATCACACATCATGATCAATTCAATCCACTCATGATCAAAACCAAGTTTACTCATAACAAGCTCCAAATAAGGTCACTCAACTCTATCATAGGCCTTACTGATCTCCAACTTCACAGCCATCTTCCATGTCCTCCCTTTAGACATGTTTTTCATGGAATGAAACTATGAATTGAGAAGAAACCAAGAAGAAGAAAAAGGAACAAAGAAGGAAGCTAAATTATGATTACTTAAATATCAAAATACAATATATATATATATATAGTCTTACACATAATAAGTGGCAAAGTGATAGTGTCATGCTGCAGATGATGACGGGTGAGATGACAATCAATTTCGATATGCTTAGTCCTTTCATGAAAGATGGATTTGTGAGCAATCTAAATATCACTCTTGCTATCACAATACATAGGAGTGGGATAAGAAAGAGCAATACCCCAAATATGAAAGTAACCAATGAAGCCAAACGATCTCAGTGGTAGTGGAAGTCATAGCATGATACTCAGCTTTTGTGGAAGATCTAGATACGACTTGTTTCTTACTATTCCGTGAAATAAGAGAATCACCCAAAAAGATACCAAATCCAGTGATAGATTTACGATCGACAGGATCACTGACCAATAAACATTAGAGTAGGCCCACAGCTTCAAAGATGAGGTAGATGAAACTAAAAGACTCTAAAAATATAGTGCCCCAAAGATACCAGCGAATACGAAGAACAGCAGTTCAATGAACTGTTGTAGGAGAAGCAACAAATTGACTAACAATGTGAACAACATACGCAATATCTAGACGTGTAATAGTGAGATAAACCAAGCTACCAACAATAGTGCGATATAAAGTAGGATATAGCAAAGGAGTACCATCAGAAGGAGAATCCGAACATTAAGCTCAAGAGAAGTATCAATAGTTCTAGAATCAGTAAGAGGAGCATGCTCAAGGATATCAGTTGTGTACTTGGACTGCGAGAAAAGTTAACCCTTAGGAGAGAGAGCTACTTCAATACCCAAAAAGTAACGAAGAGATCCCAAATCCTTCATATCAAAATGACGTGCTAATTTTGATTTTAACACTGAAATCTCATCATCATCATCACCGGTAATAATGATATCATCGACATATAAAGAGAGCAGAATGCAACCAGCAGTGGTGCACTTTAGAAAGCCAAGGAAGTGATGATATTAGAAAACTTTTAAAACCAGGCCCCATGTGCTTGTTTGAGACCATATAACGCTTTCTTAAGCTTACAAACTTCACCAGGCTTATGATCAGAAACACCAGGAGGGGGTACCAGGTAAACTTCTTCCTGGAGATCTCTATTCAAGAAGGTATTTTTAACATCCATCTAAGATATATGCCACTGACGAACAGAGGTAACAACAATAAGAGTGTATACCGTAGTCATTTTTGTAACATGAGCAAAAATCTCCTCATAACCCATTTCATACTACTGAGAAAATCCCTTTGCAACCAGTTTAGCCTTGTAGTACTCAACTGACCCATCAGACTTGGTTTTTATTTTATAGACCCAATGCGAACCAACTGTATTCTTACTAGGTGGTAGAGATACCAAATCCCAAATATTTGTTTTATGCAAAGCAGAATGTTCCTCAGTCATAGCCTATTGCCAAAGAGGATCAAGAACTTCCTCTCTATAAGATTCAGGCTTAGAAAGTTTGTGAATAGAGACAAAAAATGAAGCAAAAGAACTAGAATAACATGAATAAACAAAATCTGGTAATTGAGTGGACTTACGAATGTATTGAGGATAGCGAGGAGGGGGATCCACAATCTCAGATGGGGTAGCCACAAAAGGAGAGGAAGTAGTAAGAGCATCATAATCATTAGAAACCAAAGTGTGAGTACTTGCAGAACCAGTAGGAACGAGAGAAGGGGGGCCATGAGGTGGAACAATATCTAAATTATCTTTAGACTCAGAGAAAGGCTCAATGTGAATAACATCAGGCTTTGTTAGGTTATGAGAACTAGCAGGAGTAGAAAAGAATGGTATGTGCTCAAGAAACACAACATGGCGAGAGACATACAATTTCTGGGTGATTGGATCAAAACAACGATATCCCTTTTTACCATCATCATAACATAGAAAAACACAAATAGTAGAACGAGAAGATAATTTGCTACACTCTACATGAGGCCGAAAAATAAAACAAGTACAACCAAATACTCTTAACTAAGAATAATTAGGAGCATGCCCAACTTTTCAGAAGGTGACAAACCCGAGGAGTGAGATGAAGGAATCCTATTGATTGAGTGGACAATGGTAAGAATTGTTTCTCCCAAAATTCATGAGGAACATGGGCAGACAATAAAAGAGAACGGGCAGTTTCAACAATATGTCTATGTTTTCTCTCAACAACACCATTCTGCTATGGAGTATCAGTACACAAAGTTTGGCGAAGAGTTCCATAAAAAACTAGCAATTCACAAAATTTAGTAAAGGTGTACTCACCACCCAAGTTATATCTAAAACACTTAATAATAGCAGGTTGAGTTTTGACAAGGGGACGAAATATAGTATAAGTACTCAAGAAATCAGAAGATTTTTCATAAGATAAACCTAACAATACCGAGTGTAATCATCAATAAATGAAACATAATATCGAGACCCCCCTTTTGTAGGAATATGAGAAGGTGTTTTGTAGGAATATGAGAAGGTCCCCACACATCAGAATGAACCAAGTCAAATGGGGCAAGAGAAGAAGAAGTACTTCTATTAAAAGGCAAGGCAGCAAATTTTGTATGTTTACATCCACTACAATAAGAAATATCATGTGTTTGCAAATTTCCTAATGCTCATGTAGAAGCCAAGTATTTTAGACTAGATGTTGACATATGACCCAAACAAGAATGCCATAAATAAAAACTAGAAGAAGAATTACTCAAACGAAAAGAAGACAAGTCAATATTAGAGGTTGCAACTGATAGTATTCTTAGCTCATCTAAAATATAAAGTCCCCCCTTCCTACGGTCTATCCCAATCAGCTTCGGGATTGTGGATCATACACATGACAAGAAGTAGAGGAGAAAGAAACTGAATAACCAGAATCACATAATTGGCCAATAGAAACAAGATTCAATGTAAGATTGATAATATGATAAACATTAGAAAGTGATAAATTTGGGGTGGCAACAGAACAAACACCTGCTAAGGGCATAGGAGTACCATAAGCAGTCATGAGAGATACAAATGAGGTAGGACAAAAAGAAGCAAAAGATAACAAATTTGATGACATATGATGAGATGCTTCAAAATCTAAGACCCACAAAGAGGAAAACATACCTGAAGAAATAAGAGATGACAAACCTTTAGGGGCAGAGACAGACATAGCATGTGGCAAGAAACTTTTGAAATTGCTTAGCAAGGCCTACCACTATGGGATTAGAGGATGATGTGGCTCCAAATTCTGATGGTGGTACAACTACTGCCATATTAGGTTGTGGAGGCTTGTATCGTCGCTGTTGGAATTGGTTTTCGTCCCGTAAACTGTTAGTGTTGTTGCATTCTATTCAATAACTTAGGACATTGATTCTTCCAGTGTCCTTTCTACTTATAGAAATGATATTCATCATTACCAGGCTTCGAAGGGGGCTTATTCTGATGGTTGGCAGGAAGTCTCAGAGGTACTGCTAAAACAAATGGATTAGGAGGTTGGAGAAGTCCTCTTTCTACATGGGACTTAAGCCAAGTTTCCTCAGCCAACAACTCACTTACCACTGAGTCAACATAGGGAAGTAGACTACGATGCAGGATTGTTCTACGAAGTCCCTCAAAATCATCATGAAGAGCCATAAAAAATTGAACCAACCATTGTTCCTCTCTACGAGCAATATATGGTGCAAAAATACTGAGTTCTACTGATTCAATGAGAACAAACTGATCCCAAATTTTGGTCATGACAAAATAGAATTCCTAAATACTCATATTTTTTTGTTGAATTTCCCAAATGTCCATTTCCAACTGATATTATTTCGCAAAATTAGACTGTGTGAACAGTCTTGCCAAATGATCCCAAATCTCCTTAGCTGTTTCATATTTTGCCAACTGAATACCTATCTGCGATCCAACAGAATTGTTTATCCAAGTAATAATTTTTGAATTGTTAGATTCCCAAATATCTAACTGTTCTTTATATTTGGCAGAACTTTGATCTATATGTTTACCCAATGTCCCAATAACATAACCCCATATATTTTTGCCCTTTAAAAAATTCTTCATCACATAACTTTAATACGAATAATTTTTTTCATTCAATCTTATACTAATAAATTGAAGTGAATCATCTGTTTCACTAGTCTTTTTGAAAACCAATAGAGACAATAAGCAATCACAAAGAATAGAGGAATGAATTACCATATTCAAAAGAAGAGAAAAAGAGAACTCCAAATTATTGCAATTCCAAATTATCAAAATTTCTTGATCTTCAACTCCATATTACTCCAAATTACAACGACTCCAAATTGTACAAAATCCAAATTTCCTGGCAAAAATCGTGGAAGAGATCAAACTTTCTTTCATAAAGATCAAAGATCAAAACTTTCATTGCTTTAATACCATGTGAATTGAGAATAAACCAAGAAGGAGAAAAAAGAATAAAGGGAAGAGAAAAGCTAGGGTTTCAATTATGATTACTTAAATATCAAAATACAACATATATATATATATATATATATATATATATATATATATATATATATATATATATAGTTTGAGAAGAGTTTATATGAGATCATTTTCATATAAGGAGCATGAGGCCAATTTTTATTGCCGTTGGATTTCGATCGGAGGGTGGATATCAAATCAGTGAGTAGGTGAGTGTGTCACATCAAGGAGTGGGTGAGATCATCATAGATATTTGTAGCCGTCAGATCAAGATCCAACGGCTACTATTTAAAGTGGCCTCATATAAGCCATATGAGAGCGATCTCATTTAAACTTTTCCCATATAGTTTTGCACATAATGAGTAAAAGATAAATTTACCCTTGCATCTAATAATAGCTCTGATAGAAACATCTCATAAGCAATGATCACATTATCATAAATTTGCATCTAATAATAACTCTGATAGAAACATCTCATAAGCTATGATCACATTATCATAAATTTGCCTTCCTGGAACAAAGGCATTTTGTGTCACGCCAATCAAAGATGTCATATGATCCTTTAACCTATTTGCTTGAACTTTAGCCACCATTTCATAAATGATCTGGCTCAAGCTAATAGACCTATAATCCTTCACCTTCTTAGGATGAGTTACCTTAGGAACAAGGGCCACTTTTGTCCCGAGCATATCTTCTGTCAACCTTCTTTCGTTTAAGCATCTTAGAACCTCCTCCACATCTTACCAATAGTTCCCCAGTGCTTGTTATAGAATCTTGTCGTCATTCCATCTGGTCCGGGCTTTTGCATGCATTTATATATCTCAGAGCTACCAACTGACTTCTCATATCTTTTGTCATCCATAGGAGGCCAAACGGACCTGTTAATTGTCCCACAAAGAACCCAACCAGCTCGGTCCAGGCCTTCTAAGAGATCTAGTTCTAATAAAAAGCAAGTTGTGGGACAACCCTGCTGAGCACCAAGCGACAACATTAAATATAATCCCCCTTTCCCATATTAAAGGGCAGTTTGGTTTGTAATTAAAAACAAAACATCCACACTGGATGTTTCATTTTCACTATTCATTTAAAGTTTTTTTCACTTTCAGGCTAAAACACGTCCTGAGGTGTTTCAGCTGAAAGTGAAAAAAATAGTGAAAGTGAAACATTCAATGTGGATATTTTACTTTTAATCACGAACCAAACGGCCCCTAAGTGTCCTCTTTGGTTTTCCAAAATTATTCTAATCTTGACACGTGGATACGATATGCAATTGAGGGTCCAGTTTTGCCAATTCCATGAAGATTGGGCGCCCCGTTCTGCGGAAAGATGTTCAAATGTAGAATTTTTATTGAATAAAAAAATCCATCGAATGGCTCATTCAGCTGTATTCTACAGAATCTCTGAATGGAGAAGACATTCAAGGAATTAATTCTGCGTAATCCCGCTTCCGTCCGTCTTTGGTGATGTTTTCTCCACATTAGAAGGCAGAAGCTGCTACATCACTACTCCATTCCAATCCTTCCATTCAATTTCAAAGAAACATGTCATTCTGTGTTCAAACATAATTCTAACCTCATAGCCTTCTGTTGGAATTAATTCTAACGAATATAGATTCAAATTCTGCTCCACTTCCATATCCAAACGCCCCCTGTAATGTGGGACGGAGGTCATGGTCCCATAGCCGGCTAACCACTGCTGGTCAAAGGAGAGACGATGTGGGCACCGTTCTATCTAATTTGCAACTACTGGACACTGGAAACCTACATCAGTATGAGTACAAAGGCTTACATAGCCATCACTCGTGTTTTCTTTATTCGACAGTAATGTTGCTTCTTCGCTTGGATTCATTTGGCTTTAATAGAAGAAAGTCAAATGCTCACATCAGTATGAAAGATAAGTTGAATGTAATGTTTTTGTTACATCCCCTTTTTATAAGGGGATTCTATGTAATCATCCAATCGACTCTACATTCAAAATTGCCAATCGGTTAGAATCCTTCATTGTATTTATATGTCTGCACTCATCCAATCTCCAAATCCCTCCTAAAAATTGCAAGGGGAGATAAATTAGTCTGAAGGACAACACACTGCACAAGGTCTTTTGCATCTTGTCAATATCCCTGGAAGAAGCACACCCGTTCAGGAACAAATTTTGCTTCCTTTCAAGATTCTCATGTCCATATCATTCACCCTTTTTTTTATTAATTAGTATAGATAACGGGGCTCAGTACTAAGACCTGGATTTAATTTACTAAGCCTAGTGTATATAGGTGGTCCTTTTTTTTAATCAAGATTCTAGAAGTAGTACAACTTTTTCCATATTATTTGGCGCCAACTTTCGTTTTCTCATATTACCTGGTTTTTTCCCTAAAATCCTATATGACCTGGAATCGACACCTAGAGTACTGGAAATGCCCTTCTTTTACATTTTTTGTGCCTTTTGTATCCCAAATGCTTCATTCTTCCCAAAATTAACAATTTACGGGAGCATCAAGTTGGAGAAGAAGACATTTCGGCAAAGGTCCATCCATCATCGCGGTTCAAATCACCGTCGGCACTATCCAACCCAGAAAAAATAAAATTTCATGCCGAAAAACTGTAAAATCAGCGGAAAAGACGAAAAAAAAATCTATGATAAAAGGATTTTGACGAGTAAAATTCAAGTCATGTCTTCGACGACACGATTTTACTGCATTTTTCAAAATGTTATAACTCGTTCATTTTTTATCCGTTTTTTCCCATTTTTTTTTGCGTTCTTCCTTATTTTTCCCCCTCTTCCATTTCATTAGGATCACAGAAAGATATATAAATTTGTGTTGTCGAAGGCACGACTCAAATTCAAGTCATGTCTTCGACAACACGATTTTACTGTATTTTTTAAAATATCATAACTTGCTCATTTTTATCCATTTTTACATGTTTTTTTGCGTTCTTCCTTATTTTGCCTTTTCTTCCATTTCATTAAGATCATAAAAAGATATATAAATTAAACTTGTCACTCACTGACGAGTATTTCATGATTTTGCCCATTTTTATCCTCTTATTTGATGTCCATAAGCGGTCGAGCACCAATAAGTGGCCTTTATATGTGTTTCTTTACATGTAGATCTTAATTTTTGTAGTTGGGAGGGCCCCTTTATCATAGATTTTTTCTCGTCTTTTTCGCTGATTTTACAATTTTTTTGTATGAAATTTTATTTTTTTTGGATTGGACGGCGCCGGCGGTGATTTGAACCGCGATGATGGACGAACTTTCGCCGGAATGTCTTTTTTTCCAACTTGATGTTCCCGTAAATTGTTAATGTTGAGAAGAATAAAATATTTTAGATTACATTTTAGAAAGAAAGGTATTTTTAGTAGTTTCTAGGTCACATTGACGAAAGAAAACGATTCAATTAATATGAGAAAACGAAAGTTGAAGCCAGGCTCGGACTATTGCCATTCTTTTTCTTTGATAAGTGAGTTTTGATGAGATGGCAAACTTCTGAAAGCCTGCCTGGCTACCAACAGCAACAAGCCTCATGGGGAAGATTACGTCAAATCAACCATCCAATCTGGCCATGACCAGGGTGTGAGGGACCAATATGACTGCCAGTATGAATTCTCTATTTACTACAGACAGCCAACCAGCCAGCCTTCGACCAAATATTCAAACTCCTTTGTTCAAGTCAAACAAGCTCCAGTTCCCAAAGGCCTAACTATTTAATTCCTAGTCTATTTTTTTACTACAGCATAATCTTGCTATTGGTAACATCAAATCTTCCATTCTTCCAAAGTTCGTATTTTTTTGAATTTGAGAGTTTAGATTCACTAAATGCATCATCCTTGTCAACCCTAACTCCTCTCTCAGAAGTTTTGGTATGATTTGGGAAGTATCAACGTCCAGTTCCATCCGAAGCTGAGTCTGTCTGCCTCTCCTCTCATGCATCATCACTCCTCCATCTGACTCCTCTCAGACTTCTTCTTTAGAGAATTGGAATGGCAAATCAAAGGCAAAAGGACCCTGAGTTTCGACTCTGCTGCACACATCTTGTTGAAAAGAATTGTGTAACTTCTTTTAACCTATGGTTCATGGCTAGGCCCCATGATTCCACCTGTTGAAAAGAATTGAATTGATGGAGTTCATACACAGATACTTTTGTCCCCTCACAGACAACTCAGTGCTGGCTGAGCTATACCGAGTAAAGCAAAAGAGGTTTCAAAGTTTGTCTTGACTACTAGCTGTACTGTAGAATATTTTACTGTAGAGCTGTAGCAACACAGAGTAACCTCTCATGTGTTACTGGGAGTCTGAACACAAGAAAATACTGGAGAAAACGAGTCCGGATCCTCTGGTGAAGCTTCACCAGCGAGGCCGCTGGTGAAGCTTCACCAGCCGTCGATCGTACGGAATCGACGGCGCACACGGATATGATGTGCGCTCAGCCAAAAGCGTGTCTTTTGGCAGAGCGCACAAGGAAACCGTGTGCGCCGTCGATTCCTTATGATCGACGGCTGGTGAAGCTTCACCACAGGATCCGGTTTCGGAGAAAACCTATTGCCCCCTCCTGGTACAAAGCTTCACATGCAGGATTCTGGACCCCCTGCAGGCCCAGCCTCTGCTCTAAGTATATTCCATGAGGTGATAATTTAAAGACAATGGCACTGGTAGAAGAGTGTTTAAGACCGAGTGGTCCTCCTGGCTCCTCTGTGAGGTTATCAAGAAGATGAGTTCCCTTAGGGCCAGGTTAAAAGAATGGAAGGGTTGGTGGCCAAACCGCACCAGTATGTTCGAGAGCCACCCTGCAGAATTTCACGGTTGGTTTGGGCCACTGCAGTCCAGACATGTCGTCCTCTGTCATTTATGTACGTATTTTAAAGATAAAACGGACCCCTCGGGCCCTCACCGTCTACATCATCATATCAACTGATTCCAAAGCTTATCAACAAGAAACTCCTTTATTTTTTTTTCTCAAGTGGCATCATATTCATAGACACTACAATTCTCCAACATGTCTTAAAATTTGAATCCTATTTATATGAACCCAGACTCAGGTCGTCGATTTTGATCCAGCGCACGCATTATACAAATTATACAAGGGCAGGCAGGTTTGACTGACAGCCTGCCCTGAAAGCCATCGGATCTTGATCTGACGGTTCATGCAGGCTCAATTGAGGCCGGGCTCATTCAAACATTTTCTTTAAAATCATAATGATAATAAATCCTTGAAAGATCCATTACCAGTTAAGTTTAATGCTTGAAATATATATATCAGATCATATCATATAAAAACTCACTATAAAAGAAAATGTTCAGAGAAGACGGAGCAACATTAGCTATGAAATACTCCCTCTTCTCCCTTTTATTAGTCTCATTTCGGAAAAATACAATCCCACAATAATAGTCCTATTTCATGTCACCCTTTCCGTAGTAATTAGTGGATCGTGTAAAGAGGAGGAGCCGACTAGGGTAAAGGTTATTAAATTGGCTTTCTTATACTCCTTAGTAACGTATGAAGCGAATGGTTAAAATTACACATAATTAACTAACGAACAATTTGAAACTAACATTTAATGCGGAACGGTTATTGTGTGGCCGGTAGAGCGGTTTAGCAGGTGTCATTGGCAGCCCTAGAGCCAATCATGTCATTATATTCATTTTAGATTACTATAAAAAATAAGAAGCTTGGCAGGTTTTTAAATCAGAGCAAAGCTATGAAGTCTTGAATCTAAGGCACAATGTGTGTAATATGCATAGCGCACTTTAGTTTCACCATTCCCATATCAAAGCATATTGTAAATTTTATAGTGCAAACCCTAGTTGTATTTTACGTGGCATAAACAGGCCTTTTGACATTTCCATGATCCTACATATGTTTTTTCATGCAAAGGCTCCAAAGGGCAAAAACCACTCCGTTAACTATGTATAAGATATCTCATAAGAAAAAACTATATATAACATACATCATGATTATGCTACAAGAAATGTGGTTACAAGAAACACACATTTTCTTACAAAAAGATGCAACGAGTATACGGAAAAGACACTAGTTTAAACATAGTAATCATAGCAAGAACTAGAGAGACTAAATCCCACGTAAAGACATCAAGCAAACTTCATAAGCAGGCTCCAGGCACCCAACACTAACAAATGAGCCAAGCACCATGTATTCGATCCTGGTATGCCTCATGGGAAGATAATCCACTCCCAACCATGGAATGCCAGCTCGTCGATATATCGGTATCGGTCCCCAACCGATACTCCGAGACTGAACAGTCTCGGCCAGGGAGGTTTTTCCAAATATCGCTGATATATCGGTGATATATCGCCTATATGTCGGCAAGCTTGACCGATATATCGATTTCGTTTTTTTTTCCTTATCGGGGCTGTCGACTGTCGAGAGGGGCGAGGGCTCGGGCTGTCGACCGAGGGCGAGGGCGAGGGGGGAGTCAGGACGGCCAAACGAGGGGGGGAATTTCCAATCGAGTGACAGGGGACAACCGAGCAAAACGGGAGAGGGAGATCCGACTCGGCGACGGGCTGAGCTACAGGTGAGGGGCGACGGCCGAGCGAAAAGAGAGAGGGAAAGAGGGAAATCCGAAGCCTCAGCGACTAGCGACGACTGAGCTACGGGCTAGGGTTGACGGGCGAGGTGTGAGGGGCGACGGCCGAGCGAAAAGGGAGAGGGAAAGAGGAAGACCTGAGGGCGGAGGGCCTCGGTGATGGGCTGAGCTGCGGGCGACGGCTGAGCTACGGGCGACGGGCGATGGGCCGAGCGAAAAAGCCAGCCAGGTGACGGGCGACAGGTACTCCTCTCTAACCGTACAGCGCCTCTTCTGCGGCCGCCAGGTACTCCTCTGCCTCTCTCTCTCTCTCTGATTTGTTAAAGATTTATGCTTTTCTTCTCTTTTCTCCTCCCTCCTAGTGCCTTTTTTCCAATTTCTATCTTTCCATGTTGTTCTCATTTGGTAGCATGAAAATCGGATTAAATTTATCATGGTCTTGTATTATATTAGCATTTGTGCGTGAATTTGAAGAGGTCCATGAGGAGGGAATGCGGTTTTCCTTAAGAACCCAGCTATTGAGAATTAGTGTTGATTTTAGTTTCACTGCCGATCTGTACAATGAACCTTAATGTGTGTGTAGCATTCTCCGCATTGAGAACGTGGGATGTATATGTGTCTGTCTAAGGCAGTTAGGCCAAATATTGTTCATTTTCTTTGTTAATGAATGATCTCTTGTTTGAGATAAATTGACAATTACGTAGTTGTATTGAGCTATGAATTCAAGATGAAAAAATGAATTCTAGCACTATAATAGTATGTGAAGGCATAACTATGCAATTACGATAGTATCTGGTTCTATTTGTTGTTAAGATTGGCATGACGTTTATACTTTGTTTCATATTTGCTCAATTTTGATTTGTTGTTTATATAGACAATGGACAAAGGTTGGGAGCATGGCACTCAAGTAGGCGCACATGGCTCGTGATGTAATTATTGCTTAAAAGTCATGAAAACTGGTGAAGTTTCGAGGTTAAAGGATCATTTGGCCGGTAGCGGGAAGGATGTTGCAAAATGCAAAGAGTGTCCTCAACATGTTCGTAAAGAATTGTTAGAATTGAAAGAAACAAATAAAAAGAAAGCAGCTCACCTTAGAGAAGGGAAGAAAAAGGTTCTCGATGAGCTTAGACACTTTGGACATGAGGCAGATGTTGAAATTAGTGTGTCCGATGATGATGAACACGAAGAAGCAAGGGATCATCACGAAGCAAGAAGGCATGATGAGCAAACACAACATCAAAGTGATGGAACTAGGCCTGAAAGAGGTATACGTGCTTTGTTGAAACGAAGCTAGAGTAATAAGGGACATGCAAGTTCTAGCAGTGTCCAGCAGCGTCTCCCAACTTCGTTCAATCCTGGCTTGAAAGAAAGGTTTAAAAGGGCAGTGTCAAAGTTTTTCATCTACAACCATGTCCCTGCACATGTGGCATATGACTATCACTTTCGTAACATGATAAAGGAAGCGCAAGATATTGGAAAAGGAGTCTTTCCTCCTAGCCCCAAAAATATACTCGGTACGTATTTGGATAAAGAAGTGGCTGATATGGAGAAAAGAATACAAGGGATGGAGCTAGAGTGGAAAGAATATGGTGTCTCTATCTTGTGTAATGGATGGACGGGGCCAACTAAAATGTCTATAATCAACTTTATGGTCTACTGCAATGGAAAAGTATGTTTCATTGACTCGGTTGATGCATCAGGCAAAGAGAAGAATGCAAACTACATCAAAACCATAATTGAGGAGCAGATCAATAAAGTTGGGAAGGACTATATGATACAAATTATTACAGACAATGCCTCTAACTTCAAAAAAGCGGGCAAGTTATTAATGAAGAAATATAACTTATACTGGACACCTTGTGGTGCGCATTGCCTTGACCTTATGTTTGAGGCTGTTGGCAAACATGGGTTTGTGGGAACAACTATAGGAAAAGCAAAAAAAAGTGACCCGATTTATCTATAACCACGATAAACTTGTTTATGAAGTGAGGAATGCTTGTGGTCGTGATTTACTTCGACCTGGTGCCACAAGATTTGCTACAAACTACCTAGCTTTGGAAAGCTTGCAAAGAGAAAAAGGTAGATTACGAAGTTTCTTCACAAGTGATACGTAGGAGGCTTGTGGTTTTAATAATCACCCAACTGGTAGACTTGTAGAGGCAATTCTATTAGACAACGACTTTTGGAATGGAGTTAAAGATACACTAGCCATCATGACACCAATGCATGAAATTCTACGGGTCTTGGACAATGAAAAATTTCTTACATTAGGTGGAGTTTATCATGCAATACAAACAATGAAAAAAGCTATTCAAATAGCATCTCCTAGGTCTTATAAATGGGTTCACAAAATTATTGACCAAAGGTGGATGAAATCAATGGATGAACCTTTGTACAAGGCTGGTATGATTTTTAACTAATATTTTTTCTTTATTATGTATAATTGATTTGAATCTTATTTGTTTGCTCTTTTATGCAGCATATTACCTCAATCCTAAGTACCATTACGAAGAAAAGCTTGGATATAATATAGAATTGACTACAACAGTGCATGAGGTGTACAATAAATTATTCCCAATGTCACCCACGGCGAGCAACATCGGCAATGAGGTACATTAGTGTAATCACATGGTGTATTACTGCTATGTAACTTGTATATCGGCCTCAAATTATTCATGAATGAACATTGGTCCACAGATTACCCTTTTTCGAGAAGCACGTGGCTGATTTGGAGAGTTCTATGTACAGGAATCAAGAAAAAATATGTTACTCGGTAAGTGTTATGTCTTATGATTGTTAGTGTTATGTCCATACTCCATACTTTAGATATGTCAAGTTCTAATTGAAAGTTTTTTCTGATACAGGCAATTAATGGTCTATGTATGGAACTATGTGCCCAAGTTTGAGATTATTGGCAGTTCGTATTCTTTCTCAGACAGCATCGTCATCACCTTGTGAGCGAAATTGGAGCACGTTCTCTCTCATCCACACAAAACCAAGGAATAGGTTATCATATGAGCAGTTAAAAAAATTAGTGTACTGCCATTATAACATGAAGTTAATTATAAGGGCAATGGAGCATGATCATATGAGACATGGCAAAAGTGAAGAAGATCCATTGGACAAATTTAACCTAATGTCACGAGTGGATGGAGATGACATAGGAAATTCTTATGCTGAGTGGTTTGCTGAAAATACAATGGATGAGGATGATGGATGACCTGATCCAGTGATTGCTTCGGCATCACCAGATGTTGGAATAGATGTTGACAGGGTCACAGAGAACATTATGATGTCGAAAAGAAATGAGGAGACATCAACCCGCCACATGCATGTAGACTATCCACCCTCTAATGATGATGATAACCCAAATACAACAGACAGTGGTGGAGATGATGGTGATGGAGGCTATGGTGGTGGCGATGGTGGAGGTTATCATGATGGAGGGGGAGGTCAAAGTGGCGCATATTACTTGAGTCCATTCACCGGTGAGGATGAATATGCACATGCTACACAGGATTATGACCATGGTTCAAGGCAGGCTCCCTCATCTAGTCGGAACCGAGTCGTTCGTGCACGAGAGAGGGGGGGGGGGGGGGTAGGACGGCAAATGAGAGGCAAATGAACCGAAGGAGGCAAAGAATGCAACGTGAGATGGAAGATAGCATTTCACAGCATTTCTCATCAAATGGAAATCTCCTCTAGTGATGGTTGGGGAGGAAGACCTAATTCTGCAAGTTCATCGTCATATGGTTACAGTGGTTCAGAGGTGGGTGCATTTTCTCATATTATGCACAACTCGTCCTTCCCACCGCTTGGAATCCTACAGAGTATGCCTTATGAGCAATACTACTACTATATGACAGAATATCTCCGTGCATACCAGACAAGTATGACTTGGGAGCAATATTGTGCCTATTTAGATTCCGTTTATGCGAGTTCATATTAGGTTCAAGAAGATTTTCAGCTTCTATGCCATTCGAACTACTATTAGTTAGTGACTATGCTTGGTAAGATTACTCCTTTTGTTCCATGTATATGAAATTGTTAGTTTATGATTTAAAATAATATTTTATTTCTTATGCCTTATATTGTAATATTTATAATGTCTTTTTCTTATTTTAAGTAGTGACAAAACTTGGATTGTGGTGATTGTATCATTGTTGATTATATCATTGTTGATTATTATAGATGATTGAACTTTTACGGGGAATATACTTTGTACATATGATTAAAAATACAGGGGAGATTCTGTCGAAATTTTCATAGAAATCTATCGATATTAGAATGCTTATTTTGCTTGTAAAAGATTAGTGTCACTCCTTTGAAGAGTTATATTGTGAATATATATGGTAACATTTTATTATTTTAAGTAGTGACAAAACTTGGATTGTGGTGATTGTATTATTGTTGATTATGTCATTGTTGATTATTGTAGATGATTGAAGTTTTACAAGGAATACACTTTGTACATATGATTGAAAATACAGGGGAGATTCTGTCAAAATTTTCATAGAAATCTATTCATATTAGAATGCTTATTTTGCTTGTAAAAGATTAGTGCCACTCATTTGAAGAGTTATATTGTGAATATATAAGGTAACATTTTATTATTTTAAGTAGTGACAAAACTTGGATTGTGGTGATTGTATCATTGTTAATTATGTTATTGTTGATTATTATAGATAATTGAACTTTTACAGGGAATACACTTTGTACATATGATTGAAAATACAGGGGAGATTCTGTCGAAATTTTCATAGAAATCTATTCATATTAGAATGCTTATTTTGCTTGTAAAAGATTAGTGCCACTCATTTGAAGAGTTATATAGTGAATATATATGGTAACATTTTATTATTTTAAGTAGTGACAAAACTTGGATTGTGGTGATTGTATCATTGTTGATTATGTCATTGTTGATTATTGTAGATGATTGAACTTTTACAGGGAATACACTTTGTACATATGATTGAAAATACAGGGGAGATTCTATCGAAATTTTCATAGAAATCTATTCATATTAGAATGCTCATTTTGCTTGTAAAAGATTAGTGTCACTCCTTTAAAGAGTCATATTGTGAATATATATGGTAATATTTTATTTTAGACCACCGATAATTTTTTACATGATATCTCTGATATATCTCTGATATTTTGTCTCTCTCACCAACCGATATTTTACCGATATCCGATACGACATTCCATGCTCCCAACTTGGGTAGACGACACAAAGCCACAGTAAACATAGGAAGAATACACGCCCACCACATCATAAAATGCTAGCTAGTGGCAAAAACCCCAGGCATTTTCGACCATATCCATTAGATGATTTTCAACAAGTTACTACATTTTTTGAACGTTTTATGCGAAACTAATATTTCGTGGTTAAGCTCCAAGGTGCACATTACAAGAGTACAAAAAAAACATTCAAACATATAAAAACCTGGAATGCATGCAATTTTCATTACTACCTAGACACAAATTATGTGATACATGTCAAACTTAAAATGCACATTACCCAACCACTAAACATGTATAAACTCCCTTAATACATGCAAATTTTATTACTACCAAGACACAAATTAAGTGATACATGCATGTTTAAACTTAAAATGCACATGACCCAACTATCAAACATGTATGTCACACACATTCACTCCATAAAAAACCGGTAATCCGTGCAAATGTCATCACCACCAAGACTCCAAAACCATAAAAATAAGCTCAACAATTAAAATGCACAACACCCAAACTCATCAAGGCCAACCATTAAACATGTAATCAAATCAACCCTTCCCAAGAATAAACACAGTCACTCACTCACCTAGTGTCACTAAAACCAATTAACCAAAATGGACCCCGCTCGGGGGCCCACACCCTTAAAACCGTAGAGAGAAGAGCCTCCCTTTATAACCCAAACCCCACTTCCGACCGTCCCAAACAAACTCGGTCAATCCAGCATGTCCCTCCCGCCCATCCTCCTCCACCTCCTCCTCGCCGCCTCCCTCGCCGCGTCACTGTCCCAGGACGGCCTCTTCCTCCAGCAGATCAAGCTCTCCTGGTCCGATCCCGACGCCCGCCTCTCCTCCTGGTCCGACCGCGACGCCTCCCCCTGCGCCTGGCCCGGCGTAGCCTGCGATACCGCCGGCTTCGTCGTCTCCCTCTCCCTCCCGTCATCCAACCTCCAGGGCCCCTTCCCCGATCCCAAACTCCTTTGCCGCCTCCCCCGCCTCGCCAACTTCTCCCTCCCCGACAACTTCCTCAACGGCTCCCTCCCCGCCGACCCCGCCGCCTTCCTCCCCTGCCGCAGCCTGGCGTATCTGGACGTCTCCCAGAACGTCCTCGTCGGCACTCTCCCAGCTTCCCTCGTTGCACTGCCTAGCTTACGGTACCTTGATTTGTCCAGCAACAATTTCACCGGCGAAATCCCCCCGGCCTTCGCCACATTCCCTCGCCTCGAGGTGCTCTCGCTCGTCGCCAATTTGCTCAATGGCTCCGTCCCGGCCTTTCTCTCCAATATTTCCACTCTTCGCCAGCTCAATCTCTCGTATAACACCTTCTCCCCTGGCGAGATCCCCGCCGATTTGGGCCGGCTCAGCAGCCTCGAGATTCTATGGATGGCCGGCTGCAATCTCGTTGGCCGGATTCCGGCGAGTCTCGGCAACCTCGGCAGCCTCACCGATTTGGACCTCTCCCTCAACAGCCTCGTCGGACCAATCCCGGAAACCATTACCTCCCTCACCAGCATCATCCAAATCGAGCTCTACAACAACTCGCTCTCCGGCCCCCTGCCGGCAGGGTGGTCGAAGCTCACCACGCTGAAGCGATTGGACGCCTCCATGAACAAATTGGAGGGGCCTATACCGGAGGAGCTTTGCGCATTGCAGCTGGAATCGCTAAATCTGTTTGAGAATCACCTCACCGGTAGGCTCCCGGAGGTGATTGCCCGCTCCCCGGACCTTTACGAGCTGCGCCTGTTCGGTAACCGCCTCGTCGGCCCTGTCCCAAGCGACCTGGGCAAGAATTCGCCTCTCCGGTGGGTGGACATCTCGAGCAATAGCTTCTCCGGCGAAATCCCGAGGGAACTTTGCATCCATGGGGCGCTGGAGGAGCTCCTCCTGATTGGCAACGCCTTCGTTGGCTCCGTCCCGGAAGAGCTCTCGCAGTGCCGGAGCCTTGTCCGTGTGCGGCTCTCGAACAACCGGCTATCTGGCAAGATCCCTTCCGGCATGTGGGGCCTGCCCCACGTTTGGCTTCTTGACATCTCCGGAAATTCCTTCACCGGGGGGATCTCCCCTGCCATTGCCGGAGCGTCCAACTTGTCGCTCTTACTTCTTAATGACAACCAATTCACCGGGAAGATCCCACCAGAGATTGGCAACTTAGAGAAGCTCGAGGAATTCTCCGCCAGCGGGAACCAGTTCTCGGGCACATTACCGTCGTCGCTCGGGCAGCTGACGGAGCTTGCCACACTTGATCTTCGTGGCAACCAGCTCTCCGGGGAGATACCTTCAAACATTGGGACATGGAAGAAGCTCACTGATTTGGATCTTGCTGCTAACCAAATCTCCGGTGAAATCCCGCCTGCAATCGGGTCATTGCCGGTGCTGAACTACCTTGATCTCTCAAGCAATCTTCTCACTGGGCCAGTTCCAATTGATCTGCAGAACTTGAAGCTCAATAGCTTCAATCTCTCAAACAATCAGCTATCTGGCAAGCTCCCTCCCCTGTATGCCAATGCAAACTACAAGGAAAGCTTCCTTAACAATCCGGGTCTCTGCGGCGATCTTGCGGGTCTTTGCCCCACTTCTGGTCAGGCTTCCAGCAAAGTTCGCCGGCTCACGTGGTTGCTCAGATCAATTTACGTATTGGCTGGCTTGATTTTGATTGTTGGTGTTGGATTGTTCTACTGGAGATACCGGAAATTCAAGAAGGAAAAGAATGGCCATGACAAAGCAAAATGGACTTTAACTTCATTTTACAAGTTGGGGTTCAGTGAGGATGAAATCTTTGATTGTCTTGATGAAGACAACGTGATCGGAAGAGGCGCATCGGGGAAGGTGTACAAGGCGGTGCTCAGTAAGGGGGAGACATTGGTAGCCGTGAAGAAGCTCGGTGGGGGGTCCAAGGAGGGCCAGAACGAGTTCGGGCAGAAGGTTTCGGATGACGAGTTCGAGGCCGAGGTTCAGACTTTGGGGAAGATTAGGCATAAGAATATAGTGAAGCTATGGTGTGCCTGCAGTACAAGGGATTGCAAGCTGCTAGTTTATGAATACATGCCCAATGGAAGCTTGGGGGATTTGCTTCATAGTACCAAAGGAGGATTGTTGGATTGGCCTACAAGGCTTAAGATTGCATTGGATGCAGCAGAGGGTCTTTCCTATCTCCACCATGACTGTGTTCCTTCAATTGTTCACAGAGATGTTAAGTCCAATAACATACTGTTGGATGCTGAGTATGGGGCAAGGGTGGCAGATTTTGGGGTTGCAAAAATGGTGGAGGGAATTGGGAAGAGACAGAAATCAATGTCCATTATTGCCGGTTCTTGTGGATACATTGCTCCTGGTGAGTGTTTCACTGTTCAATTATATCTTTCCTTATCTGTATTGTTCTTGGATTGCTTTGTTGATCTTGATGACCTGCAACTTGGAAATCTCTGTCCAAATTGGATTAGTTTATGGTATCCCATACCTTTGGTTTCATATTGATAATTCGATTATCATATATTCTTTTGTTCAAGGAACTTTGGCAAGTTTTGCATTGAGCAATTGTTCTTAACTAATGTGGTTGATACTTGTGGTTGCAGAGTATGCCTATACGTTAAGAGTAAACGAGAAGAGCGATATATACAGCTTCGGAGTGGTGATTTTAGAGCTTCTAACAGGGAGGCTCCCTGTAGATCCTGAGTATGGTGAGAAGGACCTTGTGAAGTGGGTGTGTTCCACCTTGGAGCAGAAAGGTGTAGACCATGTTCTTGATACAAGGCTTGATATATGCTACAAAGAGGAAATGTGCAAGGTCTTGAACATTGGCCTCCTCTGCACAAGTCCTCTTCCTATCAATCGGCCCTCTATGCGAAGAGTGGTGAAAATGCTGATAGAGACTGTCCTAAGCAGCAAACAGAAGCCAGTAGAGAAGGATGGAAGGTTAACACCGTATTACTACGATGATGCATCAGATCAAGGTAGCATTGTTTGAGGTTTTGAAAAGCTGGGCATGGCAATGTCATCTAAATTGCTGATCAAATTAGCAGGGAAAAATATCAAAAAGCTGCAATGGATCAGGCAAATGGAGGTGGGATGCTCCATTCATCTTGATGTGGAAGTTTGGCTTCACCGGGGGGCATGTATTGTACATTGTAAACTTTGTCTTCAATGAGTTTTCATCTAGACAGGGAAGACCATTATAGGATTTAGAATCCATTTTAAGCAGGGAAGAGATTTATATTGGGATTTCTCTTTCATGTTAGGGAAGTAATCTAGTGTCAAAAAAGCCTTGCTGCAAGTTTGATCCTAACCTCTCTATTTGGGATATAAAAATCCTTCTATTTCCATATCTTTGTTTTTGAATTTCTGTTTGATGATTGAAAGATGGTCCAGAGTTGAGATATTACTCAGAGTGTACTGCCTACCCATTTGTGAAATGGTCAGACATGAGTTATGTAGGTAGCTAGTTCATATTTATGTTGCTGTCTTTGGTGTAACCTTTTTCGTTCTCTATACATTTATGTACGATGGGGACCAATATCTGGATACTGAGTTTAACAGCTATGGTCAGCTAGCAGTCCACTTCATGTCTTCATCCCTTGACATAATTCACATTCAAAATTGCATGTGGATGGCTGCTCACATTGGACATGATCATGGTTGCAGCAATACATCTTGAACAATAAACAAGTCATGATTGAAAGATGGACCTGCTTTAGTTGCAGATTTAGATAGCAAACATATGCACTTGTGGTCCATGCAATGAATGAAGTGGAATTGGTTGTTGGTTGCTTTATAGCTGCACACATGACTTAATGGATTTGTCATATGAATTAAATCATGGGCCCTTGGATTTGCCATACTATTCTGTCATGGAGGCTTTCATGGAAGTTTACTCAAGGCATTAATGTGGAAGAACGGCAAGCTATTTAATTATACTCAATTTGGGAGCAAAATGGTGAAGATTATGCGTTTGGCAGGCCGAATCAGGAGCCATTTACGGGCATTAGATGAATCTTCCAACTTACTTGACAATGTTGTCAACTGATTTATTCGTAAATAAATTCAGGGTTGTTATTTACGGGAAATTTATTACTCCAATTTTTATCATCGATGATAAAATATCGTTTTTTGTAGACCTTCCTTTTGATTTGATGAAACTCTTTCTACTTTTTCACTTCACAAATGTATACCACTATTTGTAAGATTCTTTTTTTTTTTCACGAGGGTATCTCGCCGCTAATTCCCTCGTGTGCATACAAGGCTCATCCATCATACACACCGGGTAAATCAAATTATAATCCCGGGTGGGTGGCCAATGAAGTGAAGGTTCGAACTCAAACCTCTGCTTCAGAAGCGGCGTCCAGACCATCACACCGACACCCTAAGATTTATTCTCTCCATACGAGTCTTACAAAAATACAAGAGTAAACATATACCAACTGATATTATCTAAATCAATTGTTGATGCCCTCATCATTTGACAAATAGAGTGTGTTAATTTTAGCTAGCAATTCTAGTTATAAAAATAAAATAGTTCAAAATGTACTAGTGGAAGGCATTTGTCAGCCATTCCCTGTATCTTATCTTCCATTCACGTAGATTTCGCTTGTTTTTAAGCATCTATCTTATCAGTTAGAGGCTAATGAAGCAAAACATAATGGACTAAACACGTAAGACAAAGCACTCTTTAAATTATTTTTTTACAATAACAATGATAATTTATAAAGAAGTCCAAGAAGCAGACAAAGAAACTACAGAAGGTATCTATATCGGTAGAGACAGGAACATGGTTTTGAGGTATAATCCCCAAGTACAAAACCATAGTTCAAGTTCTTATTAGAAGGTCTTCTATATATTTAATAGAAGTAACTCCCCTGCTCTGCCAGTTGATTAGCAATATAATCCACCACGAGCTTGACATTAGACAACAATTTACATAATTTTTTAGAGCACACTGCCCTTCCACCCACAAATTTTAAAATACAATATGAAAAAATATTAACAGATCCTACATATTTAGAAGCTAAGAGAATTGCATTGATGAATTACCTTAAATCACAAGCATTTAAATCTTGGGAAGAATTTTGGTTACTAATCTTGGACCTCGAGTATAGTAATACAATGAGGAATCAGACTAAGAAAGCGCAAACTGTAGAGTAATCATGTATGATGCCTCCACCTCCAGAGGGCTTAGGAATTTCTAGCGATCTACCACAAAATTTTATTTTTTCATTGAGTGAGGTGGGGAGGTTGCCACCTAATTGGGTTTGTGATGGTGCAATAGGAAAGCACAGAAGCGTTGAACTAGCTGAGTTTTAGGTGGTGAGTTTACCAAAAATATTCCCACGCTAAAAAATTCAAAGGGTACTTAAATCAAGATCCTATTGAAAGCATTTTAAGCAAATTTTTTAATGGAAAGTTGTATAATCCAAAGAGTGCTTAGGACTCTATTTTTTTTTCTTTAAAAAAAGTGCTTAGGACTTCCCCTTTTTGAATAGTAAGCATTCCAAGTTGGAGTGGAAGGAAAGGCCACGAAACTCGAACCTCAATGTTCACCCTAGGATAGGCCCATGGGCCTCGGACTTGCCAAAATATATGGGATCTTATGTCGGTTTTTTATGTAAGGATATCCTAGTAGTTCAGAGATACGTTCTTTTTATGAGTCCTTCACCAGTTCACCCTGGTTCAGGTCAGTATTGGTGAAATTCCCAGGTTTCCCATGATTGCAGAACTTTGAAAATTTTGGCAACATCAACCATTCAACCTGAACCGGTGTAAAACACTCTCTGGTTTCTTTTCTCAAGTTTTTTTTATACAATTCGTTTATAGTTGATAAAAACTTGTTACTCCCTCCGTCCAAATTTTCTTATACTACATTTTGGTTTTCCAATTCAGACAGGTAATATTGGACGTAGAGAGTATCATATAGCCATAACAAGGTGGCTGTAAAGTCGCATATGCTTCGTGGTTATGCTTTGTAGGGTTTTTTTAATGAAACTTTGCTATGTTAGGCTTACTTGGTGCCATGAGAACCGTGTATTTTAAAATGTTACTTCCGTTCAAGCACGTTCTAGCAGTTGATGTAGCTTCATTACTTATGAAAGTCTCTAGCCCACAAAAAAAAGACATTGCTTATGAAACTAACCAACAAAAAAAGTCAGGTTAGCGTAGTATCAGTGTAGGCTATGCATGTGAAACTTCACTTTGAGAAGGCAATTGAGCATGGACACTTCATGGTCTCAATATGGAAGATAGCAACATATTTGTAGACCTCATGTGTCTTCTTTCTTACGCTTTATCAAAGTGAGCGATTGAACATGGACTCTTCATTGTCTCAATTTGGAAGATAGCATCATATTTGTAGATCTCATGTGTCTTCTTTCTTACGCTTTATCAAAGTGAGCAATTGCCACAAAAGAGCAATCATTGATGTGTGTGCATGTATAAAATTTACTTGATTTAGGTATCAGCAAGGGAGTTTTGAGCAGTGTTAACTTGAATAAATTGTCAATATCTAAAATCCAACCAATATAAAACATTGGCTTCATTATCCACTTGATGATGCTATTAGGATGGGGTTTAAGTTTACTTTTGGTTTAGAAGGAAGTTAACCTAGGATTGAATAAATTTGCACTTCGAGGTTTCGAACATTGCTTCACAACAACCAACACGGTGTTGGAAAAACTTTGCATCCTCCCTTAAATACTCCGCCAACAGAAAGTAGCTACGTGATCCATGAAATACCCAAAAGAATCAGATGTTTGTTGCCTTAGATGACATGGCCGTATTCTATTGGCAGAGTATTTGAGGGAGGATGTAAAATTCCGTCACAGTGTTTGTATGATGGTCAGTGTACTGCCTTGAAGCAGAGGACTTGAGTTCAAAACCCCACTCTGTTGGCCAGTGGCCACCTACAAGGTGTATATCCCGATTTAATCGGTGCCTCTTCATCATGTACAAGAAGAAGCCAGTTGAGCCTGAAGATAATCTCCCTATTTATGTCTCGGCCTCTTGCAAGACATCCAAACAGCCACCAACGACTTCAGCCACCGACAAATTCTTGGCAGCAGCCCGCTCGGGACGGTCTACCAGGCCGTATTGCCAAGCGGGGACCTGGCGGCCGTCAACCACCTCCACCGGGGTCTAGTCCTTAGCAACATGGGTTCGAGCTTCTCGGCTACTGTCAGGTCATTGTCGTGGGCACATCTGTTAAAGTTTGGTATGAAAATTGAATTATTGATTCAATTGGTTACAACATGCATATATATAAGAGACGATCAAGAAGATCTCTCGTAAACAAGGAAAGTGACAACTATAGAATATATACAAAATCTTGCCTAAAATAACATAAGAATATTCCTGGAATAAACCAAATCTTAACACTCCCCCTCAAGTTGGAGAGTGAATATTGTGAACACCTAACTTGGACAATAAATCAACAAATACTCCATGTCCCAAAGGCTTAGTAACAACAAGTTGCTTATTGGTTGCAATGTAAGTAGTTTGAATCAACCGAGCCTAGATCTTTTCACAAATGAGATGACAATCAAGCTCTATGTGCTTAGTTCGCTCATGAAAAACTGGATTAGATGCTATATGAAGAGCAGATTTGTTATCACAATATAGAAGTGCAGGCTGTGAATGTGAAATGTGAAAGTCATCAAGTAGATGCTGTAACCAAGTTAACTCACAACTCGTGCTGGCCATAGCCTTATACTTGGCCTTTGCTGATGAACGGAAGAAAATAAATTGTTTCTTTGTTTTCCATGAAATGAGAGAGTTACCTAACATAATGGAGAATCCTGTAGTAGACCGACGGGTCATTGGGCAACTCACCCAATCTGAGTCATTGGGCACCCCGCTTTCAAAGATAAAACATTTGTGGATTAAAATAAAAGACTTTGACCTAGAGAGCCTTTGAGATATCTTAATAATCGCATAGTAGCTTCAAAATGAGGCTTGCGAGGTGCATGTATAAATTGACTTACGAGTATGAACAGACAACATAATATCTAGTCGTGTAATAGTGAGATAAATGAGTCTACCAATCAGTCGGCGATAAGTAGATGGATCATGCGATAAATCTCTCTCTTCATTGGATAATTTTAAATGTTGTTCCATAGGAAAATCAGAGGGACAAGAACCTAGCTGACCTGCATCTATCAATATATCAAGAATATATTTTCGCTGAGAGATGCATATACCTTGTTTGGACCGTGCCACCTCAATACCCAGGAAATATTTTAGGGGACCAAGATCTTTTATGTGGAAGCGGCTCTCTAGGAATTACTTGGTAATAGCAAAAGTATCGTTTCCACCCACAATAATATCATCTACATAAACAAGAATAATAGTAGTAGAAGAACTTTGATGACGTGTAAACAATGAATAATCCACCCTGGATGAGATGAAGCTAGCGTCATTGAGAGCAAAAGAGAGCTTGGAAAACTAATTGTCATGAGAGGCTTGTTTAAGAACGTATAAGGACTTATGCAAATAGCAAACTTGAGTCTCCCCCTGTTTGCCAAGGCCAGGTGAAAGAGATATATAAACCTCCTCAGTCAAATCACCACGAGGGAAATCATTATTAACATCTAATTGATGAAGAGACCAATTTTGAGTGGCAGCAGCTGTTAACAAACAACGAATGGTAGTCAATTTAATGACGGGAGAAAAGGTTTCATGATAATCAATGCCTTCTTGCTTAGTGTACCATTTTGCAACCAGTCTGGCCTTATATAGCGCTCAATAGGACCATCCACTTTGTATTTAATTCGATAAACCCACTTGCAGCTAATAGGCTGCTTGCCAGGAGGTAGAGGGACAACAGACCAGGTGCCATTTTCTTTCAAGATGGCAAGCTTGGGATCCATGGCCGCTTGCCAATGATCGTCTTTCTTCTTCTCACCATTCTTTTCTCTCTTCTATTACGGAGAACAAAGAACCTGTTACTTTTGATTTGGTATGAAAATTGAATTATTAATTCAATTGGTTACAACAATATGTACATATATAAGAGACGATCAAAAGGATCTCTCGTAAACAAGCAAAGTGACAATTATAGAAGATATACAAAACTATCGAGGATATACAAAATTTTATCTAAAATAAAATAAGAATATTCCTGAAATAAACCAAATCTTAACAACGTCATGCCCATTGTCGTCTTTTCGGAGGCCCCAGGGGAGCATATCATCCTGACAAAGCTGATGAGAATGAAGAGCCTTGAGTTCCACTTGCACCACCACACGGAGAGCATCGCGGCCTTCCTCAACTGGCCACGGCATCTTTGACTTGCTGCAGATGCGGCTTCCGGGGTCGCCTACCTCCACGATGCGGTCACGCCCAACGTGTTGCATGGTTGGATCAAGCCCTTCAACATCTTGATAGACCTGAGCTTCCACGCTAGGGTTAGTGACCTTGGGATGTGCCTTTTGGTCCTCCAGGAGAAGAAGGGCCTAATCGGCAACATGGACGGCCAATTCTGGACGGACAAGTTCGAATCATTCTGCAAGGCTTGTGATGTATATGGGTTTGGTGTGGTGGTGTTGGAGCTGTTGAGTGGAAGGAAGAGTGATGAAGGATTGATGGTGGAGTGGGCTCTGCCGTTATTTAGGAAATCAAGGGTGGTGGAGTTGTTGGACCCCAGGCTTGGGCTGCCCTATGACACTAGACCTCTTGAGAGGTTGGCTAAGGTTGCATTGGCTTGTGTTGGTAACAACAGGAAAGACGGGCCTTCAATGGGTCAAGTGGCTGCTATTTTGAACAATTTGAGTAGTGAATGTGCTGGCTGATTGTAGTAGTTGATCAATTTGATTGATTTGGTGTGGCTGATTGAGAAAGCAAAAGGTTGGGGAGATGTTGGCAGGTGGAAAGGAAATTAACTTTTTGGATGATTTTGGAGGGATGAAAAGTTCTTTGGAAGAGTGTTGAGAGTTGAGTTTTGTAGATATGTTGCCAATTGTGGACCAGTCTGTTGAAATTTGGATAGATATTTTGTCCTAGGTAGATGGTGAGATGTAAATGAATTTAATTTATTGGCAGAAAACTAGTGTATATATTACAAATCTGGATGATTGCTTTTCTCTTTTCTAAAAGATATCTAAGGCTAGCTAACAGCTTGCTAAAGCCTAAAAGAACCATGTTTGTTTTAATGTACTCCTGCGTGCCACGTTTATTGTCCACATTTGAAGAAATCGGATATTCTAAAAGTTGATATTTGCTGACCAATAGGGTAAAGGCGCTAGGTGATTATGTTTATGATTACGGATATAAGGAAGTCAATTTAATAACCTTTTCACCCCATCCACTAACCCTTTTTACGCCATCCACTGATTAACATGAGATGGAAAAACATTATCAATATGGGAGGAATTTTTTTCAATCTAGACAATTAATATTGTAACACCTAGAAAATTCGTACGTTAACTAAAAGTATCTATTTTAGGAATCTGGTCTAAAATAGGAAAGTTTCATTTCCTGATTTGATTTCTGATTATGCGATGTACTTTGATGTGTTATTTGATTAATGATGTGATATAACTTATTAATTGCATGGCTAATAGTAGTAGAAAACTAGGACGCGAGAGTTGGTCCTGGCGCTAGGCACAACCTGGCGCTGAGGCCAGCCTGGCGCCAGGGTCTAAGAACACCTGACGCCAGGAGTGGGGCCAGGCGCCAGGGCATGTGTTCAGTGGATTATTCTTAATTAGTAAAGTGAAGTTGGTTTTGATGTGTGGTTAGTGATGCACGCGTGTTAGAATGACGAGTAGTGCAACCACGGGATGCCAGAAACTTGTGCGCGTAGGACTCAAGCCAAGACGCAGGACCTGGGCACTGAGCCACGTGGCACTGGCCCAGGGGTGATTTATGAACGTGGGTAACCTTGCCATAAGACGATCTTCAGATGGTGGGAGTAAATCTTGGAGCAAAATCTACGTTTTGACCTAATAACAGTAAATATGGTAAGTATAGCGGAGGATCGGGAAGTATCAGTTCGGTTAAGATAATTAGGGAAGATAAATCTTAATTAAAAAGAGATAAATATTTCACTTTTAATCAACCAATAGGAAGGGACGTCTAGTTGGTCGGCCTAGATATGGTAGTTTCCTGGTTTAGAACGAGATATGTAAAATATGATTAAGATTGTAAGCTCGGCCAGTACTATTTCAGTGCTAACAGTTGGTAGTAATTAAATCATAACTAATTTAAAAAAAATTGAAAAAATATAAAATTAGTGGGGTTAGAAACTAGATTCATAGGGATAGCTCCAATAAACATTTCAGAGTCTAATTCCAACTGTACTGACCGGGGGAAGAGTCGGAAGTGGACTGTTATGCGTATAACAGTGTGCTGTAATTAGGATTAAGATAGTGAACGAATCTTATTAGAGATTTGAAATCCTAATTAAATGAGAAAAACTCAATGGATTAACATGGATGAACATCCCTTATTAATGAGGGAGAGCTTTTAATTGGTAGTGAGAGTTTGGATTAGGAAGGAGTCTTTGATTTGGAGATATCCTAGTTGTAGTAGGTTTTGGGTCTATATAAGCACAAGAACGAAGGCTGGCTGGTATTTTTCAAGCCAAATCCTTTGTGAACATCCCAAGACTTTCTCCTTCTCCTTCTCCTTTATTTCAGTAAGCTTTACACCTTTTCCTTCATCTAAAGAGTCAATGATCGAAGCGCTAAAGGGCGGCATCATGTAGAGGAATCAAAAGCCTTCGCGAGGAAGCAAGAAGATACTACGTTTGGACTAGGTAGTATGATTTTTCCCATACTCTTGGATCTGAATTTCATACCTTGTTCAAGTGCTTCTTGTGTCAATATATTGATTTATGATTGTGAGTCTTCATGAGAGTCAATCGCTAAATACTAATCTTTTGAATTATCCAGTTATTACGTGTTGTTGCTCAATCGTGTGAACCTTGATGTTCCAATTCCTAATTGTTACACATGCTAGCCCAATGATGAGAAGTTTGAATTATTTAGAGTCCTATTTGAAGCTTCCTTGTGTTCTTTTGGTCTCTGACATTGCTGTTCAAATTTTATTGTCCTTAATTAGTTGTCCAATTTGCCTAATTCAACTAGAAAAAAGGGTATGTGTGTGAGATGAATTAAGATAATGAAAGTACTCTTTTGGTGAGTCAATCGTTGGTAAAAGATACCTTGAATCTCAGAGTATTATAATCTCTACCGTGCAAAAGATTTCTCAGATATATATTGGATTATTTCTCCACTAGAGACCTTGCAAGAATCTCCCCGAGGTGGACTCATAGTATGCTCATGAGCCATTGCTAGACCTTGCGAGATCTTCTATATTTAGGGAGTTGCGATTCCTTACTGCCCAAAAAGAGGCACATACGTACGTTTAGGCTGTATGACATTACGGAAGGTCTGCAGTCTCCGCCCATTGTGCCCGTAAGCACCGATGGGGCCAACATCTCTAGACGCTTGGGGAGAACCTCTAGGATGTTCTGGTATATTTTACCTTTTGCAATCGGTAAATTCAGCGAGCAGAAATTGTAACTCCTTGCACTATAGATGCCTGGAGCCATTAGTATTTTGACTATTCTCTCCTTACATCGGTATTTGTTTGGAGTCGTATAATTTATTGTCCATGCTCTATACTTGAGAGTCAGGAAGCGTTGATGTTCGGAGTCTTGGATTATAGTAATTTCTCTCCTTACACTTTGGATGTTTAGGAGGCTTCATTGATGCTGTTATTTCCTCTTATAATGGAATTCTTGTTGCTCAGTTCAAATATTCTTGATTATTCAACTGTCTCATATTAAACCCTACTATTTGTCCTATGTTGTATATTATGTTCTTGTGGATTTTTGCATTCTACTGGGTATTTCTTTGGAATACTCATGCATCCTCTGATGCAGGCATGAAGAAAGTCTAGTTATGGCAAGTGCAGATAATGGAAGACTCGAAGACAGTTATGGAAAATAAAGCTATCTTTGTTATTTTAAATTTATTGTTAATATTATTGGCATGTTGACCAAAGCATTTTAATGATTTTGATTTTTAGTTATTTTAGATGACTTGTATTATGGATTAATTTAAGATTATTAAGTTCTCATTTCATATGTGTTAATGATGTTATTTAAAGACTCAGTTGTGTTATGTCGAGTACACATTCATTCATGATGATGTATTAGAGGGGATGTTAGAGTATTCGGTCATATCTCAGGGTTTCTGGCCTCAAACATACTCATGAAAAAAAAATGTCTTTCGCACTCTGACGAGGCCAGGAATTTTGGGGCGTGACAAATATGGGACAGGAGTAATATAGAGATCACTACATGTTTCACATATTGGCATAATAGGTGCCAAATTATGTTATAGGAGTTATGAGACCTGAATATTCGCATAGGAACGTGCAACACCCTGTATCTTGCATGATCTTGCTTAAAATTCAATTTATATCATTTCAAATCATGAAATTATATTGTAGCATATGTAAAGCATTACTTAATATATAGTCACTGTCTTCATGATTGTATATTGTATTTAGATTTGTTCCTTTCCATGAGTTTTCTACCAGCATCTTAATTGTGATAAGCATCAATATGGTGAAGAAACCACATCACCGACCCCAAATAGCTGGGATAAGGTGTACGATGATGGTAATGGTATCATTGCTTATTTCTTTGGCCATGGTATGTAACATGCACCCTTTGTTTGGAATTATTATTAATATCTTGTTTTTCAAAATGAGCTAAATATATCTTTTTAACAAAAATTCAATACATACACCCTCCGTCCAGAATTATTATTAATCAATTTAAAATATAATTAAGAAAAAATTTATCCAGGCTGAATTAGTGTAAAATGGGAATATCATTTGATTGCTAATAGGCAATTTACAATTCAGTCTTAATTTGGTGAATCTCATCATGAGAAGATTCACAAATGAAGCATGAATTGGGGGAGAATCCTCTTTCAAGCTGAATTTTAAATTCATCTCAAATTCATGAACCAAACATGATTCAGTTAGTTATCTCTGACTTCACGCTAAATTTGCTGCTAAATTCATGAACCAAATAGCCCCCTAATTTGTGAATCTTCTCATGGAAAAATTCATTAAATTAAAACTAAATTGTGAATTTTTACATCAGCAACTAAATAATATTCCCATTTTTTACCAATTCAGATTGAATAAATGATCTCTTAATTAAGCTTTAGATTCATTAAAATTCACTTACCAAACGTCCCATAGGGACCTGGAGGCAGATAATAGGTCCTCAAGGGCTAGGAATTTGTGGACCATTTGGATAGTTAAGTGAGTTGATAGCATCAAGGCCCAACACTAAATACGGACCTTTACTATTGAGCAATCTTGAGCACCCTTGTAGTACCGTGCCCAGAAAATTCAGTGTTACATTTTGTGCAGTGAGAGCCAAAGATGGCATTCCGCGTCAATTCGGCAAGAGGTAATTTTGGCTTGGAAATATCTGAGAATAATGGGAAAAATTCGCCCTCCGTCCAGAATATACTCCCTTCGTCCATAATTACCGTAAGGTTGTCCAAAATGAACTAATTTTAGTTCATTCTGAAGACCCTTATGGTGATAATAATTCCGGACGGAGGAAGCACATTTTTTTCTCGATCCTAATCAACCAGATCCAGCTATACAGCCTAGTTAAGTCTGCTGCAGTCCACAACTAATTGTCACCAGATTGCAATGGCGTATATGAAGCACTTGGTTTTTGAGCTGATGAATGACATAATCCAGGAAGATGGTAAGGAAGCTAATTTAATTGGACAAGAAGGCTGATTTGTCTTGGCCAAATTTGGGAATTGCGTGAAAGAAGAAGAATATGGTCTCCCAAATAAATGGTCTCCCTGGAAAATGGGATCCTTTCACATGATCCCTATCAAAACATGATGAGAGACTGATTACAAGTTTCATTGCATTCCCGTCAGCAATTCTCATTTTTTTATCTTTTTTTTTATTGGAGAGGGGAGATAGTTGCCGAAGTCAGTAAAGATCAAGTGGAGAAAGAGTAGATGAGGGTCCTATGAAATGAAAAATGGCAAATAGACTCTGCAATTTGGCTTGGCCTGATCTAAAAATGAATAATTTTAAAGAAGCAATTGTCTACTTCTATCAAACAAATGCAGGAATCAGAATAGCATATGTGAGAAATTTGATCCTAATTAGGCTTGAGCATATATATATAGATATATATAAATGCTACAGTGAGCAGCCCACTTTTGTGAGCAACATGAGCAGTTCACTGTTTGTCCGTTGATGGATGATCTCACGGACTACGATGAAGAGCTGGGTGAACCAATCATGTTCTTTCTAAAAAACTTATTTTTATTCCCAACCTACCCTCCCCCTCCCTCACTCGCTCTCCCGACAGCTCCCCCTCCCCCTCTCCCCCTCTCCCACCCCGGTGAGGTGCTTGCCACCGCGGCCCTCCCCCTCCCCCTTCCTCTCTCCCACCCCGGAGAGGCCACCCACACCGGCGAGGCGCTTGCCCCCGCGGTGATGCCGCGCGCCCTTTCCCCTCTTTCTGCCTTCGCCGCTTACCCCAGCGGTTGCCTCGGTGAGGCGCTTGCTCCCGCGGTGACCCCGGCACTCTCCCACCCCGGCGAGAAGGCGCTTGCCACCGCGGCCCTCCCCCTTTCCCCTCTTTCCGCCTCCGCCGCCCACCCCCGCGGTTGCCCCGGCGAGGTGCTTGCCCCCGTGGTGACCCCGGCGCTCTCCCACCCCGGCGAGAAGGCCCCCACCGCCGCGACCCTCGACTGCTCCTGCGCCGACTCTACCACCCTCTTCATAGTTGAGCTCATCTTCATCGGATGGGCCGAGGGTAGGAGATGGGCCAACATCATCAAGCCTGGCTGCGTCAACACCGACTCCATCTTCCCCAACAACAAGCTCACCAGCACAGATGTGGGTTACCCTGGAGGTCTGTGGTTCGATCCGCTCTGCTGGGGCAGCGGCTCACCAGAGGAGCTCAAGGAATTGAGAACAAAGGAGATCAAGAACGGGAGACTGGCTATGTTGGCTGTGATGGGCGCGTGGTTCCAACATATCTACACCTGTACAGGCCCCATTGACAACCTGTTTGCTCACCCTGCAGATCCTGGCCACAACACCATTTTTGCCGTAAGTACCTATATGTATTCCTATAGAATGTGTGGCTTACACGGTTAGTTTGATTTATTCCATATTTCCTCATATAATGATTCTGTGTTTGTCTAGGCTTTCATCCCCAAGTAGACAGAGTTATGGAAGAAGATCCTGGATACTGAGGTCTGTGGTGGGAGATTTTATGAAAGTAGGGATCGTGTACGAAGCTCTTTCCCGTTCACTTCCAAGATTTGAAATTAGGGATCGTGTACGAAGCTGGAACTTCAACACATCAACTTGTATTGATTTACTGTAAATCAAAGGCTTGGCTATCTTAAACAAAATGTATTGCCTAGATTTGTCGAGTGTCCTCAGAGCATCTAAGCAGTTGGTTGATTTAACAAGAAGAAAAGCAAAGATTGCAGGAGTTTGTGAGATGGAATAATATTCCCTGTAATCTCGCTTTGAATAATATCAGATGGAGTAAGATTCGCTCAAGCAAAATGTGGATACATGACATTCATAACTGCTTAGTGACAGTAAACCTGAATTTGACAGATTGCACCTGAATGAGAATGCCTAAATATCCTCAAAGAGATATTAGTACTAAAACAAAAAATTACAATTTAAATTCGTGCACTTCCACCAGATAAATGCACTTGAAAGCAATGCATGTCTGCAAGAGAACTTCTAAGGATCTCAAACTTTATTATTATCTGTCCCATTTGAGGCTGATGCTTCCCGACGTGTTGCATAAATGCACACACAACTTCAAACTTGTATTCTTATAGAATGGAGGGCTCCATATGCTCAGAGAGACATAGCTAGGCTCATACCTTAACACCAGCCATAGATAACAATTTGTGAGAGGCACTATATGCAGCATCTGAGTTATCTACTCTTTTCTCAGTGACTCCCGACTGCAAATATAGCATTTTGTTTCTTTTAGATCAGTGTAAGTAAAATTGCTATGCAAAGGGAGCAAAAGTAAAACATACAGTTGCATGATTTCAATCAAAACGTAGAGCATAATATGTAGTAGGGAATTTGGATTAGTACGAGAGAAGCAGAAAAATTGGAGCTTGAATATGCGAAGAAGTGGTAAAGCACAAAAAAAAATTGTCAAGGAACCTGAAACAGATGTTAAACTGCAATATATAATTTTGCAATAACAATGATGGTGCATCAGAATTTCTTAGGTTTAACCTTCATTCTTTTTTATCTCTTCAAAACATGTATGCCCCCAGTTATTTATGCCTTACTTTTCGATGGGTCCATCTCTTTTACTTAGAAATTTGGATAAACATTGTTGGCAATAAATAAACACAATATAGATGCCTATAACTGTTTGAAGGTTGAACCATGCATAAAAAAATGATGCTCAACTTTAGGAGACTCTACTCTGAGTTTAGATGTCAGTATAAAAGATAACAACAGATAGAAGTTCAGAAAAGAAGTTTAGCAGTTCCTCAAAAGTTTTGTATAAGTGCATTCGACTCCGTGTGAAATCCAGTAACAAGGCATGGGAAAAGTAAGTTACCTGATTAAGCAAAGTGAGTGACTTATTCTTCCCTGCATGTAAATACACAAAATTATATTAGGGAGTGCATATGTCTAACATATACTCATATGTAAATAGAATTATAAAACTTTTACCTCATTGCCTTTGCCACCGGACAATTCCGAATGTCATGGCCTTGTCCACGTAGGTTACATCCATGACATAATCTACCTCCTTTAGCAGCCTCTTCCATTGCTATTTCTTTAGCATTTTTAAGTCGTCTTCCAGAACCCTTCGTTTTTGAGATGTTGGGAGGATGAGCCTTGAGTGTAGTGGACACTTCCTTCAAGCTATCTTGAGATTCTTGCATATACTCTTTTGTAGTGATCTCATCTACAATTTTTCCTATGTTCATCATCATCTCTTCCACGGTTGAAAATGTGATGTTATTTAAACATGCTTTGTCCACCCAATCAGCCATAATAGAATAAAGCCTGCCCTTTCTAACTAAATGTTCAGGCACTTGTTCATTATCTCCACAGAGTTGTGTTCTATGACTATCATACACAAATTCTTTTGTTATGAACATAGTCCGTCTTTTTAAAATCAAGTCAGTTGGTAATGTGTCAATACCATTATTTCTTAACACAAGCAATATATGCCTACATGGGATCCCCTCCGACTCAAACATCATACAAGAGCAACATGCAAATTCTTGAGATGCATAGAACTCAACCTCTCTTATGCATTTTCTATCACCTGGCATCTTGACATCATAAAAAGATGAAGTTTCATCATTCTTTTTCAAAGTTGAAAGACAATGTGTACTTTCCAATAATTCAACCTGAAATTTTTTGGTGAATATATGTCGGCTATAGATCGCACCCATTTGCTTCTCTATATTGAAAGGAGCAACAAGTGATGGTTTGCTATTCTCTGAGACAAAATCATATTTCATTTCGTTATGCCTAAGCCGTTTAACAGCCCTCTCAAAACGATGAATAAATTCCATTAATATATTCTTCTTATTCACATATTTGTCTATGAAGGCATTAATACTTTCACTACGCTGAGTGGTCCTAATACAAGCCAAAAAGACATGTTTGAAATACACAGGAATCCACATATCTCGAATCTCATATAATGAGCAAAGCCATTCGTTGTCTTTTAAGTCATTTTCAGCCATAATTTTGACCCACTGATGTTCAAATTCTCTGATTGTATCAGACCCCCATACACAAGCATGAAATGGTTCAATAAATGATTCCTTTTTTGCAATAGCCCCTAATTTGTCGGATTCTTTTTTCAATATATGCCACATGCAATATCGATGATGAGTTTCATAGAAAACTTCCACAATTGCAAGTGCCATAGCTGCATCTTGATCTGTAACAATTGCTTTTAGTTGTTGCCCTGACATAGCCTCTAAGAATTTTTTGAACAACCACACAAAAGATTCGGCTTTCTCATCTCTTAGAAAGCCACAACCAAAGCTAATTGACTGCTTATTGTGATTGACTCCCGTAAATGGAGCAAAAATCAAACAGTATTTGTTAGTCTCATATGTCGTGTCAAATACAACAACATCTCCAAATAGCTTATAATCTCGTCTAGAAATTCCATCTGCCCAAAAACAACAAACTAATTTATTATCTTCATCCACTTCATAAGCATAATAAAATGAACCGTTCATTTCCTTCAACTCCTCAAAATGACACAATAGATCATGTGCATCCGCATGTTTGCGCTCTTTCCTACTCAAAACATGATAATTTCGGATGTCTTTCTCTATAAATCCAACATTCGAAGGACCGCCCGCCTCAATCTCAAGCATTGCCATGTATTGCGATGGTTTTATATTTGCATTACTGTAAGTCTCAAATAAAGCTTTTTGCATTGAAGATACTACTCGTTGTGATCTCAAATAGTGAACTTTCCTAGGAGTTACACACATGTGACTATGTTCCTCTACAAACCTGGAGATTACCCATTTTTCATCTTGTCCTTTACAAACTCTAATATAAGCCGGGCATTGTTCTCTCAAAATTTGATGTTTTCTCTTCCCATTGCAAACACTATATCCTTGTTTGGAGCAATACCACTTCTTCCCAATTACTTCACGAGTTACCTTGCTCAGATTTGAATTACCTTTACGTATGCTGAACCCCACATTCTTCGCATACCTATTGTAAAACTTATGTACTTCATCCAATGAATTAAAAGACATACCAATGGCAGGTTTCAATTCTTCTTCAGTTGGTGAGACATATAAACTCTTTCCCTTGACTGGCGACTTTTCTGTGGTAAGTGGTTGTTGGCTATTATCCATTTTTGTAAAGAACCAATGAAGATATATCCTAAGAGGCAAAACATTCAAGCTTATTAAAAGGTATTTTACATAGTAACTAAACAATTGAACATCAAAATAGATATTAGGATTCAAGCAAAATAGATATTAAGGCCATCTTATTGTCACACAGACCCTTAAGCAAAAACAAAGAACTGTTCCTATAGTTACGAAGGGCATCTATGCAGATCATACTTTTTATCACTCAATAATAAAGTGAACACAATGGACTGATTAACAAATCTGCAATATAACAGACCAAAAAACCTCCCTTTCCATCGCTGGGAAATTTCGCCAACACCCACCCCCCAACATAGCATAAAAAACCTCAAAAAATATCTAAAGAAATTCGCTGGCAGAAAAGGAATTTGAGAAAAAGAGATGGAACGAGCGATTGCTTACAGAAATGCATGAAAATTTGCTTGGGGTGGGCGAAGGAGCAGTCGTGCGGGAGCGGCGAGGGTGGCAGGCATCGGCGCAGGAGCAGTCGGGGGTCGCGGTGGTGGGGGCCTTCTCGCCGGGGTGGGAGAGCGCCGGGGTCACCGCGAGGGCAAGTGCCTCGCCGGGGCAACCGCAGGGGTGGGCGGCGGAGGCGGAAAGAGGGGAAAGGGGGAGGGCCGCAGTGGCAAGCGCCTTCTCACCGGGGTGGGAGAGTGCCGGGGTCACCGCGGGAGCAAGCGCCTCGCCGGGGCAACCGCTGGGGTAAGCGGCGGAGGCTGAAAGAGGGGAAAGGGCGCGCGGCGTCACCGTGGGGGCAAGCGCCTCGCCGGTGTGGGTGGCCTCTCCGGGGTGGGAGAGAGGAAGGGGGAGGGGGAGGGCCGCGGTGGCAAGCACTTCACCGGGGTGGGAGAGGGGGAGAGGGGGAGGGGGAGCTGTCGGGAGAGCGAGTGTGGGAGGGGGAGGGTAGGTTGGGAATAAAAATAAGTTTTTTAGAAAGAACATTATTGGCTCACCCAGCTCTTTATCGTAGTCCGTGAGATCATCCATCAACGGACAAACAGTGAGCTGCTCATGCTGCTCACAAAAGTGGGCTGCTCACTGTAGCATTTCTCTCTCTCTCTATATATATAGAGAGAGAGGGTGACATAGATACCCTAAATTCAGACGCAACACATTAATTAAGGATTATCACCTGGCTGTTGGATAATGACCTGAAAGCATACAGCATTAACACCTTTTTTATATATAAACACAATTAACACATTTAAGTAGATATTCATTATCTTCAGAAAGAGTAAGAAATGGTAACAAGATGCGTGTATAGACTATAGAGAATACTTGGGTTGACACTACTGTACAGCCATCCAAGAAAGAGACAGAATAGTCTCTTAGATAACCCTTCACCAACCCCTGTAAGAAATTTACTCTTTGCATGGCCTTTTTGTAGATAACTGAAGTTGCAGTTTCCATCACTTGCACCCTTCTTAGGAGTCCCACAGCAGTGGGGGTAAAGAAAATGAAGAGTGGGCCTTAGAACAGGGGGCCACAACAAAGGGTGATCCACAAATTTCAGCTTCTCTTTCATGATCAAGGTCTGCTTCATCAAATTACTTGACAAGGAAAATGATAATTGTACACCGGATTTGTCCAACACAATATTCCAGTTGTCCAACAAAATCCTTCAATTGGGTTTTTATCGGGGGTCCACTTTTTTTGTCCAATCAAAACCCAGTTTGAGGGTTTTATTGGACACGCTTGGTGTAAGATTATCAGCCTTCAGTACTCGACGAACTTTACCCATGAGAACGAGAGGGAAGAGGTTTTCGTACTCCCAGAGATATTGGGACATCCTCCACTTACAGAAGCAGTCGATCATCAAGATGGACGGCGCACACATAAAGCATGTGTGCTCCAGCAAGCTAGTTGTGTTTGCTGGAGCGCACAGGCACAGTTTGTATGTCTTCGATCCTGGTGATTGACGGCTCCTATAATGTGGAGGATATCCTAGAGTATGCAACTCGATCGGAGGACAAATATCTTTTCCAAAAGAGAGACATCAGCTTGTTTGCGTATATCACATGAGAAGTCTACGTGAAGAAATGAACATTATGTATTTTATGGTTTACCCTCGGTATGCTTATGTCTTCATATACACTCCAGGGTGACATTGCAGCTGATCTCTCTCTCTCTCTCTCTCTCTCTCTCTCCTAACTAAAATGGGGTGGTACGTCGCTGAAGAATCAGCTTGCCCAGTCTCCACTCCACAATTGTGTCTTTAGCTATCCTTTAGCACCCCATTCTACACCTCCAACACGCTTTTGGACAGGTGAAAAAAAAGACTCTCCTCCTAAAATACGTTTATCCTTCAAGGAGATCAAACTTGAAAATCAAGCAACTCCACACACTCCTCTATCATATACCAAGTTTGGTTAACCTCTTAGAGCCTTGGTTTCTTCCCTCACATGATAAGCTATAGCTAAGGCCAAAAGACAACTTAAAAAAGAAAAGCAAAGTTGTAGGGGGGAATTCAATTCCATTCCCCAATCTCAAGGAGGGAGAGAAAGAGAGTGAGGGCTCTCATGTGAGAAAAACAAACACAAACACTCTTGCTTTAAAAGACAAGAGCTGCTTTCTCCTTTACCTTTTTTTGTTCTTCTCCTACTCTTCTTAGCATAAATTCTATTTTTAATTTGGGGAGGTGGAGGAAGCAGTAGGGGAAGTCTCAGTGTGGGATGGGAATAAGAGGGAAACAGAAGAGATGACATGGGATAAGGGAAATGAAGATGAGAAACCAATTAGAAGTGACAAGTCCCATGCAAACCAGGTCAAAAGTTGTCCTTCCTGTGGCCATCGTTTCTTGTGGAATGATCAGGTCTCCTTGTTTTTCTACAATTGCATTCAAATGATTCCTTCTTCTTTTTGTTTTGTCAACAGGATCCAAAGAAATGATTGAAGAAATTTGATCATTTAATTAACTTAATATGGTCATGTTCTAATTACGAGTGTTCATGTGTAGGCTGCAATTCACGAGTTGCCAGGTTTACCAGCTGGGGTAAAGTTTGATCCTACTGACCAAGAACTGCTGGAGCATCTTGACGGGAAGGTGAAGTCAGATTCAAGTAAGCTTCACGCTCTCATCGACGAATTCATCCATAGTCTTGAAGGCGAGAATGGAATTTGTTACACCCATCCTGAGAAGCTTCCAGGTGATATTATGTTTTGTTTCTTTTCTCTACATGCCATAATAAGGGAAGAAGAAATCAATTAAGGTTCTAAAGATAAAAAGTAAAGTAGAACTATGGTAGCATAATTTTCTCCATTTGAGAGCAGTTATTTTGAGTTAATTTGAAATCTAAGCTTAGATAAGTTTAACTGATAGACTAGTTTAGATAGGCTTACAGAGTAAGCTAAGTTTTCTAAGAGCAAAAAAAATAAATAGAATAATGAAAACATTTTAACATAAAAAACACCAAGTCTTTATATTACTGATCATCTCTAAGATGTCCAAACCCTATACAAACAGTGCCCTAAACTTTCTGCACTTACAATACTTTACGGAGCTTTCAATATGAAAATTGCATCAAACCTTGGTTTTAGGTAGAACCATGTGTCACTAGATCCTTTGCATAAAATCATTCAAATGCCTAAAATTATAAGAAACGGAAAATTGTAGTTTCTGAATATGAACAACACTATTTATCATATGGTATAGATAAACCAAAAATAGGAAATTTTTCTCAAGAGGCTTAGGTTATGACCAACCACTCGTTTTGTCTTAGCTTGTCCTTGTGGTTAATGTACGTTCAATGTCTACCGGTTTAGTGGTTGCCTTGACAATATAATGATACGTATATGCTTGCTAATTAATGACAGAACTATGACTCTTGTCTTCATAGAGGAAACCGGAAATGACTTCGAAAGATTGTATAACTTGCAAAATTCACCATATTTGTGATTGTGAGTCACGCAGGCTGATTATTTAATTCTATTATTTAATATGAGAACCTCATTCTGCAAGGATTCAAAGTTTGCCCTAAAATTATTGCAGCCGTGGAAGTAATTGTTATTTTCATTGTTCTTGTTCCCATTTTCTCACTTCATATTTAATTCGTGGGTTGTGGTGGAAAGGCTTATAAGGTACCTTAAGAATTTTATTGAATAAAAAGACCGGGTAGTATGCGCCTAACGCACACACATACACACACAAAATTGTTTGTCTGGGCCACGCGCAGGCATCTGGGCCACACTACGTCCATTTGTTATTAGACCTACGATATAGAGACAACAGGCAGGTTTTAATTCCACATTTAGGGTATGATTATCTCTACAAAAAACATAGTATCATACTCAACAAGTTGACTAAAGAATTCAAGTTATTATGCTTTTTTGTACCAACAAAACACTTAAGAAAGCAGGCAGGTTTTTAAAAAATAACTAGAAACATTATATAGGCCTAATTAAATTTTCATGACAATCTATATTGAAATTGCCCTTAAAGCCTTGAACAAACTAGCAGCTCTCCATGGCTGCGTCGAGTTCTGCAAGAAGACACCTTATCTGCATCTATAGCTCGTCCACTCTTTTCCTTGTGACATTAAACATCTTCCTTAAGCAATTCACTTCATCCTGCAAGAAGTGAATAAAAGGTCCTTCTCCGCTAGTAATGTTCGACCAATTTGTCAGTGGAGCCCGACGCTGCAAGGTACTTGCCGCGTTTTGCCTCTTTCATGTCACGATCACTTGAATCGCTATAATCAGAAGAATTGCCACTGTCTTTGCCACCATCGCCACAGTAACTTCTTCTACTGTCACTTGAAGAAGATGAACCGCCGCTGCCGCCGTAACTGCTACCACTATCACTTGAAGAAGATCGACTACCGGAACCGGTACTATAACTGCCGTCACTTGAAGAAGTGCGGCTAGCACCGCTGCTAGTACTGCTATAATAGCTGTCGCTGGATTTGCTTGGACTGTCCGATGAAGAGCGAATACAACCTCAAGCCCATTAAAAGGCCATCACGGCCTCGGATGGCAGCATGAGCACTAAGAGGGGATTAAAACTCGACGAATGCATGAGCAGGAGGCCTCCGAATATCAATATCAACAATTAGCCCATAGTTGTTAAACCGATCTTCAATTTCATACTCACGGTTGTCACTGGCGAGGTTGCCGACGTAGACGACTGGGGCTGCTCATTGTTTCATGAAATTGCAACCAGCAAGTAAACCAGAAATTAGGGTTCTGCCACTAGGGTTTTGAAGAAGATAACCCAAGTCATTATATAGTACTCCATAGAAAAGAGAATGAGTAGTCCCTCCTTTCAAAGTTACTTGTCTAGATTAGAAAAGCAAAATATAAAATTGGTTCATTTTGGTTTTCTAATCCAGACAAGTACTTTTGAACGGCGGGAGTATGTGGTAGCATACTAGATTTGGATATATACTTCCTTTGGTTCGAGATTAGTCTCTTCAATTAACTTTACCAGACTTGTGTCAAAAGAAAAAAAAATTAACTTTACCAGATTTTGGTTTCCATATTAAACTGATCTTGGGAGCTTTAGGGTGAGAGCCTGCCACATAATTCACAAGATACCGTTGTATGGTTTATTAGATGAGTTAATATATTAAGGAGTTGGGCTTTAAATAATGCTAAGATGGGCCGAATTAGGGTATTTTTACAAATCAAAATGAAGAATAGGTGGATGAGGTGGAGGAAGGGAGATGAGAGAAAGGAGGAAGAAGGAAGTCACAAAGAAAGAAGGGGATTAATTGGAAAAACCATGATAAAGAGAGGTCTTATTGTCTTAATCAGATCTTATGTGGACATTTCTGTGAGAAGAATCGTTACTGCATCACAATCTTCGAGTTTATTGACATGACAAGAATAATAAGAGGAATTGTAAGAAGAACTGCTATTGTTATTGTTATGTTAGGAGACGAGGTCCATCTCCCCTTCCTCCTCTCCAGCCAATCTTCCTCCCCTCTGGCTCTATCACGAGGAATATTTGGCTGTGGCGTTTAGGGTTTTCTATTGTCGTTGCCGATTCATCTTGTCTGCCTGCCTCCTTCAGCCATTGCTGCGTGCATCTTTGCCCCGTCTTTGTTCTAATAATTTCTCCCATGGCCACGAATCCTTTCGCCATGGCTCAATCCTCATGCCCACCCGCTTGGAATTCTCTCTTCGCCCAAAACTCAACCTGTGATGATCTCACCTTTCCGGGTTTCCCTGAGGTGCGTAAGAATGAATCTGCCCGATGACTTTGTTGAAGAAGAGGGTGATCGTTTGAAGTTCACCCTTGTGGGATATCTTTTGGGGATGAAATCCATATACAATGGCATTAAGGGGCCGTTTGGGGCGTGATTAAAAGCAAAACATCAGATGGGATGTTTTGCTACATTGTAGCATCCGGATATTTTATATATCCAGCTGAAACATCTCCAGCAGGATGTAAAAATCTACATGGATGCTACAGTAGATATCCAATATCCAGGCTGGATATTTTTGCAATAATCACGCCCCAAACGGCCCCTAAGTCAGCAATGTTAAGGATGTGGAAGATAAGTTCTGCCTTCCACATCATCTCTTTGCACAATGGTTTTTTTCTCTTCAAGTTTGCTAATAAGGATGATTGCAGACTAACACTTTGATTCAATTTGGTTAATTTTCGGACACCCTCTCATTCTTAAAAGATGGTCTACTGATATGCTTCCTGTCTGAGAGATGCTCACATCTATCCCTATATGAATTCACCTTCCCCATTTGCCTATTCAGTTTTGGAACAAAAATTTCCTTGGTAAAGAAGTAGTACAATTGAAAAACCATTTTATATGGACCAACCCACTTTTGATACGAAGAGACTTGCTTACCCTACCATTTATGTAGAATTTAAGGGTGATAGCAAACTCCAAGACATCATCTTGGTTGAGAGAAGTGATGGCTCCACTTTAAACCATCAATAGAAAAGTTCTTTTGAGATTGCAAATTCTGTTAGCCCAATTCCATAACCGAATAGGATTTCTACTGATCTTGTGGTTGAGCAGAGTTCTGATCAGGATCATGTCTCCCAATGTGTTGAGCATAGTGGTAATTTATCTGATAATGTTATGACCAATCCTTCACCCGATTTAATAGTTTCACGTCCTAATGTTTCTAATTCTAATAGTCAAGTTGAGGAAGATATGTCTCAAGAAATGCCTGTCGTTAGAAGAATAGGACTAAGAAGATCAAGCCAAATAACTTCTTGTTCTAATGACTATAACTTGGTTGTAGAATTGCTCAAGCCTAAATCTCGTCAGAATTTCGAATCTTACGATAAATTGTTCAACCATTCTTACAAGAAAAGTGGTCATATGAAGAATAAGAAATTTTGACTTGTTTCTCTTTCTAGATGTGCAATGGATTCAGCCTTTGGTGCTTTTTATTTTAGTTTCACAGGGAGTTTCTTGGACTCTTTAATTCTATCTTTTGTACCCTCCTCTCGTGGTAATAAAGATTTTTTATTTACCGATTAAAAAAATAAGAGAAATTGTTATAATAGCTAGTAACCCTCCATCCAAAAGTACCTATCCTCATGGGAACCCCAAATTGAACTGATTTTAGTTTATGAGTACCGTTTATATCAACGCAGGCTCACACACTTACGATCTGGGCTGTCGAATTTTGATCCGGCAGCGAATCTTAATACAGGGGCAGGCAAGTTTGAATTACTGCACGTGAGCGGCGGCTGATAAACCTTTTAGCTTCTTTGCATTATTTCTTTAAGATTAATTTTGTGTCAATCTAAAAATTTTGTTGAACGCGTGAAAAGAATGTGTGTATGGGTAAAATCGTTAGATCATGTGGGGCACACGTTATGCACACGCTTTCTAAATCACGTCCATCCTCGTTTTTGTTTTTTTTATTTTTTGACAAACTTGTTTACACAGGGGTGACCACAGATGGTGTAATCCGGCACTTTTTCCATCGCCCCTCTAAGGCTTACACAACTGGAACGAGGAAACGGAGAAAAGTTCTAACTGATGCACAAGGAGGAGAGACGCGGTGGCACAAAACCGGCAAGACGAGACCCATCCATGCCGGTGGCAGGCTGAAAGGGTACAAGAAGATCTTAGTCCTTTACACAAACTATGGCAAGCAGAGAAAGCCTGAAAAAACCAACTGGGTGATGCACCAATATCATCTCGGTTCTAATGAAGAAGAGAAGGACGGAGAGCTTGTAGTGTCCAAAGTGTTCTACCAAACACAGCCTCGGCAATGTGGCTCAGTCTCCAAAGAGTTCAAAGGAAATGGGCACAGCATGCCCAGTATGAAGAATGCCGGGGTGGTAGATTACTATAATTCTTCATTAATCTCATATGATCAGGCTGGTCACAGTAGAGCAAGCCCTCCTCATCTTTTGCCCAGCTTTGCCATACATGACGGAGCACCATCTTATCTTCCCTAGTGGCCACAGCTAAGGATTTTTAGATTGGGATTATACAGCAAGTAGAGAGGAAGAAGCAAATGGGAGTAGTATGGAAGCTGCTGACTCATTAAATAACGGGGATCAATTGGAGATGAATAACTCGGAAGTGTGTACACAAATTCTCAATTCTAAGGACAATGTGATATGTAATTTTATCGATAAATTTTGTGGGAAAGAACCTTGCATGTCCGGGATAATGGTAAGGTTGACAAATTTAGATGACCACATATTAACGAACATTCTCACATTACGCAAAGAGTGATCAGATCCTGTCTACAAACTATTCCCCACATCTCACCCTGCATAAGCATGGAAGCATTATTAGAAGGGATGCGAGTGCGACATGGACAAAACAATAGGCACTTCCCTTCGACAGCGCTGCCCATGTTTGGGGCAAGGCCGAAAGACCAAACTCATAGTCTCAAGGGTAAAGAAAAAAAGGAAACGTCTTCCGTGTAGGGCTTTCAAGCCTAATTATTTTAAGGAAAAAATAAAATCTCCATGAGTTTTAATGGAGGAACAACCCGAACAAACATACTAAGTGTAAGATACCAATTCCCATTAATCCAACATCCCAACAAAAGTGTCACAGCCAAATCAAACAACTTCAGGCATGTCATGACAATATTACACAAAGGGAAAAGATATCAACAAGTTAGATAAGCGGTCTAAAGAAAACTGGGGGCTCATTCAGGAAGAAAAATAAAACAAATAAAGGACCTAGTGCAGCATATCTTCTTGTACAAAGCACCAAGATCCCTGTCTAAGGTTCAAAATATGTTCCAAGTCGTATAGAGACAGCGTGTATCTTTGCATATAGAACCATCCAGCTACTTCTTCATCACACACCTCTCATACACAGCAACAATATCTTTTTTGTTAGGGTTCTTCAACTCAAGAAGTTGCAAACCAAAACCATGCTTCGTCAGCTCCTGCTTTAATCTAGCAATAGTAAACTTGGTGTAGTCTTCCACTTCACCTAAATGGCTACTCTGGTTGTCATATTCTTGACCCCTAAAGACAGAACCACCATCTTGGGTGGGAGTTTTTAGAGGGCTAGTCGTGCTCCTACACCTCTTCCTTCCCCCAGTAAAGTGCTCATCAATTTCCATTTCCTGAACAGATTCTGTCCCTATATGTTCATCAATCCTTGAACGCTTCCCACGAGAAGCAGTTTTAAGCTTGCCATCCAAAGCAGTCTCATTCACTCGGACAGAAGTCAACTCCTGCTGGAGTGCATCCAATTTGGCCTGAGTAGAACGCAACTGCAATGAAAGGGCTTCAGCTCTTTTCTCAGCTTCTGCCCGAGCAGTTCTTTCACTGTCTAATAGGTTATCAAGAACTTGTACCGTATTTGCCCTCTGTTCATTGGAAGACGCTAATAACTCTGCAATTTCATTCTGTCTATCATCAAGCTGTGATTCAAGAAGTGCCACCTTTGAATTGGCATCTGTCACTGCAAGTCGAAGTCTCTGTATTTCCTCCATAAGGTCAGCTTTCTGCCTCTCCAAGGATTCGACATGTCTTTCAGTTCTTTCTATCAAGGCCAACCTCTCCATAGCCACCCGTTGAACCTCACCTTTTTCCTTCTGAGCTATTGCTGCTTCAGCCCGAGCATTATCAGCCAATTCCCTCGCCGCTTTTGCTTCCCTTTCAGCATTATCACACCTTTTTCCTGCCTCCTCAAATCTTTTAAATTCAGCTACATATTTCTCGTCAAGGTTTATCTTTTCTTGTTTCAATATACTTGTTTCCTTTTCATAGGCTTGAGCACTGGCTTTCACTGTATCCAATTTTTCATTTAACTCTCTCGTTTCAGATTTCAAAGACGAAAACTCAATCTCATAACTCTTCAGCTTAGATTCAGAAATCTGCAGATTTTTCCCTGATATTAAAAAATGCCACTAACAATAAAAAAAATTCAAATTTTCATGCTTACCTTAAGTTCTGATCTCAAACTGGATAACTGGTGCTCCAATTGGTCAACCTTTTCCTGCTTCTCTTTTACCTCCACTTCCTATAAATCATTAAAGAAAAAACATGAGATAGTGTGTAATTACTTTCTGTGTGTGTATGTGAAAGAGAGAATGACCTTTTCAGCTAAACTAGCTGAGAACTGTTTCCTTAGAACACCTTCCCTATTTTGAGCTTGATTATTGGTCTGTTCCTGAATGATTGCTGCCTTCTCAAGTGCAGCTTTGGTTTCTCTAACAGCAGTTTCAAATTTCCTCTTCCATTCAGCAGCCTCCTCCTGAGCAGACGCAGCTTTCTCACTTGCAGCAGCTAACCGTGCATCTATAGCGCTGTTTCTGGATTTCAGAAGTGCTATTTCAGCTTTTACTTGGTCCTCCACAGACTTTTGCTGGTAAAGTCCCAGCTCATATTTTCTTTTCCATTCCAAGGATTCATTCCTAGCAGACTCCAAAGCCTTTGACAAACCTGAACATCTTTCCTCTAAAGAGCTACAATTGCTTTGTAAATTAGACAAACGAACTGCATGCTCCTCTGCAATTTTCTTCTGTTCGCTTTTAGCTTCTTCATATTTGTGTAAATAATCGGACTTATAATTCTCACTTGCACGGAGTTGTTTGTTAAGTATATCCACTTTGTCTTCATTTGACCGATATTTCAACATTAGGCCACTTTTCTCAGAGCGAAGTTGATCCAGCTGCTTCTTGGCAAAGTCAAGCACTGGTCCTTCTAGACTGTGCAGATCAACAGAATTAAACACATAAAAATATGCAAGTAATCGAGATAGAATAACTATTATGATGCCCATGTTGCTCCTGAATCTAATATTATCTGCTTGAGGACACCAATGTCAAGCATATATAGTCAAACACGTTAACATGTCCATGAGGAGCCAATCCAGCCTTAGTAGGCCTGATTGGGTCTCTCCTGGTCGTAGGAGAGGACCAAGGATCAATCCCATTGCCACATATTGTGTAAGGGTGGTGCGTGAGTCTTACATAAAAAAAAACATGTATACAGGGCATGTGCCTCATCAACCTAAATTGCAGTGAAGACAACTTGTCAGGACCATCGGCAAATTCCCACAACAAATACCACAAAGAATTAAAAGACAAACCTCTGATGGAGGAAGTTGGCTAGTTTTTGCCATTTTGCTGGACCATAAGCTGACTTCTCGTACTCGGACAGCAGCCGTCTAAGTACCTGTCAGAAACATTTGACAATAAAATATTACTTCACAACCTGAAACAAGAGGATTTATCAGAAAGAGTTAATAATCAAATTGAATTAAATAAAATGAAAAGTCAGTTCATAATATAAGAAAGCTTCTGCACTCATACGCACACACATAGAGAAGCACATATAGACATCCTTATCAGGATAATGCAGTAGTGTAATTCAATTGAGAACACATATTGCATCTTACTGTCACAAGCTCGTCAAGGGTAACATTAGGAGCATTACATGCTGCACGCATCTCCTTTTCCATGCTTTGCACTGCATTAGCACACTTAAAATCGGCTTCCATAAAGGCATGCTTTTTATAGTCCTACACCAACAGAAGCCCAAATAATTAGTGCAAGCACATTATATGCATGCCAAGAAAATATACTTGTCCGTTCAAATAATAGAGACTACATTTGCATTTTTAGAGAGCCAGAATTAAATAATGACTGGTCTGCCTACAGAGCAATAGAACCTCATGCACGTGCATGTGCAGGGTAAGGGAGGATTTGAAATCCTGTGGGCCCTACAGACCAATAGATCTAACCCATTTTCAAATGTTGTCAGAAGCATTTGGATGGAGGGAATAACAAATACTAAAGAACTCTTTAACCAGAATACTGTTTTATAACAATCTGGATGACAACTTCTGTACTACCAAAGTAATTGGTGTTCAGTGCTAAAACAAAATTTTCCAGTCTCCATTATATTCTCAAACTAACATATGTGAGAAGAAAACTCCTCAAGACAATGAAAACAAATGGAACTACACATTTTAACAAAATCGTTCACTCTGCCCCTCAGCTTTGTAATGTGAAAATAATTGCCCGACAGACTAACTTTTGTGCATACGTTATCACCAAAAACATCAAAAGTATTTTGTTTCCTACTACAAAAAAAAGTGCAAAAGTTGGTTCACCATTAGAGAGCAGCAAAATGAACACATAACAAAACACAAAATGAAATCTTGCAATTTATATATTTATGTTGTTGTGTAGCAGTAATGATGTATTCTTCTATGGCAATCTAGCTGTGCATTCATAAAACTAGAAGTATGTACATATATTGAACACAAAGAGGTATCCAAAGTTGTCCTCAATAAGACATGAAAAATCGAAGCCATAATGTCTTCAAAATCATATACTCTTGGTATGTAATCAATACGAAGTTACTTTAACTGCATTCTTGTAGAAATCGCATGAGTTAAATTGGTCAAAACACTTGAGGCCCTTTAACCAAAAATTGGCAATTGAAGACCTAGAAATTCATAAAGCACTGCTGCATTGTTCCAGCTAAGCCATCCTATTAGGAAAGGCCAATTTTCAGCTCCCAAGTACTTTAACCTCCGTAGTAAAAATCAGGAGCAGAATTGATGACCATGGCTTTGACGAATATCATTTACCCCTGGTACAGAAGAGTTTTGCAAAAATGTAGAATATTTACCTCAAATGCTTTTTCCCAAAATGTGCGAAGACGCTTTTCATATTTCTGCCGCACTGCCCCAGTCCCTACAGCACTGCCAGTAAACACAGCTAGAGATTTCTGAACTGCTTCTTCATGTGCTTCCCTCAACATAACCTGCAAAGAAATTGTGACAACAAAGACATCCGAACTATATTAATAGCTAAATTAAGGTAAATCATCTCAGCCTCGTTCACCATCTTTGTGGCTGAATTCTGATAACTAGCCCGCCATTCAGAGATCTTACCAAGATTGAAAAGTTTTATCCAAGGAAAAGTAAAATAAAAAGAAAAATAAGCTTACTTTATAGAACTCGGGCGGACTTTTTTCTTTGTAAAAAAGGTTGGCACAAAAAGCAAAATGCCTGTATCCTTCCATCGCGATTTAAAGGAAGTTTTTGTAAAGAAAAAATTGATTTTTTTTGTTACAAAAACTATTGATAGATGGTTATTGTAGAGGATCTGGTGAAATATTTTCTTCATAAATATATCTCACCACCTTAGTGAGGCTGGCGAGATGGCAGAACTTAAGTTGAATAATTTAAAAAGTATATTTACCTCATCTGGTGGCTTTGTGCGATCAAAAGCTGACATATAAGCATCCGCTGCAACATCATATGCTCTCCGGCATTCTGCTTCTTCAACACTCTGCACACATTCAACAAAGATTATACTTCTTTAGCAGTTTCTTCATTACCTCAATTTTTTCCATGAGCTTTCTAAGCATGCAAAGTTTATATAAGGTTGACTACAGGACATGGGGAAGACCATAGCACATCCAATGCTATTACAATCCAACAAAGCAATTTGCTTACTATCTCTTCAGGACTCTAACCTAAACTTTCAATTGTGGAAAAATTGCATCGAAAAGGGGGTTTGGTGCTTCCCCACAATCTTAAACAATTTCGTTATCACCTAATCTTCAAATAGTTAAGAAATAACACCTAAGCAGCAGAAGATTAGGGTCAGGGCAATAAGAAAGAACTAATTTTCCGGAAAAAAAGCAGGGCCATCAAACCCATAATTAGAGCATTCAAAATGACTATGTAAGCGAATAACCAACATCAATGATAGTAATAATCACAAAATTAGAGTGATTTATGTTAAAATCTAAACACACGGAAGACTTAATCCTCATGATTATTTCTTACCATCAATAAAAAAAATAGTAGCTGATTAGCTGTCTTATTACGAGAGGCCAAAATGATAAACTTTGACCTAGATGTGAGCCTCGACCACTAAAACATTACAACTTTAAGCTGCCATAATGTTTGGGTATATTCGTTAAGCATTTAGAGTCTCCCAACTCTGCCCAAATACCATTAGCTTCAACTGGAGAGGCTTTCCGCAAAGATAGAGATTACACCAAACATACAGATAACCAGATAGATTCCCCCCCCCCCACTTAGGAAATTTCTTAAGATAACACTAAGATACACAATATTGTATCAAGAAGAGCATCAGCTAATTAAGCAGTCGTATAAAGATGTGTAGCAGAAAAATATGATCAAGGATGAACATGAAATATATTGTACTTTTAATTCGAAAATTGACCACATCAAAAGAAAACAGGTACAAATATCAGTATGTCAGAAAGGCAGGAAAATTGATACAGATTTCCTGAAATGTGCAGATGAGATTGAGTGTAAAACCCAAAACTGCTGGCTTGTACAGTGTCCCAGGATGAATATGAAGGATAAACAAAACTTGGAAGAGGATACCAAAGCAGCAACTTAGAAGTTGGCGTTGGAACGTGTATATGATAGAACAAAATAGGAAAGCAAAATGCAATCCGAATAACAATATGACATCAAATAAAAGTGAAGAGGACAGAATAAGTGACATCCTCCAAGTAAACCCCATTAGCCAAAACAAGGACACCACATTTAACATTCTCAGCATCACAAAGTGAAATCCCAAATTAGGACTGACTTCAATATGTAATTTTTCAAGGAAAATAAACTTATCTTAGACTAACATGCAACTAACCTGCCAAGAGGAAGTTATTGTTGGAACTGCTCCATTATTAATTGCATCAAGAAATGATTGAGCAATGCCAGCGAGAATAGGGCCTGTCATTACAGTTGACCCTACCTGCTTTGGCTTTGTTCTTTCAAAAACAAATCTGGTCAATGCATCGAGACCGGATCTAAATTCTGGTCGTAATTTATCCAACTGCACATAGGAAATTGACCCACATTACAGAAGATAAGCTAATGAGTTTGATCAAGACATAAGCAATACCAATTAGAGTTATGAATACGTAGACAATTAGAAATAGGAAAAAGAAAATCTGAACTTAAGTGCAAACTCAATCCCGTACTCAAATTTAGATCTACCCATTCATTTATGCATCCAGGGCCCTCTTCTTTTATGCTCTCTCACTCATCCACCCACCTCTTTGTCACTTTGATGGCCACCCTATTGTTGCCTCCCTGCAGGCCGACCACCTCCCTCCGAGCCACCACTTCCAGCCGCTACGTATGCCAACGCCTCCTACCCCCACTCTCCCCACCGGCGACTTCCCTTCTCTATTTCCTCGATCGCCTTTCCCTTTCTTTCTTCCCCTCCCCCCCTCTCACCTGGACATTTCCAGTAGATAGAAAGTTGGTAGAACCTCCCATCTTCCAAAGTTGAAAGTAAATTGAGAGATAGAAAGCACAGAGAAGAGGGATTGCAGGTTTTCCACGGATAAGCACGAGATCTGGCTCAGCTCCTCAAATCAAAGCGGGCCACAACTGGGATGAGTTCTTGTATGGACAAGCCTCCAACAGCCAGCCTTTACCTCACTATGTGGCTGATTTCACTTTTCGTTCAACTTTAATGTGCTTAATTGACGATAGCATAACATCCTTCCAGATAATGCTCTACAAATATTGAATTTTTGTGGCTGATGAATTTTTTTGAGATTGGAGTTTCTAAATTAATGAGTTACTTGGGCAAAAAAATTTCAGGGCTTGCTGCTCCTAATTAACATAATCTATCATTGCAAGGTCTCCTTGCGTCATAAACTTGATAGAGGGAAGTTTCGGAGGAGGCGGTATGGGCCAGTAGAGTGGCAGTGAGAGAGGTGGGAAGCCGGGTGACTGAGCGGCAGAAAAGAAGATAGGCAACTGCTGAGAGGAAGACGGGCAAATGGAACAATGCTGACAAGGGAGGAAGGCGAGCAACGAGAGTGCCGATGGGGAGGGTTCAAGGGAGGTGGCGGCCATGCAATTTGGTACAGCTTGGGTGGGGGGGTATTAAATGATCTTCTTTAAAACCATCAAGATTCAAACGAGCGGCCGGATGTACATTTGAGTACAAAAAATCAATCTGTACTTAAGTACAGATTTTTCACCCTCTTAGAAATAAACTCAACTATTCAAAACTTACAATTAGAAATATTTCTAATTAGGGTTTGCAGAAATTTATGATTCCAATTAGAAATATGTCAACAATTCATGTAAACTCAACAGTTCAAAACTTACAGAAATTTGATCAAGCCGCTGAAGGTCAGTTTCTTTGCTCAATGGCCGAACTAAAGTAAAACACTCTCTGTCTGGAAAAAGTGCTCGGATAGATTCTCGAATCTAAGCACCAATATTTTGCATAGAAAATTAGGCACAGCATCAGGCATAAAAAAGACCTAGCCGCTAAAGGTCTTAGCATACTGAATAAGAAATCAATGACAAAATAATGACATGAAACATAGTTCTTTATACCTCATTTTTTGCTGATGTATCCCGCCGTTCACCTTGCACAGGCCTCAAAGCTAACTCCAGGTAATCCCGAGGTGTTATTCTCCTATTATCCTCCACTAAGTCCAAATAAAAGTCCTGCAAGTATCATGCAATATTCATTAAATTAAAAAAAAATCACCAAGCAGACAAAACTAAAAATTGCAATAAGGCAAAAGGAAAGAGATTGTTTCTCCCAACTGTAACAACATCAATAATAGCAATTATAATTACCCTCAAAAGCCAAACAAAAACTGGGGAAAACTGTCCAAGTTCTGATGCTGTGGTTCTTCCACCAGAGGCTCTTACGCGGATATGCTTTGTCATTTCAGTAACAAGGGATAGACGATCGAGAGAGGTTTCATCTATACCACCCATCTATAAAACAAAAATAGATACAGATACATAAGATAATATTTCTTGGTTTGTCACTTTCCATATTGAAAAATTGGAAGGGAGGCATTAAACCTGGTTATAGATAAACAAACTGGATAACAAAACTGCCAAAGAGAATATCTGAGTGCTGTATGTTCCCTGAAATTTGATCCAAATAAAACAAAAAAAGTGATTCAAAAAATAATGAAAGGGCCACAAAAATAACTATGAGGTTTACCAGAACTAACAAATGTAAATTACAGTTGACCAACACACCTCATAAAGCATGAATTTACCCTATACCACGAAGCCAGGCCAATGTCTTGGCTTCGGGTAATGCCTCAATTAATGTATGTCATTGATGTAAAAAATCCATAGGTCACACCAAACTCACTCAACTGAGTGTGGTCCAACCTGGAAAACCATGTAAGCATTCATGATATAAGAAGTGACTAAGGACAAACCGTTTGATCATAAGCATCAATCCCTTCAGAATCCAAAAGTAAGAGATTATACTCAGTTCCATCAAGAGCCATTCGCTTTATTGGTGCACTCCACATCCAAAGCCCTTTCGTGCAAGGTCGATGGGTCGAAGCCACTTGAAATCCACTGCTCTTACCTAAAAGCTACAATACATCAAAAGAGGAGGGTAAAGGATCAGGAGCAGAAAGATTCACAGAGTTTTCTTTTTGACAGAAAACATCCTAAAAAGGATGGCTTAAAGAAACTAATTCACATCATGTATGCGTAAACATCAAACAATCATCAATCCTTCAGTATTAATACTTGAAAACAAGTCAAATGACCAAATAGAAATAACAGATTACAAGATTCCAATTACCGAATCAAAGGAAAAAAGGTTTCCCTATGTTTACTTTCTTAGTGCTGTGACAGTTATTAACTTAGGTCCTCTCCACTTACAAGAAAATCGGCCACCCCAACTCCAAATAAATATATAAATTTGAACATAATGCACATGCCTTTAGTGTAATGGCATACCATAAAATGTAACAACATGAAAGAAGTCTCCTCCTCAAGATTCATGAAACTTTGACACAAATAGGATGAAACCTAAAAATAAATAATGGTACCAAATTTGAATAACAGAGTTTTTATATAAAACACCCTTCTCTATGTCGTCTAAAAAGGTTTTCAATATGTAGTTCCTATTTACTGTCAGAACTTAGATGACCCAAAAAAAAAATACAACTTTTGAGCGTGTTCAGATTGCCAAAGAAGACTCATTTTAGCATTTTTTGGAACAACCCACTTCATTCATCAGTTCCATTGAAATTCCAGCCTTGGATTTAATCTAAGACTGAACAGGGAAATGAGTCCTCTGTCTAACTGACATTGCAGACAATAATCACATCAAAGTCCATAATCCATCAAGTGCCAAAACTGGGAACCCTAGAAAATAAATGTAAAATTTTTAAGAGCAGAAAGATTTACAGTGTTTTCTTTTTGACAGATAACAGATGTGCATCATTAGAAGGATCGTTAACAACAACAAATTCACATCACGTATGTGCAACCATCAAACATATAACAATCCTTCAACATTCATTACTACTTGGAATAAGTTAAAAGATAATATAAATAAAACAATTCAAAATCAAGTGAAAAGGATATTTGATTGTTTACTTTCTCAGTGGTGTGAGTCTGTGACAATTATTTACTTAGATCTTTCCAACTCACACAAGAAACTCTACCAATCCAGCTGCAAGGAAGTGCATAACTTTAAATTTTATGTACTATCTTTTAGTGAATGATGTGCATAAACGGCATAAAATAAGTCTCGTCCTTGAGATTCAGGCAACTTTGACACAAGGAGGTCGAGATTCGAAAATAAGTAATGGCAACCAAGTTTGGATAACAGCACGTTTCATGTTAGAAGTGCCCTTCTCTATTTCTTCTATAAAGGTTTCATTCTATGGTTCTCTAACTGTTTACTATCAGAATTTCAAAGGCGATTATAAAAAAATACTACGCCCCCTTACCTATTTGAGAAAAGATACGACTATGAGCGGATTCAGAGTGCCCAAGTAAACTCATATTCCCTCTGTCCAATGAAGATCGTCTGCATTACCAGCCCGCATAAAAACAGAGTTTCTCTCCGTATCCCCGGGTTTTCGGTCTTGAGAGAGCAAACCCAGCCATGTAATGTTGGACCCCTCTCCTTCAAAATCAAGACGAGCTTCATTTGACGGAGGGAGTAGCATTTTTCCAAGCAACCCACTTCACTCATCAATTCTATAAAAAATCCAAACTTGAATTCAACCATTCTCACTCACAGTGCAGCCAACAATCAGATCAAAGTCCACAATCCACCACACCCCAAACCCAAAACAGCAATCGAGAACCCAATTACTGAAAACCCCAGAAAGCCTAGAGCAATAAATGCAAAAACTTTTCTGACAAAAAAGGAAACAAGCAGCAAAAAAACCTGGTTCAAGATGAAGCTCTTGCCCTGGCGGGCGCGGCCGCAGACAGAGACGACCCCGATGGGGCCCTTCACCAGCTGGAGAGTGGCGACGGCCTCCGGGTCCATGCGGAACTTGCCCCGCTCGTCGTAGTAGACGAGGCGGAGTGGCCTGCCGGGGCCGACGGAGACGGGCGACGAGGAGGAGGAGGAAGGGGAGCTGGACGGCGGGGAGGAGTCGTCGACGGGGGACTTGGAGGCGGAGCCCCGGAATCCGAGCATTTGCATCATCTTGCCCGGCGCCGATTCTGGCGCCTCCGATCTTCTTCCAAAAATGGGAAAGTTAAAAAGGGCAGCGGCAGCGAGAGAGAGTGTTTGAATTTTAAAACGGAATGGCGAGCGCACCGCCTCCCTCAGTTACCCCCACACAAATGTCAAGCCCTAATAACTTGTCGTTTTGTTATCGACGGAGCTCTTTACATGAAGCTCTAGCCCATTCTAGCATCGTGCATCAGACTACTAACAGCTTGTATGTGGATGTTCAGCTCAATGTGGTCGAACCAAAACCCACCAATTAGCTCCAAACTGCACGACTCTCTATCACTAATTAATTAAAAAAGAAGGGGCACTTAAATTTGGTGCGCATCAACCCATGGCTCATGTTTCCGTGAGCATGCGCCACAATGAGATCACGTAGGGCCTACAGAATCGGACGGGTGTTAGTGGTTAATGGTTATTATGCTTCCGTTCCAAAATACTATGTATATGTATATTTGAGAAAATTCTCATTCTCATGGAAAATCGTCTCGCCGATATATCAGCGATATATCGCCGATATATCGGTATCGGCACTAAACCGATACATCGATACCAACCCGTATCGTTTTTTCGAAAAATTCCAAATATCGGCGATATATCGGTTTCGGACCGATATATCGGTATTTTTTGAATTAAAAAATATTTTAAAAAAAAATTCAAAAATTTTTTTTTTTTAAAAAAAAAAACCTTTCATGTTTGTTTTCTATGCTAATATGCATATTTTGAAATTTATTCTTTGTTTAAATTAGTATAACTCATTTTAGAAGCTAGATTGTGAAAATATACGGTAAAAACTAGTTTTTAACTACCGATATTTTTTTACACAATATCTCCGATATTTCGTCTCTTAGGCCGACCGATATTTTACCGATATCCGATACGACATTCTATGCTCATTCTTATTGAATCATTAAAACCACAAGAAAATCACATCACTCCTTCTCCTTGATATCCCGTCCAACTCGCATGCTCATTCATAAACAAAGTTTTAAGTCAATCTTTTTAATTTTCCTCTAATTTTGGAAAGAGGAAATCACTTAATTTTGGCAAAATATAAAGTATATTTTAGAATAATAATATTTTTAAATATACAACTATTTTAGAATGGAGGGAATACAAGAGAGTTAGGTGGGGCCCACATGTCCTGAGACCAAAATCCCGGTTACATGCCTAAGATGGAACACGAATCAGAGACTGCCACATCACCAAGGACGGGAAGGGACGAATACAAATCAGAGAATGCCTCCCGCTCGCAGGCCAATGCCATCCTCCTCCACTACCTCTCCGGGAGCTTCTTCACCGGACGTCCAAGACTGCAGTTAGAAATCATCCCCTTGCTGGATTGCTGAAGCTCCGTTGCATAATTGGCCTCTCTGAAGAAAGAAAGCATCGTCAGATTGTGCTTCTTTTTGTGGAACTCAATAGGTCAGTGCATCATCTTTCCACTACTTTTACTCATTGTATACTCCCTCCGTTTGAAATTAGCAGTAATATTTGGGTTTTTTCGGAGAACCAAATGTTACTAAAATCAATTCATTTTGGAAAACCAAATGTTACTACGACGACTCCCGGACGGAGGGAGTAGGTATTGGATAGAATATACCCTCTCAGTCCCATATTAATTCCCCCATTTGAGAAAAAAAGTTTGTCCGATAGTAATAGTTCCAATTGGCTCAATTAAGTGGGTTGGTACCCTCCCTCCGACTTAGGAGCTCTAAATGGCAGTGGAGTCCATTTTAGGTGCCAAAACGGCACCTTTGCGCCAAAGGCAGTGTTTCTCGGGTAAAACCCGGCGCCATGTGCAGTTCCATGATTCCTCAGTTCGAGCTTCTCGGTCAATGGACGACAGGAACAAAGTCTACAAAGAACTAGGTGAGCGTGTCTTTCTTCCTCTTCTTCTTTTTCTGTTGTGATAGATTGAGATGTGCTTGTATGTTCAACTCCTTTTGTGTTTTGATGAATGGGGTTATGGTTGTGATGAAAATATATAGTAGTTGTGTAGAACTTGTGATGAGAAAGTTGAGGGCCTTGTGTTGGTCATGAGCTGTGATGGATTTTGGTGACATTGTGATAGTGCTTTTGTAGGGTTGAGATGCATCAGCTATATGATGGTTGTGTTGACATTGTGCTGTAGTTGTGTTATGGTTGCGATGAAGTTGTGTTTATTCCCTAAATACATTTGGTTGTGCTTCATGTGTAGTTGTGACTGCATTGCATTACATTTTGCAGATTGGGAGAGTTGAGTGCAGATGTTCAACTTTAAAAGTGTTGAACCTCATCCCGGATTTGAAGGGAGGGGTCCATGAGCAAGTAATGAAGACTTGTTTCAAAGTCTTCTTCGAGATGACAGACACAATGGTCTGCCATCGTCTAATTGGCCACATGCTGGCCAGGAGGATAAGTGGCTTAACTTTCAGAATCAGCAGGCGGTCAGCCACTCTGAAGCCGATAGACGTCAGTATGATACTGCAGTTGCCACTGCATGATGGATTTCTAGTCGGAAGGAAATCATCGCAGCGCACAAAGGGCGCCACCTTCCAGGAGAGGATGTTCCCTGGGGTGAGAGTAAGTAAGATTACCGCAAAAATGATAAAGGAAAAGTTTGACAACAAGAAGTTGAAGGTAAATGATAGGGCAAGGTTGGCCTTGCTGTACTACATTGCTATCTTCCTCCTACCCAGGTCAGGGGATGTGGTTGACGGCAAGTTTTGGGCAATGATGGATTAGTCTAACCTTGCCACCTTTGATGCATATCCCTGGGTTAGGGATGTCTACAATGCATTGTGGAATGGCGTTAGTAACGCCTATGAGGATAGGGAGGAGAGGAAGGATCGATATAATTTGTTTGGTTGTGGAGCTGTCTTACAGGTACATTGTATCTTATGACTTGTGTTCACCATTATAAGTTGTGGTTAATTATATTGGGTTGTGAGGACACTAACAGTTGCTATTACAATTGACTTGCATGTTTGACATGTACAGGTTTGGTTTTTTGAATTGGCTGAGGCCAAGTTCAGAGACTTTGGGTGGTTGATACGGTCAGATAAGGAGGAGGATCAATCACCCAGGTTAAAGAGGTGGAGTGTCAATGTTGCCCCCGACACATACGAGGCTGGTACGGCCTTGGATACAGAGGGCCTGGCTGTGGAGATTGTCTTCACCGAGGATGAACAAGCATCAGACTTGTTCACCATGGGGTAGGATGTGGCAGGGGACATCGAGAAAGGATGCCACAAGGCTGATGAGCTACCTTGCACAAAGCCACCAAACAATCAAAGGCACAAAAAAGCAAACAAGCAACAATCAAGACAAACAACTAACGGAACTCACATCGCTAGTTAAGTCTGAACCTTGATCATCTCACAACCCTTTTAACCCAAAAGACTTGTCTTTCACTCAATATTTACTCTTGGACAAAAAGTTGCTCTAATACCAAAAACTTTGTCACGCCTCGGGCACCGCCCGATCCAAACCGAAAATGGTCCAAGAGTCGAATTGGCACACGGGGGCAACGTTAAGAGATATAGCGGAAAACTTAAGCCCCTCTTACGGGCGGTCTCACTAACAGAGTTACGCATAAACAGTTTTGAGCAAGAGTAAATAAGAGGAATAAATGTAGAGTCTAACTCAAAGTAGATCGACAAGTCATTAAACCCACAAAATACAAATTTGAGCCAACACACCAGCTTGAATCAAAATGGTCTACAAGTCTCAACATACCAAATATAACAACTCCAAAAGATAAACTAATCAAGTCTAAGGCATCCACGCTCAATCCCGCTCTCTCTACGATCACTCCTCAAATAGAGGATCTTGTCCGTCTGCGTGTCGCACCACGCAGCCCCAAAACAAAACAAAGAAAGAGGGGTGAGTATAAAACTCAGTAATGGTTTTATATAATCGACAATAATCAGAAATCACAAGGCATCATAACATAGATGAAAATCCATAATCGACATGATTATTCCATTATCTAGTCATGCATGTACAACACATAAACCTGCATAACCATATCACATTCACATACTATCATATCACTCATCCATTCGATAATCTTGCATAATGATATCTCATTCACATACTTTCATCTTGATCAGGCATTTATATCTCATACATTCACCTTACATAACCAAAGTAGCCCAGCTTGGCACATTTATGCTATCACATCTCAAAATTTCACCCTGCATGTCCAATGTAACCAAAACATGGTACAATCATGCATAATATCGCAATAAACATATATCATCACAGCAGTGAATGCCTCCATCAAGGAGTAACACAATCTGCCACAAAGGCAGGACACAATCAAAGCCCGAAGGCATATCATGGTCCGGTTCCTACATAGGAACAAGGGGGTGGTCAATCTCAACGTGCTGCTCGCCCTGGACAATCCTGGCCAAGGATGCCCGAATCTCAAATAGAGAAACTAGAGCAGGTGTGTTCGCCCTGGGTAGTCTCCTGCTGTGGGGGAGAGCCCGAATCTCATCCTGAAAAACTAGAACACGTGGTAGCTGGTACACAAGAGCCAACCACCCGGGTGCTCAGTGTCCGATTTTTGACCTCTCAACTCCGCAAGGAGAGTCCATCCCTCGCCCCCACATATCTCAATCAAACTCAACCCAGGGAGTGAACCTATTCCAGAAGGGAACGAAATCGAAAACATGTCCTTTCGGACCAACCAAGTTTCGATTAACCCATCGGTCGATTAATCCGGCATACAATCTTGCACATTGTATACAATCGATCAATTCCGTTTAAACAACGATAAAACTTCATCCATGAAGTTCGATACATGATGCATGCTATCATGGTACATCCGTGAACAATCCTACGTGGGTTCCAACACATGGAACGTGCTCCCAATCCATCCCCACATGCATCATAATCAAAGTATATATCAACTACAATATCATGATAAACTCCTAAATATGTGTGTGTTCATGCACATTCTAGTCACATGGTAATATGCTTTGACATAACCTCATAAGACATTAAATACATTCTTAAATCCCATTTCAAATCACAATTCTCAATAAAACCATACTTGACATAAAAGAGCACATCTCATAAAGATTTCACCATGATATAATTTCAATATCAACATGTGTCATTATCAACATGTGCAATAATATCACCTACCCTACTTAGCGTAATCCATCCATGTAGAGTTGAAGGGTTACTCCTACAAGCATGCTCTTTTACCATACAATAAACCATAACATGATCACCTCAATTACTCATAAGCAATATGATCTACACATGAATAATGCATTTCATAAGCCATTTAACCTATATTTATGTTGGTGTTTGATTAGAATTAGGGGTACTATAATGTAGTTTTTGGTTTTTATAGGAAAACAAGAGTAAGATGTAATAATGGGGTAAAAAGTAACTCTAATATTTGAATCTTCATAACTTCGTGCACAGATATCAGATTGGATTGATTCAAAGTTCATATTAAAGTTCAAGAAATCATCTTTCCAACGCCACCAACCACGCTTAATTCGGAGTTTGGAGTAAAAAGTTATATTTATTTAAAAATCGGGCTGTAAATCAAAACCGAGAAAATGATCGCGGGTCATCTCTCCCATTTTCAAAATTTTAAAAAACCGAAACTCCATTAACACATCTTGAAAGTTTAATACATGCCTCAAACATTAATAAAAACCCATCAAACATTCCAGAACATATCCACATATCATTCTAAGATGAAACCCTAAGAAATCATAGCAAAAGATTAGCATTTATTAAACCCACCATTAGAGCCATAAACAAGAACACTCATTCAAGTAAAAACTCTTAAAACAAATCATTCACTACCCAAAACTGAGATTAAAGAATCAATTACCTTGATTTGATGGGAGAAACCTTGAACCACCTTGAATACCTTTCAAACAAAATGATTTTATATTAATACTCTATTAATCATTATTAAGCTTTGAAAAATAAATGCTAAACCTTAGATCCAGGGCCTTTTAAAAACATAGACATATGATTTTGAAGATTAGGCTTAGTAGATAAGTATAAAACAGTAATTTTTATGCTTTCAAAATGGATTAAAACATTGAATGAATCAAGATTAAGAAATGATTAAAAGATTTTTAAAGAAAATAACAAAGATTAAGCTAAATATCTTTAATCCCTTCCTCTTTAAGCAAGGGGAAAGAAGCTCCTAATTCTCCCAGCTAAGCCTTTTTCCCAAATTGGGAAAGGACACAGCACTTTCTTTTTATAGAAAAATTTGGGGTAGCCTTAATTAAAGTTTGGGGTAAAAATATGGTTTTTGGCTAAAATTGGATAATATGGCGATTTTAATCCGAAATTAAGTTCAGAAAATTTTGAAAATTTTTGTAATGACTTTCTGTAATGTCTGGGGCATTTTGGTCCCAAAAACCTAATTTTTTTGATGGCAGGGCCCGTCGGGGTCCCGTCAAACCCTAATTTTTGGAAAATTAGTAAAAAATCTGAAAAATTCCAAAAATGTAGGTTTTATCTAAAATCATTTGAAACTCATTATTGTGAAATCAGTTTTGATTAAAACCATTGTAAATTCATTTATTTTTGAAAATAACCGAGTTAAATCGGAAATCACTTAAACCGCACAATTAACCAATGACTACTATTAAAACAAACCGGTTCAAAGGTTAGGGTCCTTACACCTACCACTCTTGAAAGCTTGTCCAACCTTGTGAATAGCTTGATGTTGACAAATATGTAAATGTATGAAGTCAACAAGGGTTTGCGCAAGGATGTAAATGTGATGACTTGTCCAAGAAGTGCATTTGCGAAAGAACCCTCTGTCATCTCCATCGCATCTGATTCGACACTTGCTCTCCCCAAGTTGATTCCAGTCCTCGACCTTAAGTCGCTTATGGTAAATTTATTCTTCTACTACTTGTTGTGATGAATTATAGATAGGCTGTCTTTGGTTAAATGCTTGTTGTTGTGAGTAACCATTTTTTATTCATATGTTGTAGGATGCCTTGTTAGCGCGTGTGGAGGGGGAGAAGACTCAAGATAGCTCAATTGTTGTCTCCCCCTTAGTTAATAACCATGCCACTCGCTCTATTCCAGGAGCACATTGTAGATCACCCTACTACGTCCCCAATGCTCTCTAAAAAAATTGCAGGGAGGGGGGTGCGTACGAGGACTTCCCACTCGCCAAGGAGGAAGAGGCGATGGTTGACCATGTTTGGATGATCCCACCTCCAAATGGAGGAGACATGGGCATCACTATAAATGTTGGTCTTGCTTGTGGGATTCAAGTGAAGGTCTTCCACCTCCAAAGCCTTAGGTGGTCGGGGTTCCCGGAAGTGGCACCTAAAGATGAAGGTGCTAGTCCTGGGTGGGTTGACAATTTTTATGTCGATGCATTTGTGACATTAGTTCGCAGCGATATGACTGACTTGGCCATGAAGGATTTGAATGGAGATAGAAACCCCACTATTTATATTTTTGACCCCCATTAGATTGTAAGTTACTTTCATTATTGATTTATATCATCACTATTGAATGTTGTGAAGCTTAGTCTCTATATTGAGATATTTGTTTTGATGGTTGTTTATGTTCACTATTATAAATTGTGATTACTTATATTATATCTTGTAGTTCAGGTTGTGACCCTTTATGCATAGGTTGTGATATCATATTATGATGATCAGTATTAGTTGTGATATTGTGATATTAGTTGTGTAGCTGTGATTATATCATGTAGTTCAGGTTGTGACCATTTATACATAGGTTGTGATGTTGTGATGTTAGTTGTGTAACAGTGATTATTTCTTCTAGCCGTGTTTACATATGTTGTGATGTGGACTAACTGACATAATGTCATTTATGCAGTCTTTCTGTGTAGCGGGAGAGAAAAAATATGAAGATTTGAGGTGTGCGCATCCCGATCTGGATGGCGATACAGAAGCATTGTACCCTACAAGAGAGTGGCATCGGGAGGTGAGTGCAGGGTTGAGAGGACCAGATGGGTATAATGCATTACGCTACAAGAAGTGGATGCTGCCTGTGCTAAAAGACAGACATTGGTGCTTGATAGAATTCAAGCTGGAGCAAAAGAAAGCTTTCATATATGATAGTATGAATACTAGACCCAATGTTGTTGATGAAATCAACTTGTTCTTCAAGGCTATGGGGCGGCATTCTAAATATGTCATGAAAGTCAATTTTGAGGAAGGAGCATGGGAAAAATGGAAGACAAAAGTGGTGGAGGTTCCCGAGACCCAGTGCAACGGTGATGATTGTGGTGTTTTCATGTGCTACTACTTGTTGAAGAAGGCGTTCGACGATGAGCTTCAAAGGTTAAATGTCAAAAAGTTTAGAAAATGGTTGGTGTGGTACGTAGTCTCCAAGATCAAGGGCTATGTACCAATTATGTGATAGACTTGATTTGTTTTGATATGACTATGTGATGTTAGTATGACGAGGTTACATTTGACATTATGCTGGTGATGTAACTTGTGATGGACTTTTGAGGTTGCGTTAGATTCGTGCTGTAGGTTGTGATATATTTTGGGTTTGACGACACATGATGTTGTGATTGAGTTGTGATAAACTTTCAACATCTTCTTAATTCGTTGTGATTGAGTTGTGGTGACTTATATATGTTGTGATAGTAGGTTGCCTTGAGGTTCTGATTGCATTGCGATAGGCTTTCTACATACACTAATTCCCAGTAGCTTCTTCATTCGTTATGATTGAGTTGTGATGACTTATGCATGTTGTGGTAGCCGGTTGCCTTGAGATTTTGATTGCATTGTTGTGATGACTTATGCATTCATTGCATTGTTATGATGACGCTGCATTGTTGTGACTTATGCATATTGTGATAGCGGGTTGCCTTGAGGTTGTGATTGCATTGGGATATGCTTGCTGCCCAAAATAGTAACTTTCAGTAACTTCTTCATGCGTTGTGATTGAGTTATGGCAACTTATGCATGTTATGATAGCAGGTTGTGTTGAGGTTGTGATTGCATTGAAATAGGCTTGCTGCTGTCGCAAACAGTAACTTCCATTAACTTCTTCGTGCGTTGTGACTGAGTTGCGCTGACTTATGCATGTTCTGATAGTAGGTTGTGTTGAGGTTGTGATTGCATTGGGATAGGGTTGCTGCTGCCGCAAACAGTAACTTCCATTAACTTCTTCGTGCATTGTGTCTGAGTTGCGCTGACTTATGCATGTTGTGATAGAAGGTTGTGTTGATGTAGTAATTGCATTGGGATAGGCTTGCTGCTGTCATAAATAGTAACTTCCTTGATGTTGTGATTGCATTGTTATGATGACTTTGAGTTGTGGCTACTTATTTATATGGTGGTGGTGGGTTTTCTTGAGGTTGTGATTGCATGTTCTGATGACTTTAAGTTGGGGTGACTTGTGCATTGTTGTGACGACTTTGAATTGTGGTAATATATGCATGTTGTGAGAGCGGGTTTCTTTGAGGTTGTGATGACTTGTGCATTGTTGTGATGACTTTGAATTGTGGTAACATGAATGTTGTGAGAGCGGGTTTCCTTGAGGTTGTGATTGCATGTTGTGATGACTTGTGTGTTGTTGTGATGACTTTGAGTTGTGGTATCATATGCATGTTGTGAGAGAGGTTTCCTTGAAGTTGTGATTGCATGTTGTGATGACTTGTCCATTGTTGTGATGACTTTGAATTGTGTTAACATATCCATGTTGTGAGAGAGGGTTTCATTGACGTTGTGATTGCATTGTATTGTTGTGATGACTTGTGCATTATTGTAATGACTTTGAGTTGTGATGACTTTGAATTGTGGTGACTTATGCATTGTGTGATGCCTTATGCATGTTGTGATAGTGGGTTTCCTTGAAGGTTGTGATGACTTGTGCATTGTTGTGATAACTTTGAGTTGTGGTATCATATGCATGTTGTGAGAGAGGGTTTCCTTGAAGTTGTGATTGCATGTTGTGATGACTTGTGCATTGTTGTGATGACTTTAAGTTGTGGTAACATATGCATGTTGTGAGAGCGGGTTTCCTTGAGATTGTGATTGTATTATATTGTTGTGATGACTTTGAGTTGTGGTAACATATGTATGTTGTGAGAGCGGGTTTCCTTGATGTTGTGATTGCATGTTGTATTGTTGTGATGACTTGTGCATTGTTGTGATGACTTTGAGTTGTGATGACTTTAAATTATGGTGACTTATGCATTGTGTGATGCCTTATGCATTGTTGTGATGACTTTGAGTTGTGATGACTTTGAATTATGGTGACTTATGCATTGTATGATGTCTTATGCATGTTGTGATAGCGGGTTTCAATGAGGGTTGTGATGACTTGTGCATTGTTGTGATGACTTTGAATTGTGGTAATATATGCATGTTATGAAAGTGGGTTTCCTTGAGGTTGTGATAGAAGGTTGTGTTGAGGTTGTGATTGCATTGGGATAGGCTTGCTGTTGCCACAAACAGTAACTTCTAGTAACTTCTTCGTGCGTTGTGATTGAGTTGTGGCAACTTATACATGTTGTGATAGTAGGTTGTGTTGAAGTTGTGATTGCATTGGGATAGGCTTACAGCTGCCACAAACAGTAACTTCCAGTAACTTCTTTGTGCGTTGTGATTGAGTTGTGGTGACTTATACATGTTGTGATAGCCGGTTGTGTTGAGGTTGTGATTGCATTGTGATAGGCTTGTTGCTACCACATACAGTAATTTCCTGTAGCTTCTTCATTCGTTGTGATTAAGTTGTGGCGATTAATGCATGTTGTGATAGCAGGTTGCGTTGCGGTTATGATTATGCTGCGATATGCATTTACGATATGATTCATTCTACAAACTACAAAGTAATGTAAACATTATAATTACAAGCTATAAAAAATCAAGTTCTACTGACTGTCATCATAGGGATTAAGTTCATTACATAAATAAAGTTCAAAGGCACTCTCTCAATCCACGTTGATTGGTTGCACGCACGAAGTCTGATTGTGCTCAAGGCCGTTGCAACGACTGCATCTAAATTGAAGTTTCCGTTTTAATGGTTGAGACGGATAGGGCTTCGTCTTCGGCCTCCTCCTTGGCCTCTTGGTTTTTGGTGGAAGGATGAGATGCTCTCCCACAGGTGGCTCTGCACGTACCGGCTTGTCATCATGGGTGATCGGGAAAACTGTTTCACTATATGTGTCCTTATAGCACTGAGTAGTCCAACAATCCCCTTGACAAGCATACGCTGGTGATCCTCCATTGGCAGATATGGCAGCACATGCATGGATACACGACGTACCTTCAATTTGCCACATCCTGCAAGTACAAGTGAGGTCAGTGAGATTCATCCTTAAATGTCCATCCTCGGAAACCTCCTCTACCACATTCTCATTACACTCTGCAACCAATAGCCCCTGAGATTGGTTGGTCAGTTCATTGAGCCGATCGTTAACTTCTGGAATCAGGTAAGAATCCCAGTTCTTACTCGCCCTTCTCGCTTCATTCATCTTGATCATTATCTTCATCCGAATGCCATCAAGCAAAGCAAGAATTGGCATGTCGTGCTCCGGCTTGACCCATTTATTGAAAGTCTCGGCAGTGTTATTTAAAAGGTGGTTGTATCTCTCACCTTGGAAGAGGGCATTGCACCAATTCTCAGGTTGATTTGCCATGACCCAATCATATGCTACTTTAGAATGCTTGCGGAGGTGAGTTAATGCAACCTGATAGCCATGCATATCACTTGCTTTTGCAACATCGTTAATCATGTATGCAATTTGTTTTTTCATTGCCTTTTTTGTTCCTTTAACCTTGTGCCCTTTCAAACCTGTCTTCAGTAAGTTGCACTCCAAGTGTTGCACGCAATAGCCATGGAATCCGTCCCCAAACACCTTTGCAACCGCTTCAAGCAACCCTCTGTCCCTATCGGACACCAATGCGAATACCCTCGCAAAGCCAACTACATGCCACAAATGTTGTAAGAACCACAACCAATTATCCTTAGTTTCATTATCAACAACTTCATAGGCTAAGGGGAAGATGTGGTTACCTCCATCAACTGCAGTGGCTACTAGAAGAGTTCCCTTTGCCTTCCCATAAAGATGAGCCCCATCAAGAAAAAGCAATGGTCGACAATGTTGGAACCCTTGAATCCATGCGTTCACTGCGACGAAGCAACGTAAAAACTTCCTGTTTCTTCGATTAACCTCATACTTCACTACACTCGCCGGGTTTGTCTCCACTACTTTGTTACAATACCAAGGGATGTCATTGTAAGAATCCTTATGATCACCAAACAAAGAATTAAGGGCTACCTCCTTCGAACGTCATGCCTTCTGATATGAGACGCTCAACCCATAATCGTTTAGCAAATCTTTTACCAATTCAGATACGGAATACGAGGGTGCATCCTTTATCTTGTTGGAAATGAGCTCCGACAACAAGTTTTGTGAAGCATGAGGGTGATACTTTTTCCTTACCCCTCCAGCACATGTATGAAGCTTTTCATATTCATTCACCACAAACAAACCTGAAGCTTGCTCCAAGCTCACATTCACTTTCCACTGACAACCTTCAACTCTGCATGATACCATGACTCGACGCTTCGTGTTCTTCAAATACGTGAAAGAGAAGTTCTTGGCAATAAAGAGTTGTTTCAATGCCTTCCTCACTTCAACTTGGTCTTTAAAATGCTGCCCAACCCCCACCAAGTTGTTATCCCAGACTTTCGAACGTAGTGGTGTTGGCTGACTACTACCACCGGTGGGAAGAGGATTGACCTTGCACTCATACACACTGTCCTGAGAACATGAATGGTCGTTGATCTCCATCATGGGTCACCAACACCTTGAAAAATCTTCCACGGAATAACTCTCTAAAGTCAGCCATTCCCTTATCGGATATCAAGAAAGTCAGCTCATACACATCGGGGTACAAGTATGCAACACTCAAATTGTTGGGAGGAACGTTGAAGGCATTAGCAATTTTTGCCACAAATGAGCTCAAACTTTCATCCTCTTCTAGTGACAACGCAGTGCTTTTACCTCCAATTATCTTCACAGTTCCACCGAGGCTGGATTCAATACTCCCACAGTAGCAGACCAAAATTTTAAGCTTGCCAACTTCATCCTGGAGTTGCAAAATAAATCAGAAGAATGTAACATATCTCACAACTTACGTAGCGCGCTATCACAACATAGCATCACAACTCATGCCAATAGTCATCACAACATTAATTACAACAATCACAACCAAATTTTAAGCCAACACAACTGAATCACAACATTCATCGCAATTGAAGCTAATAGACATCACAACCAAAGTTACATGCCATCGCAACATGTCTATAACTCAACACAACAAGAGATAATACAACATTCTATCATAACACATCTACAAGTCATCACAACCTATCTACACATGACCACAACCTATTTTACAAATCACAACTTCATCATCACAATATATCTATATATTATCACAACCTCTTTTCCAGTTCATAACTTAAGTTACTCGACCTATCATCGCTACTTAGACATTCTAGCAATGACCAGACATATCAAATGAGAAGAAAAATAGTAGCTTTCCTACGTACTTTCAATTTTTCTGCCGTATAAATTGCGCTGGTATGTCCACTACCTTCGTCTGCAACCACTGTTTGGGTTCTGCCGATTTGTCCATCATCATCATCTTCACTTTGGATGCCCGGAATGTTACTGTTGGAGGTGGCTGCCGCCTTTACCATTACTTCCGTCATCTCATATACAAGGAGAAGTGGATATCTGGGCTCGCTCAAGAGCTTTATTGGGTTTGGAACTTTAATGGCGCCGGAAGAACCACCGGATGAAGGTCTTTGGAGCTCGATTATGGAACTGTAATGGCGGACGTCAGCTAGATGGGGAAGAAAGATGATGGAGAAGAAGGGTGTTGGGGCAGTCCTAGGGTTTTGTGTGCCTTGATTGTCCCAACTCCGTCTCCTTCGTCTGGAAAGAAAGTGAGGGGCTGTTAGCCCCTCTGTTATGCCCTTTTGGTCATTGACCAGGGGAAAGTTGTAAAGTTTAACCACTTTAGTCCTCGGGACTAAAGTGGTTAAACTTTAGCAACTTAAACCAAAACGTAATTTTTCCATATTAATAATGTGTTTCCTAACAGCTCGAGCTTTTGGGAACAACAGTGACCTAACATGGTATGTAAATATATGGATATTTTGTTTCCTAACAGCCCAGGTTGTAGGTTCCAGTTCCACTGGAAGTGAGTGTGCACCCCCATCTGTGTTTTCATGGAAAACATGATAGATGCTTTCATGTGCAGGGAAGTGATGGATTATGTAAATTTAGTGATAATTTGTTTCTTAACAGCTTGAGCTTTTTGGAATGAAGGTTGTCTAACAGGTGTTAGCGAACTTTGTTGGATCCTAACTTGTCAAATTGCTACAATAGAGGCTGTCTTTTCGTGAATTGATCAAGACTCATTCTCCTAAAAACTGTTACTTATTTGGAAGATAGAGTGTATGTTGACCTTTTGATGTGTGTCCATGATCAGGTGAAAGGAACCACTTTTCAAATAAGATGAAATCTCTTAATCGTTTGAAAGCCAAACTTGCTGTGACTGCAGAGGAACAAGGAGTAACAGATGTATCGGGAATTAGGAAAACAGCAATTCTAGATAGTTTTAGGCAGGAAACAAGGAGATATGTGTTTCAACCGTACAAGTTGGTAAAAGATGTGAACACTGGCACACTATTGACTGATCTGACTACAGCTTTGGATGGTAATTTGGAAGCTTTTATTGGCGCTCATATCCGCCTTAGATATGCAAAAAACTCAGGCTAAATTGGGCTGTCTTCGCTATATCACTGGCAAAGCAGTAATGTGTACTGATATGGCGAGTTGTTTATGGGATTTGGTGACCATCTATTGGTATGGAGAAGTTGTAATTTTCTCCAACTACTAAAGGCACGAGGTGAGGAGCTCTCTAATTATATTCCACAAATTACGGAAACCTGGCAATTCTTGCAATGAGACTTTTTCATTTTTGGGCAAAGGACTTGCACTGGTTCTACATGTAAGTATACATTCTTGATGTTCTACTTCAGAATTTTTAATTGGTAATTTATTACAATTACAAACTGCTCTGGTATTTTTATATTTGAGCTTTTTGCAAATAAAAGATTTTTACTTCTACTGTAATTTTTTTAATGAAATCTTCTATTGTGATTTTACTAGGCTATTTTATGTCAGTAATGACGGATCCTGAAAAATTTGGACTTACCTAAAGCCTTCAAATCCCAGTTTTCTGATACATTCTTTGTTGTGCATAAATGAGAAACCCAATCAGATGTTCTCACATACTTTAAAAAGAACAGGTGTGGGGATATCTAAGTTAGTAACCTTTTGTTCGTGCCGTAAGCTGGAAATTATAAGACTTATAAAAGTGATAGTTATTTTTTTATGGAAAAATGGTACTCCGTCTGGACAATTTTAATAGATGAAGTAATTTTTAGTTTATTTAAAAATCAACTTGTCTATGAAAAGTGGTCGGCGGGAGTAGTTATTACTCCATATTACATAGCATTCTTATGTGGGACTTAAGATTGATTTATGGAAGGTATTGCCCCCCGAAAGCGCATAGTGCAAGTGGTAGTCAGACTCTGTTAGCAGGGAGGAGTACCCAGGTTTGAGTATCAACCCAGGCATATTTGAAAAGGGGTATGCCCATATGGGGCTTCAGATCGTCTTTGACGGCCTCACAGACAGTGTGGTGCGAGGCACTAATAAGACAAAGGCACCTAGGAAACTGACGTGAGCACTTACAGTCTTGATTTGAATGGGCCCATTGCTTCTTCCTAGCTCTCTCAGTTGTAGAGGAGTCCATTTCAGGTTCCAAACCGGCACCCTTGCGCCAAAGGCAGTGTTTTTCGGGCAAAACACGGCGCAATTTGCAGTTACATTATTCCTTAGTTCGATCATCTCAATCAATAGACGACATGAACCAAGACTACAAAGAACAAGGTAGGCGTGTCTTCTTCTTCCCTTTTTGGGCAGTGATAACCCTACATCAGATTCCTACACATTTCCATGCACATCAGCTGTGTATGGAAATGTGTAAAAAATCTGATGTACAAATATCGTTTCCCTTTTTTATAAGTTTGATGCTTTTCTATATGCTTGCAGATATGCAGTTCGGCTTGCATTTTGAGTTACATCTAATAAAAAGTCACTTCAAGCATTCTTCTATAATTGTTGGCAAAAAAAATAAGTCAATAGAATCTGGTTTTCCTTTTTGTGCAAACAGAACATGTGTCTTTGTGGTGCCCAAATCAAGGAATTCTATATCGCCGATATATCAATTTCGGGCCCCACCCGAGAAAACGATACGGCATAATATCGGTTTTCAGTTTTTTACAATATCACCGATATATCGGCGAAATATCGGTTTCGGGCCGTTCTATCGCCATTTTTTTTAAAAAGATATTTTTTAAAAAAAATATAAAAAATTTAAAAAAACAACTTTCCCGTTTGTTTTCCATCCTAATATGCATTTTTATGCATATTTTGAAATTTATGCTTTGTCTAAATTAATATAACTCATTTTAAAAATTAGATTGTGAAAATATATAGTAAAAACTAGTTTTTGACCACCGATATTTTTTTATAAATATCTCCGATATTTTGTCTCTTAGGCTTACCGATATCCGATACGGAATTCCTTGGCCCAAATATCAAAAATGTCCCTTTTGGGCGACAAAGCGCTCCTGTGTAATGAGCTTCTCGCGTGATGTCATGTGATGCGTTGGGCAATTGGCTGTCAAATTGTGACCATTCAATGTCCATCGGAAACTACAAAGAGAATTGTTATAAGAATAATGAAAAAATACTGCTATCTTGTCCAGTGTCCTAGATACAGTTCATTTTTCATAGCTGAAATTAGCCTCTGTTCGGATTCTCACATAAAAGAGGGCTACAATACTACCAATTAATTGATAAATATCTCTATGAAAATACGAGAGTAGAAGAGAAAAACCCGGTTCGAGGCATGCTATGTATTGTCCTTGAAACAGCTACGCCACCCTCCGTGCACAGGCAATCAAAGGCGTTCCGCTCTCGAGATACAACGAACCACACTGTCAGTTTAAAGGTACACTCAAATCAAACTAACTGGATCTCGATAAGAGGAGATGCTATTGCTCAATGATGAAGCAAGAATTTGGAGAGAAAAAGAAAGTGTATTTGATTCACTTTTGTAACCTTTTTATGTGATTTTCCATTCTCTATATATAGAAGGACTCTGTTTTGCTTTTTCTTGAAGAAGAGAAGCAACTTTTAAAGCCAAAATGGCAGAAAAAGCCCGATAACCATCACGGTGATCGATCGCTTCATTAGGCAATTGATCGTTTTCTCGGCCCGAAGCAATTCTGAAAACAAACCGAGGTTACGATCAATCACGCAAGGCCGATCGATCGCATCGCGTCATCAAGGCAATCGATCGCCTTTTTTTCTTTTTCTTTTTTAATTTCAAGTTAATTTTAACAATCCCCACCATGACTTGATATTAAACTAGTTTACACACTAGAATGCATATGACACATGAATGAGACATTGAGCAATAGTACTCTAAGTTTTCGGTGATAGGTACCTTGCGGGTTTGAACCTACACCTAGTTTGGCAAGCCGCCACTCTCATAAGTTCGAAGTGAACAAAGTCTTGAACTTGAACCTTAGAGCAAGAGCTTTGACAAACATAACAGGTAGAGTAACTCCATTTTTGAGATCATTCGGGGTAGTGCTTTATGGCCATGCATCTTGTACCTTTTAATAAGTTGCACGTTAGAGAACAAGCCCATGTTCTTGTTAACTGCAACCTCAGTGACACTCATATAGGTGACAATCTCCAAGGGTAATCTACATAACAATACCCTACTATTTAAGCCTTGACTTCATTAAGACTTTCGTCAACCTATTTCATATGCAGTAGAACACTCTCATCTTGACATAGGAATGAGCATGCAATTTATATAAATAGTGCTCTCTCCAAGTCAAGCATTAGCTTGTTGTTATCCATTGAATCTTCGTCATGGGATCTCTACTCAGAGAGATTGGGTTGCTACTAACGATGACTTAATCATAGGCTTTCAGCCATTCCCCTACTACTAATCTTCGTTAAGGACTTGCCCTGCCGACAATCCTTTCGTAAACGAATCAGCCAAATTATTCGTTAATCGTATGAAACTTAAGGTAATGACTTCTAAGGTAGTCAACTTGCGCAAGATTTTATATCTTAGCTCAATATGCGTAGAGGACCTCTTATTATGATTCTTACTTTTAACCTTCTCAAGTGTTGATTGGCTATCACAGTGAATCAAAATTTCAGGAATTAGCTTATTCAACCAGGGTATATCTATCAACAGATACCTAAGCCATTCCGCCATTCCTCCAGTTTTATCAAGTGCTACTATCTCAGCATCCATAGTAAACCTTATTATTATAGTTTGCTTGGAAGATTTTCATGCAACCACCCCACCACCAAGTGTAAACACATAACCACTTGTGGCCTTTGTTTTATTAGAATCTGATACCTAATTTACATCACTGTATCCTTCTAATACAGCAGGGAACCCAGAATAATGTAAAACTTAATTTACACTTCCCTTCAGATATCTGAATACTCTCTCAATGGTAATCCAATGAGATTCATTTGGGCTCTTAGTGTATCTACTTATATCTGATCTACAGCAATTAGCTAGATAACTCAAACTTCCTATTAGCTATGAATATCTAAGTTGTGACACACTCTCCCCACAATTTTTCTTTAGTCTTACACTAGAATCATACGTCGTACTGACAGGTTTTCTATCGAAGTAACCATACTTCTTTAGAATATTCTCTACATAGTGTGATTGACTCACAACTATTCATTTAGAAGTCCCATCAATCTTCAAGCCTAGTATGACCTTAGCAAGACCCAAGTCTTGAAAGTGCTCTTTAGTCCTAGAGGGGGGTGAATAGGACAACCACTTCATGACTCTCACTCTATTTTTACTAAGAGATCATGTTAATTTAAACAATCATTCAATGCAGCATTCTCTTATTAGCAAGTAATTGGAAGCGCATGAGTGATAGAGACTTAAGAGGTGTGGAATGTGTGTGTGTGTGACAATATTCAAGACAAACGAACACAAGCAACTACGTAAAGATATATAGTAGTTTGCTGCCAAGCAACTTGCTTCAACGGGTACGTCCACTCTCAGAGCACCTAATCCAAGGAACCTCCAACATCAACTAAGTGAGGGTTTTTAGTTCATCCACAACTTCTTACGAAGGTTTTCTTGGTTCACCTCTAACCAGAGATTTTCATGGTTATTCTCAAACCAAAAGTTTTACTCAAAGGCTTACCTCAAACCAAGGACTTAATGATATGTCCCGACCAAGGGTTTCATGCGGAGGCTAACCCCAAACCACTAGATTTTATGATTTATCCTGAACCAAGGGTTTTACGCAAAAGTTAACCCCAAACCACTCACAGTGAGTGTACTCCCACTCACTGCGGGTTATAAGAACTCATCTCTTTCACACGTGTCTAAACCTTACAGTTTACTACACTCAACCAAGCATAGAGAGAGGATAAAAGTATTACTCTAATTAAAAGGATAAGTTAAAGTACATACTCTTGTCGGGAGGATGTTAGATATCCTACCTGGTTTGCTCAACTAGTATTGAGCTAAATGGTCTTCCATTGTCCATCCTTGGATTCAACTAATGATGCTCCGAAATTATAGAGGCTTATTGGACAAGGGATTGGTTTCTCTAAGAATTTTTCTATGGGATTAAGTAAAACCATGGCCAAATATACTTTGAACTACTCTCAAGGGTCAATGGTATGAACCATGGTTTTCAAAACCAGACCGGACCGACTGGTCTGACCGCAGAAAACTGGAACCGGCCGAAAAACCGGTTCGGTCCGGCCGGTTCACTCCGGTTCAATGAACTGGCCAGTTTTTTGTAAACCGGCCGGTTGAACCGGGCGGTTTTTCCTTAAACCGGACCGGTCCGGACCAGTGCTGGTAATTTTTTTTTTAAAAAAAAAAGTATCAAAGGTGGGGGGAGGGGGGTTCGAACCTGTTACCTGAGAGATAAACCCCAGATTTAACCACTTGAACTACTGGTGTTTTGGTGTTTATAGTATACAAAAAATATATTTATTATATATTTCACTCGTCACACCTAAATCGGGTCAATCCAGTTTGACCACAGTTTGACCGTGGTCAAACCGCGGTCTAACCGGACCGGCCATCGATTCGGGTCGATGGCCGGTCCGGTTTTGAAAACCTTGGTATGAACCCATCTAATCACTAATGAGGGACCGGAGAGTAGATCAAAATAACTAAGACCTTTGAGAGGATTTGAAAGTATTTGGTTCAAAGGTCAAGTGGGGGTTTTGGTTTCTAAATGATGATTCTAGATGCTCAAAGAAACCATGATCCAAGATGACTTGAATCTCTTCCTAAGATCTTATAACAAGATCTTGAACCTCTTTTAAAGAAAGAAGAGGAAGAATAATCAAGAGCATCAAGGCTCTAGAGAACTTGAATCTCTTCCTAAGATCTCATAACAAGATCTTGAACCCCTTTCAAAGAAAGGAGAAGAAGAATAATCAAGAACCCTCAAGGCTCTAGATGATTTGCAAAGAATAAGGCCAAGAGTTTTTTGGGGAGATGGCTTGCCCATCTTTCTCTCTCAAAGAGATGGGTATTTATAGAGGGAGAGGGAAGTATGTATCAACCCATCCTTGGGTGGATTTCTCATATCCACCCACCCACGGGTGGATATGAGGTGTATCCACCCACCCACCTCATATGAGTGGTTCTTTTATGTGGGTTGGATCGTATTAACCCATTTATGGGTGGTTCTTTTAGCCCATGAACCCATTTCACAAATGAGCTTTTTCTAGGTATCTTTTCCTAAGGATCTTAGGTGGGCTTTGGAAGAAGCTTTGGATCACTTTGATTAGTGGGTTTTTCTTGAATATTTTGTACCCAACAAATTTGATCCATAAGCTATAGGCCTAGAGGACAACTATGGCTGATCTAATGGTTGTGATTTGACCCTCTAGAAAATATACACTCATCTTGTATGTCTTCATGTTGTGCCTTCAATAGGTTGCTTTTAAGTAGTGCCTTGTCCATGGGCTTTGTGGTGTGCTCCCACATTATCTTGGGCTTTTGGAATCTTCATTTTTCTTAAGATTCTTTGAGCTTAACCTTAGAGTGCCTTCCTCACCTTCGTGGCTTCATCTTGTGGTGGCTTCTTCTTCAAGATTCACTTTGTGTTGGGTTCATCTTGAGATTGTCTCCTCTCAATCTCTTCATATAGGCCAATTAGCACATGTACCCCAATTCGTACATATAACCCATTTTTCCTCTCACATACCTCATACATTTTTGTACATTAAATTGACATACTTTAAAAGACAAAATCACACTCTCAAATTTTGCCCTAACAAGTCTTTCATATCAAAATTCTCGTTAAGGAAACCCTTAACCTTATTAATTTAATCTACATTATCACCAAATAATAGAATATCATCAACATACAAACATAAGATTATAAAAGAATTATCAAAAGACTTCCAATATAGGCATTTATCAGAAATACACATTACAAAGTTATTAGAAAGAAGAACATTATCAAACTTTTGATGTCATTGTTTAGGAGCCTGTTTTAACCCATAGAGAGATCTCACTAACTTACATACTTTTCTTTCTTTACCGGGAACTACAAAACCTTCAAACTACTCTATATATATTTCCTCCTCTAATTCACCATTTAAAAATATTGTCTTTAAATCTCGAGGCTATAATGAGCTACCACTGCAATAAGCAATCGAATTGCAGTTATCATGGTCACATAAGAATACGTGTCAAAGAAATCTTGACCTTCCTTTTGTAATACCCAGTAATTTTCAAGTTAACAAGGCGGGAAATCCTATGCTATGTAAGCACTTAATTCCTGTAATTTACAGAGTTGTGATTTTGGTTTAATTTGAATTGGAATTGAGTTGAAAAAAAAATTGAATTTTTAATAAATATCCTAAATAGGAAAAATCATGATAATTAAGGGGATGATTTTGGACGTGTTTGAGGTAGTTACCAATTTGAATTGGAGTTGCCACGTGGCAAGGTGCAATGGTCATCCATTTAAAGGAGGTTATTGAATCGGTTTTGGTAACCAATTGATTGGATTTTTGTTCCCTACAATCTTGGAACCATAACCATCAAGGAAGGAGTAATGGGGCGTCATTTATCAAATTAGAATCATATTAATTACCTCAATCAATGGTGATTGCCAAGTAGTCTTGGTAACCCTTTTAATGGAGTTTTTCCCTCCCAAAATCATAGGGATCTTAACTAAATTAGTTTGATCGTGGGCTTGCTTTGAGGAGAGGTCCTTTTTGATGGATTCTTGGCCAATGGATGGGTGTGAGATCGATGGTGAAGATTAATGAAGGAGGGAATTGATTTGGCTATATAAAAGCCACATGAGAGAGGTCGGCCTCCCTTTAGCCATCGACCTCCCTCTTTTCCTTGTCTTCAACCGTCTCCATCACTCCACTAGAGACCTCCTCCCTCTAGTCCAACCTCTTTCCCTTGGTGGTCCGGCGAATTGATAGTAGGAGCGCGAAGGAGAGAGTGTTTTGTACGTGGGACAAAGCTTACAGCTTTTGTGGAAGATTTCTTCGGTTCGTCAAGAGAGGTAGGATGAATTTTACCTACCATATTATATTGCTATCTTTGATTATTGATGTGTCACCGAACCATGCTTGTGTTCTAAGTTGTCTTCTTTATAGCATTCTTATGTCATTTTGATATTTAAGACTATGCTTGGGATTGAATCTCATATTTTTTATATACGGTTGATTTGATGTAAGTTAATCCTTGTGCTAATGTCTATATGGAGATTCTATATTGATTTCAGCATGTAATCCTCTGCTATCACGTGTGAATTGAGATATTTAATTGCTGTCCGAAATTGTCCAGTCCATTAGTTGTGTGTCTTTACCTTACCCTAATCAATGTTACTTCATATGTGTTTGCAAGTCGAATGACGAAGATGATTGATCGTTGGACTTGGCAAGTGGGAGCCATGAGTCACGACCCTTCTACTTGATGGAAAGGTTGTTCCTTTGGTGAACAATTAAGTGATTTTACAGAAAGTTTATGACTGGGATTAATAACCCTAATTGGGTGATAGAGAAGGTAAGGTTATATATATTATAAACCTAATTGAAAGGGGTTAAAATAAACCGATGTAATATGATAAAAAGGGCACTGGTGTAATTTCACAAGGACTGTAAAATTTAGGAAATGTGTAGTATCTTCTAAGATCATGAGTTAGGTTAATGTAGGTGGCTTAATGAAGCAATTACACAAGAATTAGGCTCTCGGCTAGAAACTGTTCTGCACATACAGTCGTCAGTTAAATATTCATAATTAATTATAGGAAATTCAGAAAATGATGCCGTCTGTCGTGCTGTAAAATAGACTCATAAAGCGTTCCATAATAAAAATTTTAGAACATAACACCTAATGTAGAAATCTAGGTAAGCATCCTAAATGGACTGTTATTTCATTAATAGTGCAGGGACCTAAGTTACCCTAATCTATTTGACTGTATTATATGATTATAAGAAATTAAAAGATAAAGTACTATGATTAAGATTTGAAAAACGTGGGTAGTAATGATTCCAGAGGAGTTGTTGGGTTTCGTAAGCTCAAATACCAAAATGAGATCGAGTCAAACTTAGAGGCTACTCCGTAACGTTATACCGTAAAACAGCACCACAACTTTTACTAGAATTCGTACTCTCGAATTCCTCTTTCATCTAGAAATTTTTGGAGTCTGAAATCTATATTCGGGAATTCTATCTAGGACTGAGCACAAGGAAATTATCTAGTGAAGTAAACAGACTTTCACGAGTCAAGCAAACAGATTTCAAAAGGATTACCTTTTTGGTCGTGAGACACAGTTGAGTAACCTATTGTGGTCAGTAGTCCCTTTCTTCTTATTTCGTGTGATAAGCGGGTTACTCATTGAGATGTTGCTATCTCAATAGAGTTTCAGAAGAATCTTCGTTGCACGATAAGAAACATGTCATTCTTTCCTTACAACCCGTGTCGTTGTAAGCTGTCTTCTAGTTCTTGGTAAACTGTTGACTCCACAAGGGTTATTATTGACAACTCATTGAGTGAAAATCATAGTATGCTCTAAAGCCATTGCAAGATCCTTAGTGATCTCAAATTTTATGAACCTCCAATGACGGCAAAGTGTGCGCTTAGACTGTATGACATTACGGAAGGTCTGCAGTCTCCGCCCATTGTGCCCGTAAGCACCGATGGGGCCAGCATCCCTAGACGCATGGCCGGGTTCCTCTGTAGAACCTCTAGGATGTTCTGGCATAGATGTCCATAGGGGAAGTGGACTGACCTGAGAACATAAATTGATAACTCCTACACCCTGTACGTTTGGAGTCTATTCTGAGTATGATTTATACCCTTTTCAATGAAGTGTTCGGAGTTTGATTGATTCTTAGCACAAGTTGCTCTTATTCTGGTATATTGATTACTGCATTATTATTCCAGTTACAATTGATGTTGTCTCATATTTTATATCGACTGGAGTCTATTGTTCTATTTATATCTTGTTCAGTAGGGTTTTGGCATCCTACTGGATATTTCTTTTGAAATACTCATGCATCCTTTGATACAGGAATCAAGAAAGAGTGAAGTGGAGTAGGTTTGTGTTGTTCCTGATTTCCAGATGAATAAAGTTGATTGTGAAGACTTGTTCTATTTAGATGTGATTGAACTTTTATCATGTTTGGCCTGTGTGCCTTAAATGTTATGTTAATGTTTTTGAATTATTAAGATGTAATAATTTAAGTAGTAGTTCTTTCGGATTTTTAGTATTCAAGATCTTTGTGTAGTGGATATTTGTTTAAGCGATCTAGAACGGATGAGAATTATGTATGAGTATTCGGTCGCAGCCCGGGTTTCAGCCTCATGACCTTAGTTGTGTGAGTGCTTCCGCGCATTATTCGAGGTTATGAAATTCGGGGCATGACACCTTTTGACTATAACTTTTAGCCACTAATCTAGCTTTGTACTTTTCAATGGAGCCATCAGGATAATATTTTTAAAAAAAAATCCACTTGCACCCAATTGGTTTAAACCTTGGTTGGAGGTAGATTCGTTAGAACCCATGTATCATGTGAAAGGATTGAATCCACCTCACTCTATAAAAGTCAAAAGATCATCATTCCCCACTATGAAAGTATAAAAGTCATCTCCATAGTTTTTCTCTATTCTGGTTCTCTTAGATCTCCTTGGTATAAGAATCTACAATTCTAGGAATAGAAGAAGATGAGTCATCTTCTTTATGCACTACAACCTTAGCCTTTTCCTTCATAGGAAACACATTCTAAAAAAGAATGTAGCATCATCGGACTTATTAATAGTATTAGGAGCATAATCCTGCCGATCAGACCTAATTACTAAAAACCGATATGCTCTATTGTTTTGTGTTTAACCAATAAATACCGCATCATATGTTTTCGAACCTAGCTTATCCATCTTCATATTTGAGATTTTCACTTTCGCAAGACATCCCCAAGCCTTAATGAACTTTAAGCTTGGTTTTCTTCCTTTCATTAGTTCATAAGGGGTTATATTTTGTCCTTTATGAGGCATATGATTTAAGATCACACATGCATAAAGAATTGCTTCTCCCCATAAATTCTTCGGTAAAACCGAAGAGGAAAGCATAGAATTTATTATATCTATAAAAGTTTTATTCTTTCTTTCTGCTACACCATTAGATTGAGGAGAGTATGGCATTGTGGTCTCATGTATTATTCCTTGATCTTCAAAAAATTTACAAAATTAAAGGGAACAATACTCCCCACCACGATCAGACATAAGTCTCTTGATCCGTCTCTCAGTTTGATTCTTAACTTCCATCTTATAGATCTTAAACTTCCCAAAAACCTCATTTTTAGACTTTAGCAAGTACACATGACAAAATTTGGATTAATCATCAATAAACGTAATGAAATATCTCATACCACCCCTACTCATTAATCCATTCAATTCATAAATATCAGAATGAACTAAGTCATGGAAATATGCAGACCTATCAATAGACCTATAAGGTTTCCTAGGTTGTTTTGCTTGAATACATATCTCACATTTATCAAGAGATTCATCATGCAATTTCATAATCAATTCAATATTCATCATTCTCTTAATCATTTGTGAATTCACATGTTCTAGCCTCATATACCACACATCAAAACAACCAATATGACAAACCATAGAATCATTAACATGAAATAAGGAGTTATTACAAGAAACCAATTTAGTTTTAAAAGACCATCACACACATAGCTTTTCCCAATAAAAGTATCATGTCAAGTTATTACAACTTTATTTGACTCAAACACTAATTTATATCTTTCTCGACTAAGAAGTACTCCACTAACAAGGTTTTTCCTCACACTAGGCACGTGGAACACATTATGAAGAGTTAATATATTCCTCGATGTAAACCGGATGTCCACATTTCCAACTCCATAAACTCTAGCCTCATAGGAGTTCCCCATCGTCACTGTCATATCCTTTACTTCCTGATAGAAAGAAAAAGAAGAAACATCAACACTGATGTGAACAGTTGCCCCTGTATCAACCCACCAATCGGTAGGTTCACATGCCAAGTTAATTTCAGAATTAGTTAATACTAACATGTCATCTGAAATAACTATGTTAGCCTGAGAAGAAGAAACAGCCCCACCATACTTATGGTCCTGACCTTTCTTCTCTTTACACCTGTTTACAAAATGTCCATGCTTCTCACAGACCCAGCAAACCTTTGACTTCTTGTCCTTTTAGATATTGAAACCTGGTTTGAAAGAACGATTCTTAAACTTCTTGTTGTTCTTCTTATTGCTATATGACTTGGGTTTCCCTTCCACAACATTAGGTTGAACACTATCATTGGCTCCAGAAGAAGAACCTTGCAAGATTTTCATCTTGCTCCTGTGTTTTTCTTCAATTTGGATAGCCTTCATAAGGTCATCAACGGGCATTGCGTCCCTCTTGTGCTTCAAGTTAATTTAGAAATCTTGCCATGAGGGTGGTAGTTTGTTAATAAGCATAGGAACTGGGAGGCTCTCGTCAACGTGAATGCCTTTCCCAATGATCTTAGCCACAAAATTCTGAATTTCGACTACTTAATCTCTAACAGATTTGTTATCAACCATCTTATAGTCAAAGTACTTACCCACAACATGCTTCTCTTCCCCTTCATGCTCCTTTCCAAATTTTCTATGAAGAGTATCCTATAATTCTTTGGCAGATTTAGTGTTTACATGCAAATCATATAACTCATTGCTTAAAACGCTAAGTATTTGTCCATGACACAATTCATCATCTTGTTTGAATTTATCATTGTCAACAGACTTAGTAAATTCCAACATCAGAAGAACTAGCAGTCTTATCAAATTCTAAAGACAGTTTTATCTGCAACAGCATCAGAAATCACATAGAAAATATTTTGCAACCCTTTTATGTGATTTTTTGTTATCTATATACAGAAGGACTATGTTTTGTTTTTTCTTGAAGAAGAGACGCAACTTTAGAAGCCAAAATGGCAGAAAAAGCCAGATAACCGTCACGGCGATCGATCGCTTCATCAGGCGATCAATCGCTTTCTCAGCAATTCTGAAAACAAACCGAGGTTACAATCGATCGCGTAAGGCCGATATCGATCGCGTCATCAAGGCGATCGATCACCTTATTTTCTTTCTTTTTTTTTAATTTCAAGTCAATTTCAACAGCCTCTCCTTGGTGAAGTCCATTTTAGGTGCAAAAACGGCACCTCTATGCCAAAAGGCCGTGTTTCTCGAGCAAAACTTGGCCCCATTTCCAGTTCCATTAGTCCTCAGTTCGAGCTTCTCAGTCGATGGACGACAGGAACAAAGTCTACAAAGAACTAGGTGTGCGTATCTTCTTGTTCTCATTTTTCTGTTTTGATTTCCTTGGAAGTTTGATGCATTTCTATAAACTGGCAAACGGGCAGGCAATTCTGCTTGCATTTTGAGTTATTTCAAACAAAAGGTCCCTGCAATCATTCTTCTATAATTGTTGGCAAAAAAATAAGTCTATAGAATCTTGTTTTCCTTTTTTGTGCAAACAGAACATGTTTCTTTGTGGTAAAATTGGTGCCCAAATATCGAAAATGTCATTTTGGGCGAGAAAGCCCTCCTGTGTAATGACCTTCTCACATGATGTCATCATTATGCGTTAGGCAATGAGCTATCAAATTGTGTCTATTCATTGTCCATCTGAAATTGCAAAGAGACTTCTTACGATAATAATGAAAAAATTTGTTATCCTGTCTAATGCCTAACATATTTTCGTAGTAATTAGAATAATTTTTTGTTGGCGATAAATACTTCATTCAAAATTAATAAATAGGGGAATTTATTAAATAAATAAATAAATAAAAATTCCAATTTGACGCACTGTTCATTTTAATCGACTCCTTTATCAAATACCCTTAGGCTGTTTAAGGCGTCGGTTCACCTTTGACAGCCTTAGGCTATTTTTGTCTCATTTTAAAAGGGCGATCACTTTAATGATGTATATCTCTCTCATTTTTGATCCGTTTTCACCAATTTTTTTTATTTTTTATTTTTAGTGCTCTTTCTTATAATGATGATATCACAAAGATGTTGAGTCACCGCATGCTATTTATTATGGTTTTTATGGTATTTTTTTATAGGATATCAAAATTATTATGATATCATGATGACTAGAAAGAGCACTAAAAATAAGGAAGAATGAAAAAAAATCGGTGAAAATAGATCAGAAATGAGAGAAATATACATATTTGAAGTTTGAACAGACGCTTTTATCTTTAACAATTTATCCCATTTTAAAAGAGTGATCATTTCAACGATGCATATCACTTTTATTTATGATCCATTTTAGCCCATTTTTTTTCATTCTTCCATAATTTTAATATTCTTTCTTATAATGATGATATCACAAAGATGTTGAGCCATCAAACTTCAAATATGCATATTTCTCTCATTTATGATCCATTTTTTTCTCATTTTTTCCCATTTTACCTTATTTTTAGTGCTCTTTTTAATCATCATGATATCACAAAGATTTTGATATCCTATCAAAAAAATACCACAAAAACTACAATAAATAGCATACAATAGATCAACATCTTTGTGATATCATCATTATAAGAAAGAGCACTAAAAATAAAGAAGAATGAAAAAAAATGGGTGAATGGATCAGAAATGAGAGAGATATGCATCGTTGAAGTGATCGTCTTTTTAAAGTGGAACAAAAATAGCCTAAGGCTGTCACTCTCTCAAAGGGACGCTTTTCTCTTTAACTTAGAGGTGTCGGTTGAACCAAGCTTTTTTGGTTAGTTTTAAAAAAAGCCACGTTGGCGCCAGCGTGGCTTGCCAGATACCCTCTTCTGAATTAAAATGAACAGTGCGTCAGATTGGAATTTTTTTGTGATTTATTTAATAAATTCCCCTAATAAATATTAGAGCCGAAGCTTGAGTCCATCAGCATTCAAAAACACGATCAAATACATCGTTGGGACATTACCTTCTGGAATTAATTTTTGAACATAACATTAATTGAAACCGTAATATTGATATTTTGATTTAAATTATTGATTAAACAAGATCTTGGGTTGATGCATACATGAGCCATAATAAAACTAAAATCTTATTATCATAAATTATTTTGGGACACACGCGTGCCTAACTTGATTTAAAGTAAATTACAACAAAAAAGAAATAACTTCTACTGCAGCTACTGTCTCGGGCTATGGTCCGTGTCCCAATACTCCTAAGCTTATTCCTCATAACCTGTGTGAAAAGGGAAACTAAGTATGGACTGCTCAGTATGAAAGTTTATAACCAATGTTAAACACAACAATATTCTATATATTCAATAGTAAAGTTACATCAAACAATAACTCAATCATTTCATTCATGTTTTTACTATATTCACTCTAAGACGTATTAGAATTAAAGTTATTCCTCATTATGTCTTGATCTACTCTCAATGACTCATTCTTGAGATTATTTTCCAACGAAATTCCCCTACACTTTCTTTCTTTCTTTTATTCATGCATGTTGCCTTGATTCCTACTCAAGGTGATTCAAATAGGATCTAGTATCTCATGACATCTTATTTATTTATATGCACATTAGTTCACTTTTATGATTCCAAGGCAATTTCCCAATTACAGTATCATATCAGTTACTAGGTATTATAACCCTAGAACAATTACTCATACTGAAATCCCTCTATATGCTTTGTTGTTGTCTCCATCGACAACATGTTATCGACACATTTTTGTATCTATCGGGTTTGTTGGTGGTTCACATAACAAAAATTCTACATTATTTTATGTTATACTCATTATTCATGAGTAATACAAGTCTACTATTACTATAATAAAACAATAATATACAATTCATTATTTTTCAACTGGTTTGAGCCATCGACATAATTTGGTGTCGGTGGTGAGGGGGAAGAGAGACGAAAAAATGGAGCGACGAAGAGGGTAGGGGAAGAGAGGTGGAAGAAAAAGAAAAAAAATAAAGACAAAACAGAATGATGGGGGTTGACTGATATAATTTTTGGCAGGAAAAAGGGGGGTGGGGGGGGGGGGGAAGTGGGTGAAGGCATTACCAAAAGATCACATATTTTTTCCACTTCCTGACACAAAATTATTTACACTTTAGGGTCATGTCCTAAAGTGTATTTACTTTTAATTCGTAACCCTAAACCGTAATTCCCCCTTGTGCTTAACTCTCCCTTTATGCTGAGACACTGCCTTGATGGTTAGTCATTTTCAGTGTAATTTTCTTCTTTTGGGTCATTGGATGAGAAATGGATGACTGAAGTGGTATATTCAATGTCATAGCTTTATTCCATATTTCTCCTTACTTTATAGCTTAGAACATGGAAAGTTATATCCGCGTTATATCGCCAACATATCGATATCGGGCTTCAACCGATAAATTGATATTGTGTAATCCCAATTTTGGAGTTTTTTTTAAAATATCGGTGCGGTTTTGGTCCCATAAATCGGTACTTTTTTAAAAAATATTTTTTTATTTTTTTAAAAAAACTAACTTTCCCGTTTGTTTTCCCATCCTATGCCAAATAGAAAGATACGGGTTTAAAAATGCAAACCATGTTTTGCATTATATATATATATATATATATATATATTTTTTTATGCGTATTTTAAAATTTATGCTTGTCTAAATTAGTATCACTCATTTTAGAAATTATATTGTGAAGATACATTATAAAAAATATTTTTTACACAATATCTCCGATATTTTACCGATACCTGATACGACTTTCCTGGGCTTTAGACACTTATGCTAGTTTATATAGAAATTTGCATAAATACTGCAGGGTTATGCTACAGGCAGTGCCATTCCCAGCCCACAAAAAGATGTTGATAAAAGTATTCCGTAGAAATATAGGGCAGGCAAGCAAATCACTGTGTCTTGGGTACCTTTCTCTTTGTCCGGACTCCACCTCAATAAGAGGATTGTTATCCAATGTCAGGTCGACACAGAATGAGTGGTTTTTTTGGTTCTTCATTCCACATTCACACTCGGGGCCGTTTGGGGGCGTGATTATTGCAAAACATCCAGACTGGATTCTGGATAAAAACTGTAGCATCCAGGTGGATTTTTATATCCAACTGAAACACGTCCTGAGGTATTTCAGCTGGATATATAAAATATCCAGATGCTACAGTGTAGCAAAACATCCCATCTGGATGTTTTGCTTTTAATCACGCACCAAACGGCCAGGTCTAAAGATGAGCGGACCCAGACATGTCCAGTCGCTACGGTGAATGGTAAGTCATCTCATAGAGGCCTCAAAATCTGCTGCGGTATCACCACCCTTACTCTAATTATTCTCTTGGTGGTATCAATGGTCGTGTTTAAGCGTGGAGGTTGTATTAAATTGGTGTGTTACCAAACCTTGTCGTAGCGTGGTGCTGGTGTCTGTCTGCTGTCATCTGACCTGTTTGGTGTGGGTCCTCAGACTCTGATCCCATATGACTCTCCTAGTGTCCTGGCAGTCTGCCAGTACTCAGCCTCTTCTTCTGCATGTCAGTTGACCGTTGACGGTTTGCCAGACACGAAGCGAAACTCAGAATAACAGTTAAAACCATTGTTATTAGCGTAGCAACGCCAATATGGGCCGTCCATCCTGAGGCCCAATGGGCCATCACTTTCCTTAGTGGCCGAATCCATGGGCCTGGATTGCAATAGCTCATATTCGGGAGAGGGGTCTGGTTCGGTGGTCCTGTAAAACGCTTTGGGCCGGCTCGTCGGCGGTTGAAGCGATGGCGCTGGTGGTGGTGTGCGGGCAACCCTGCAGCGGCAAAATCGACGGAAGGTAGCGTGTCTCTACGAAGCTCTCCAGGGCCGTCGTGCCCAAGCCGAGTGCGAGGGATCATCGACGAATCCTCTCTCTGTTGGAAAAATTCAAGAGGGATTGTACTTTACCCGTTCGTGTTGAATAATAATCAAATAGAACCTGAAATTGCATACACAAATCTAATTGTCCGAGGCACAGTGATGAACTGCTGACTTTGAAACAGATATTGTCACCCTCTTATGCACGGGTTTTCTTCTGGCAATCTATTCAAAGATACAACGAACTAGAATGACAGGATGTGCACTTCTCCTTGTCAAACTCGAACTCAGAGAATCAGAAAACTATTGCCTTTGGAAGAAGATCACTTTTGGGAAAAGAGAGAGATCCACACAAATTTGTTCTTGGTTATTATCTTGTATATCCCTTTGAGTTTTCCCATTCATAATATATATGGGAAGACTCAAAGGTTCATTATTATGGAAAAGATGCAACTTTTTTAAGGAAAAACGGCCAAAAACGCGAGAAACCGCGCGTAACTGCTCGTAGCGATCGATCGCTAACATAGGCGATCGATCGCCTCGGGCGTAAACACTATTTTCGTTTTTTCCAGTAGATACGATCGATCGGTTTCACAGCCGATCGATCGCGGCCGGTCATCTCTCAGTTTTGCGAAAATCACAGTAGATACGATCGATCGTATTTGTATCGATCGATCGCTTAGCGATCGATCGCGCTATCAAACCGATCGATCGGCTCGTAATTTTCACAAAACTAATACCCGTTTGATCAAAATCAAAGGCTCTAGATGCCACATGCCACGTGCCTAGTGCAAAGTGCTAATGCGCCTCTAAAGCGCCACAATGCGCCCATTCGCCCACGCCACGCGTGCGCGTGTGCATGTGTGTGCACCTTTAGGTGCACCCATGAATGTGTGCACTATCAATTGGGGAGAGTCACCACACTAATAAGATACATAAAGAGAAAGATTCTTTCCTCTTATATACCTTAACACACTCATGTGTGTTTCCTATGTGGGACTAAAAGAAAACCTCATTAAATAGGTTTTCTCTTTCTCTCCAAACTTAGCACATAACTAAACATTAATTCTAATTCAATCAATCTCAAAATGTGGGCTTAAGATGGGCCCACTACCCATACCCAAAACCCAACATTTCCCACATGGTTGAATTAGGATTAAGATAAGTACTAGGTTATCGGAATGACACAAACTTGATAAAAGAAATGAACATTTTCCAAAGGCAACAGCACACTATGTATTCGATGATCATAGGTACCTTCCGGGTTTGAACCTCCACCTAGTTGGATATGCGCCACTCTCACAAGTCCAAAGTGAACTATGTCTTGAACTTGGACCTTAGAGCAAGAGCTTTGACATAACTAACGCATAGTATGAACTTTTTCTCTTAAGTTCTCATGGGGTAGCGCGTTACGGCCATGCGCAGGTATCTCGTATTCATGAGTGTATCTTCAAATGAACCAGCCCAGGGGTCCATATTAACTACGGCCTCACAGTAAACTCATATAGGTGACAATCTCCAAGGGTACACTGTCTGGATTATACCCTGCCATACAGGCCTTGATTTCATTAAGACATTTGTCATCCTTACCAAGACAGTTGAATACTCTTCATCAATATGGGAAGGAGTGAATTTTAGGAGTACTCCTCTAGCCAATCATTAGCTTATTTTTCCCATTGAATCTTCTTTGTAGGATCACTACGCCGATAGATTGGGTTGCTGCTAACTATGGCTCTTGATGGGCCTTTAACCCCATTCCCCTCGATGAACTTAGGATTTGTCCTCTCGACAATCCCTTAGTGAGATGATCAGCCAAGTTATCTACTGATCTCACATAACTCAAAGTAATAACTCCTGAAGAGTTCAACTTGCGCAAGATTTTATACCTGAGTTCTATATGCCTTGAGGATTTTCCATTATGATTCTTACTGTGAACTTTAGCAATCGTTGCCGTATTATCACAATGAATCAAAATGGCAGGAATTGGCTTATCCATCATGGAAAGTTCCGTCAACAAATCCCTAAGCCATTCAGCCTCTCCTCCGGCCAATTCTAGAGCCACTAACTCTGACTCCATGGTAGACCTTGTAATTAAGGTCTGCTTGGTTGACCTCCAAGCTACCGCTCCACCACATAAAGTGAATATAAATCCACTAGTGGCCTTAGTATCTTCTAAATCTGTAATCCAGTTTGCATCACTATATCCTTCTAATACAGTGGGATTACCTGGATAACATATTCCATAGTACATTGTACCTTTAAGATATCTGAGCACCCTCTCAATGGCTTTCCAATGAGATTCATCCGGGTTTTTAGTGTATCTACTAAGTCTCCCCACAACATATGATATATCTGGTCTACTACAATTAGCCAAATACATCAAGCTTCCAATAATTTGGGAGTACTTAAGTTGTGACACACAATCCCCACAATTTTTCCTTAACCTACTCGTAGGATCATATGGGGTATTCACAGGTTTACACTCGAAGTAACCATACTTCCTTAGAATTTTCTCCACATAATGTGATTGACTCAACACTATGCCTCCTGGAGTCCTGTGAATCTTAATGCCCAAAATCACATTTGCATGTCCAAGGTCCTTCATATCAAAATTCTTATTTAAGAAAGTTTTGGTATCTAAAATCTCATTTACATCAGAGCCAAAGATAAGTATGTCATCAACATAAAGACATAAAATAATATAAGCATTATTTGTTTGTTTAAAGTAAAGACATTTATCAGTCACACAAACATTAAAACCATTAGATATAATAACATTGTCAAACCTTTCATGCCATTGTTTAGGAGCCTGCTTTAGACCATAGAGAGATTTAATCAACTTACATACTTTCTTCTCTTGACTAGGAATTACAAATCCCTCTGGCTGATCCATATATATCTCTTCCTCTAATTCACCATTCAAGAACGCTGTCTTGACATCCATTTGGTGAATTTGTAGATGATAATGGGCAGCCAGTGCTATAAGCACACGAATCGTGGTAATTCTAGTCACAGGAGAATATGTATCAAAATAATCTAGACCCTCTTTTGACTATATCCTTTGGCAACTAGTCTTGCTTTATACTTTTCAATGGATCCATCGGGATTCAATTTCTTCTTAAAAATCCACTTGCATTCAATTGGTTTAGACCCTGCAGGTAGATCACTTAAGACCCACGTCCCATGAGCAAGTATGGAATCCATCTCACTTTGTATAGCCTCCTTCCAAAGAGGAGCATCACTAGAAGTCATAGCATCTCGATAAGTCAAAGGATCATCTCCTATTAGGTATGTATAGAAATCATCTCCAAAGTTCTTCTCAACTCTTGGTCTTTTACTCCTTCTAACCTCATCATTAGTACAAGGCACATTTGCTTCAACAATAGAACTTGATGATGTATTAGGTTGGTCTTGCACTACAGCCTTTGCCTTTTCCTTCCAAGGAAAAATATTCTCATAGAATATGGCATCATCAAATTCTTTAATAGTGTTAGGTACATAATCCGCTCGATCTGACCGAACACCAAGAATCTATAAGCACTACTATTTTGTGCATATCCAATAAATACACCATCAAAAGTCTTAGATCCTAATTTATTTATCTTCACATTGGAAATTTTTACCTTAGCAAGACATCCCCACACTTTGATAAAATTTAAACTAGGCTTTCTTTCCTTCATTAATTCAAAAGGAGTTTTCTCACTACTTTTATAAGGCACTCTATTTAAGATCACACAAGCAGAAAGTAACGCTTATCCCCACAAGTTCTTAGGTAAACCAGAACTAGAGAGCATAGAATTGATCATATCAATGAAAGTTCTATTTTTCCTTTCTGCCACTCCATTAGATTGAGGTGTATAGGGCGCTGTAGTTTCATGAATAATTCCATGATCTTCACAAAATTTGCTAAAATCAAAGGAACAATATTCTCCACCACGATCAGATCTAACTCTCTTGATCCGCCTATCCGTTTGATTTTCAACCTCATTCTTATAGATCTTAAATTTCTCAAAAGCCTCATCTTTAGTAGCAAGTAAATAAACACGACAATATTTAGAAAAGTCATCTATAAAAGTTATAAAATATCTCTTTCCTCCTCTTGTCATATGACCATTCAATTCACATATATCACTATGAACAAGTTCTAAAAGAGATGAAACATGATGACTAGATTTATATGGTTTCCTAGGCTGTTTAGCTTGAACACAAATTTCACATTTACCATGAGTATTCAAATCTGATTTAGGAATTAAATCAAGATTCATCATTCTTTTAATACTTTGTAAATTCATATGCCCAAGTCGACAATGCCATAAACCATGAGATTTAATATTAAACACAACATCATCCACAAAATTAAACTTAGAGTTATTACAAGCCAACACATTAAGTTTAAACAAACCATCACAAACATAGCCTTTTCCAACAAAAGTTCCATGTTTGGAAATTACAACTTTATTACACTCAAACACTAATTTAAAACCGTCTCAACTCAAAAGTACTCCACTAACAAGATTTTTTCTGACATCTGGCACATGCTGCACATTATGGAGAGACAATATGTTCCCCGAAGTGAAGTTAATATTTACTCTTCCTTCTCCATAAACTTGTGCCACCGAGGAATTGCCCATAGTCACAATCCTTCCTCTTACTTCCTGATAGAAAGAAAAGGATGAAATATTACTACATATATGGACAGTAGCCCCTGTGTCTACCCACCAATCTGTAGGTTGACAAGCCAAATAAATTTCAGGAAGGGTAACAACTAACCTTTCATCGGTCCTAGCAAAGCCAGTCCCTGATGTAACCACGTTAGCCTGAGAAGAGCTTGCACCATTTCTGTTTTGCTGCCCTTTCTCGTTATCCTTGCGTTCTCAGCATTGCCTTGCATAGTGTCCAACTACACCACACACATAGCAGCCCTTTTTCTTTTGGTCCTTCTGGATCTTAGCATTAGGCTTGATGTGACTCTTGTTGTTATTGTTATTCCTCTTATTGTTCTTCTTCTTACCAAACCATTTAGGACGCTGCCTTTCAATCACATTAGCATTTGCACTTGCTTCATTAGTAGAGATTACAATCCCCTTTTGTTTCTCTCTATGTTTTTTCTCAATTTGGATAGCAACAATTAGATCATCCAAAGTCATAGCCTCTCGCTTATGCTTGAGGGTAACCTGAAAGTCACTCCATGATGGGGGAAGTTTGTCAATTAAAGCTGGAACCTGTAGTCTCTCATCTATGGGAATACCTTTCCCCACAATCTTTGCCACAAGGTTCTGTATTTCAACAACCTGGTCCCGGACAGATTTGTCCTCAACCATTTTGAAGTCAAAATATTCTCCAACCACATATTTTTCTTCTCCCACATGCTCTTTTCCAAATTTCTTTTCAAGTGCTTCCCATAGTAATTTGGCAGAAGAAGTATTATAATGCAAATCATATAACTCATTACTCAATGCACTAAGAATCTGACCATGACATAAATCATTGTCTTGCTAGAATTTAGAACATGCAGATCTACCAGGTTCATACTCATCAGGATTCACAACATATTCAGGATCAATAATCACATAAAAAATTTTAAGCGTGGTTAACCAAAATCTCATCTTATTTTGCCAACGCTTAAAATCCTTTTCATCAAATTTATTAGGCTTCAAAGATTTATCAACACCCATAATGGCAGTACAATCAACACAAAGCAAAATATCTGTTTCAAGCTGTTGGAAAAATTCAAGAGGGATTGTACTTTACCCGTTCGTGTTGAATAATAATCAAATAGAACCTGAAATTGCATACACAAATCTAATTGTCCGAGGCACAGTGATGAACTGCTGACTTTGAAACAGATATTGCCACCCTCTTATGCATGGGTTTTCTTCTGGCAATCTATTCAAAGATACAACGAACCAGAATGACAGGATGTGCACTTCTCCTTGTCAAACTCGAACTCAGAGAATTAGAAAACTATTGCCTTTGGAAGAAGATCACTTTTGGGAAAAGAGAGAGATCCACACAAATTTGTTCTTGGTTGTTATCTTGTATATCCCTTTGAGTTTTCCCGTTCATAATATATATGGGAAGACTCAAAGGTTCATTATTATGGAAAAGACGCAACTTTTTTAAGGAAAAACGGCCAAAAACGCGAGAAACCACGCGTAACCGCTCGTAGCGATCGATCACTAACATAGGTGATCGATCGCCTCGGGCATAAACACTATTTTCATTTTTTCTAGTAGATACGATCGATCGGTTTCACAGCCGATCGATCGCGGCCGATCATCTCTCAGTTTTGCGAAAATCACAGTAGATACGATCGATCGCTTAGTGATCGATCGCGCTATCAAACCGATCGATCGGCTCGTAATTTTCACAAAACTAATAGCCGTTTGATCAAAATCAAAGGCTCTAGATGCCACATGCCACGTGCCTGGTGCAAAGTGCTAAGTGCGCCTCTAAAGCGCCACAATGCGCCCACGCCACGCGCGCGCGTGCATGTGTGTGCACCTTTAGGTGCACCCATGAATGTGTGCACTATCAATTGGGGAGAGTCACCACACTAATAAGATACATAAAGAGAAAGATTCTTTCCTCTTATATACCTTAACACACTCATGTGTGTTTCCTATGTGGGACTAAAAGAAAACCTCATTAAATAGGTTTTCTCTTTCTCTCCAAACTTAGCATATAACTAAACATTAATTCTAATTCAATCAATCTCAAAATGTGGGCTTAAGATGGGCCCACTACCCATACCCAAAACCCAACACTCTCCACATCGGCCGCAACCAAATCTACGCCAGTACGAACCTCCCTCCTCTTTCAGCCCCAGCTTAATTTCAAGTCATGTCTTGTTTGGGTTACAAACACCAGCTTGTTCATATTGATATGTTATAGCTACTGATTTATCTTTACTTCTTCTAACTTTTTTTAACGACTATATCTTTCTACTTTTCGAGTTTAATTAGTTCTTAGAAGAATCAATTTGTTGAAAACTGAATTCTTTTTATAGGCTTTGTACTTTTATGCAGCTGTCTGGTTAACAGAATTGACGGTAAATTGGTGCATAAAAATTTAAAATTTGCTTGTAAACGGCTGAATGGTATTTATCGTGATCTGAAAATTCCATAGCAAATCAGTATTCCTATTCAGATTTAGTTGAGTACGGCTTATCGGGTTGATAATGTGACTACAACTTTTTTTTATATAAACTTGGTCTTGGTCGAAGTTTTGTGTATGCGTGTTGCTTCGAATGATTTTGATATAAAAATTGGCTTCAGCAAATACGTGTTTACTGATTACAATGACGATTATTTTCCTCGTAGACAGAAGTTATATGTATGGGAAATTTTTTTGATTTGCCTCCTAATTGTAACTCCACTAATAGGAATTAAACACGTTAGAGCCAATTTGTTTATTCTCCATTTCCAAGTCATTCTAACACTCTTGCACCAACTTGTAATTGGAAAAGAACCAAGTTGGTTCCATGTATACGGTTCTTGTTGGTAGAGGGTATCATGGTAGATGGTAAGCGGCAGCCAAACTCTCTCTCTCTCTCCTTATTAGACAGTTGACGTGGATGTGTATTAATGTTTGATTTTTTATTATTCCTGGAGAATCTCCGGCAACTGAAGAGAAAATAGAATGATTCTCATACAACAAACTGAGTGCCTTGTTCTTGATTACTGAAATGTTGATGTTTCTCTAAAATGTCGTCCTTGTGGTTATTTCTTTCTTTATTCTTTGAGTACTTGGAAAAATGAACGTTCCATTTGTTGAAGCTGCTTTATGTCCATGTTTAGCAAAACTTAATATTATGAATGGATTGAAGGTCTAGGATTAAAACTGATTACTTGTTGTAATCTGGACATTTCTTTGATCACTTACTGCAATGAGACCTACATGGTTGGTTAGAACTTAGAAGGTGTTTATTTGTTTTTCCTACCTGGGAGTTGTGTATGATTGTAGTTTAAATTCTTTCTTTGTTTGATCAGTGGTAGGTGACCTTTCAAACAGAGTTAAACTGACCGTGTGCAATAATTTTACAGATTTGAAGATTTAGTAAGGAGATTTGAGAGACCTGACTGGCGCATTCGGTGGGATTCTCCATTTTTTGAATTACGACCATTCATAGGTAATTACTGAGCTTTTTACATATAACCTGGCGCCAACTTTGAGTTTTCCATATCACCCGGAATCTTTCTCTTTCTCCCATATGACCCGGAATCGGCACCTAGAGTACCAAAAATGCCCTTCTTTTACGTTTTTAAGCCTTTTGTATCTCAAATGCTTCATTCTTCCCAAAATTAGTGATTTACGGGAGCATCAAGTTGGGGAAGAAGATATTCCGGCAAAGGTCCGTCCATAATCGCGGTTGAAACCATCGCCGGCGCCGTCTAACTCGGAAAAAAATAAAATTTCATGCCAAAAAACTGTAAAATAGCGGGAAAGACAAAAAAAATATATGATGAAAGGATTTTGATGTAAGATCAGCGGGGAAGCCCTCCGAACAACAAAAATTAAGATCTACATGTAAAAAAATACATATAAAGGCCACTCATTAGTGTTCAACCGCTCATGAACACAAAATAAAAGAATAAAAATGGGCAAAAACATAAAACACTCGTCTGTGAGCGACAAGTTCAATTTATATATCTTTCTGTGATCCTAATGAGGTGGAAGAGGAAGAACGCAAAAAAAATGGGCAAAAACAGATAAAAAATGAGCGAGTTAGGACATTTTAAAAATTTCAACACGACTTGAACTTGAGTCGTGTCATATGCAACACGATTTTTCTGCAATTTTCAAAATATCATAACTCACTCATTTTTTATCCGTTTTTGCCCTTTTTTTTTTTGTTTTTCTTTATTTTTCTTCCTCTTCCACCTCATAAAGATATATTAATCCAAGAAATAAAGAAAAAAGAAGAAAAAAGAAGAAAGTAGAAGCTTTACGGCGAAGAGTTTCTACTTTCTTATTTCTTTTAATTTTTTCTTCATTTTCCAGCCTAATATATCTTCATGATGTGGAAGAGAAGGAAAAATAAAGAAAAACGCAAAAAAATGGGCGAAAACGGATAAAAAATGAGCGAGTTATGATATTTTGAAAATTACAAAAAATTCGCGTTGCATATGACACGACTCAAGGTCAAGTCGTGTATTCGACAACACGACTTGACCCTGAGTCGTGTCATATGCAACGCGATTTTTTTGAAATTTTCAAAATGTCATAACTCGCTCATTTTTTATCCATTTTTGCCCATTTTTTTTGCGTTCTTCTTTATTTTTCCTCCTCTTCCACATCATGAAGATATATTAGGCTGAGAAATGAAGAAAAAATTAGAAGAAATAAGAAAATGGAAGCTCTTCGTTGCAAAGATTCTACTTTCTTCTTTTTTCTTTTTTTTTCTTTTTTTATTAGCCTAATATATCATCATCATGTGGAAGAGGAGGAAAAATAAAGAAGAACGAAAAAAAAATGGGCGAAAACGGATAAAAAATAAGCGAGTTATGACATTTTGAAATTTAAAAAAAATTCGCGTTGCATATGACACGACTCAAGGTCAAGTCGTGTGTCGAATACACGACTTGACCTTGAGTCGTGTCATATGCAACGCGAATTTTTTGTAAATTTTAAAATGTTATAACTTACTCATTTTTTATCCGTTTTTGCCCTTTTTTTTTCGTTCTTCTTTATTTTTCCCCCTCTTCCACATGATGATGATATATTAGGCTAATAAAAAAAGAAAAAAGAAGAAAGTAGAATCTTTGCGGCGAAGAGCCTCCACTTTCTTATTTCTTGTAATTTTTTCTTCATTTTTCAGCCTAATATATCTTCATGATGCGGAAGAGGAGGAAAAATAAAGAAGAACGCAAAAAAAATGGGCAAAAACGGATAAAAAATGGGCGAGTTATGACATTTTGAAAATTTCAAAAAAATCACGTTGCATATGACACGACTTGACCTTGAGTCGTGTCATATGCAACGCGAATTTTTTATAAATTTTAAAATGTCATAACTCGCTCATTTTTTATCCGTTTTCGCCCATTTTTTTTTCGTTCTTCTTTATTTTTCCTCCTCTTCCACATGATGATAATATATTAGGCTAATAAAAAAAGAAAAAAGAAGAAAAAAGAAGAAAGTAGAATCTTTGCAGCGAAGAGCTTCCACTTTCTTATTTCTTCTAATTTTTTCTTCATTTCTCAGCCTAATATATCTTCATGATGTGGAAGAGGAGGAAAAATAAAGAAGAACGAAAAAAATGGGCAAAAACGGATAAAAAATGAGCGAGTTATGACATTTTGAAAATTTCAAAAAAATCGCGTTGCAGATGACACGACTCAAAGTCAAGTCGTGTATTCGAATACACGACTTGACTTTGAGTCGTGTCATCTGCAACGCGATTTTTTTGAAATTTTCAAAATGTCATAACTCGCTCATTTTTTATCCGTTTTTGCCCATTTTTTTCGTTCTTCTTTATTTTTCCTCCTCTTCCACATCATGAAGATATATTAGGCTGGAAAATGAAGAAAAAATTAAAAGAAATAAGAAAGTGGAAACTCTTCGCCGTAAAGCTTCTACTTTCTTCTTTTTTCTTCTTTTTTCTTTATTTCTTGGATTAATATATCTTTATGAGGTGGAAGAGGAAGAAAAATAAAGAAGAACAAAAAAAATGGGTAAAAACGGATAAAAATGAGTGAGTTATGATATTTTGAAAATTGCAGAAAAATCGTGTTGCATATGACACGACTCAAGTTCAAGTCGTGTTGAAATTTTTAAAATGTCCTAACTCGCTCATTTTTTATCTGTTTTTGCCCATTTTTTTTGCGTTCTTCCTTATTTTTCTTCCTCTTCCACCTCATTAGGATCACAGAAAGATATATAAATTGAACTTGTCGCTCGCCGATGAGTATTTTACGTTTTTGCCCATTTTTATTCTTTTATTTTGTGTTCATGAGCGGTTGAACACTAATGAGTGGCCTTTATATGTATTTTTTTACATGTAGATCTTAATTTTTGTTGTTGGGAGGGCTTCCCCGCTGATCTTACATCAAAATCCTTTCATCATATATTTTTTTCGTCTTTCCCGCTATTTTACAGTTTTTTGGCATGAAATTTTATTTTTTTCCGGGTTAGACGGCGCCGGCGATGGTTTCAACCGCGATTATGGACGGACCTTTGCCGGAATATCTTCTTCCCCAACTTGATGCTCCCGTAAATCACTAATTTTGAGAAGAATGAAGCATTTGGGATACAAAAGTCTTAAAAACGTAAAAGAATGGCATTTTTGGTACTCTAGGTGCCGATTCCGGGTCATATGGGGAGCTTTTTACGTCTGACCTGGCGCCAAACATCGGTTTCTCATATTACCCGGAATCCTTTTCTTCCTTCCATATGACCCGAAAAGTACCAAAAATGCCCTTAGGTTTAGGTATAAGGCACCCACACTTTGGTTTTCCATATTACCCGGAAAGGGAGCGACTACCCGGAGAAGCTGCCGTTAGTCGGAGAAGAAGGCGTTCCGTCCGGCCGCTCCGCCCATATCATCGCCGGCGCCGTCGAACTCCGAAAAGGTCATCTTCACGGCAACAAGCGGGAAAACGAGCGGGAAAGATCGGGTATTGGAAAACAAGTTCAACAGAGGCAAGGTACATCGAAAAACTCTTAGGTGAAGTTAAAATACGACGATTTCTATCATGAAAGTTGGTTCCAGAGAAGAAAGTTCAAAACTTAGCAAGTTTTCAACTATTGTTACAGTCGTGTCGTCGAGAACACGACTGTAACACTAGTCGTGTTTGATGAAACACGACTCATAGACGTTGCTTTTCACTCATATACGGTTTTCAATATATCGTGTCTCACGGATTTTTAACCTATTTCGGTTTTTTAATGGCAGGTACGGATGGAGAAGATAGTTCTTTGTTTACACTACGATGGAGTTTTGACAAATTCTGCTAAGTACGTGGGCGGGAAACGGAAGCTCCTGCCTATAGATACACGAGTAAAGTACCTGGAACTGTTGCAGCTAGTGGAAGAAAGATTACCGCTTAAGTCTACACCTGGTACATTAACTTTGTCATATCGTGTTGACTCTGAAGAATACACATTTGTCCTTGAAGACGATAAAGACGTGGAGTCAATATTTTTACTTCACAAGAGCAAGCAAGGCACAAATGGACTACTCCGCATGTACGTGGAGTGGACTTCTACGGGCAATAACATGGAGACTTCGACTCTCAATAAGGAAATAAATGTCAATGCAAATAAGGAGGAGGAGAGGCTACCAGAGGCAGAAGTGATGCCGGCCAGTAACACACCGCCGGAGAGGCCGTCCAGCCCGGGCAATAAGACACCCGCATCAGCAGTCGAAGGAGGAAGAGATGGAGACTATGCGAGGTGAGACTTCTAAGGCGCGGATACAGGCAAGTCGTGTGCTATTATAGTCGACTATAATAGTACACGACTAAAAATTTTATCGTGCCGTATTGAACACGACTATATACCTAGTCGTGTTTCATCGTAGACGACTATAAATCAATTCGTGTTGCATAAGACAATACCTCATAGTACGTGCTATCGTTTTGTCAAGTTCATTCATACATCTTTTTTCCCGCAGTTTCGGAGATGGAGAAGAAGGTGAAGATGAAGAAGAAGATGAAGATGAAGATTCCAGTCCAGATGAAGAAGAATTGTTGGATGAAGATGAATTACCGTGGTCTGCAGATGAGTGGGATGAGCCTCTTACAGTACCACATTTCAGCCAGCCATATCACACGGGAACATCAACTTCTAGAGGTCCCACGGCAGGAGACACATGTAAAGGGAAATCTGTCGCGTCGGAGGACGATGACTATCTCAATATTGAGGGTGATGGTGGTTGGGATTGGGGTACCTATTCTGCATAGGCCGGTCCTTCAAAACATTGTGAAGAGGAAACGATGTTGACCGGAAGTTTGCAAGCAGAAGACTACGAGGCACAACTTACCTTAGGGGCTAGATTCGAAAGCGTCAAGCAGTTCAAGATGGTTCTAACTGATCTGGCAATCAAGAGGAAGTTCATGTTCAAAGTAGCGGATGAGAGCAAGGACACATTCGCTGCAAGTTGCAAGGTTTCGGGGTGCAAGTGGTACATACGAGCGTCGAACAGACTTGATGGAGTCAGCGTAACAAGGAGGGAAGAACGGCATACATGTGACACTTCTCTAAGTTCGAAAGATCATCCATTGGCTTCTCACCTCTGGATTGCGAGGAAGTGTCATGGCCTCCATAAGGATTCAAACTCCATAAAAATCTCAAATATCCAACAATACATTGAGAAGCATTGGGGCGTCACAGTCAACTATAAAAGGGCATGGAGGGCGAAAGAGGAATTGATCCGATTGATCGATGGCAACCCTGAAGACGCTTATCGTATTTTGCCACATTACGGAAGGGAATTAGAGCGGTCTAACGCAGGTACACATGTGGTCATAGAAAGATCAGCTGATATACCTGATATCCCAATTGAGTTAGCTGGCTACGACTTCAGACGTGTGTTTTGGATGTTCGGCCCGGTTGCAAGAGCATTCCGAAGAACACTGAGACCATTGCTCACGCTTGATGGAACATTCCTAAAAGGAAAGTACCCTGGAGTATTATTGGTTGCTACAGCAATCGACGGCAATCAACAATTAATGTGTCTTGCATATGCAATTGTGGATAAAGAGAATATCAAAACGTGGTAAGTTTAGAAGCAGGAAAGACGACTATTCTAATAGTCGTGTTTTGGACGACACGACTGGGCACACATTCGTGTCGTCGAAAACACGACTACTCATACAGTCGTCTTTTGCTTATAGACGACCTTGTAACAACCTGAAGCATTCTATGTTTAATATGCTTGTCTCTTACTTGTACAGGACGTGGTTCCTCACCTTACTTAAATGTTTTCTCTTTACGGACCCCCCGGCATCGCTGGACACTATTGTCTCTGATAGACAGGAGGGCCTTCTGAGAGCGGTCGGCGATGTCTTTCCCGACGCTCACCATGGGTTTTGCCTACGGCATATGGCCGCAAATATGCTTAATACTTGGAAGGATAAGTACCTGAAGGAACTTCTATTCCGAGCTGCAAAATGCTTCAGGAGACCAGAATTCGACGCAACGATGGAGAAGATGAAGGAACACAATGAGGCGGCCTGGAAATATGTTGACAATATTCCGAAAACACATTGGGCGAACGTAGAATATCCGGGTAAAAGGTACGGCACTCTCACGTCGAACGCGTCAGAAAGTGTAAATAATATGCTTCTAAAGGCAAGGTTTTGGCCAATAACTCGGTTGATCAAGCAAACGCGGGCGACCACAAGCGTCCATTTTCAGAGACGCCAAATAGAAGCAGACGGCCTACCGACTCCGTTAACAAAATATGCACAGAATCATATCAATCAGATGAGGAATCAGAGTGCTGGAACAGTTCGAGTTCAACCGCTATCATTACGCCAGTTTGAAGTGACATCTTTATACCATGTGGTAAGCATAAATTTGTTTTTCTATAAGAGACGACTATAACAAAGTCGTGTCTTCGAAGACACGACTAGTCATACAGTCGTGTCTTCGACGACACGAGTATCCTTGGAAGACACTGATGTTGTTCATGTTTTCGCATCAGGATGTTGTTGACCTTACGAATAGAACATGCACATGCGGCTTCTTCCAGAGCATGGGACTTCCATGCAAGCACGCCATGGCATGTATTGATGAGAGGAGTCTGGAAGCGGTAGAATATTGTGAGAAGTGGTACTGCGCAAGTACGTACCGCAGCACGTACGAAGAAGTAGTGTTCCCTACTTTAGACAGAAGTCAGTGGGGAAATTACGGCGTTTTATTCAAATGCGAACTGCCAAGGCTTGAAGCTCCAAAGAAGGGCAGGAGAAAGACAAAGAGAATTGAATCACAGCCCGATCCACCTGCAAGGCCACGTTCGAAATGTGGAAATTGTCGTGAAGTTGGTCACAACCGTACAAAGTGCACTAACAGCCCGGTTCCAAAAGAAAATCGGTCGCGCAGGAAACGAAAACTTCCGCAACAAGGCGAACTGACTACGAACGAGACAGCGCATGTACGCCACTCCGGCTTACCTCAGCCCCCACTATTCTTCACTTAGGATGTAGTCAAATTCTTGTATAGCGCAGACGGCCTACCCAAATTAACATCTATACTGTCGTGTATTGTGAAACACGACTATATATAAAGTCGTGTTCCATCAGATACGATTATATACGTAATCGTGTTGTACCAGAGACGATTATATGCGTAGTCGTTTTCCATCAGAGACGATTATATACGTAGACCTGTTGTATGAAGGCCGTATTCACATTCATGCTTGCGATATTTTGTCTACATCTGGTATGAGTCAAAAAAAGAATTGGAATTATGTGAACTTTGTACATTAAAATGAACTTTGTACAGTGAAAGAGTACGGTATTTACAGCAAATGAACTTTGTACATTAAAATAATGTGAATAAAATGAATTTCAATTTATTCTTTATCCGGAAGCCGCAAAAAACCCGCAACTGTGACGGCATCTTTTGTGCCTTGTCCGGAATCGTCGTCAAACTCGCTGTTAATAACCCCCCGAATCAAGGTTGAAGCGATGACTGGTCGCCACAGTCGTGTGATTGTGGACTGATCAAACTCCGGTGGGTTCACATTGGACGCCAAATGCGCGACGTACATCATGATGAAGATGCCACAGTCTTTCGAATTTTGTTGCCACGGCGCTTTGGTTATCTGAGTCATCTTCAAGTCTAGCAAACCAAACCACCCCAGCTTGCCTGCCATCACAACGTTCATGAACTGCGTGAATTTGTCAGCAGCTTTTCTGTGATGCAGATATAATTGGGATCTGCCAGACAGCGGGTTGTAGAAGCGCCATACACAGTGCGGGAAATGGACATACACGAGGCAGAAGTGGGAGCCGGTGCGGATTGGGAAAAATGCGTAGAACATGTTCCTGTTCAAGCCGTCCAGCATCCTCCCGAGCTTTTTAACCAATTTGGCATTATTTCCCCCTTCCTAGTGCTCCTGCGAAACCGAAAGAGATTTAGACAACGATGCTCGTAATATCATACTTAATTACTTATCACTCCTTATGCAGGGAACACTTACGTTGTCGAATATCTCTTTGAATGCGTGGCAACCAAAAAATGCCCACGGATATTTCATCGGGTTTCTCTCATTGCGCTGGCTCAACAGACTTAAAAACGCATCTATAACCTATGGAAAAACATCCACAAGAGTCATTACACTTCGGTAAGGCAACATACAACTTCCAATTAAAAGTCGATTATTCTAAATATACGATTTTCATGCTAGTCGTGTCCTCGATAGACACGACTATGCGTATAGTCGTGAATTTCACAGACACGACTACGCGCAAAGTCGTGTCTTCGAATACCGACTTTACGTCAACAAAAACATATGAGGAGCATAGGTTTACTTACATTGGTGTTTATTTCTGTTGTTTGTAGGAGGGATAAATAGTCGTCATCACATAGCGTTGGGATTGGATAAGCCTTCCTCGGATTAGCGATCCATCCATCTATTGCCACTCTATCCCGCTCTAACAATACCCCCATGTCGAAGCACAACTCCGAATCGGCATAGTTGTCGGGGAGTGCAATTACAGACTTAGACTTTTGAGGGGTTAGGAGGACATCGACGTCAACCGGCTGTGATGCGGTTAAGCCAGTGCCCTCCGTGACCTCCTCCTCCTCCCTCGCCTTCTCCTCCTCAGCCTCCTCTTCCTTCACCTCCTCCGTCTTCTCCCTCTCCATCGCCTCTTCGTCGGCCTGCACCTCCTCCTCCTTCCCCTCCTCCTCCTTCGGCTCCTCCTCCTTCCCCTCCTCCTCCTTCGTCTCCTTCTCCAGAACATCCGCCTTCACCTCCTCCTCGTCGACATCCCCGCCCTTCACATCCTCCTTCACCTCCTCCTTGACGGTTTCGATATCCGACTGCCGTATGGAAGAGATGACCTCATCGATGATAGAGGTCGCTTGTCGATCGGATATGGTTTGTTCGGAGTCGGCTTTCGGCTGAGGGGACCTATTCCTTCTTTCCTGCTCCTCTGCCATTCTCCGTATATGGTCCTCTTCTCTAATCCTCTGCAATTCCCTCGAGCCGACAGTCCTCATTCGCTTCCTTATCACTACACCAGGGGGGAATAGGTCCCGGCTGTACGTTGGACGGGACTCGACTTCTGCACGCTCCATATCTTCCTTGAATTCTGGTTGGAGCTTCTTCAAAAACATCTTGGCAGAGGATCTCTTTACAGCCCGTTCCATCTTGTCTTCCTCATCCGCGCGTTTGATGGGAGCTAAAATGACATTTTACTTCTTCATGTCAGTAGTAGCAGCACGATAAAAAACATAATCGTGTTCTATGTAACACGATAAACCACAAAGTCGTGTCTCATTAAACACGCCAAATATAATAGTCGTGTATCATGAGGCACGAAAAAATAAATCATCGTCTACAACTTACCTTTACCCCATTTCGTCGAATCCAGATGTGACTTCCTTGCCAGCTCCTTTGTCCGCATACCAATAGGAGTGTTCTTCTTATGCTCCTTTTCATGGGGCCGCTTCTTTGGGTCCATCTGATGCACTGATGACGATTGTGGCTCCATTTGGGGGCCGCTTCTTCGGCTCCATCTGATGCACCGATGACTTCTTTCGCTCCATTTCGGGGCGCTTCTTTGGCTCCTTCGTCGGCTCCTCAGTCATCTCCTCCTTCGGATGCTCAAAGATCTGACCTTCTAACAGCATTGACGCTGAGGCGGCAGAGGACTTCATAGAGTGGAGAATCTCTCGCAGAGGTCCGACTCTCCTTCCCATCTCCTCATACGAAGACAGAGCTATCTCAATTAGTGACTGTATGCCCTAAAGGGCACCCTCCAATCGGCCCATTGCAGTTGCAGTGGACTGGGCAGCCATCCTCGAGGAAGTAGAGGCAGGTTGGTTGGGAGTCCTCTTCATTTCCGGCCTCTCCGGCCTCTGCCGTCGTGGAGGAGGGGCCCCTGAGGTTGACGAAGCAAGGAGATATGCCTCTCCGGCCATGGGGCTGATTACGTCGACGAGTTCCTCCTCTATCTGAAGATTGTGGAACACTCCCGTCCAATAGTCGGCCATGCGGTGCTTCTTCTGTGCACCTTTCTTCACCTCTTTAATGAGGGCCCCACTTCCTGGCCATCTTTTCGCCCGTGGGCTGGTAGGGCCCATGACAGGATGGAAGATTGTCGTGTGCTCGAAAAACCAAATCTGCATATTAAACAGATGAAAACATTATAACAATGCGCGGTTGCCTTAGTCGGCTATAAGTTCAACACGAATTGAACTATGGTCGTGTCGTAAAAAACACGACTATATACGTAGTCGTGTTCTATCATAGACGACTATAAATATAGTCGTGTTCTATAATACACGACTATATATATAGTGGTATTGTATAAGACTTTTTCCCGATCGAAGACTATGATTGCTACATACCTGAAGGACATATGCGGCGCCATTTAGGCATCCACCGCCCAGGCACTCTCCTTGCGATCTCGCACCCACTAGTCGGCTGGTATGGGTTATACCAGAAACCAACATCTTATGTATAGCCCCAGCCCAATTGTATGACCTCAATCTTGGGAGGTCGTCAATGTAACGGTACAAAGAGGGATGAACCGCTCTAGTGCTGTGTGGAAACAGCACCGTGCAAAAGAGGAGGCAGATGATCATCCTCGCAATGTCCTCCTCTTCCATCTTCAGTTCGCCCGCGCTAAGCTTGTCTATGATTTCCTCAATGTGTAGAATTTCTGCTCTCCTCGCGGCGAAGTACTTTCTGAAGAATTGACCTTCCGGTCGTCGTGTCAAGGAGGGGAGGACCTCAACTCTTTCGCCCTTTGCGGGCAATCCGGTGATAAGGGCAACATCTTCCTCTGTGAAATGTAGCGTCCTACCCTTGATATTGAAGACCTTCGCCGACTCATCCCAGTACCTGACCAAATGGTCGAGGAGGTTCCGAGATACAACTACGTCCTCACCTTCAAAAATGACAGCGAAACCAGCCTCTTTGATCACTTGGGCACATCTTTGGTGACGCTGTAGGAGGGCCGCACACTTTTTCATCGCTCCCGGTTGACAACACGTCTTCAGCGCCGGTCGCGCATTATATGTTCTCTTCACTGGTCGGTCCATCGGAGCCTTCCTTTTCCTGCCCCTCTGATTTCGCTGCCGAGGTGCCAAGACAAAGTCATGAACCTCCTCCTCTTCCGATGGTATTTCCTCCATAGACTCATCTCTTTTTTTATCCATCTGCAAGGAGTGAGGTATAGTGGTCAGTAGAAATGTCTCCTCGGTGCAACACGAAAATATAAAAGTCGTGTCGTCGCGGACACGACTAAATAACAGACACGACTTTATAGTTCATAGTAAAAATTAAAAATTCAAATGTCGGACCTTATGAAACTAAAATCAGTAAGGATAGTTGTAACTTACCGCAGTTTATTCGTCTGTATGTGTGTATTTCCTCGCAGGTGCCTTTCACAGTCTTCCTCGCCGTCAACCGAAGCTCAATCCGGTCAATCCGCCTGTTGCATGCAGGCTGAGGGAGCCGCGGGGGTCTTCAGAAGGTTGAAGATCAGAAATCCCGACGGATGCGCTTCAAATTGCCGCCTTTGTCCACTCTCCCTCAGTCGTGTCGTCGAAATCCAGCAGGGGGCAGCTTGATATCGAGATTGGGGACGCGAATAGGCTCGAACTCGTCCGTGTATTCCGCCGGTTGAATCGCCGCTCCAACTCACCGGTTGCCGGTGACGTCGCCGATGTAAATCGCCGGAGAACTTCACCCTCTTTTCGTGTTGTACACAACACGCCTCTTCGCACAGTGTTAGCACGAAAAAATAGAAGAAAAGGCATTTTGGGTACTTCAAGTCCAGATTCCGGGTCATATGAGATTTCACGGGAAAAACCTGATAATATGGGAATATTCAATTTGGCGCCAGGTAATATGGAAAAAACTCTCATATGGGAGAAAGAGAAAGATTCCAGGTGATATGGGAAACTCAAAGTTGGCGCAAGGTCATATGTAAAAAGCTTGTAATTACTAGAAAGAATGTTTCAAAAAGGAAGAGAAACAAAAAATAAAAGACTTCTTTGAAATGATGTATGCCTATGAATAAAGATATAAAAGCAAAAGTGTAAAACCAGTTTGATAATATTTCTCAAGCTTCTCGATGATGCCAGCTGAATTTTTCTTCAAATCAGTTGCTTGTGTTTGCATATTCCATCAATAATATCAGATAGAAGTTTGTTGGTAAAACAGAATTTTTATTTATGATATACGCTACAAGTATGATTTTTATTCTCATTGATCAAATGGTTATTTTTTCGTCTATAAGATTCTGTAGCCTTAGCTCATTCCTTTGTGAATTGCTGTCATTATGTTAATACTGTACACCTAGCACCACAAGTAACTAAAGCAACTTGACTGGATGTGATGACACATTTCTTTTTAAGTTGCTTTCATTTATGATAACCATGGCTATGGTTGATCATAAAAAAACCGATGCTACATCAAACTATCATTTGTTATCGTTATACTTATTCTCTACAACCTCTTTCAGACGCCAACACTTGATACGTGCTCTCTAACTATTTCTTCTCTTTCTATCATAATCATAATCAAGTAGCACATTTTCCCAACTATTTGGGGTCGGCGACACGGATCTTACTCCTCCATTCCAGCCTGTTTTGGGCTACCTCTTTTGTAAGAGATAGTAAAGTCAAATCCTTTCTTATTAACTCCATCCAAGTTCTCTTAGGTCTCCCTCTCCCTCTTTTAGCATCGTTTACATGTATCCTTCTAATCTTCTCACAGGAGTATCTAAAGGTCTTCTTTGCATATGCCCATACCAACGCAACCTACATTCCCTCAGCTTCTCCCCTAAAGGTAGGGCCGTAAACGGCGTCCGGATGTCCGTGTCCGTCCATCAGTCCGTCCGTTTTACAGCCCAAATGGGCGGCTGCGGACTTGGCCATGAACGGTTTTTTCTGTCCGGCATCAAAACGGTTGTGGCTACGGACAGGCTGTGTCCCCATCCAGAGCCGTCCGGCTTGTCCGTATATAAAGCTAAAAATCAGGTTTCGAGCCTTCGACTCCTCTCCTTTGGCTTCACTGTTGGCGGCTGGTGCTTCCTCTTGGTGGTCGCCGGCTGGGAGCCTCTTCGAGCCCTCGGAAACTGCAGAAATTCGCCGGACCACCAGTGGCCTGGCGAAGTGAAGAATAGGTTTGCTGATTCTTTCGCCGATTCGCCACCGCTCAAAGCTCGCCCCTTTTTCTTCTTCTCTCCCAGTACCCACCTCGAAGGTACTCTTTTTGCTTCCCTGTTTACTCTATTCTGCTGATATCCCATTTGATCTGCTGCTAAGAAATCCTGATGATGAATTAAATAGTATCTACTAGAGTAGTCAAGAGTGCTTATGAGGTAGTCATTTGCTAAAGATGATTATCCTGAGCATGAGCAGGCATCCCTTGGACAACTTTATCAAGGAAAGGTAATGCCTTTTTTCTGTATAGATTTAAGAAATTTATCTTTTTAGTTATGAATCATTTGTCGTATTGATGCCTTTTGTTTTCTATTTAGATGGAAGAGTTGCGTGCTGAGGGTCAGCAACAATCTGAAACAACTGGAACAATCTCATGAGCCAGAGGAGTGTCAGCCCCTTTTCAGCAGCAGATATCTGTCACAGTAATAACAGAATTTGGTCGCTGAAGTTCTCTCTTCTGTGACCTTGCAAAGCAACATTGATGCCTTGCAAACATTGCAGATCCCTTTTTGTGTGGTTGTTGCCTGGATATTTGGACAAAAGATGGACTTGAATTTCCAGCTCTTTGAGACTGCAACACTCTTTATTACAGTGTTGGTTGTGGCATTCATGCTGCAGGTTTGTTTCAGCAAAATCAATATTATTTCAGAAGTTTTAAATTCTGCTTTCTTTATATTTCCTATGTGGCAAATGTGTTCTGGTCAGTATGCGCAGCCGTGAAGGGCTTTGGCCCTTTTGTTATCTAGAATTCCTCATTCCCTTGTTGTGGAAGGGGCTACACTCGTCTGGGTGCTTGTTTGGATCCAAAACAATGCCACATTGTTGCCCTCTTATCCATTTTTGTGTGCAAAGAATGGTATCTTTGTTTTTCCGAAACAGAATGGTACCGTGAGACAGAAAGGAAAGGAAAAAGTAAATGTGGAGCATTTGTTTTACAGAAAGGGAGCTTCTCATCTGTAACTGTTGAGGGATGTTTTAATAAACTAGACTGGCAGCACAAGTATAAAGAGTGCCCATTTGCCTGTTCATTTGAAATTTGGTGTCATAATTTTTGTAATTAGTGAACTTCCATATTTACTTACAGCCAATTGAAACTTGGGTTACATAGTTGCATCATTTGAATATGATTTGATGAAATAAATTTTGGAGCACGCTGATAAAGCACATCTCAGTATGAATGCCAAAAAATCTATATTTACTAAAATGTGTATTTAGACCAATCTATTCAGTTATGCTTATGAAAATATTTAAGAGTTATATTTATTTGATCCATATTTCTCTTTTCCATGATGTAGGAAGGTACAACAAAATATTTTAAGGGATTGATGCTGATCCTCTGTTACCTCATTGTGGCAGCTAGCTTCTTTGTGCATGTTGACCCAAATTGACAGTAAGTTATGCATTAAGGTTTTCATATATTATTGTTTTTATTTTATTTGTCTAATTGGTGGGTTGTCTGTAAAATTTTATTTAAACACTGAGTTGGAAATAGTTAACACAATGTCGAATTGTGTGTAAAGGGGGCAGGCAAACCTGTATTAATAGGCAGCGTGTTATTTCATGCTCCGGACGCATACTAAGAGGACTTCTCTCTATTTGGTAATTTGAATTTACCAAAGGGGAAAAAATATTAAATGGAAAATTTGTTTTCTACCTAGTTTGGCTCTAGGTCATGATAGACATTTCGTCTTAGAAATCAACAACGTTTCATCAAAAGGCTAGAGAAGCTGATGTTATTTAATGCAGCCTATCGATGTTGGATGTGTTTTTGAAAATGATGATATATGGTATTGGGTTTATATTGTGGATCCTCCTCTTGCAGGTGACAACTAAACATCCACTCATGGGCAGCTTTGTTCTACAATTGTAAAGCTCTTGGCAGATATATAATGAATTGAAAATGTTGTATAAGCAACCTTTTTGTCCCCTATAAGTTGCACCATACTTGCTTGGCGTTCCTTTTAAAGCTCGAGGAGGGTCTGTTCACTCTTATATCGGAAGCTAGCTTTTTTTATGAGGAATTGATCTCTCAGAACAGCTGTTTCTACATAAATCAATAAATAACAAGTGGAAGGTTGTTGCCATCATCTCCTTTGCATTTTCTTTTTTTAAAGGGTTGATCTTCATTCTTACTGCTTACCATGGCAATTTTACACGAGGAGTTGGTATATGTTGTAAGTTGTAATATTAACTTGATGTATGATTTTAATTGGTGCATTACCAAAATGGGTATAAATTTTTAAGCAGATTTTGTAAATAATTTTTTGGATATAAAAAGCTTCATCTTGTTTTGATTTCTCAATTTTGGCTTATTAATTATGTTGCATTCTTCCCAAGTGTTTTTTTAAATATAAACACAGGATGGTCCTGGTCTCGGATATGGCATAAGAATATGACCGTGTCCGTCCATTTTTGTTCGTGTCCGTCACGGACACATGCGAACGAACACCTAGGGGTGTCCGCACGGACGGTGGACGAATGGACACCAAGGTTTTCAAAACCGGACCGGCCATCGACCCGGATTGATGGCCGGTCCGGTTGGACCGCGGTTTGACCACGGTCAAACCGGGGTCAAACCGGAATGACCCGGTTTTGAGGTATAAATGGTAAATATATATTAAATATATAATTTGTATCATATTAACACAAGAGCCCAGGTAGCCCAGGTGGTTAAAGCTGTTAGGTGGGGAGGAAGGGGGGGGGGTTCGAATCCCCCCTCAGACAAAAAATTTTTTCAAAAAAAAAAAAGAAAAACTGACCGTGACCGGTCCGGTTTCAGAAAAATCGGCCGGTTTAACCGAACCGGGGTAAACCGGGTGAACCGAACCGGTTTCCTGCCCGGTTCCGGTTCTCCGCGGTCGGACCGGCCGGTCCGGTCCGGTTTTGAAAACCATGATGGACACCGACTTTTAGAGTGAGTGGACGGCTACGGACCTAGCTTGTTCGCGTCCATGTCTGTCTGTTTACACCCCTACCTAAAGGCGCTACTCCTAGGCTCTCACAAATATATTCATTTCTAATCCTATCTTTCCTAGTTATCCCACTCATTCACCTTAACATTCTCATTTCGGCTACATTCAACTTATCTATATGACTCCTCTTTGGTGCCCAGCACTCTGCTCCATAGAGTATTGCAGGCCTAATGGCCGTCGTATAGAACTTGTCTTTAAGTCTTTTGGGAACCCGCCTATCACACAACATTCCCGAGGCTACCATCTACTTTACCCACCTCGCATTTATCCTATGCACCACATCACTATCAATATCTCATTTTTTATGGATAATAGATCCTAAGTAACGGAATTGATCACACCTTGGCACATCTTGTCCATCTATTTCAACTAGGGCTCTATCTATAGTTTTACCTTCCTTAAAATTAAATTCCATGCACTTTGTCTTAGTCCTACTTATTTTAAAACCTTTTGATTCTAGAGCATCCCTCTACGATTCTAATTTCTCATTTAAACCTACTTTACTTTCATCAATTAAAACTATATCATCTGCAAAAAGCATACACCAAGGTGCATTATCTTGCAAATGACTAGTAGTATTTCTTCTCTTCCTATCAACAGATGAAATAAATTTATCCTCCACACCTATTGCAGAAGATGGAACACTTCAAGACTAATGAGATATTCCCTCCGATCACTTTTAATTAAAACACTTAGAAAAATATGCTTACCAAAATTAGATTATATTGTTGCCTAATTATTAGGCAGACAATAGCAACCTGGCAGCGACCTTAGATCGAGGTCAAAGTTGAGAGGCCTCTGCGATGATAGGCACTTATACACTCGAAAAGCCTAGGCTTTTATTATAGACCCCACAATCCACATCTCAAAAAATTTGACCAATTATGTGATGGTCCCAGTTAAAAGTGACTGGAAGGTAGTATTAAAAGAACAGGTTGAGACCAATACACTCTAATGGCTCCAGGGACGGACGCACGTTGAAGGCTCCGGGGTCAGATGACCCCAGAGAGTTTTGGGTTTTTCCACTACCCCCAATGGAAAATGGCCATTGGGTTGGATATTAAGTTTTGGGTTACAATGGGCTGACCCCAGTGGAAAAATGGGCTGACCCCCTCAGTCTCTGACCCATCTCATAAAACCCAAAACCTTCCCCTCTCTAAAACTGACCATTAACATTTGTTCTATTATTTTTTCTATTAACTTAATATTTGTTGACTATTTTTCTTGGCGTTGAGATACATCTTTTATAGAGTAATTTATCATAGTTACATTTCATTTTCATAGTTTTTCTATATATTTTAATTCAATACACCTTAGTCGTTGGCCTAGTTATTCATAGTTTTCTTATAATGATTTTTTTTTACATTCTTGACAGGGTTTCTTGCTACTTGCAATCCAAGCTAAGGTGAAGACTCTCCGACCAGCGTTCTACATAATATTTGATCCAAGAGCCGATTGCCCCCATGCAAGAGGCCAGAAGGCTATCGTCCTCTTCTCTGGCCTCTATCTCATTGCATTAGGCTTTGGAGACCTGAAGGCCGCTATGCCAACCTTAGGCACTGACCAATTTAATGAGAACGATCAGAAGGAGAGTAAATATATCTCTACATTCTTCACTTTCTATCTCTTTAGCATAGCCCTAGGGACTTCCTTGGGTGTCACAATCCTCGTCTGGCTTCAAAACAACAAGGGATAGGATATAGGCTTTGCCGTCTCGTCACCCTTGTTGCTTCTCGGCCTAATGGCCTCTGCTACCAGGTGCACCACCGTTTCAGACACGAACATTATGAACCATTTACCTTAAACAGACGGACACAGATGGCTCTGGATGCGGACGCATTCCGTTTGCAATCGCTTCCGCTCATATGCCAAACCACCAAAGCTGTCTGTGTCTATGATTGACAAATTTTTTATGTCCGTTTGGACAGTAAAACAGACGAACGAACGGACACGGACATTTGGACGCCGTTTACACCCCCTACTTATGACCCCATTGACAAAAATTCCTGCGTCCGCCCCTGAATGGCTCTAAGAGGGCCAAATTTTCACCACAGCAAATGAAGGGGCCCATGAATGGATGGCATTGAAGTATTAACAGCTCCATTTCTGGCCCTGGTGGAATTCCCATACACGATTCAACATATGTTTAATCAGATGCAAGTCCTATATCATGTGCAAATTCAAGAATAAGGCAATATGATAAGAACTGAAAAAAGCAAGAACAAGAGAACAAGCACCCACGTACAGGTAAACCCAAGTATTAGAGTTGAAGAGAGAAAAGTCACGTAAAACTTGTCATCAATCACATATTTCACCTTTTAGCATCTCTACACGACTTGAAAGGATTTAAGACGTTTGTAACAAGAATAGAGGATCAAGGCAGAAAAAGCAAAAAGCAACAATGTGGTTGGATCACTCTTGGTGCTGCTGATGACCCAGCCACTAACGTACGTACAACAGGTCCTTCAACTACAATGAGTGGATGAACCCATTGCAGAAGCAATAGAATATAAATTTTGTAAAAAAACACACAAATTAACTTCTTGCTAAACTGTACCAATTTGTCTGTTAAAGTAATCAACAAACATTCTCTTTGCACTGTCAGCATCTGACGGAGGAGGTGGCCCACTCAAGCTAGACTGCCCTGTTAGCTTAATAAATGTGCGACGCAAGCTCCGTAGCTCATGCAGCCCAATTTGTCGCTGAATATTTATGTGAACCCCAGTTAAGAACTTCTATCAGTAACAATGACATCCATTCAAAATAAATTGTATAGCACAGATCAATAATACATATCGTGTCAATGCTTCAACAGGGTGATACCTAATTTTACCAGACAGAATTTACCTACAATGAATCTTTTGAATGAATATGATTAAGTCTACCATTCACTCAGATAAGGAGGTTAGACTTTTAAAAGTGAAAACAAACTACAATATGGATTTGTAGTTTGTATGGACTTACTGTTCTTTAAAGAAAATATCCAAAGGATAAGTAAAGAAAGTTTGAACATGTCACTACATTCGAACATATCACTATATTTGATCTTCCTAACAACCCGAAATCACACTAGAACACTGGTTGATAATCAGCCTGTCAAAAGGTCTAATCAAGAAATCCATCAATCAATTAGACATGAAAGGATATGGAAGGCAACAGCGGACCCAGAGAAATCTTGTTGAATGGTCCCCCAAGTCCCGTTGACTGGGCTTCTACAATGGCATTGATCACCTCCTGAAAATGCAGAATGTTTGAACTGCTTAGGACAACTTCGTATCATATTGCTAGAATATGGCAACTTATGCACTGAACCTGAGTTGCCTGGTCCATCTCATATAGCGAATTCGCTTCTGATATCCGTGCCTAAAAAAATATAGAATTTGAAAAATTATACAACTTTCTCTTTCAATTACTACCAAATACCAAGTAACGATTAAGCAGGAAAAGTTAAGAGATGACAGGGGTTGACATTTGAATCAAAGAAGTAGAGAAAGTAAATAATTGAAAACAACACAAACTGGAGACAATTTCTGTCAAATGTATAATGACACCATTATCTTAACACCTTATTCCTTTCTTATTGTTTTTTTTATTTATTTTATTTCTCTGAAGTAGTCCAGGTCGAGCATAGCTCAGAAAACAAAGAGTTAAAAAAAAAGAAACAGATGAGATTGCCGAGTTATGCATGAAATTAATTAAATGCATACAGACATACATTTTGAGTTGCAATGGTTGGTTGAAGGATCTTAACATCGCTCGATTTCGAATTTGCCTTCAAAGTGACAATCCAGCTTAGCGAATGAATTGTCTGGCACCCCTTTTTGGCGGTACATAATTTAAAATAGGGCAGTGATAACCCTATATCAGATTCCTACACATTTTCATTAACATCAGCTGTGTATGAAAATGTGTAAAAACTCTGATGTACAAATATCGTTTCTCTTTAAAATATAGGCGGTGGATAAAACAGTGGTGAACTAGCTCTGCACTTTGGGGAAAACGAGCTAAAGCTTGCTTCGAGTTCAGTTTGGAGCTCCAGGCAACAGACTATTTATGAGGACGGTTCCCTCGTAAAAGTTGATGCCAAAAAACCAAATTCCATCGTTTAAGCTGGCAGCTCTGGTCGCTAAAGGCCGCCCGTACCAGAACTCCACGCTGCAAAATTTGCAAAGCAGGCTTAAGCGCAGGTGCCCAGAGTCCCATTTTACATGCGCCACGGAGCACTTCAAGCCACCCAAGTTCAATTGAGCAACAGGCTTCAAGCCACCCCATGTTACACATGCACATATTAACCTTTTCCTATTGCAAATAAGTAATATACTTCAGTTGATAAGAATTGCACAAGAAACGCACTTGCAATACGACAGTCGTGATATATATATATAAGAACCATAGTTTTCAAAACCGGACCGGACCGGCCGGTCCGACCGCAGAGAACCGGAACCGGCCGGAAAACCGGTCCGGTCCACCCGGTTTACCCCGGTTTTCCAAACCGGACGATTTTTTCGAAACCGGACGGTTCAACCGGCCGGTTTTTCCGAACCGGGTAACCGGAACCGGATTGACCCGGTTTTTCAGTTTTTTTTTTTTTTTTTAAAAAAAAATTTACGAAAGAGAGGCGGGGGATTCGAACCCGAGACCCCCCTGCCAACGCCCTGTGCTTTAACCACTTGGACTACACCGGTTTTGTGTTAATACGATACAAAATTTATATTTATTATATACTTAACCCTATTTACACCTACACCGGTTCATTCCGGTTTGACCACGGTTTGACCGTGGTCAAACCGCGGTCCAACCGGACCGGCCATCAATCCGGTTCGATGGCCGGTCCGGTTTTAAAAACCTTGATAAGAACCTAAAATTGATCAAGATAGTTATTAAAAGAGAATGATTAAATTGTTCTTCGGACAAAAAAGATAAAAAGCAGAACTTAAAACATCCCCTAAAAACAATAACCAATCCTTTACTTGAAAAGAAACGAAAGACTGAATCAGTACTGCCCGCCTACTTAACCCTTGCCACTCATCAAGCCTTGAGCCTCCCATAAAACTTGGCCTTCTCCTCAGTGGTCTGGAAACGGCCATGTCCAAACTTCGAAGAAGTATCAATGAACTTCAACTTGATTTCTTCTAAGGCAACACGAGAAGTTTGCTTCAACAGGGACTGCCGAAGAGTGACAACACGTTTCTTTGGGCCCACACAGCAGCCTTTGATCAGCAGGTAATCATCCTTCACCACACCATAGTGAGGGAATCCCCCAAGGGGCGTTATGTCCTTTTCAGTCCTGCAAATAAGTTGTGCACATATTAGCATCAAAGGTTTAGACGATCACAAACGAATTCAGCTTATATGAGCCCCGCTCACATGCATCCACATGAGCCAAGACGATCTGGACGATCAGACTACGATCCAGCAGGGGAAATTTAATATAGTGGGTAGGCCGGTTCAAATCACAGCCTGCCCTATACATCGTCTGATACAGAGCTCGGGCTCATATAAGTTTTTCCATCTTAGGGGATGAAAGAACTCTCTCAGCAACGAGTTTCTTTATCTAAATAAAAAAAAGCTAAAATGGATTGCACAACAAAATAGGAGTAGAATCTTACCTGTCAAACTCAGTAATTGCTGTATGGGATTCTTGTCCTGCCTTCCCAAGCTTATAAATTTTCTTATTCATCTCAGTGCGGTGGTGGAATCCATTTTGTCCGGCCCTTGCAACTGTATACGAGACCCTGGCGGGATGCCATGCGCCAATGCAAGCAACTTTGCGTAGGCCACGATGTGTTTTCCTGGGAAGGCGAGTGACACCCCAACGAGTGACCACACCCTCATAACCCTTTCCTTTTGTAACACCAATAACATCAATCATTTCATCCTTCTGGAAAACAGCATCAACTGGTACTTGCTTCTCAAGAAGGTTGTAGGCAAAATCCACCTTTTTTGCAGAATCCCCTCCATTCACTTGAATTTCCATTAAGTGCGCTTTCTTTTGTTTTAGTCCCTTCACCTTTTTTATCTGTTACAATTCGATTACAGGATTACAGGATTGACCAGATTCACCAAAATTGTTTCATAAAAATTAGGAAACAACATGCACTATATATGTTTTGACAAGTACCTGAGTGTGAGCCAAAACTCGAACCACGGAAGCATATTTCTTCATCTTCTCCAGTTGAGTCTGGATCTCCTTTCGACCCTCATCAGATTCGTATTTCTTGGAATATTTTGTAAAGGCCTTCTTCTTTGACTTACACCAGTTCTTATAAAATCTCCTCTTTACCTCTTCACTGAGATGCTGGGCCCAAACAGCATTCAGAGACCGAAGGCCCTGTGTTGTCTTCACGTAGGCAACAATACCAACAACAACCATTGGTGGCGTTTCGATAATTGTTACTGCCTCACATGTCTCCTTTTTGTGAAGCTCTGTAGATTGACATAGAAATTGTTGAGAAATAATATTAAATTTTCATAGAATATAAAGTTCATGAGAAATTCTTTCCAATTAACATAATAAATTTGTGAATATGATGGTATAAATAATTATTCGTATCCTACTTGATCCAGGTTTCTCCACTTCTCTGACTATGTGTGTCATTCCAGCTTTGTACCCAAGAAATGCGGTCAGCCTCGGAAGCTTAGTTGGATCATCCTTAGGGAAGGACTTGACTGAAAACACAGATTGGAACAATAAAATTAATGAAAATAAACATAAAAAAACCTTTAAAACAAAACCCTCTTAATCATTCAGTGCAACTTTGAGGTGCTTAACTCTATCTCTACAAGGAGCTCGGAAGGGATTTATAAATCATTCAGTTAACCAGATGTACAATTTGGTCAAATGCAAATTAGTTTGTGCTAAAGACATCCTATTACAGGTAGATTGAGGGTTGAGCTTCAAGTAAACCAACTCAATCTGCAGCAGGCAACAGCCACACCAGAGCTTGTATAAATTTAACGGGTTCCAATAACCAAAACTCAGGTACGCTAACTAAGCACATCAATCTCTTGTGAATCCCAATTGCAGACAGAAAAATATGCACCTTGGCAATGTCGATTTAAAACTTGTTCAAGTTTTACGTGAAAAGATCATTTTGTGAAATTGCACCTTGAGTCTATCAGGCTCCTTTTCCAAATCTAACAGAGGTTTAGGTAAAGGTTGCTGGTTGAGGCTGGTTTTACTTCGTAATAACAGGAAAGTAATAAAAAATCTACAGACTCAGGGTTAAATCAGCAGTATATCAATAATAATAATTGCAGCTAACGCAAACAAAACTCGCTACATGAAAATAAATAGCTTTCAGCAGGAGATCGAAACCTTTCCCTCTATGGCGAGAGGCTCTCTTCCTGGGTAAGAAACCCAGAGATCCATGCCTTGGGTGCTCAAATTTGCGGTGAGACATCTGTTTTTCTTCAACTTTTTCTGTAGTAAAGCTTGCTATTCAATATAAATTCACATTATAAGAAAAGTTCCTATATTGTAAAACCCCAACTCAAGTAAATAGCTATCCAAATGGGCCCCATAATCTATTGAACATATATTATGTTAGAACGTGCACATGGCCCATAGTGGAAAAAATATATGTGATGCAAAAAAAAAATGCCATTGTAGATTTTGGACTAATTAAATTAAACTGCTCTTAGCCCTTCATTTCATGCACACTTATTGCACCATTTGGCATTGTAAATTGGGCTTTGGACAATTGTTTGCATGAGATTTCTTAAAATTAACTTTTCCTCTTCCAATTTTAATTACCTTGCAGCTTAAAAATTCTATCCTTGAAAATGCAGTTTAATAGCCTTGCAGCTTGGTAGCACGATCCTTCAGAATGCAGAAAGACAAAAAATTGAAAGACATGTAGTGCTACTCGATTACAAAATCAATATTATTTTGATATGTTTGCAATACAGCTCCTGCGTGCGCACCCTAGACTTGCTATTAGCGGATGGCCACTTTTCTTTCAGCTGAAGTGGCATAAATCTGTGGCATCCACCTAAGCATTTCCCACACCAGTTGAAAAAATAACTAATGCGATATGAATAAAGCTTAGGGACCACTCAAATCACAGGCCTCGAAAAATTGCTGGTAAAGTAGGAAAATAATTGACATTTATTTACCTTAATTGCTGGTAAAGTAGGAAAATAATTGACATTTATTTACCTTAACCATGTACTCAGTTTGTGAACCAAGCAAAAGCCAAAAGGAAAATAATTTGTGATGCAGGCTAAAGCCAAAAGGTAAATTAGTAAATAAGCCTAAAAATTCAAAATATTATGCATAGTTACTTCAATAAAATAAAAAACAAGACCAAAACCAACTGATTTTGCAACTTATTCACTCTAATCCCAGATAATTTAATCACAAACTGTAGAAATATTTGTTCTGGAAAAAACACAAGATCATGTTTAAGAGAATTATTCGCGATAAATTCCTGAAATCGGAAAAGAATATGCTTAAAAAGTATGCCATACGAAGCAGAATACAAGCTAAGACAAAGTCATTTTAAAAAGTCACGTAAGGCTAGAAATTGCATCAACTTCTAATTAAAATATCCCCATCAAAATGGAAAACAAATGGACATTTATGCTTCTATAGAGAATAATTGAAAATGCTCCATGACCAAAGGCCTATGGCATGATGCCAATTCTCACGCTTCCCAAGTATTCCTTACAAATGACCCCCTATGAGAGTCTTTTGCTAGAAAAGCCGCTCTGAGACTCCAGCCTTGATTTTACTCTTATAATTTTTTATGGAGAACATCATCATTATTACTCTAGAGAAGCAGATAACGCCTCTTTCCGATAAACATTAGCACTAAATCGTAAAACAACACAATCAATGTCATGAACTTCATGATAATAACTGGCTAAGCTAAAAAAAAGATGTCACAAACAACAAAAAGGAAGTTTTGACAAAAAAGAAAAAATTTAGACTTTTCCAATGTCAAAATAAAATTGGTGACAGATACAACCAATTATGCTACAACCCAAAGTCCAAAAACAAAAATTCATGCTATAATTATTATGTTTTGCAAGTTATTGTCAGGAAACATTATCAATTGATCAATTTCAGTAGAAAACACGATCAAAGTTAGGTACTGAGTAAAAATCAGAAAAGAACAGAGGTTAAATTCAAACAAAAATCATTCCATTCAAACTAGCACAAACGCACTCAATTTCAACAGATTCAGCACCGTAACCAGTAAATGTCACAAAATTGAGATCAGAAACTTTGAAATCACAACAAATCAACACCATAAATGACTAGAGAAACAATCAATAACAAGGAATTACACTGATCTACAAGCTAGCAATTCAGCTCCAATCAGACCACAAATTCCCCAATACAAGATCAAACAGCCCAAAATCCATGAGGAGGTACCTGCCGGCCGACTGCCAATCGATTACCTCCGCCGCTCTGGTCAATGAACAAGCTGGAGCAGCGCCACGAGAGGGATTTGAAGCACTTTATAGGAAAATGAACGGCCGTGATTTGAACCCTAAACTATCACGCCAATCGCATCCGTTTGCCACATCCCAGTCTTAATGGGCCCAACGTCAATAGGCCCAGTTGTAAATCCGCATTTTCTTTACAAAAGGAGGGCGTTTGATGGGGGATGCAGGGCATATAGCCATTATTGTCCTCTTACGAAATAATGAGCCCAAATGAAGGGTGATAAAGCCGACTCTAATGCCAATTTATGTTCGACTCGAGCTCCGATTTGATCTCAATCATACCTCCCTTCCTAAAAACGCGATAAAAAATTAAAAATTAAAAACTATATTCCCTCCGTTCTAAAATACTGTGTACATTTTAAAAAGATGTTATTTTTATTAGACCGTAGACCCCATAAAAAACCCACGTGACCTTCCTCACTCTCCCCTCTCGCTCGCACTCTCGTTGTCACTCTACCAGCCCCAACCTCCCCAACAAGCAATGGCTACAGGCGATGTTCCTCCCGATCATCTCCGTTGCCACCCACCCCGGTCGCTGCATTTTCCTCCTCTCCGCCACCATCGCCCCGCTCCCGCCAATCTCAGGGCGCGACATGCTCTCCCTCCATGCCATTGTAGCTGGCACAACAATGACGTCTGCTGCGAGGCACAGAACGGACTCTGTCCACCCACATTCCCTAGACTAGCGCTCACCTTCATGACCAATGATGCCATTTCCGCTGCCTCTAGTGGATGCCCCAGCCAGCTCAGCAGAAGCGCGAAGTAGAGTTACCCAAGCCGGAGCTCCGCGTCATCCTCAACCGCCAACACCTCCCCGCCAAAGTTGATGTTGTTGGCGTCGCAGACGAAGCAGTCGGGGTCGGCGATCTTAAATCGGCGGTCGCCAACACCACCTCGAGCACCTCTGACGTCCTTGCCAACGGTCTGAAATCAGCCAGCTTTCCGTCCAACATCACTACCTTTGTCATCAACATTGTCATCACAGCGTCGCACGTCTAGCAGATCCCCATTGTTCCAATTACTCCGGCAAAAATGCCAGCGATTTTGACGGTGGTATTGGAGTCACCGGGAACCATGGAGGAAAGAGAAGAGGGGCGAAGGGAAGAGGGGTATATATCTCTGTCTGCAGCAAGCAAGGGTTGTAGATGGTATCTTATATCAATTTCTATCAAGTTTTTTCTTTCTCCTATTGTTACAGTATTTCGTTTCGTGGGGACAAGTCACGTGCTTGGCTAAAATGCACACAGTATTTTGGAACAGTAAAAAATTCCAAATATACACAGTATTTTGGAACGGAGGGAGTATATTTTTTTTAATTAAATTTAACTCGACAAGAGCATCTCTGGAATTGTGGAGGGATGCTCTAGAATCAAAAAGTTTTAAAATAAGTAGGACTAAGACATAGTGCATGGAATTTAATTTTAACGAAGGTAGAACTATAGATAGAGCCTTAGTTGCGAAGGTAGAACTATAGATAGAGCCTTAGTTGAAATAAATGGGCAAAAAGTGCCAAGATGTGATCAATTTTGTTACTTATGATCCATTATCCATAAAGAAGGGGATATTGATAGTGATGTGGTGCATAGGATTAATGCAGGGTAGGTAAAGTGGAGGGCAGCCTTGGGAGTGTCGTGTGATAGGCGAGTTTTAAAAAGACTTAAAGGCAAGTTCTATAGGATAGCAATTAGGCCTGCAATACTCTATAGAGCGGAGTGCTGTGCATCAAAGATGAGTCATATAGATACGTTGAATGTAGCTGAAATGAAAATGTTAAGGTGGATGAGTGGGATAACTAGGAGAGATAGGATTAGAAATGAATACCTTCATGAGAGCCTAGGAGTAGCTCATTTAGGGGGAAAGCTGAGGGAATGTAGGTTGCGTTGGTATGGGCATGCGAAGAAGACCTTTAGATGCCCCTGTGAGAAGAATAGAAGGGATATATGTAAACGATGCTAAAAGAGGGAGATGGAGACCTAAGAGACTATCTCTTATAAAAAGAGGTAGCCCAAAACAGGCTTGAATGGAGGAGTAAGATCCGTGTCGCCGACCCTAAATAGTTGAGAAAATGCCCTACTTGATTATGATTATAAAATTTAACTTAATTTTTATTTTTTTATATATATTTACTTCCTGTCTAAAGATAAAAGTAATACCTATTATGAGAAATAATGACTATTTATATCTCTATAGATTATGACTAATTAAAACATATATATAATAGTCTCTTCTTTTAAGTATTTATAGTTCTAAATATAAAAAATTAACAAAACTAGGCCGGCTAGCAAGTTAAAGCGACTCCATTCGATTCGGCTTGAACTCGAAAAAGAAATTTGAAGCTCAAGCCGCCTAAAGCTCGGCTCGTTAACAGAGATTCAGAGCCAACATCGTCAATAGGGCCATTAGTGGATAGAGTCCAGGGCCCAGTTGCAAATCCGCAATTAGTTGCCAAAAAGAGGGGGTGCTATTATCGGGGCTATTTGGATAGTGAAAGAGTAATGAATGTGAAATCAAATTCAGGTGAAAAAATTCATTGACTTTCATGATAAATGTGAAATTCGTTTGGATAGTGAAATTCTTAAAATGAATGTAATTGGTCATGTGTTTGGATAGTGAATGTGATAAAGTAAGTAAAATTTTAAAACGTAACCATTTAACCCCTACATGACCTCTTTTTTACACTCTGTCCGACATTAATAATACCATATGATTTTTCCAAATAGATTGATTTTAGTTCAATTTAGAAAACTAAATATTGGTACAAATTTCGGACGGGGAGAGTATTGTTCATAAATCATGATGAGGGCATAATTATATTTTTTGTTGTACACTTTCGGGTAAAAGTCGTCGTGAGTAGGGCTGGGAATCAGGTCGGGTCGGGTCGACCATTACCCTACGTAAATAGGGTCGGGTAATTATCCGACCCTATTCATGAGTAGGGTCGAGAATGGCCGACCCTAACCCTACTTGGCTCGGGTCGGGTCGGGTAATGACCCGACCCTACTTTTTTAAAATTTTTTTAAAAATACTTTTATTCTATTTTACCTCCAATTGTCCAACCATTTAAAAAAGAAGATTGTTTTTTCCTAAGGAACCAAATCTGATAGAGTTGATCATTGGAAGATGGTTGTTTTTTGACAAAGCATACTCACAAAACCAAGCTCCAGCAGCTGGTGATTGTTTTATTAGTGCAACACAACAACTACATGCCTCGTTCGCCTCTTTTAGCTGGAAAGTATGATGGTATCAACAGTTTAGTAATTCGTTTAGCCACATTTTTAAGAATTAACTTGGGAATATAAGTAAATATAAAAAACTTAGTCTTGTGATTGCATATCCAAATAAATCCTCATCCACAACTGCCATCTTAGTCTCATACAATCTCGATAAGCCCAAAAAGAGAGGTTTCTTGCGTAAATTAAAAAAATCAGTTTTGTATCTTCGATAAGAGTTACCAAAGTATGAAGATACATATTCTGGAAGACAGAAAACTTTTTGAGTAGTAAGTTTATTAAATTTGATGAGAAATAGGACACTTACGAAGAAAGCTTCACGGATTTATCGAATTTCTCCTCTTCTCCCCTTAGAGACGAACGCCAAGAGCAACTCACCTTGATGCCCGAAGCTTGTGACAGCTTTTATGGTTTATGAGATGGGTTGGGTTACACATAACCCGGGGGTAATTACCCGACCCGACCCGAGATACGAACGGGTAATAACATTGAACCTGCAACCCGACCCTATTTTGCAATAGAGTCGGGTCGGGTCGGATAATTTTAGGGTCAGGTCGGGTCGGGTTTGCGGGTCGGGTACGAAATTCCCAGTCGTGAGGACTTTCTTTCACCTGAAAGTGCTATTTTACCCTAAATTTGTTCACCCTCGAACCTGTTTCACCCTCTTTCAGGTGAAAGAGGGCTGAATTGACAGTGAATTCAGCCCTCTTTCACTATCCAGACAGCCCCATCATCATCGCCAGCTCCGCTCACTCTGGAAGAGCGTGCAATAATTTTGCTCCTTGCTAAAACCCTCAGTCAGACCAGCCTGTCCGGAGGTGTCTCCCGGGAAACCTGCTCCGTATTTGTAGGAGGCAATGGAGGCCCAGCTGTCCTCCAAGTTCCTCATCGGCGATTCCCCGAATCTCGCCGGCGTCCTCACCAGAAGTTCGTTCGCTCTTCCCCGGAGCTCCTGGCGGAGGCCGTCCCGCCAGTGCCACTCCGTGAGTTCAATTGCTGTGTCCCAGCTGCGTTTGGATTGTGTTTATCGGAGATTGTTGCAAACCGGTAATCACTCAAGTCATTTAGCTCTTTCTGTTCGGAGTACGCATATCAATTTGATCTTTGCACTTCGCCCAAAAAATGTGCCGGAGATTTGATTTTTCTGTTAATTCGATGTTAAAAGTGAGTTTTTTGGTTCTGCTTGGATCCCGAAGATGCTTCATTCATTTCTGAGAAGAAGAAGTTACAACTTCGGTATTAGTAAATCCGCTGACATGAACCAGTTTGTAGTTCAAACTAGAGAGTATGTAGCCAAAAACTGAGCACAAAGAATGTTTTATTTTGAAATTTAGTAAAAAGTGTATCTTTTTCTTTGTCTTTGACTTTGGTCATGTAGTGTTTTACTCCTATCTCAGTTAAGAATTCAAACCTTGGTATAATCAAATCACTGTTTTTAGTTCCACTAATCTGCTTCATTTTCTTCCTATGACCTGAGTTCCGACTTTTCACCACTTCTTATAACTGATGCCCTTTTCGCTTATGTTTGAAGCTGGTACTCAATATGTGACTTAATAAATATCTAATACCACTTGGAAACATCTATTTTTCCTACAACAAATGCAAATTTGCAAATTCAATTTGCTGCATGATGTGTATAATTGCATTGGGAATAATGTAATTCAATTAAAACCCTAAATCTGGGGGTTGCGAAAAGTAACTAAAGTAACAGAGAATCAGTTTGGTTTTTTGGATAAAGCCTACGGCAGAGTGCCGAGAGAGCTCATTTGGAGTGTTTTGAAGAAGAAGGGTGTCATAAGAGGTTGCATAGATATCATAAAGGATATGTATGAGGGGGTTGTGACTACTGTACAAACTATTAGGGGGGGGGAGGTAACCAAGGAGTTTCTGGTTACGGTAAGTCTTCATCAAGGGTCCGCCTTAAGTCCTTATCTTTTCGTTTTAATTATGGATAAACTTACTAGACATTTACAAGATAATGTACTTTAGTGTATGCTTTTTGCAGATGATGTAGTTTTAATTGATGAGAGTAAAGTAGATTTGAATGTGAAACTGGATTTGTGGGAGGATGCTCTAGAATCAAAAGGTTTTAAAATTAATAGGACTAAGACAGTGCATGGAATTTAATTTTAACTATAGGTAGAGCCTTAGTTGAAATAGATGGGCAAAAAGTGCCAAGATGTGATCAATTCCGTTACTTATGATCCATTATTCATAAAGAAGGGGATATTGATAGTGATGTGGTGCATAGGATTAATGCGGGGTGGGTAAAGTAGAGGGCAGCCTCGGGAGTGTTGTGTGATAGGCGAGTTCTAAAAAGACTTAAAGGCAAGTTCTATAGGATAGTAATTAGGCCTGCAATACTCTATGAAGCGGAGTGCTGGGCACCAAAGATGAGTCATATAGATAAGTTGAATGTAGCTGAAATGAGAATGTTAAAGTGGATGAGTGGGATAACTAGGAGAGATAGGATTAGAAATGAATATCTTCGTGAGAGCCTAGGAGTAGCTCATTTAGGGGAGAAGCTGAGGGAATGTAGGTTGCGTTGGTACGAGCAAATGCAAAGAAGACCAATAGATGCCCCTACGAGAAGAATAGAAGGGATATATGTAAACGATGCTAAAAGAGGGAGATGGAGACCTAAGAGAACTTGGATGAAGTTAATAAGAAAGGATTTGACTTTACTATCTCTTACAAAAGAGGTAGCCCAAAACAGGCTTAAATGGAGGAGTAAGATCCGTGTCGCCGACCCTAAATAGTTGGAAAAATGCCCTACTTGATTATGATTGTGATGATTATGAATTAAAACCCTCATTCGCCAAATTGCATCATAATAGGGTTTGTCACCATATACAACTATGTTGAGGGGGAAGAGGTATCCAAACATGCATTGTGAAATTGTATATGGTGGCAATGGATAGTTGGAATAAGAACGTTGAGATAGATTTTGAGAAGGCAAGAAGATATTATCTCAAATGGTAGCATTAGAGAGAGCCTAATGCTTGCTTTAACATGTGTAAGATCTTTGGGAATACCGTTTTGAGGTGGTGTCATCGTGTAAAGAGGAAATTTGAGATAGCAGTTGCCAAGAGCTACACCCAGAATTTTTTGGAAGGTGTTTGAAGGAGAAGAGGAGAGCCTAGAAGAACATGAATGGAATACATGAGCCAAGACATTAAATTAATTTGTTTTACTGTTAATATGACTCATGATCTTGATGGATGAAGGAGCAGGAAATCAGATGAGGATGGTGGTTATTACGTATGTTCAATTTACATGACCTTGAAAGTCAACAAGTATTTGCTGTAATTTTATGTTAATATTTACCTGTTTTTTGTTGTAGCTAGCATTATTGCGAATGTTGACAGAGAGAAACTTGTGTATAAGCATTTGTATATCATATTGCGCGATCTATACAATATGCAAAAAAAATATTGCACCATCTATATCATGCATAAACCATTCATTTTGTTTTTAGTTGTATTGTTCATTCTATTGCTCTCTCTCTCCTTAATTTCACTTCATTCTATATGCTCCAGCAGAGCAGAAATTCGATTCTTTCGCCAGCATTTCTTCTTCAAACAGCCAAGAGACAGCTTCTGTGGGTGTCAATCCACCACCATCAGTTCCTGCCCCCTCCTCATCCATGTAACCATAGTTTATCCTATGTTCCTTTGTGGTATATTTCTTTTTTAGTTCATTATGTATTCAAACCACCCAACGCCCAAGCACACCCCCCTACTCTTCAACACATTGAATTTCCAGCTCCTAACTGCTTTAAGGTTTAGCCTGACATTTTAGGCTTAGTGCTGTCCGTTCAAACTCTGTAATTATGGAAGCTTCAAATACAAGGAAACAACAGATTTTGTTAAGTAGCACGGTCTGTGGTTGCCGCAGTCCCAATTCGAGCTGACATTATCCCCTAAAGGGCAGAGCACAACATCACAATGTCTATCCAAGTTGATGCCGATGAATTGTTCTCAAGCAGCCACTTTCGTGGTGCTTAGGATCTTCAAGATAGCTGCAAAAGCACGTACCACTTGCAGTATCTCTATGTTTCTTACAAGACACATTGAATCAGACTGCAAATCCAAAATTCACATTTGAATTGTATAAAATTCCAGTTTCATTAGTTTGTTTTCTTATATTCTGAAATTTCCTAAATCTGAATGACAAATTATTTTTGCAAAGTCTGAGTATGTCAAAAAGGAAAAATAAGTTATGATTCAAACCTGGGTTATTTTGGGATGTTTTGAGAACTAACTGAATGAATTTAGAACCTTAAATAGACCTTCAAGGCTCCAACTGATGGTTTCATGGGTATGAGTAGTCTACCACCCCTTGTTTTAGCCAGCCCACCATATTATGCACGGATGGTGGATATCTATGGTCGAGTTAAAGGAGGTGGGCTGGCAACAACATTGGGTGGGAGACTACTCATCCGTTTCATGGGAATTGACATGATCGAATGCCAAAAACAGAAAGAGTTCAATCATGTAGTCTAGATTCAAGGTTATGATGCTTAAGACTTGTGTTCCTCGCGGAAGTAGCATACAGAATGCTTTTAACCAAAGCAGTAGATATGGTTCTCTAACAGACTGGTTGCCCTGCCCCTTCTTGTCGGCTCCTCAAGACTTGGACACCCCTAGTTATAAAAAATAAAATATATCTATACATATATACTCTTTCTGTCTAGAATTAGTGGATATGTTTAGTTTCCAAAATTAGTAGATACATTTGGTTTAAAAATGAACTAAAATCAGTTCATTTTGGAAAGCTAGATGTATCTACTAATTCTAGGCAGAGGTAGTATATCAAATCCAGGTTTCAACAATTATTCCAAATGGTTCTGCCCTTTTGTGGATAACAAATGAGTGTAGAATGCGTCCTAGACTTCAATTGAATAACATGCACTTTCGGATTAGCCTCTTAGCAGAAGATATGAATATTCTTAAACGTCCCACGCAAAGTATAACCTTATTGCAGAGGTGATAACATCAGAAGCAAAGGCGAAAGTACACAGAGAAGCAGCTTATTCCTGCTCTTAAAGTTGTCATATACTTTGCACCAATAGCTAAGATTGTGAAAAGCGGAAAAGCCATGAAACTTCATTCCCACACAGCTTGAAAGGGTGACCCATGAGGCTTACAAATACACGAGGCAGAACACTCATATCCTGTCAACCCTTCCAAAGATTAAATTATTTTCAAGGAAAACTTCATATCTCTCCTCATCAATGGCCAGCCAATATTTCAGATTGTGCGATTATTACATTGCAGCTCTTACATTGAAGCTCCTTTTCGTTATAATGTTGGTGCATGCAGTTGGTGCCGCGGAGTTCAAGGTTGGAGGCTCTACTTGGACTGTGCCATCAGCTGCAAACTCAATGGTATACAATCATTGGGCAGAAATGCATCGGTTTCAAAAAGGAGACTCCCTATGTAAGTTATAAGACTATTCCACTACATGCTCAATTTCCTCAGATACATCTATTCCTCGTAGATTTTACACGATCCTCTACTCGCATCTCTAGAAAACGATTGCATCACTTCAAAACCAGCAGAAGAAGTGTTTTCTTGCATAAAAAATGTGGTTTTGATCACATTATGTTTTTTTAGAAGCAACACGAATATAAAAAAGTTTGTATGAGAGTGTGAGTCGAGTTAGCGAGAGCCATCAGATGTTGATCCAACGGTGCTACGGGCGACCTGCCACCTGATTTGACAACCGGCATCAGATTTCCATCCAAATGGCTTGAGGTGCCTCGGCTCACACATGCGCATGAGCCTTGTCTCACATAAAAGAAACATCTAAATTTAAAATGGCCCTCAATAATTATACATTCATAGATGCATACGTATATTTTTAGACTTATATGAAGAAAACTGTTAAGAGTGAGCTATCCTCTTATATTTGAGAGTGAGCTATCCTCTCAAATATACTTATAAATGTACATTTATAAGTATATTTGATTTTCCAAAATAAATTGATTCAAGATGGAGGGATTATATCGCAACCAGGCACGATTGCAGCATGCTTCCCACCATGCATCGCTGCAAGCATTCCTATGTGCAAGCCTATGTTGCATTGTTCATTTTAGTTTCTCTAGCGACACTGCCACTAAGGAAAATGTTTGTTTACTACTTGTAAAAGTTGGTACGGTCAGTTGTGTGAGTTGCCCTAACAGCTTGTGTCAATACTGCAGTATTTGTGTATGAACCCGAGAAAGACTCAGTGCTTTGGGTACATGAAGAAGGCTACAACCAATGCAAAACAGAGTCACCTATTGCCTCTTTCAGTGATGGAAACACTTCATTCAAATTCAATCAGTCAGGCCCCTACTACTTCATTAGTGGAACCAATGGAAACTGCCTCAAGAATGAGAAGATGGTTGTTGTAGTATTGGCTGATAGAAGCAATGCATCCGCTTCCAGTCCGAACAACACTAGCCCTGCACCCCATCCTTCTCCCAATGTTTCAAGCTCCCCGGAGAATCCCCCAGCCACAGCACCTGTTGGACAAGTATCTCCTTCTCCACCATCACCACCCACATCTAAAAATGGAGCGTCATCCATGATGATGCATTTTACCGGGTCTTTTGGCTTTATATTCCTGGGGTCATCCCTTCTCTTTGCCTAATAATCTGATGCATCACAGGGTTAAAGTTTGTATCACGAGTTTGATGAGTGAATTTGTGGGGTTTGATCATTATGTTGTTTATATTTTTTTTTTCCATTCTCGTTTTGTTGGGAAAATAAGTACACAAGAGTTGATTTTCCTTCTCAATATTTAGTCTCATACCTGGATTGTGATCAGGTCATTGCTTGGCTGTAACTATTGTATTTGGCTGTTGGCCATGTCAATTGATGTGGATAATTAAAAAAAGTGAAAGGTACTATCCAACCGAGTTGTGGGAACCTTTCTCCAATCAAGTTGTGATTACCATCAGCTTTTAACCCAATGATCGGTACTCACTTCTCAATTAAACTATACTCAATACCTTGGTCCTCGACAACTCCCTCGTCCTCTCTCCGGCACCTTCATCCTCTTCTCCGTCGACCCTCCTCGTCAGCCTGTTGCTCTTCCTCATCCTTGTCCCTCTCTTTCTCTCTCCATCATCCTCTAGATAACTCTTCCGCGGCCTGACCTTCCCGCTGTCTCTCAACCCTCACTTTAAGCTCTGTTTCTTTCCTACCCGATGATGTGCCCCTTTGGCCATCGTGTTTTCTCTCGTATCCTATCACGTACCATCATGTTTTTATTGTCTTTTGTTGAAGGCACTAGTAATCTAGTTTCTCCAGAAAACTACAAGTGCATAAAACCCCACTCAAAGTCCACAACTTCACTGTTTTCTATGGTGATATCTCCTGCAATCAATAGTAAAGACCGCAAGGCATACACCGGTGGCCAGGAAAGGTGGCATGGAGATCATTGCCAGAGGAGGGAGTGGTTGAGTAATTGCAACCGAAAGGGTGAAAGAGGGACAAGGAGGCGCAACAGAAAATGAGGGTCAACATGGGTATTTTTTCATTAGACGGTTAAAGAGGTTAAGGATCGTAGATACTGATCTGACAGTCGCTGACAAATTTGATTGCAGAAACGCTCTCTCCATTCGACTGCAGAGGACCGGGACTGACAAAAAAACTTGATGAGAAGCTCAGTAATTGCATTTTAGCATCCTTCTTATGATCTGATTTAGCCTGCTCAACCTCCTCCCTCGACAAAACAATTGTTGTTTGAGCCTCTGTCTTGCCTTGACACAACAATTGCCGATCCATCGTATCTAAACCTTTCTTCCTTGTCGATCCATCCAATGTCGTCCAATTCAAAAAGGTTGAGCTTTAATTACATTGGGTGGGAATGCACAGTAATCAAACTTGGTTAATTTCTTTTGTCGGAATTGAGTTTGCAACTCAAAAGGCAGGCTCTAACTCTTTTGGAAAGGAGGGATAATAGGAAGTCATATGATGGTAAGGGAGGTATTGCCATATTACCTGGCCAATGAGCCTGGATGCCATATTACCTGATTTTTTTCAGGCTCATGCTGTATAACTTGGCTTTGGGACTTGTCTTCCCTCTGGTTGCTAGGATTGCCTCCTCCAACCGTCGATGTAAATGTTTGGATGGAAGAGGTAGACCATGTTGTCGTCATGCAGAACTTGACCGCGCTGTCGTCATGCATGAACTTGACCGCGCTGTCGGCCTCTCGAACAATTACATGATGGGAGAAGCAAAACCAATTAACTAATAATGTGATATGTTTCATGATTAATATTAGTTATAATAACTTGACCAAGCTATATAGACCAAGTGGTCAGGAGGCCCACGACTCATTGGAAAAATACACAATATGTGGTGTCTCATGATCCTTAGGTTATCATCATGAGAAGAAAGAGCGGAAAAACAAAGGAAAATGCAAAAAAAGGCAAAAAGGGATAAGAAATAAGGAAGATATTATTCATTGAAGCATGTCATGCTATCGGGGTACACGATAGCATAACACTGTTATCGTGTCTTTGGGTACATGATAGCATGACATACTTTAACGAGTCATATCTCTCTCATTTCTTATCTGTTTTCGCCAATTCTTTTTACATTCTTCTTTATTTTTCTTCATGTTTCTTCTTATGATGATAACCTATAGATCATGAGACACGACTCACACTTTTTTTATTAGTCGCGTGAGTTTCATGATCTTTAGGTTATCATCATGGGAAAAAATATGAAAAAAAATAAAGAAGAACATAAAAAGAATAGGAAAAAATTGATAAGAAATGAGGAAGATATGATTCGTTAAAGTATGTCATGCTATCGTGTAACCTCTATCGTGTCTCTGGGTACACGATAGCACTGTTATCATGTCTTTAGGTACATGATAGCATGATATACTTCAATGAGTAAAATTTCTTATCCATTCTTTTTATATTCTTATTTATTTTTCCTCTTTCTTTTTATGATGATAACCTAAGGATCATGAAAGACCACATATTCCAGCACACAACTAAAAAAATGTGAGTCATGTCTTCGATTCATTGGAAAAATGTGTGGTCTCTTAACATACTTAGGTTATCATTATAAGAAGAAAGAAGAAGAAAAATGAAAAAGAAGCAAAAACAATGGACAAAAATGGATACGAAATGAGGGAGATATAACTCGTTGAAGTATGTCATGTTATCGTTTCTATGGGTACACAATAGCATGACCATTGTCACAAAGTACAAATTCGGTGGCTATTCGGCGAGGGGCCGATTTGGTTCGGTTCGGTTCGGCAAAATTCGGATAAGACCGGAAAAAATCGTTGAAAACTCGGCAAGCAATATTCCTTAAAATAGGATATATATATATATATATATAATAAATATATATCTTGTATAACATTACCATTAAAATAGGTGTAGTGCAAGTGGTTAAGTCACATGTATTTAGTTTGAGGGTTTCAGGTTTGAATCCCCCCTTAGAGAGGAATTTTTTTTTTTTTTTTTTAAAAAAGGCCGAATTAGGAGATTAATCAGGCGGCTAATCGTTTTCTTATCCATTATTTCCCATTATTTTTACATTTTTCTTTTTTTTTTCTTCATGATAATCTAATGATCATGGGACACCACATGTTCAAGCATACACTAATAAAAAACGTGAGTAGTATATTCGAAAACACGACATTGGAAAAATACATATGTGACATCTCAACATACTTAGGTTATCATCATGAGAAGAAAGATAAGAAAAAAAAATATAAAAGAATAGACGAAACAGATAAGAAAATAAAGGAGACATGACTCATTGAAATGTCATGCTATTGTGTACCCAAATACAATAGAACTGCTATCATGTACTCACAACTATTGTATCTTTGGATACACGATAGCATGACATACTTTAATGAATCATATCTCCCTAATTTATTATCTGCTTTCGCCAATTTTTTTTCTATTTTTTATCCTTTTTTTCTCATAATGATAACCTAAAGATCCCAAGACACCCCATGTATATTTTTCCAATGAGCCATTGGCCTCCCGGTGACCTGGTCCATCTAACTCGATCAAATTATTATAACCTAATATTAATCATAAAACATATCAATTACATTATTAGTTAATTAGTTCCACCTCTCCCATCGTGTAATTATCCGAGAGGCTGACGGCTCAATCAAGTACGTGCACAGCAACAACGTGGCATACCTCTTCATTCATGACATTTACACCGACAGCTGAATCTCCGTCTAAGGTATTGACTCTGTCCTATTCCCGACCGAGAAAGAGGCGGTCCTCACGACCAAGTTGGAGAAAAAGCCCATTGTGAATAAAAGCATAAAGGATTGTGCAGGAGGGCAAAATGGGTAAACTAAGTCCTAAAACCATGTTATATGACATGCACCCAAAAAACCAGGTAATATGGTATTCCGGACTCATTGGCAAGTAATATGGTAAAATCTCAATGGTAAGGTGCAAGTCAATGACGAGGGGCAAATCAGATGGGACCAAAAGTGTTTATCCATTTGAAAACAAGGTTACCAGAGCACTATACATTGCGCTTCTAAAATAAAAATTAGTTAGCACCAAAATTCTAGAATGGTGCTTCAAGAAGCCAAGCGGGATTCATTAAATCAACTAGCATATGCAAATGCAAGCAATAGAGAAAATTGCACGATTATCCAAGCAAAACTGAACTCTCATGAACAAAGGAGCAAAAAAAAAGACAACACGAAAATAAAAGGAAAAGGAAAAGCTTAATATACAGCCAAAGCACTAAGCTAGAATAAACGCAAGGGAACAAGATCACTAAGGCAGTTAAGGAAATGCTGTATGTCCACTTTCTCCTCTCCAGAGTAAATAGCTTCTGCGCTCCTACCTTCTGCTCCTTGAACTGCCATCTCTACCAGCATGTAAAGCTTCTTTATTGGTATCTGAAACGAGCAATGAATGCAGCAGAGTTAAGCTTCCGCTTAGTAAAACGAGTACAATGGCAGCCATAAACACTAGTTGCCTACTCTGACCATTAAACCATACAATATAAAATTAGTAAAGAGCACCTCATATCCGACAGATAAGCAGGTATAACAATTAATCTACATAACAGGGAAGAGTAGCGGAGACTATTTGAAAGGAAAAAATAAATGAAATACAGCTTCCACAGGATACTGTAAACTAAAACTATATCATGACAGACATTTTGAAGAAAACAATCAATACTTAAGACTTCTTTGGATACTTACATCATCCAATTCAGAAGCTGCCTTGTCAATATCATCTTCAGCGAAAACATTCAGCTGATGCAGCACCTGGAAGGAAAGAGACATGAAGCCTAGAACAACATGAATTATTGTCCAAAGGTTTTCTTACATCTGCAGTTCAGATGCTAATATTCATAGCATGCCATAAAGAGGTCACACTTTTCTTATCATGCCAATGTCGTATTTGACATAATTAAAAAGCTAATGTCTGATTATATTTACCCATTCCATCCACAATAACACAGAAACTGTGAGTTCAAGACGAGATTAAAACTGTCAAAACAGATTAGCCATTATAGTTAAAAGTTCCAATATACTTTAAATATTCATTTCAATAACACCTGTTCCACAAAACAAAAACCAACGTAATTGATATCGAGAGTACAGAAAAAACATTTCAAAAGGAGAAAACTGTGGTCATATGAGTTTCTGCTCATATAGGCAGAAAATATTCAGAATTCAGAATACCAAGCCACAGCATAATCGAGCTGGTTGGATATTATCAAGTTGAGGTTTATCCATAGCCTTGGGTCTGGAATCAGAACTATTTTATGCGTGTGTTTACTGTATGTCTGTCCCCACATGTGGGTGAAAGAGCTACAGGCTTTCCCATGTGCCCCTGTTTGGGGCAGAAGCAAATAGAAACATTCGCCATTGCCTTCAGTGGGAACACAGTTTAACTACTAATATTCAATTATTTCTAAAGCACAAAAAGAAATTATATTCCACATGACACAATCATGTGTGAATCCATTAAGCCATTAACCATATACAGAGAAAAAGTGCTATTTGGAAAAAGTTTCTCATTATTTATTGCTGACAAGTTAAATATAGGAATGTTTGCTGCCTTTACCTTCTTCACATCATCTTTCTTCAATGCAGGCAGATGATAGGAGACAGAAAATGCATCACGAATGCCAAGTGAGTCCAGGAATTCAACCTCACTGGTTGTTCCTAGAACCAAAATGCTTTTACCCTGAAAGCCCATCAGAGAAAGTTTAATATCCATTCCGTAGCAAAAGAAACATTATACTTTTTGAAACCCTGACTATGGTCTATAGGCCTCTGTTAGGACCCATAAAGGCCACGAAAAAGGGACGACACATAAAAGCTAACACTTTTTTACTTTTTCTAATTAAATTAGAACTTTTCAATAATTATTTTTTTAGAAGTAGATTCATCATTTTGTTTGATTTCCCCATTAGGAGATTAGATGGCGATTTATTTCGTCTTACATATTTTGTAATTGAGGGTTGAGAAATTGAATCAATTCCGAGCTTATAATTTTATGCTTTTCGGATTAAATTTTCTAAAAAATGGATTCCTAATTTTGTCTAATTTCCCAATTAGGAGATTGGATTCCAATTTATTTCTTCGTACATATGTAATTGAGGACTGAAAATTGAGTTAATTTAGACCTATTGAGATCTTGTAGACCACCAGGTCTAGAAAAACCTTCCACAGCAAAGTTAGCATTCAACAAATGCAATAGCAAGATAATGCTTCACATAAAAAAGAATTAATAAACACAACAAGTACCAACATATACGTCATGATGCAAAATAATTATTTGTCAGGAAAAACACCTTGGGAGGAAGTCGTTTCAGGAGGACCAACAAAGTTTGAGATATCAAATTTGAGAAGCGAGGCCCGATCGGGACATATTCCAACAATCTGAAGTGTAATTTCTCATGTTAACTTTAGTTACATAGAAAAGAAAAGCAGTTAACAAAGTAGAAACTGAAAATATAAAGAGCTGGAGTCACCTCTCAATGTCATCAAGGATCACAATGCTCAAGGGAGACTTATAAGCATCCTCAAAAACCTGGAAGACAATCACGTAAATTTAGAATTCAGAGCTCAAAACCAAAGAAGAAAAGCAACAATGAGAGATCAGGAATGCGAAAGATCAAGCTTTAAATGTAATACTGAACAAGGAGATAAAAAAACTCAAGCTGCCATTTAGTCTGTTCATTTAATCAATGAAGAAGAGTGATATATCTGTTCCTATGCATTACCTTGACGATTTGAGCACATTTACTTGCTTCACTGAGACCAATCATTGTTTCGGCAGATACCTAATCCCACAAAACAAAGTAGAACATCAGTTAGTGAAGTAACCACTAAAATTGCAAGTTGTAACAAAATGAGGATAGTACTTACTATCTTCACAAAGGGGAAATCACTGTCTATGCCAATTGTGGCTGCCATTGCTGTCTTACCACTGCCAGATGAAAGGAAACAATAAAAAGCTAAAAGATTACATAAATCAAATACATGATCCGCAATTGTCCTGGTCACGGAAAGTAGTTTCTAAAGGCAGAAGTCTACCTGCCACTTGGACCTTCTAGAAGACATGCAATAAGTGGACTTCCTTTGCTAACTTTAACTTGCTCCACAAGTAGCATGGCTCTTTGATAATGGTGGTTATGTATATCACCACAATCCACAATGCCATTAAGCCTGCCCTTTGAAGTAAAACATAAATAAAAAATAAATTAATGATTGGGTGTGAAAGATATGATTAGTGCTCAAGTCAAGCAAAAGCAATACCTGCAACGTGCAAGATCATCTGTGGAGGCTCCAAATGCAGGAACAATTTCGTGTAGGGCGTGCAGAAAATCCTCCATGGTAACTTTGATGCTCTCCTCATCCACATGCTTGGTAAGATCATCCAGGCTTAGCTGCCTGTTCAGGGCAAATGATACTGCACTTTTCACTACACCTTCAAGTTCAGCACCACTGTAGTTTTTTGTCCTAGCAGCTGCACATGAAAAAAGAGGAAATACTTTAGAGCGACATTTTTTTCATATCTCTAAACACATTTGGGGAGATTCAGACTTGTATTATATGGTAGACACAAATTTGTTCAATGCAAATTAAATATGAAAATATACAAAGCAATCAACACACTTACCAAGCTCCTGAAGATTCACATCTGGAGTAAGGAAAGAGTTTTCCTTCATCTTGCTTGTATGTATCTGAAGAATTTGAAAACGACCATTTTCATCAGGCAAGCTTATCTCAACATGCACCTCCAGTCGCCCTGGTCTACAGAAAGTAAAGTGCAAAACAATTAGGAAAATAATGAACTTTGTGTCTGTACCAGATACATTAAAACACAGATCCATTTCCAGATTCATCTTTCCATGATGTTGCTTCAGACGTCCTTGTGATAAAAGGGGAACTCTCTGAATTTTTCTTTGCTTAAGAAAATTTTCCTGAGATGGCAGCCATTGTAACACTGCTAACAACAAAGAATTAACAGGTTGTCCTGTCTAATTAACAATGTGATGGCCAACCTGAGAACCTTTTTAAATTACTTTTACTATGTCCAGGTGGAACATATCTTGGCAGGCAAAGTGTCCTGTAGGCCAGTTCTTATTAATTAAAAAAATGCATAATGTTCTCCTTTCTAGTCCACGTGTTTTTTTTTCACAAACTGCTGTCACTATGGGCTCACAGTCCTATGAACTAAGTACAAATACTTTCGAAGGGCAATTTCATTTGTTTTTTATAACTATATATTAGAAGTTCGCTGAAAGTTTCTCTTCATTCTATCGTATACTAGTCATGAAGAGCTTTTGGACTTTTCTTTCTAAATTTTTGATTAGGTAAAATTCACACCTCCACCACACGCTGCAGGCATCTGACCCTGACCCCAACTGGGAGAGACCTAACGAGCACACTAACACTGGACTGGCAAGAGACTTTATTTTTGCTACCACAATTTTAAGCAGGAATGATATAAAGGGTGCAGTACTTAACTCTATAGGCTTCCGTGGCCAAATTTTTAAGCAGCAAAAAATAAAACCAAGTATACACTGAATATGGATGATGACAGTCAACAATTCAGTCCTAGAACCATCAATAATTTAGGGGCAGAGGAGTGGCAAACACCGCTGCTCGTGTTGTGACTTCTTTTTACTTTTTCTTTTTCCCGTGTTGTGACCAATTGGTCACATGCAATAGACAAGAATCTCTTGGAACAAATCCTATAATTGGGTGTGTCTTTGTATAGGGGTACAAGGAGAGAATGAGGAGTCAAGCAGACACATTGTAGATGGCAAAATTCAAAACCAAAATATGTCTCCTTGTATTTACAATACAAAACTTCCTAAGGGTGTATCAAATAAAGAAAACAACCAACCTAAAGTTATAAGTCAAATATTAAATTTATCCGACGATCAGAGTGGGCCCCCATATAAAGGTTCTGTTCCCCACCAGGAAGACACAGTGGAGGATGCAACAGAGGAAGCAATGCATCATCAAATTATAGTTGATCATCATCTATGACTTGCACTGGCAAACAAGATTTGACTACATGTATTTAAAACAACTAAACCTTTGCTCAATATGAAGATGCAAAATCCAATTAAGAACAACAATCACAAGATTATGCATGATATACCGTTCCTCACACTACCTCCAACCAGGAAATGAAGTGATATCTTTTATCATCATTATCCTATGCCTTACCCAATACGTTGCAGTAAGACATTACAGGATGATGGTTGTATTTAAGTAGTCATATAATCAGATTTTAACACAAAGTGAACCAAAACTACCCACAGACAGATTTCTGTTCACATCCGCAGATTAAGTAGTTCATTAATACAAATCAATCACATGAAACCAATCGGTAGAGAGAACAGAAACTTTAGACAAAAAAGGGTGAATTATGATCCATCATATAAAAGCACATGCTGTTTACACAGACACATGCATGTGCAGAGAGAAGATCAAGCAAGAGGAAGTCACCTCAAAAGTGCTTCATCAATTAGATCTTTGCGATTCGTCATCCCAATCAGCAAAACATTATTCAGGGATTCAACCCCATCAATCTACAAAGTAAGAATTATTTGTGGTGTCAGGCAATCTCAAAGCGAATGTTTGCAGTCATCAAACTAAAAGAACTTCCACACCGACCTTTGTAAGCAACTGGTTCACAATGCTATCATGTACTCCAGTACCGTCTCTGGTTGACCCTCTAGACTGCCATTCAGAACAACCACATTATATGATCAAAACATGAAGATAAATATAAAAAGTGGACACTGTGATGGCACGAGGAAAGGAATTCCATCTATAACAAGCAAAGACCACAGCACCAATATACAGGAGAAATATGCATGACCATAACATAGAAAACACCCGGTCACAAAAAAAAAAACTAATTAAAATATAAAAGCTTAAAAGTGCAACTAAAAATCTTCAAGGCAATCTTATCCTAGGAGGCCCCTTAACTGATAGAGAGGTTAAAAATACAAACCTAATTTATGGCTACTTAGACATACTAGTTCTTCACTCAGTCATTTGGCAATCAATTGATCAACCATCATAAAATAATTCCTTATCCAGAACTCTTGCTGATCAAAAATGCAGACCATGATCCAAGATACCCCTTTTCATGGGCCATACCCACATTCAAAAGATTAGACATGCCAATGCAACTGATGGGACTGCTTGGAACGCTGAGTTCGTAAGCTATAGATCTGAATCATAAATAAAGAGCCTATAATGGTATGTATACTCTGAGTAACAATGTTTAGGCTTAAAATTGGTTTTGCCTCATGGAAAGAACTAGTGGTTGGGAAGACCAAGAAGCACTGAAGCCATAGACAGATGTCAGAAGAGATGCGCAGAAAATTACGACTATCATGCTTTTAGAAAAACAATTACCATAAAGAACATATTAACATGATGAGTTCAAGCAGCTAGAAAGCAAGTGCAAATGACAATGGGACATAATTTTACTCATCTTTTCATAAAAGTAATTTTCATTACCATCGCCTTCATTATATGCCTCATTACAGCTGCTTATGTCACACATGTTATTTTTGTTCAAATGATGCAATTGAATCCACATTGAAGAGGATAGCAAAGTTTTACGCCAGATGCCTGCCCTAATATAAAGCATCTAACAAGGGATAGAACATAGGAGGGACAGAACAAGACCATTAATCACCATGAACTAATGCCATCTCTTAGCCAGGGAAAAAAGTAACAGTTTCATTGTCGCCAGTCAATGTATGCCTTGTCTAAGCTATCCAGCTTAATAAAACAATTGATCCCATATAATTAGCCAATAAAAAGCTAATTCATACCTACAACCACCCACCACTCTCACATGAATAAGACTCTCCTTGTCACTAACAATGAGTAAGTTACCAGTAACCAATTTCGGTCTGTGGACTTTACAGGAGCCACAGATAACTGGGAGCCGGGTAGTAAGAAAGAGGATTGGCTAGAATGGTGGTTTATAAAATTTGGCTCCATTTTGTCATGTGCCCCCTCCATCTAAGCTTGTGAAATTTCAGATTTAGGCTGAAAATCATGAACCGGGGTATGCAGGCCCTACTATTTTTTAAGAAGTAGGACCTACATATTGGCCCAAAATTTTCAAAACAAAGAAAGAAAAGAAAAGAAAAAACCCTCGTGATTTGCCACCAACCCCCTTGGTAGCCCTCACATCCAACATAGTATGATCCACTATAATAATCTAAAAAACATGTCTCTTGCCAGTTATTACTAACAGGAAATCTAAATCCACAGGAGGTAGACTTACAAACATGCCACTTCCAAATTATTACTAACAGGAAATCTAAATCCGCAGGAGGTAGAGTTATATAATATGTATCTGAAGTGACCTCCTCTGCTCCCCAACAAACACCATCGTCTATAGTATAAATAAAAAAATGGTGGGCAAAACACACATCCACCTCCATAAAGCTCTAAAAGAAAATTTTGCTGTTCTAATGCATGCCCAATATAGCAAACTGCCACAAGAGTGAAAAAACAGCAGATGTAACCTTCACAAACTGTTATCACATATGTGACTGAAAAATCTTGCAAGATGTCCCTAATTTTCTTTCATTTATTCAATGTCATTTAAAAAAGATCTTGTCAGACTTTCCTTGTGAGACAAGAGCAATAAAATCTTTAATCAATATGAGATCGATCATCTATATTCATACCTTACAAATAGCATCAATTTCATCAAATATGATGACGTGCAAATCACTTTGATCACCTAAAACCAAGTAAAACATATGCATTTTAAGGAGTATGAGAGCATCCAAAAGCCTAACTTAGTGTATCTTTTGGTCAAAACTAAGCTATACCAACAAGGAACATATACCTCGAGTCCTTTGATCATTTTCTGCATCAGCAAAGAGATCCCTCACATTCTTTTCAGTTTCTCCAACATACTTGCTTAATACTTCAGGACCATTGACAATCTGCAATGACAACAAATTCAAAATCAAACACCAACATTTTTCTTTTGTTAACACTGAACAGCTATCACTTAAATGTTGGACTACAGGACAAGCGAGTAAATGAAAAAATATTACCTGCACAAAATCATTAGTAACCATGAAATGCTACAAACACTTTGTCTTTAATGAACATACTTTAAGGCCAAAAGCTCTGTATAGTAACCAATAATTAGAAAACAATTTCATCGCAGGAAAAGTGCATACATTTTAGAGTATGTGTCTGTTAAAAAAAATAAGTTCTATATTTCAAGTCGCGTAATATCTAAAAATCCTCAAATGGTTTTTGATATTTGCATGAATTACAATTTCGAGGTTATTATCCCTCTGTTACAATTTCTGATTAGATTAATGTCGAAGGTATCTAGAGGTTGTATTCACAATGCATTATAAGATATAATGGGTTGTAGGAATTTTATTACAATCAACTCCTCTGCTTTGTGATGGGAGATGGCAATATAAATATTTCATGTGCCACCATCATGTCATGAAGCCAATCCTTATATATGGAAAGGGGTATGATGAATATGATGTTGAATCTTCTTATCGTCGTCCCCTCTTCAGAGGGTTGCGACAGGAAGGGCATCCGGCATAAAAACTTGCCACTATGTTTCTTTGTATGGATTTTGTACCACTTTGATTCCGATCAGAATCAAACGCGGTATATAATCCATGCCGCTTACCCCAGATAGCTGGGATAAGGCGTATGATGATGATGAACTCCTCTGCTTCATTTTTCCTTATTTTTATTTAAAACTTAGCATATACATAGATTCACTAGTACAATACTTGCAAAGAAAAATCTTGCAAGCCAATCATCCTCCCCATTATAAGTATACCAATTTTCCTTGGAGAAAAAACCAAAAAAAAACTTATTAAGGCTATTTGTTTTCTTCCAGAAATCTTCCTAACATTAAAAATCAAAATTTTCTACTAAGTTGCATGTTAAAAAACATATGTTTTAAATGTAATAAAAATATGTTAGAAGCCAAAATATTACTAACAAACAACCCATCATTTATTCTGTCCTCTATCCCATGACGTACTGTTTTCCACCACTATTTGCACTTGCACATCACACTGTTTTGTAGCATTGGCTGCACCAAGACCAGTTTAGGAAGAACCTCAACCACCCTCCAGTCCTAAAGTAAATATGCAACTCAGCAATCATTGTTTCCTCAACATTGAAAAAATGGAAAATCAGGCTCCTCTTCTTAGACTCCACTCAGGCAGAATGTAATGATGTGCATGGCTTTGCTACCAGGTAGCCAGAAAGCAATGAAGCTCACAATCCTTGACCCCCCAAGAATATGTCGGATGGATGGAATATTGCTGTATGAGGCTCCCTTAGCATGTATATATCACATCAACACATGACTGACCTAAACCCATATGGGAATATTATAGCAAGCATGTAAAGCATGGAACAATATATATATACACACACACACACATACATATCTCCGACACATTTAAGATATGTGTCGCTATCTTTGGACCCAGCACACCTTCCACTGCCCTTCCAAGCACCTGGCATCTGCGTTTGGACATTCCTCTGTCCTCACTATCATATTCTCCAGGATATATTCTTGTTCCAATTTAAAGCTCTATATAAACATACACCATCATGTTCTCCATTTAACCAATTATTACATTAAAACTGTTTTTTTCTTCATTGATAGTGGTAATATTTTCCACTTCATAAATGTAATTATGTAAGTACAAGTGTATTCACATGATGTTATGATTGTTCGATATTTGCATTAGGGACTTTAGATGTTGCATATGCTTAGATTATCAATATACATGTGAAAACAATTTTGGGTCACACAAATTTTTCCCCACTAATGCCGATATATCTCGAATGTAACTTATGTTTTCACCAACAAAAGATATTGCCAATCATGATGTGAAGGAGAGCTAGACTTGTCAGGCTCACTTCGTTATTGAGAGAATGGGTTGATTCATATGATTAAAATGTGATGTCCTAAATTAGCTGGTTTTCAGAAAAGTGCAATAGCCCATTTTTCACATCCGTCCATGCAGTGGTTTGCCATCCTTAGGATAAATTGATAACCAACTGCAAACTATTATGAACCATGCTATATAATCTGAACACTGTCTTTATAACCTACCTTCTATAACATAAGGTAAAAGCTTTCTGCCAGTGACTGTACTTACAAAGGATAATTTTTGCAGACTGTACATGGATTATTTTTCTCTAAAAGAATTAAAAAAGACAATCTTACTGTACAAACAAAAAAACTAAACGACAAAAAATAACATTCCATGTCTAAAAATTTATACAATGGCAATCGTGTTAAACATGGGCAAAGCAACAAATATGTTTCACATCTTCAATGCTATTTTTTTAAATGCCATAACTAAAATGAGAAGGCAGGCCTTAGTAACATTCAAAAAACATAAAAATATTAGTATATGAATCTCTGCATACCTTTGGTTCCCTTCCATTTAACAGTTTTCCTATTTGGCGAGCCATAAGAGTCTTTCCAGTACCCGGAGGTCCGTAAAGCAGCATCCCCTTAACATGCTTTATACCCAGCCTTATTCAAAACAACATTCTCTCTCAGTTACAGTCCAAAGTTAGCAAGCATGATTGCTATAAGAGTAATCTACCTGCTGGTTACATGAGGTGGAAATACACGTGAAGCAAATGCTCGTCGAAATATATCTGTAAATTCTGCACCCAATCCACCTATTCCAAGCTTTTGCAGATTAAAATCTTTCTGCTTGAAGATGTTGCTACTGGCAGATTGTCTTTGGTTCACAATCTGCATATAACATAGTTTTGAATAATACAGCTAGACCAGTACTATAAAAGGTACCAGATCTTCTGCTGCTGTCCCAGATAGTTTAGGAAGGTAGTATATACACACAGAATAATAATCTTAGAGAAAGGTAGCATACTTCAGAAGAGTACCTTTATCCCTGAATTTGGCGATGTTTCAAAAACAATATATGTTTCTGCACTTAACATTCCTCTATCTGCAGTTTCCTGACCTTCTATACCAGCCTGGTTAACAGTGAAGATATAATTTATTCCACAATATTCAAACGTAACTTTCTGTCCCAATGTCATAACCTGCACAGCCAATATAAGATTTCAAAAAATCACACTTCACAATAAAGAGAAAACCAATTAAGCATAGAACTAGTATTAGAAGGAAGCCCCAACTATTGGTGAGAAGCATTGATTTAAATTGGATAGCAAGCATGGAAGCATTTTTAAAAATTTATAATATCCAACATGCGCGTAAGGTGGACAAGGCCAAATCATTGGAATAATGGTTTCATGTGGAAAGAAAGGATGCTGATCTCGGCTCTCCCTTGATATTAAAGAGTGCCCCTTCTTTTAGCTGATGCAGCATGAAAGGTTTACTGGATCATTCAATCGGTGATTGCCACATCAGCTGGAAAATAAAGGGAGGTGCCCCTTGTTATAAGAAAAGGAAGGAGGGACCTAAATCAGTAGCCAAATTTTTTTTTTATTACCAAACAAAGTATAATCTGTAAGTCATAAAGTTATTTAATACGCACATCTTCACATATTCATTCTACTTACATTCTCTTTCATTATTATACTACTAACATTCGCAACACCAAAATTGGGTCTGCTTGTAAGAATGAAGAAACTTATGATCTATTTAATTACATTTTTCTAAAGGCAATATGCACAAAAATTAAATCCTACACACTTACTGGAAGGAGAAAATACACACAAAATTAAACCCCTAATCCTCAAACTACGGATTCATGCTTCAATTAATCATGTGGTCCCGCAAGAAGAGCACAACAAGCAGCATTCCATAGGAAAACTCACATCAGATTGCTTTTTGACTGTATAGAGCTTCTAGAACCAAGTTTTCTAACACATGAAAGGTACTGACCTCCCAAAACCCTCGTAGTTCTGTAAACCATTGCATCTGCCCAAGATTAGTATCTTCATTTTCAGGGCACATATATAGACGAACATTTTTAAATTTCTCCACCTTATTAGGGTGCACTTGGCAACAGATTTTTCATTAGATCTAATAGGATTCCAGCAACATTTCTGCAGAAGTGTGTTTGGTAACACCTAGATTTGATTTATCAAGAAGAGGAAATTTCTCAACAGCTAAATACTGTTTGGCGTCACATAGTCAAAATCTTCTCCACAAAACCAAAAAATCTCTCAACAATCTGCCTCAAAATTTGTTGCTGTGGAAAAAAAAATTATCCATGATTAAAGGACAATCTCCTTCATGAGGAGATTTACCACAAATCCAAGTAATTTAAGGATTCCAGATTAGAGGCACCATCATTATATAGAGCTTAAGATTGTCAACAAGTTGGCTTTCCAACAATCAACAGGGACAAATGCTTTTCCAAATGCACCCTAAATGTAAAGTATATGACTAAAATAGTTCGTAAAGAATTAGTATCAATTCCATTCCCCATCACCCCATTTTTCTCAAATAGATGGCCAACATGTATTTGTTTGTTCTAATTTTAATGACAAATAGCCTGAAGTTCACGACTGTTCCCACTTTTTTGTTGGATCAGACCAGAAAATAAGGCCCTCCACGATATGCCCCTTAGTTATTTATGCAGTCCTTCGACTTAAGTTTGACAAGAGCAACCACAGATATAGATTACTATGACATTGGCCACTAAAACTAATTGCTCACATGATAAATCCGCAAAACAAGAAGAAACTCAACCTACAGACCACAAGTCAACTATAATTTTGTTCCACATTTTTTCTTCTGTGCTTAACACATTTCACTGGCCAAGACCTCATTCATGAGGGAGCTTCTGAAAAATTTACCTGGTCAGTGAACCTCTTCTTCAACTGATCAGCTAGAGCAACTGCATCAATCTGCACAGGGTAAAACAACTCAAGGGCACTACATAGTCAAATCAAAAGTTCAAAAAACCTTCACAATTAATTGTTATCTTAGAAAATAAAACACATAAGCACTTCAGATACATATATTTATCCAGAAGCTTCAGAAAGCATAAAAATTTGAAACTCAAGAAATTTTTCTCGTGAATATTACATAAACAAGAAGTCCACCTGTTCTTCATTTCGACCCTTCTTCACAAACTCTAGATCCAGCGTTAGCAATGCCAGTTGAAAATTTTCAGGCGGAATAAATCTGAACAAAATCCACAAGAAAAAATGTGAATCCACATAATTAGTCCATCACTGCATCTGAATCTGTAGCTATAGAACATATTAAAAGTAGGCAGACCTGCTGACAGAAATCATATCTCCAGTAGAAACTTTAGTATGCCGACGTTGAATCCCATTCAATGCAATGCTGCCATTGCTTATGGCCTCATGAGCAGTATGGATGTGTTAAGATCACATTAAAGCAGAGATTGTTCGTTTTTTTTAATTGTATAATAATTGGAAAAAAGAAAAGAATACAGACAACAAACCGTAAAGGAGTTCTTTTTCAGGAAAGAAAGCACAATTTATAAATAGAAAAAAGATCTGGCAATCTGAGACAAATTACTTGAGAAGAAGTAGAAGGCAGATAGCAAAAGGCAACATCAAAAGTAACCCTCAGAAGGTATCTATTTTGAGATAGTAAGAATTGTCAAAAGATGCTAATTAGGCAAAAGACATAACATTTTTGCTACAGCCCAAAGAAAGATTTTGAGAAAAGAGCATCCACAGCACACTTACTTTTTAAATTAGTTTCGAATTACTAAAAATAATCAAGTCTAAAGTCTCAACTATGCCCCCAGCACCCCATCCCCACCCCAACCGGTTCCCTAGCAATGCCTCTCATCTCACCTAAGTACATTTGGCGTTCATCTAGCTACACAATACTTCCTGTTTAATGTGACCAATTGTACCAGTGCAATATGTAACCCAAACAATAGTGCAGATACCCGACGCAAGCTTTCACCAAAAGGTACAAAGACATATCAATACCCTTCCTATACCAACAAACTTGTCAAGCCAGACAAATTACAAACTTAACACTAAAATCATAACCATGCTTCTGCGAAGCTGCCTTTCAAATTTCTTTTAAATATGTCATCTTTACGTGTTATAACCAATGAAAACCCAAATTTGTAATACAAAATAACTAGAATCCAACAGACACATTTTCTTTACATATGCATTAATCTAGTGGACTTTTTATGATAGGTAAAGCAAGTATTCTTCATGTATGCATCATAATAGTGGGCATTTACCAAAATCAAACTGCCATCATGATTGTAATAAAAAAAAGCCATCATGAAGCTGCCTTTTAAAGGTCTTCTGAATATGTATACTCCATCGGTCCAAAAGTACCTGTCTGGATTAGAAAACCAAAATGAACTGAGCCAGGTAATTTTGGACGGATGGAGTATCATCTTGACGCATTATGGAAATATAAGAACCCACACATTTTTATTTACATATGCATCAATATAGTGAACTTTTTACAGTCTACTCATGACAAAAAGATCGCAGATCATCAAACCACCATCCATTTTTCCAAATTCACTCAAATGTCGTCCATTTTCCCGAATTACCGAATCACTCAAACCCTAATGAACGATTCCAAATACAAACAGAGAAACAGCTAAATTACTTGAAGAAAATACAGGGAATCAACGAGGAAGAAAATGGAGACGGAAAAGTGCAAAAGGATATCGGAGAGAGAGGACGAGAGATCCGCCGAGCTGCGCGAGAACGAGCTTAGATCCGGGAACGGCGAAGCGGCGGAGGTCAGAGGCGGAGCAGTAGGCCAAGTTGGTGAGGGCCAGCTCCTGGGCGGGCGTGCTCGTCACCGTCATCTGCATTGAGCCGGCAGCCGGCGACGGCTCGAAGCCGAACCTTCCGGCCATGAGAAATCGCCGGAATCGGGCTGAGCTCGAGGATCAGAAATCGGAAGTTCAAACGCCGGAGGAGAGCAGAAGCAGGGGTATATAAACCTGCCGTTGCTCTTCCTTCGTTCCGAAGTACTCCTTCCGTTATATATAAGAGCAAGTTTATATGAACTCTAAGAACCATCCTTTCGGTCGTTAGATTCCAATCCGATGATGAGTATGCAAGTGACTGTGTCCCATGGATGAGTGATTTCCTAGTCGTTTATAACCGTCAGATCAAGATTCAACGGTTACAAATTAAATTAACATCATATAAACTAAGAAAAATTATATAATAAATCTATTTTTTTTCGAAAATGATACATTGTAGAAAATATTTACCGAACAGGCTATCTAACAAGCCATGCAGGTGCAGCGTGGGTGGCTTTTTTTTTTTAAATCGACGCCTTCTCAGTTAAAGAGAACCAACGCCTTTCTTGTTCAACTGATCAAGCCCTTTGTTTTTTTTGTATACAGCCTGAAACCGATGCCTTTTTTGAACCGACGCCTTTCATTTTCCTTATATCCTTCGGGCTCGAGCTCGAATGCACCAAGCCCTAGCATTTCATTCTCTCCGGCGATGACCTCACCACCGCCTCCCCATGCTCGCCCCAGCCACCGCCTCGCCTCGGCTCTCCGGCGATGTTCTCGCCCCATCCTCGCCCCGGCCATGACCTCGCCTCGCCACCGCCTTGGCTCTCCGACGACGTTCTCGCCACCATCTCGGCCAGATCCGTCTCCCCGTCCCCGTCCTTGCCCCTGCCACCGCCTCACCTCGCCTCGGCCAGCACCTTGTTCTGCCACCTCCTCGCCCGACGATCGCCACTCTATAGGTAATATATGTTTAATATCTGTTAGAAATACGTATTGATGTAGCTATTGCATTGTATGAAAATGATTATGTCATATTTGTGTAGTATTTGATAGTGTTTGTTAAAGGTTTTTTCAGAAGAGATGGTGGGAGAAATAGTTCCGTTTGTGCTCATGTATGGTGGCAAAATTGATAGAGGTGAATACGAAGGTGGTGAAACCGTAGGATTATTTATTAATAAGCCAAGTACTTATGAGGAACTAGAGATGCAACTGGTCAATAAAATTGGATTGGACCAAAGATTTTGGAAAATTCATATGAAGTATAAGATGCCTATTTTTGGAACAAGGACTACCGTAATACCAATTGATGACGACAACTCTATGCAACAAATGCTCTATTTTGCGCCTCGTGTGTTTAGCTTCTAGCTATTTGTAGAAAAAGAGGTGCACACGCCTAGGTTTGTAAATGATGGCAAAGGCGAAAGTAGGAGTGATCGTAGAAATAGGTCGAGTGGGAATTCCAGACGAAGGCGTGTGGAAGATAATGAAGAAGATGATTTGTCTCGCAATTGCTATGGATAACTTGGATGATTTTGAGGAGGAGGAGCCATCATGGGCATAACTAACAGATGATGAAATAGATGGGGCAATTAATCGGGGTTTGCATGAGGAGACATATCATGAGGAATCCAGCAATCACACATGTTCTTGCAATTACCCTCAAGTGTACAAACATCCATGTCGTCATCTAATTATTGTCCAATCGAGGCGAAGAGGACCCATCGGCGGACACGACAGGTTTTACCCCATCACCAGTTGTTCAAGATGCCCTGCTCGATCAAGTTGAGAGGCCTCTTTCTTTGAAAGTATATACTCGGCAATAGCGTGCATTTCGAGCTTTACGTCAGGCACCTTCGACATCAGATGCTATACCTGATGTTGAGCCTGAGCATATTCCAGCTCAAGCTCGAGGACGAGGTAGGAATAGGTTGACGAGAGTTGATTGAACACTTGTAATTTTATGAGTAAATTTATAATACTTTGTATAACTTTGTAATAGGCGCATGTATAACATTTGTTTGTGTAAGTTTAATGCTGTGTTTTATGTTATGTATATGTATATTGTATTATCAGGTGTTAAAACAAAGTTGGATTTCGTAGCATAGTAAGGGGGTAATAAGAGAGGAGAGAAGGCGTCAGCTGACCCGACGCCTTTCCTGTTCAAACGAAAGGCGTCGGTTCAACCGATGCGTTCAAGCTGTGTACAAAAAAAGCAAAGGGCTTGAAAGTTCGGGTCGGTTTTTAAAAAAAAAGCCACGCTGGTGCCTGCATGGCTTATCAGATAGCCTGTTCGGTAAATATTTTCTATAATGCATCATTTTCGGAAAAAAAATTGTGCTTTATTATATAATTTCCCCTATAAACTACTCCATTCGTTCTAAAATATTGTGTACATTTGATAAAATTTTTATTTTTATTAGACCATGAAGCCCACAAGGAAGTCACGTGATTTTTTCTCCCTGATATCCTATCCAACTCATATGCTCATTCACGAACCAAGTTCAAATCAATCCTTCTAAGTCTCCTCAAATTTTGGAAAGATGAAGTTACGTGATTTGGCAAAATATACATAGTATTTTGGAACAGTGAATATTTCCAAATGTACATAATATTTTGGAACGGAGGGAGTATATAAGAGCGATCTCATTTAAATTTTTCTTATATATATACTCCTTGCCTCCGAAATTATTATTACTGCAACGATTTAAAAAAATGAATAGATTTTTTAAAATAAAATATGTATTTTAGAAAACTTAATGATAATAATAATTTCAAGAGGAGGGAGCATGTAGATATGTAGTGTCAGGGGCACAAATTTTTCGCTTAGAATATGACTCTTGATGACCCAATTGCGCCAAGTTTAACCCAACTCTTCGTAAGCAATGACTAACTAAACACCAACACAAGGGAAAAGAGGCTTGCAGCCCCAAAACCTTTATTCATCAATACCTTGCACACAATTACAATGACCAATGCCCTCTACCTAGGGCTGGTAAACGCACGGGCTCGGGCCAGGCCCACAACTGTCCACTAAGAGCCCGAGCCCATTAAGCCTTAGCAGTCACAGCCCCCCAGGAAATAAATGGTAGTGGACTGTTCAACAGGCCGTTATTGGGCTGGGTTTTGTATTGGTTTAAATCTTTAAGATCGAGCACCGGAATCCGGTCAGGCCCACCGTCCTATGGCAGCTCGAGCAATGGTTTGTGAGTTTGCAGTCGGTTTCGTCCAGGATAATCGTACGGCCCAGGATGACGGTCCGACCTCATCATCGCCAGCTTCATCACATCTAGCGCCTCCACCATCGGCCCCGCCGCCTCCACCTCTATCTTCCTCATCTCCCCATCCATCCACTTCATCTACACATGAAATATACATTTTATTATCTCCTAAGCTTATGTTTATGCTAGTGTTTGATTAGAATTATTACTACTTTAATATAGTTTTTGGTTTTTGTAGGAAACAAGAGCATGATAAAAAAATGAGATGAAAAGGGACTTCAATGGCTAAATCATCATAACTTTGTATGCATATCTCTGATTGGACTGATTCAAGCCTCATTTAAAGTTCAAGAAGTCATCTTTCCAATGCCACAGACCACGTGCAATTCAGAGTTCGGAGCATAAAGTTATAGCCATTTGAATATTGAAAATAGTACTTACGATCGATCGGAATTCTATACACGATCGATCGCCAAAGCCGAAAACAGTGTTATCGAAGGAAACGATCAATCGGCTCTCAAAACGATTGATCGTATATATTGGAGTTTTTGATTCGCACATTATAGTAAACACGATCGATCAGTATAAAAGTGATCGATCGGCAATGGAGATGAAACGGACAATTGGCGCGACACCGTTGAATTTAACGAAGAAAAGTGAAGCGATCGATCGGCTATACGAAGCGATCGATCGGTTTGTGCGGCAAAACTTAAATGAAGCCTATTTGACTCGAATTTGGAAGGGGACTTCGTAGTTTCTCTTCAAACATATAAATAAGCCTTAAGGGAGAAAGTATTGGGCATTAGAGAACATATTTTGGAGGCTAGAGAAGAGAAAGAGAAGGAGTCTTTTGGAGTCAAAGAAGAAGGATTCATGACGATGGATCTACATAAACAGGCTTTTCTTTTCTCTCTTCCTATGTGTAACTAAATTCATTGTCAAGGCTAGATGAAGCCCTAGATATGTGTATTGCTACTCTTGTTAGTTTCATTTAATAAAGTTGATTATGATTCATACTTAATGCTATTTTATAAGTTTCTTTTGAGTGCTTGACCATAGACTTGATAGATATGAATAAAATTAGATCTTTTTAATCCCTGTGTCTAACCAAGAGCAAGTTTGTGATTGATTCTATGCCTGACCAAAGATAGGATTGATTACACAATAGTGGATGAACTTTAGTGAATTCAATAGTGATTCGTGTGTCTGACCAAGAACACGAGTTACCATATCATGTCAATCTGCGTGTAATAATAATCAAGAGTAGTAATTACATTTTAGTGGTGGATTTATTGCCTTGATAATTCTCTCCATGGATTAATCTCAGCTTAGTTAGTTTAAGTTCACTGCTTTTCTTAGAATAACTAAAAACTGCAACTTTTCTCTTGAATTTGGTAAAGTATTTAACTGTCCATGAGGTTCGACTGTTAGAATATACAATAAATGAATAAAGATTTCCCTTTCCTAACAGCTCAAGCTTTTGGGAAAACCGGTTATCTAACACATCTTGTGGCTAACTCATCTTCTTCATCCCCTACAAATTCCCGTCAAAGCTGCCCCTTCAATTTTTTGTGACAACATGAGCGCTATATACATGGCTCGTAATCCTGTCTTCCACAGCCGGACTAAGCACATCGATATTGATGTTCATTTCATTCAGGAGCATGTTTTGAATGGGTCCATCCACGTTCGTCACATTCCAGGTACTCACCAAGTGGCTGATATTTTCACGAAGTCTCTGCCAAGTCCGCGCTTCACTACTCTTCGGCCCAAGCTCATGCTTCGCGAGCTTCCCCATGAGCTTGAGGGGGGCTGTGCGGATAACAGATTGGCTAAAGCTTCTAAATCTGGCAAAAAATACAAATCATCCACTAGTGATTGAGATGATTGACAATCAAAGCTCAATCACATCATTTTCTCATTAATTATGGCAACATGAATAAATCATCCACCGGTGATTGAGATGATTGACAATCAAAACTCAATCACATTAATCATGGCAACTTGAACAAATCATCCACCAATGATTGAGATGATTGACAATCAAATCTCAATCACACTAATTTCTCCTTAATTTCTCAAATTGATTACTGTAAAGATTCTTTCCATTTAGTTCAAATACTTACCTTATAATACATGATTGTAATCCCTTAATTAAGGGTTTGTAACTCTATAAATAAGTGAAATGAAAAGAGAAAGGTATTGCCTCCAATTCTCACATGGTATCAGAGCTCCAGGCTATAGAAGGTCATGGGTTCAAGTCTCGCTGGAGGTGTTTATATCCCAATTATGTTCCACGTGCCGCGCTTTGTGGACGCTTGCACGTAAGGGGGGATGTTAGAACATACAATAAATGAATAAAGATTTCCCTTTCCTAACAGCTCGAGCTTTTGGGAAAACCGGTTATTTAACATCGACAACTCTTTCTATACTCACCGTAGTACAATTGCCTTGTGCACTTGCAAGGGTTTTAATTTTAAACGATCACCACTCCATCGCTTTCTCCCCAGGTTTCTACGGCTTCGTACTCGGGCACACCCTGAACTTGTCCCACTCCCTCTCGAAGTGCGACGATGAGAAACTTGTCACCATCAGATCACAAAGCAATGATGAAAAGTAGTGAAAAAACAAGTACCTGATTTTGTTTGGGATTTTTCTTGACCATAAGTGTAGTCCTGCCCTCGTTCTCATGGTCAGGCTCTTTAAACTCGAATTGACTGGAGAGATGCTGAGAGCCATCTCTGGGCACCCAGACTGAACCCACATTCCTTCGACCCCCTCTTCTGCTTGCATTTCTGACCTCAAACACCCGAGACGCAACGTGGCCTCCCGCGGAAAGATGCCTAGCTTGGCCCTTGGAACCCAGTTTGCAACCCGTTTCCGCCCTCTGTTTCGAGGAAACCTTCTCACTCTCTCCTTAAAATCGAACATCTTCTCGGGCTCTTGATTGGTTTTCACGAACCCCAATGCCTCATCCTGCTCAACCTCCTCGAGCTTCAGCATGCGCAGGTGCGTGGAGGGAATGGGAGCAAAATAAACAATAGCAGGAGGAGGGGGGAGGCAGGCAGTAGCAGGGGTTGAAGCAGGTGGCCCTCCAATGGTGGTGGACTTGCGGGAGCTGGCAGGAGTAGTTGGGAAAGTAAGGAGCTGTATGGTGTGGAAGGAAGTTTGGTTTGGGAGCGGGAGCTTGTATCCAGCACCTTCTGCCATAGCAATACTCAAATGGCCGAGCTTCCGGGTTCAGCATGATGACAAAGGAAGAGGGACAAGGCCAAAGGACTTGAGCAATGGAATGAGAAGCGCTATAGCTAGCTGGACTGGGAATGTGGAAGGCCAAGAAGGAACCAAATACATGCAATGATGAGAAAGCTTAGAGAGAGAGATGGATACGGAGAGGGCGGGCATTAAATGAATCATTCGGAGGCGGGAGGGGGGAAACTATTATTTAAGCAAGATGCAAAGCTCAGAGGGCTGTTATTAGGCCCTGTAGTGGAGCCCGAGATCGGCTCATAGTCCGACCATTTAAGGTTAAATGGGCTCGGGCTGGGCTGGTTCAACAGGCTCTGAGCTCATTTACCAGCCCTACCTCTACCTTGCTCCCAATCTATAGGCACAACTTTGTACTCGTGCACGCTAAGCCACCCATTCATATAGGCAGCAATGCCTAGACGCTCTTTCAGCCTTTTAAAAAGTTAATTTACAAGAGTCCCTCTTGGAATACAACAATCATTTCTTCACATGCACAGCTAGGGCTGCCAATGGAAACCGTTTAACCATTCTATAGTCCAAACTCCAAACCATAATCAGTTAGTACTAAGGGGCCATTTGGGGCGTGATTATAAACAAATATCTACAGTGGATTTTCGAGATCCACTGTAGCATCCATGTTTTTTTCCTATCCAGCTGAAACACCTCAGGAGGTGTTTCAGCTGGATAGGAAAAAAACATGGATGCTACAGAAAACATCCACTATGGATGTTTTGCTTTTAATCACACCCCAAACGGCCCCTAAATGAGCATGTTAAATTGGCCGTTGGATGGTTTTCTACCGTTTATATTCATAATCAAATAGCGCATTTTCTCGATTATTTGGGATCGGTTTTCTATCATTGTTCTTTGAAATACTTAATAATACTCATCCCCCATGTGCTAAATGGACAAATACTCCTTAGGGAACAGTTTAAATGAGATTGCTCTCATATTGCTTATATGACGCCACTTTGAATCGTAGCCGTTGGATCTTGATCTGACGGCTATAAATATCCATAATGATCTCACCCACTCCTTGATGTGACACACTCACCAACCAACTGATTTGATATCCACCATCCGATCGGAATCTAACGGCAATAAAGATTGGCCTCATGCTCCTTATATGAGAACGATCTCATGTAAATTCATCTCATACTCCTTATAAATAAAACTGTCAGTTAAACTGATAATATCAATTATTGCATATAATTCGAATTATATGTGAAATCTATCAGTGATTAATTAATCAACGGTTTTGCTTGTGGGTGGTATTAAAATCATTTATGTGTCCATTTCTGATCATATAGGTGGGCGCGCTTTGGGATCATGGCCACTTTTGTGCCGCGGAAGCAGCTTTAACGGCACTTTAATGAAAGATCGCTAATGGGAGGCAAATTTTATACAATGGCCACTTTCATGTAACAAAAGAGGCTTTTTATTAGAACTTGGTCTAAAAAGTCCCTATTTAAGAAAAAAACTAATTTTTCAAAAACTGGATTTTGTGTGCAAGGGAAGTGGGGAGGGAGGTAGATATGACTCAACTTACCTCACTCTCGTTAAATGGATGGTGTAGTTCATTCCTTCTTTATCATATTAAGGGTAAAATATCACATGAAATTTTTTGTCCAATCTGCCCAATCCAAATAGGCTTTAGAATATAGAAAAAATGCTTGAAAAAACTGTTGTACGGGCAGGCATTACCATAGGTCCATAGGACTAACGTTTTTTAACAAAAGCAATTTTGTTAAAATACTACTCAAACCACTTGCCAAACGCCAAGTACTGTACTTTAAGGTATTTGTATTAACAACGGTAGAAACCTATAAATTCATCATTAACTACTTAGCACAACTTTCATTTATTTATCTGTCTCTAAACTTCTAATTTCATCATTAACTACTCAGCACAGCTTTCCTAGCTAGCATCTTATTATATTTACACCTTTCGTATCTAAAAATATGGCATCTCACAATAATGCACACCTATCTACATTTTATACACACAAAGCACACTTATCTCATTTAGTCCCCAAATCTTCGTGACATACTAAACAAACCAAATCAAGCTATATATTCCGAAAAACATGAATGCAAGGTTGTCGAGTAGGAAGGAGACGATGCATCTGTAACAGTATCACGATTGTTAATAGTGCTCAGTCTCTTGGAAGGTGGTGGCAACAACTGCATGTAGTCCTCTAGCTCTGCTCCTGATCCTATTGAAAAAGATCTTTTGGGGGAATCAAGTATCTGATTATTGGAGGAAGAACAGAAGAACTGTGTACCAAGACTTTGTAAAAACATGTTATTGCTATTTGAGGCTTCCGGGGTCCTTTGGAAAGTGGGAACCACATTCCTGAATGGACCCTTGATGTCTTCAGGGGACCCAAAGAGCTGCCCTAAAGCCTGGTAATCTGTATCTTGGATGAAATCGTTTTTATTCAGTAAAAACAGTTTGCCTAGATATCCATCATCAAATGAGTGAGATGCCTCTGGCGATTCGTTGTGCTTGTCTCCAACTTGTAGTGGTAGGCAACCCTTTTGGCGAACCCGGCAGAGGACCCAATCATCCAGCTAAAAAACCAAAGAGAAGCTGATGACTTGGAATGATATAAGATGATATGTATGCTATAATTAACACCCAAAGTTTGGTTTGTCAAATGAAATTAAATCGTTTAGAGCTTAGATGTTAATAAACACATACTAATACGGAAAAAGTTGATACAAGTAATCTGATCGAGATTTGATGGCACACATAATTTAAAGGGGGATAGGGAACATAAAAATCCTGTCTACTCCCCGTTACCGGCATGACTCGATCGAAATCGCACTTGTAACAGGACCAAAACAAAAAATAACTGTTTGCTTAATAAGAGTTAGCATACATGTATGTATATTAAGCACCATCTGTCTCATATTAAATGTTCTATTTTGTTTTTTAGAATGATCTGAATTAAGTTCCTATTTAGTTTTGACGAACTAATTTTAGTTCACTTTGAAAAACTAAATAGGACACTGAAAATGGGATGGAGTATATACGTCTAATGGGACTTCAAATATAGATTGGATGCTGGGCCTTACTCGCATGGATCCTTTTAGTTTTTGAGAGGTTGGGGGGTTGCCAAGAAGCCTATACTCGTGCATCACCCAATCAGTCTTTATGCCCTTAGGAGGACGACCACCGTAGAAGACTAAGGCCTTCTTCACTCCCAGGCACAGGGTTCCACCAGCTGCAAGTATCGGCTTATCTGTTCCTGTTGCTTTCCAATAGCCAGATGCAGCTGATCTATTGGGTCGGGCTCCATTTGGGTACTTTCTGTCCCTTGGACTGAAGAAGAACCATTCGTTCTCCCCAAACAAAGCCTTCCCTGAAAATGAACATATATGTTTACCAATTCCAATTACCCTACATGAAATTTACATCCTCTAAATCTATACTTTATCAACCCATTTGAAATATGATTACCATGAAAAGAACGATGCAGTAGTAAATTATTACATGATGCTACATATAATGTCCTCAGGCACTTATTTATGTATGGAGGATGACATGATAATTAGTCTGCATGGCTCGTGTCATATGCCTTGCCATACAAGAGAAGCTCTTAAGGTTGGCCTATAAATTATAAACAGCCATATAATCTTCTCTATCAAACACGCACATTATAATAAAACTTGCTGCCAATGAAGAGATGCAAATAACTGAAACTTCTTTATCTTTTGTGGTCTCTTTGTAAGAAGACTCATGTTTAGTCTCTCTCTCTCTCTCTCTCTCTCTCTCTCTCTCTCTCTCTCTCTCTCTAGCATAATGAAACTCTTACGTATCCAAAAAAGGGGTAGAGGTTTTAATATGTCCTATACAGTACTTCATATATTTCATCCGTTCATATACTTCCTGTGGTCCTGTTACAAAGTTAGAATTTACTATAACATTTTCTTTTCTTTTGGACGTAGGAAAGTAGAAAACGAAAATGTTTGCATAATCAGGTTCCATGACCAGAATCTGTGACCATGGTACATAGGGATCCTATCATGGTACATGACGCCTTGCATTAATAGCATGGTACATAGCTTCCACGTTAGGCCTCTATGTATCCAATAGTCATGGAGTATGTCAGGCTACACGCGTTCTTGAAAACATTTTCCTAATTATTTCGCAAAAGAGAACTATTTTGACAATTAATGTTGTACATCTACACAGGATATCCTCAGACCGTTTCATGGTGACAAAGAGGGTGCCTTCAATCACTTACCCTGCAGGGTGCTTGGGTTAATTAGTGGGTGCAGGTACCTTCAATCTTAAACGTAAAACAAATATCTACAATGCTATTCTCCTGTGTCCTTCAAAATAACACAAACAAAACTGAAAAAATGGAGAAAAAACAAGGCACCAGGTAGTTCCCATGGATTGAACTTGTAGAGATCAACGTCGGCAATGATAGATACGACAGGTGTTTGTGATGAAGAGGAAACCTTCTTCCTCAGGTAGTGAACGATCAACTCTTGGTCTGTAGGGTGGAACCTGAAACCTGGAGGCAGATCAGAATTATTGCATATGCTCACTCCCTCCATTATGGATGAGACAGGCTGAGTACTTGCAAGATAATATGGAGGAGCTGCTCTCTAAGTCTCTCTCACTCCAGCCAAGTTAGAGGAGAAGAGGTGGGAGAGTGGCTGTGGATTCTTGGAGACACCACCTTTCCTTGATCTTATAAGCTCCCTGTTCATCGTCGCCTTGTGCCAATTTGTAGTTAAGTGCCTGCATGACCCAATAATAAATAAAAAAGAGCTAATATCCATGCATGCAGAAAGCCATGAGGAAGTTCTCAACTTCTCAGACACAAGTTCCACTTCTTTTTCCAGATAATACTGCCACCAGGCTGCAGCCATCTCAGCTCTTGGCCCTTATAGGCCACCGAACCAGATGTCCAAGAGGATAATAATATCTATACATGGCAATATGTACTTTAAAACCCTACACTAATTTTTTATTGGATAGAGGAAAGTGGACCCCCTTATTGCCACAGAACCGACTTTACCTTTGTCCAATCAAAACCCAGTGTGCGCTCTGGAGTACAGACGTGTAGGGATATCACTATCCGTCTGAAAATTCAGTTTTGGAAATTAAATTGTAAAGCAACTAAATTGAATAAAGAAACCAAATTGATTAGGAATTCCACTTTCACAAGCTGGTAAAAGGATTAAACGGATCTTTGAAGGATTTCCATCAGAAACCTAGGTATTCTCGGAGGTGAAAGTGGCTTGTCAACTAACATATTCAATTTCATAGCACCGGAAAAGCCACAAGCCTCACTTCAAGACAAACATGTCATGTGCATAGGACTTTCCCGGAATAGATAAGCAAGACATTCATGCCAAGCATATAGTAAATGTTGTGTAATCCAATAGCTAAACTTAATTATGTCATAGTTTAAACGAGTGGTTTACCCAAGCTCAGGTCATGTTACCAAAATTCTCGAAGTTAAGCGTTTCAATCATAAGCCCTAATTCCCAAAGGTCGTTTGATCACACATAACATAGCTCATTGTGTGTTCAAACAGATGATAGTTGGCCGAAATAACCCTGAACTTTAGATATTTTGGGCCGAAATGCTGAAGTTTGGAAAGTTTGCCAACATTGACCTGAATCAAAGTAAATTACTCATTTTATATAGAAATTACTCTAGTTTAAACACTAGCCATATCTAGAGAATACAATCAAAATGACATTCCAATCTTTGTGGTAACTTTTACCATGTTCTCCTTTCCCACCCATGTTACCTGGCCACCACCATAATGTGCAACCTGGCTTCTCTCTCTTGGAAACGTCTATAGTATACTTTGTAAATTTGTGGACAAACAACCAATCAAAATAATCATGTCTCTAGAAGCAGTCCACGACAGCATAAGACAAAACTTCAAAAACTTCATTTCCTAATTCCTATTTAGAAGATAGTCTTCTCTATCCCCAAACAGTGATCTCATCTTTCTCATTAATTCAATCTCATCCAATTAGCCTGGATGCCTGGTTATTTTTAGACTCATGTGATCAGAGTCTAATGCGCGCAGTAATCAGCTTAAATGGATATACATAGTCCATGAACCACCAGGAATAGAGTATATTGTTTTGAGGCGCCAACCATGCAATTGGGCGAGGGAGGGGAAGGCAGTAAGTGACAAGAAGGTTGTACGCAAGATGTCATTCTCGAGAGCTTAGGCGGCACCGAAAAGGTAGGCCAGCTTAAGACAGTTCCCCTCTTTTTGATTTCGACCAGATTTTTTGTCATAATTTGACAACATTTAGATGCTTAACAAACTCAATAAGTCAATGACAACAAGCAAGAAATTGTCTATAATGTAGAGAGAAAAGTTAAATTTGGCCGCGGGGCTCACGTGGGATGGTGTGCCCTGGGGCATCGCGAGCCGTCGGATAGAACAGGTGCCTGAGTACAATTCTAACGCTCCTGTTCCCGAATTATCGATGCCCCAGTGCATGTCGATGCACGTATGCTGAGGCTATGAAGATTATTAAACACAATAAGCTGACTCATGTAGTTGGAATGCGAGGTTAAGTCTAAGTTAGAAGCCCAATAAATTGAAAAATGCCAGCTTATGTTCAGACTTTGGGACCTAATCTTTATCTTGCTTAGTAGTATATAAGCTCTTGAGTCAGGGGTGTGCTTTGTTGCAGGATTTGGATCCAATTGGCCCAACAATATAGGGGCTGTTAATAGATAATGGGCCATAATCAGGGTAACCCATCGTTAGTTTTTTTTACTACAATCGCCCCATGGGCAGTGACCCATATACGCTACTCACTCTCTAACTAGGCCCACACACCACACACTTAACTCTCTAAACTAGGCCCAATACGGGCATACCCCTTTTCAAGGATGCCCGGGTCCAGACTCAAACTCAGGAACTCCTCCATGCTAGCAGATGCTACTTCCACTTGCGCTATGTGGATTGGGGCATAAGCCATCGTTAGTTCTGAATAAGAGTATGAGACTCTTGCCAAATTTTGTTGGGATTTTTTTTTGCTACTACTGGTCAAGGCAATGGATAATTTATGCACAAATAAGCTACTATTCTAAAATCTCCCCTCTGCCCAGGTCGAGACTCGAACCCCAACCCCTATTCTTCTCCATACATAGGAGACTGAAGACAAAGGCGGCATAGAGTTTCAGCGGTTTGCCAAGATCATTTAGGCATTTCCCCCAATATATATATATGGAAAAAGTTTAAATGAGATTGCTCTCATATAGCTTATATGAGGTCAATTTAATTTGTAGCCGTAGGATCTTGATCTGACAGCTACAAATAGCTATAATAAACTTACCTACTTACTGATTTGACACTCTCACCTACCCACTGCTTTGATACCCACCCTCGGATCGGAATCTAACGAACTAAAAGATTGGCCTCATACTCCTTATATGAGAACGATCTCATACAAACCGTTCTCTCTCTCTCTCTCTCTCTCTCTCTCTCTCTATATATATATATATATATTAAATGATATTGTTCTTTATATGTGGCCAGTTTATGTCATAGCCATTGGATCTTGATCTGATGGCTACAAGGGTGAGTGATGGGTGATGGTTCACACTCACTCACCCACTAATTTGATGTCTGCCTAAAAAAATTTAACCAGTGCAAAGCTAATAAACTTAGTGTAAAAATAATATTCAGATTTTAGTTTCGATTTATCCTAAATTTTGTTATACTTTGATTTTGAGGAGTGAGCTTAGGGGCTGTTTGGGGCGTGATTATTGCAAAACATCCACAGTGATTATTACAAAACATCCAAATGAGATATTTTGCTACACTGTAGCATCCAGGTATTTTATATATCCAGCTGAAACACCTCAAGACGTGTTTCAGCTGGATGTAAAAAAAAACATGGATGCTACAGTGGATATCCAAAATCCAGTATGGATATTATGGCTTTTTCACGCCCCAAAGGGCCCCTTAGTTGCTAGCCTTTTTTTTGGCTCCTAACAATGGTATTTTCCATGTTAAAATTCAAATTCACATGCAAGATTTCTTGATGCTTTTGTGACAAATGCAAATCATTTAACTCAAGCTCCCCAAATGTGTGGTGGTGTAGTGGGCTTCAGTTCTCCAATGAATAGGATAAAATCTCGACCTAGGCATGTCACGAGGGAGATCTTATCGGTTTGTGAGTGTCATGCCTTTAAGCAGTTTAGTAAAAAAAATCATTTAACAGAAGCTGCCAGAAAATGTGGCTGCCAAAACCACATGAATATTCATGTCGGACAACCACGTGACACCTATGAAGCATGGACACGGCAAAATGGCAGTCGTGTCCGTATCCGATACGGATAGACACGGATACGCTGGCGACATGGCTGCTTGCGTGTCCGTGCCATTTTTATTTAAAAAAAAAAGAAAAGAAAAAGAGGACACAGCGGGACACCCATCGGATAAGGGAATTAGGCAAATGAAAATGCCTAATTCCCAGCCACCGGAAGTCTCTCCCCCTTCTCCCGTGCCCTAGCTCTCTTGGGTTTGATCCATCCCCTCCCCCCTCCTCACCCTCACCGGTAGTCTCCCAGAGTGAAGTACGAAGCTTACCGGCGATTGCTTCCGACGAAAGTGGTCGGAGAAGAAGGAGCATCAAGCATTGCAGAGCTTGACGGGTAATTCTTCATTTCTACTTTATAAATGTGCTTTAGTTGCTTGCCTTTCTGGGTCGTTGGCTCTTTCCTCTCTCTCTTTTCCTTTTCCTTGGTTCCAAATCTTGCAAACTGGTTACTAGGGAGAGACAAGTGGGAAGTGCCTGTGGAGTACCTTCTGTGCACTTTGCACGAGTTGCCATGAGCCCCATCCCCTTCTCCTCCCAAAGAGTTGAGACACGTCTGGGAGCATCAACTGGACGATAAAAAGCCCGATTTGTCTACTGGCTTAATTTATTGTGTGATTGAATTGTGGTTCTACTGGCTTAATTTATTGTGTGACTTCCTTTGTTTTAAGCTTGATTTTGGTCTATATATTTTGATTTTGACAATTTTTCTTGAACTTTGCTGTTGTCCTGTTGGTGAGTTTTTCATTAGTAGAAAGTGTCGAACTTTGTTCTCTTTTTCGTATGTTTTTGTGCTGAATAAGGCCTACCCTCTGATCCCTTTTGAATAGATAAATTTTTTTTCAAATACACTAAAAGTTTGAAAAAATTGTAATATCGATTAAAAGTCACCAGAGGAGTACTTTTTTTTTGGAGACTAGAGGAGTACATTGTATACAATATTATTACCTTGTGAATCTGTAATGCAATACTGCCATCACCGATCGATGCCCCCCCTGTTACAATTGCAAGCAGTCGGTGCTTCTTGGGCCCTGGTAGGGTTCATTACAGTTCAGACACCACTGAAGAAATGGACTTGTTCTTTAGATGCAAGCCTATCTTTGTCCTTATAACCTCTATTTTATAAATAATATTTATAAATAATAATAAATATTTTTTATCAGTCGTGTCGTATCCTACTTTTTGGAAAAATGGCGTGTTGTCGTGTCCGTATCGTGTTATATCATATCGCCGTTTTCGTATCCGTGCTTCTTAGCGTGACACTTGTTGGTTTTAGGATAGATGACCCATTGGCCATTGTCCCCCCCCCCCCCCAAACCCCGCTTAAACCAGCCCCAAAACCACTTTTTAAAAAGAAACATTTGCCCCAACTAGAGCCGACGAATTTTCATTGAAAAATTCAGATTGATGAGTTACACCAATTTTGACGAAATTTTGGCCAGAATCCCACTGAAGGCACATTTTGGAGAATTCCGCTGATATTTTTTTTCACTATGCTCAAGTGCAACCTTCTCATTTAGTTGAGGAAGATTTCTGATGGATGGATGGTTAGCCACCTCGAGGACAGGAGAGCCCATTTAAAAATATTTGTATCAACAACTCAAATGGGTTAAGTTTTTTTCCTACCTTTTTACTAAGCTACCTACCCTATTTGACATATCAAATTAAGGGGCCGTTTGTATAACACCCGAAAAATTAGTAAGTATCTTAAAACCCAAATTTGACCCTCTTAATATTTGATTTGGTTGTGTTTTGCCCTGTGGAAATTAAAGTTGGTGAGAAGAGCTTTCCAACGCCACCAACTATGCACGATTTGGAGTTCGGAGTAAAAAGATATGAGAAATTTAATTTAATTGAGCGCGGCTGCGATCGATCGCTTATCGATCGGCAAGTTGAACCGATCGACGCCTTATCAAAACGATCGATTGTAGTTACTGTGATTTTTGAATGTTTTGTTTTGCGTAAAATGATCGATCAACAATAATTGCGACCGATCGGCTGAAACGCGATAGTGTAAAACAACGCATACGACGATCGATCGTCGTATAGCCGATCGATCGCCGGTTGCGATTTTGCGATTTCTAGCTTATCTTTGGGGTGGATTTACTTGGGAAAGATACCAAATCCCAATTGGACTTATTTTGCACATCTCTAGAAGGATTTTGAAGCCTTCCCATTGGTTGGAAGTGTCCATAATTTGGAAAATTAGTTTAAGAAGGGATTCTCCCCCAACTCTATATAAACCATAGAGAGTTGGCTTATATTAACCCTAGAACGTCCATAGACCTTTCCCCTTCTCCTTCCAGCATTCACCCACCTCCTTTAAGGCTTCTTTTGGTGGGAGTTGCAAGAGCTTGGAGCGGGAGCTTTGGAGAAAGCGGAGAAGACGAGCAACGCATAAAAAGGCGGAATCTTTGGTGAATTAAGTAGGATGGTTTTTCCCCTCTTCTCTCTTCTGATTATATGCTTTTGAGAAGTGTTTTGATTCAGCACCTTAGAGTATTGTGTGGATTCTTGTGAGATGAATGAATTGTGTCATTATTTCTATGCGTAGTGCATCATAATCATATGTGCATTCATGTTCCGTTTCTAGATGGGAATTCGCACCTAAAGTCTAATGCTTTATTAATTTTCCAGAGACTAGAAGTTCTGATATTGATTGGTTAATCATGATCCACGTTGAGTTTGTGCCTTTAAGGTGTGTCTTTCATTAATTGTCTTGTTTTGGATGTATTAATGTTTAAAGACTGTGTTCACCCATATCTTTCATTTCAAATTGGGTCTTGAGCCATTCTTTAAGACTGAGAATCATACTAGTGTCATTCCCCATTAATAATATGTCATCTACATATAGTGACAATATCATAAATCTACTCTCATCTCTAAAGGAGTAAACACAATGGTCATAGTCATTGGCCACAAAGCCATATTCACTTATCACATTGTGAAAAGTGAAATGTCATTGTCTTGGTGATTGTTTCAGTCCATACAATGATTTAATAAGCTTGCACGCCTTAGTTTCCTCCCCGAAAATAACAAACCTTTCGGGTTGTTCCATGTAAATCTCTTCCTCTAAATCACCATTTAGGAAGACAGTCTTTACATCTATCTGGTACAACTCTAAATCCAAGTATGATACAATTGCCAACAAACATCGGATTGAGATGAACCTAGTTACAGGAGAATACGTTTCCTTAAAGTCTATGCCCTCTACTTGTGTGAAACCTTTCGCCACAAGTCTTGCTTTGTACTTATCTATTGATCCATCAACTTTGAGCTTCTTTTTGAAGATCCACTTATACGGGTTTTCTATCATCTGGTAAGTCAACAATCTCCCAGACTTTGTTCTTCAAGATCGAATCCATTTAATCTTGAATAGCCTTCTGCCATTCCTTAGAATCTGGACTACACATAGCCTGCTCAAATGTGACCGGATCATTAAGTACAGGTTCATTTACCGAAATCTCATCTTCACCAAGCATGGCATAATAATCCTTCAACAACACTAAAGGTCTACGCTCTCTTGATGCTCGAGACTCAACATCCTCATTGGATGTATTACCTATCACTTGTTTATTACTAGTGACAGTAACCTTTCATTTTTCTATTTCAAAACGTTTACTCTCGGACTAGGAGTTTTAAGGTCTATATCTTCCTCAAGAAAATAAGCATCTCTAGACTCAATTACCCCCGTTGTCCCATCATCATGGCGTACTACAAAACGATACTCTTTCGAATGATCACAATAACTTATAAAATTATATTTTATGGTTTTAGGATCCAACTTACTTCTAAGTTGATTAGGCACCCTAACATGGGCCTTTGACCCCCACACTCTCAAGCTCAAAAAGTTTGGACGTCTACCCATCCATAACTCATACGGGGTCAATTTGATCGACTTAGAGGGTACTCGATTTAGTACATAAACAGCAGTGTCTAGTGCTTTACCTCAAAACTGTGTTCCTAGTTCAGAGTGGTTTAACATGGACCTTACCATGTCCAACAGTGTCCTATTACGTCTTTCCGCGACTCCATTCTACTGTGGGGTATATGGCAAAGTATATTGATGCACTATTCCATGGATTGTACAATAGTCCTTGAATAAATAAGATGTGTATTCACCACCTCTGTCTGTTCTCATATATTTAATTTTCCATCCTAATTGGTTCTCAACCTCAACCTTAAATTCCTTGAATTTCTCTAAGGCATCGGACTTCCTGGATAATAAGTACACATAACCATACCTAGAATAGTCATCTATGAATGTAATAAAATATGTCATACCCCTTTGAGTCTTGAGGTTTATAGGCCCACAAATATCTCAGTGAATGACCTCTAAAAGGTCAATTGCTCATTGACTTTTGGGAAAAGGTAGCCTAGTCATTTTGCCAGATAAACAATCTTCACACATGCGCAAATCATCACCTATTCTAGGTAGTAGCCCATTACCCGACATTCAGTGTAATTTTCTTGCATTAACATGACAAAGGTGTAAATGCCACAATAAAACATTATCAACAACCACACAAATAATATACTCAGAATTAATCAATTCATTAAAATCAGCAAAGTCATTGGAAACATCCAGTTTGAATAAACCATCAACTAAAGAAGCAGTAAAAAGAATGTTATTTTTCTGTCCCACAGTTCCCTTGCCACCTTTGAATCAACCTCAAATCCCGTTTGAGTCAGCAAAGGGATTGAAATCAGATTCCTACGAATCGTTGATGCAAGCAAGACATTTGTGAGGACCAGAGTATTTCTTCCTAAGAGAGGAACACGAACAGAGCCTGTCCTCAGCACATCACAATAAGTGTTATTTTCCATGTAAATTTTGTGCTCTCCGGGACTAATCTCTTTCAACTCAGCAAATGACTCTTTGGTCATGGCCACATGACGAGTTGTAGCCGAGTCAAGCCACTAACCTCTCGTGTTAATGTTCACAATCAGTGCTTCAGAAATCATACACACTATGTCCTTTCCACCTCCTTGCTGTTTCTTTTTATCGTTGCCCTGGGAGCCATTAGAACAGTTCCTGCTAAAGTGACCCATCTGGTCACAAGTAAAGCAGGCTCCCTTTTTTTTGTTCTTGGCCTTGCCTCCACCCTGGAACTGAGGCTTCTTTCCTTTTCTCTTGAAGTTCTTCTTCGAGGTGCCGGCATAGAACCCACCTTTCTTGGAGCCAACATGATGAGCAATGTTGGCAGATGCATTAGAGGCCCTCATATGCTCTCTCCTTTCCTTCTCCAAGCCTAGCTTGGCAGTAAGATCATCGAGCGTGAGTTTCTTATCACTCAGGTTTAATGCCACCACAACAGCTTTCCATGATGGAGGAAGGCTAGTGAGTATCGTGGACACTTGGACCCCCAATGAAATTGGATCTCCAAGCATCTCCAGCTCACTAGCGATAATAAACATGACATTTATGTGCTCAAGCACATTCTTGCCTTCCTCCATCCTCATGTTGGTATAGCGAGTGTGGAGCAACCTGATGTGAGCCTCAGTATGCTCTCCATACCTCCTCTCTATAGCCTCATACATTTCTTTGGCCATTTTGTGCTTCTCAAAAGCAACTCAATAGTAGGCTCCATGAAGGTAAGCATCGTGGTCCTTGCTTGTGCATCCTCCAGTTTAAACTTCTCGTACTCTCTCTTTTGAGCAGAAGTACTACCATAACCTGGAAGTTCAACAACTTGGTCCAACAGATGACCCAAGTTATCAAGGAACAGAATGTGACGAATACGCCTCTTCCAGATAACAAAATTCGTGGCATTCAACTTTTCAATCTTAACCAATTCGCTGGAGACCATACGGGAAGCCATTGCAACTTAAATAAAATCAGCAAGATGAAGATAAATCTACAACTAGTGAAAACAGGACAAACAGTGTTAAAGAGCAAAGTTTGAATTACTAAACAACTGATAATAATTAGGTAATTATGTGGCACAAATACTGCTTCAAAACAAATCAGTTATTCAAATTTTTTCAAGCCGATCGATCGCGCCAAAATTGCCGATTGATCGCAACCAGCCGCTGCAGACTTTGCACAATTACAGTAGATATGATCGATCATGTACTTAGTCGATCGATCGTTTACCTAAGCTAACAGAACCGTAAGATGCGATCGATTGTTTTCACAATCCGACCGATCACGTCAATCGCTACACAAAATCAACTATATTCCAGCATATATGATCGATCGCAAATAATGTCGGTCGATCGTTTCTAACACAATTTCGATTTCGATTTTTAACAATAGATACGATCGATCGCGTTCAAGCCGATCGATCATTTCTCTCTTTTAAACGACACTTCCAGTAACCATTCGCGATTGATCGTTACCGGTCGTCATCTTTGTTTTAAACCTTTAGCGATCGATCGCGTCTGGAATGCCGATCGATCGCCAAATAAAAAAATGCGATTTTTATCAATTCGATTGCTCTGAATTCCAAACACAAAAATCAATCAGATTTTTCGGGATTCTAACACCACAACGGAATTAGGGCTATGATACCACTGAAGGGTTACCGAGCCGCAGCGAAAGCGAATTAATCATCCGTTTAGTGTTGAATTCTTCCAAGATCTATCTTGATTTGGAATTCCTTGTACTCACAAATAACAACAATGAAAGAGTACAAGATTATGAGCAATATATACGAACTACAATTTATTTCATGCACAATCAAATTAAATACAAGAACGTGTACTACTAACCTGCGGGCTTTGTGCCAAAGATTATACCGTTCTTCGTAGAAAAATAAGAGTATGTCCGAGATCACCTCTTGAATCGTTCGTGTGCGAATCAATGATTCGCTATTGTCCACGAGATAGCAATATCACTTTCGACTTCTCACAATATATTTCTTGATTGAATCATCAAGATTAATTCCAATAGCAAGTGATGGAGAGAAGGAACGCATGAAGAGAGAGAGAGAGAGAAAAAACGTCCCTGACGTGAGAGAGAAGATGAGTGCAAGCCAAAAACCAGTGTCCTGAGTATTGTTCATGTCCCCCTTTTATATCTCTCTCCTTCGTCGGTTACCAATTGGGGAGTTATGGATATCTTAATATCCTGTAACCTCCTCCACTAATTGCTCTATTGATGGCTATTCATAACCACTCATAAGTCAATCCTTTCAATTCTTGCAACGGTCCATTAACATTAGGTATCCCTTCTAATTAGGTGTGGACCCACCCGGGCCCACTGAAGCCTAGTCACTCGTCATGTCCACACACCACATGGGAGGACCGACTCCTCTCAAACAAGACAATAAATATGGGATGAACCCATATCACTATCTTACAGCTTCGTCCGCAACTTTGCCCTCAGGCCGATAATTGGCCGGACGTCGAGCTTGGCGCTAATGTCGATAACCAGATCGATTTCCTCCTCCTGCTCCAGGACGATGACGGTGTTGAGACCCAATTTCCAGGCCATGAGGACCATTGAGATGTAGTCAGGGTCTTTGTAGCCATTGCAGACAAGGAAGGCGTCGGGGCTGCCCTTGACAAGGCAGCTCATGGCAAGGAGGAGCTCCGGCTTGGAACCCACCTCGAGGCCAGTGAAACTGGATTCTTCACTATGGATGTTCTGGATTTTTCACAAACCAAACTGTCACGCCCCAAAATCCCATACCTCGATCGGAGTGCGGAAGCCAATCAATGGAATGCATTTCGAGGTAGAGATCCTAGGCACGCGACTGAACAGCCAATTTTCCAACCGATTACAATCATCTCAAAAGGACGTGTAACCGATTATGCCCGCAATCAGTGTAATACAATAACAGACACCATCGAACACTATGAAATGAAATTACTTAATAATGATCCAGTATGGTTCTTCAATGAAACTAAAAATAGAATAAAACTATAAACCTATGGCACACAATTGTCAATAATGCCATAAGCATCAATAAAACAAAGCAAATAACTAAATAGTCTTTAAACTCTTCTCGGCGCCTGCAATCCGCCTTTCCACTGCTGCACTTCCTGATCTCAATTTTTATTTGCGCCTGCATCAGAGGATGCATGAGCATTTCATAGAAAACCCAGTAGGATGTAAAAACCCACTGAATTAAAATAAGCAGTATGAAGAGAATAATAATTACAAAGGATTGTGAACATCCCACAACATCTAAACTGAACCGAGGTCTATACACCTGCAAGGTTAGTCAACAACAATTCCAACTTGCAAGTATAGAAAAACATCAATAAGGCTCCGAACAAAGATATGTGTAAGGAGAGAATAACATTCATATTAAAGGCTCCAGACATCTAGAGTGAAAGGAGTTACAATTTCTGTTCGCTAACCTGGTCGCTCGCAAGTGACTAAAATAATATACCAGAACCACCCTAGGGGTCCTCTCTTTGGAACTCTGCCATGCGTCTAGGATGCTGGCCCCACCAGTGCTTACGGACACGATGGGCGGAGACTGAGGACCTTCCGTAATGTCCACAATCTAACGTACGTATAGTGCCTCCCTTCGAGCAGTATGGAATCGCAATTTCATAAATATAAGTGACCTCGCAAAGATCTAGCAATGGCTTAATTGAGCATACTATGAAACCACCATGGGGAGAGTTTCGCAAGGTCTCTAGTGGAAGAAGCAATCATGTAATCAATATGAGCAATATCTCAAAGGAATAGAGGTCACAATACTCTAAGGTCATAAGGTATTTCTTACCAGAATAGACTCTCTCATGGAGTATGGATAGAATAACAAGACAACCCAAACACTTCGAATAATAATAACTCACCGAAGGAGTAACATACAATCAATACATACTTTCATGCTCAGCCCTAGATAGGAATTCCTCATTCACATTAAATTCTATAATACAAATATCAGAGATAAGAATCAAAGAATTCTTAGATGATTTGAATTCCAAGTAGAATATCAAACCGACATCAACACTTTAAGGATAGATAGTTATGAATCACTCGTTCAAAGGATTATCCCTCCTAATTAGATTACTTCTAACCCAATTCTTACTATGATATTCCATAAGTATATAGTCCAATTATTGGTATTGACACATTAAACATTATCTATCATATATCATGATGTTATTTGTATACTTAGTATTTTCTCTCAAATTCAGCTCACTGCCTCCTGCACAATAGTCCCCTTCCGACGGCTACTGTGCTCTGTACAGTAAGGCTTAACCTCTAAAATTTTTACTGACAATACCCTCGTGAGTCTAGTTTCTAACCCCACTGATTTATATTTTTCCGATTTTATTTGAATTAGTTATGAGTTATTTAGTACCGACTGTCAGCACAGAAACAGTTCTGGCCGAGATTAAGACTCTTAATTAAACTTGATTATCTTACCTAATAATACATTATAGATGATAATATATCATTAACAGACTATACACTCCCTTCCTAGACCAATTACAGAACCTAGGACTATCTAGAATTACTAAAGTTCACCCCTTTCTTGTGTTCTTTTATATAATCCTAGGGATGAAGATTGAGAGAGATAGAAAAGCGAGGAGGCTAAGTATATCTCAGGAATCATACATAGAGAGTGTATTGAAGCGCTTTGGCGTGATTAGTTGGAAGACCATAAATTCGTCCATCTATAAAGGAACAGTTTTGTCTGAGAAAATGACACCTTCATTAGACGAGGAACGTCTGAAGATGCAATCTGTGCCATATGCGCAGGCTATTGGCAGCTTGATGGATGCCATGAACTGCACTCGACCTGATTTGGCTTTTGTGGTAAGCCTTGTGAGTAGATATCAGGCTAACCCAGGTATGCAACATTGGCAGGCTATTAAGCAGGTGTTCAGATACCTGTTGGATACCAAGGATATGAACCTCACATATCAGGCCGAGAACCTATCATTGGAAGGCTATAGTGATTCGGACTATGTCGGGTGTAAGGATGATAGGAAATCCACTGCGGGGCATGTATTTATGTTTGGTGGCGGTGCCGTAGCATGGGCTAATAAGAAGCAGAAATGCATTACTAAGTCTACAATGGAAGCTGAGTTTGTTGCATGCATTTTTGCTGCTTCCGAGGCAGTGTGGATTAAAGAGTTTCTAGCTGAGTTGTAGCTAGAACAGTGGACTGATGCTCCTGTCCAAATTTATTGTGATAATTTTACAACTGTGTCAACACTCCATAATGGGGAGATCAGTTCCAGAGCTAAGCACATTGAGGTGCATTACTTTAATATATTTGACATGCTACAACGGAAAAAGTTGACGGTGAGTTATCTTCCTACAGTTTAGATGTTGGCTGATCCGTTAACGAAGGCCTTGACAACGGATCTATTTGTGAAACATGTTAATAGTTTTGGATTACGACAGGACTAGTGCACGAGTCATTGTAGCACAGAACCCATAGTGGGGGATGTAAGTGATATGGGTTCGTCCCATATTTATTGTCTTATTTAAGAGGAATCAGTCCTCCCATGTGGTGTGTGGACATGAGGAGTGACGAGGCTTCCGTGGGCCCGGGTGGGTCCACACCTAATTGGAAGAGACACCTAATGCTAATGGACCGTTACGAGAATTGAAGGGATTGAGTTATGGGTGGTTATGAATAACCATCAAGAGAGCAATTAGTAGATAAGGTTATAGGATATTAAGATATCCATAACTCCAATTAATGGAGGAGGTTACATGATATTAAGATATCCATAACTCAAATTAATGGAGGAGGTTACAAGATATTAAGATATCCATAACTCCCTAATTGGTAACCAACGAGGGAGAGAGAGATATAAAAAGGGGACGTGAACAATACTTAGGACACTAGCTTTTGGCATGCACTCATCTTCTCTCTCACGTCTGGGACGTTTTCTCTCTCTCTCTCTCTCTTACTTCATGCATTCCTTCTCTCCATCACTTGCTATTGGGATTAATCTTGGTGATTCAATCAAGTAATATATTAGGAGAAGTCGAAGGTGATATTGTTATCTCGTGGAGAATAATAAATCATTTATTCGCACACGAATGGTTCAAGAGGTGATGTCGGACATGCTCTTATTTTTCTACGAAGAACGGTATAATCTTTGGTACAAAGGCTGCAGGTTAGTAGTACACGTTCTTGTATTTAATTTGATTGTGAATGAAATAAATTATAGTTCGTATATATTGTTCATAATCTTGTACTCTTTCATTGTTGTTATTTGTGAGTGAAAAGAATTCCAAATCAAGACAGATCTTAGAAGAATTCAACACCACACGGACGATTAACACCCTTCAGAAGCACTCCGGACACTTTGGGTCGACGTCGGGGGAGAAGGGGAAGCTTCCAAAGGAAAGCATGTGTGAGCATATGTAAGAGACGAAGCTGGAGCTCAAAGAGTGAGGAGGGAGGAGTGGGTCTTGTTCCTTGCTGCTAGGGCCAGCCAACTTGGGCTCGGCTTTTCCGTCTAGCCTCGCAGGGCCTCTCCTCCACCACCCCTTCCTTGCATCTTCCCCCCTTATTCTTCTTGAAGAATCTCTGACCTCCGCCTTTCCTTCTCCCCGCGTCTTTTCTTGTTCCTCCTCGGTGACTTTTCTTCTCCGTCTTCTCTTCTTATGTTCTTTTAGAATATCATTTTTTAGTTCAATCTCCCTATTTCTGTGTTAGTTCGGAGTTCAGAGGAGGTTTTTCTGATCTTGGTATCAAGATTTTGCACTTTTTGTTTGAGATTCAACTCTTGCCAGGGAAAAAGGTCAAGTCTTTTGGCCAAATTTTGACTGGGTTATTGTACTGGCATCTGGGTGGCACTTCTCTAATCCCTTTTTGACTGCCCCTCATTCACCATTTCAGTTTTTGCAATCCAGATTTCTCCTCTTTTGATGATTTAGAATGCAGAAATTGTTAGTTTGAGATCGGCAGCTGCTCTGCGTTGTGACAATCGGAAACTATAATTGTAACATTTGTTGTCTTGTCCATGGGAAGTAAATTCAGCAAGACTACAGTGGAAGAAGCACCTCCTTTTCCGACCAATTTGGGCTTCAATCCCGCCCCCTCCGATCTCAGCTCCTATGAAGCGGCCTGCCCCCACCGAATCGGACCTTCGACATTACTCACGTCTTCTCAACTCTCGCCGCGGCTGGGGGCGTCAACCTCCACGCGCTTTCCTTTGAGTCCCTCAAGGAGGTCACCGACTGCCTCCCACAAATGCTCACACATGCATCTTCTGAATCTGCGCTCGTCTCCCACCACTCCGTCCTCGTCTTTGAAGCGGTCCATGGGGAGTTTGAAGCTTGCCTAGTGTACGCCGACCAGCTGAAGCGGCAATGTGTGGACCAGTTCAAAGACTGGGCTGTCGACATGGAGCACCTTGCGGCGGTGGACAGGATTTGCGATCTGGTGGCGAAGGTCATTCCTTTTTCTGCTTTTGCTTCATCTTTTTCAGATTTAAGATTTAAGATTAGATATCAAAATTTCATATCAATGGCTTTTTATAATTTTTAGAAGGCTTTTCAAATTCAGGTTCAGATCAAACAAACGGACCCTTCATCTGAAACCCAACAATATAAACAACAAATTAGCACACACACACCCAATTTATGATGACTTACAAACAGGGGCGGAGCGAGGAATTTTGATGAGGTGGGGCATAAAATTTCCTCAAAATTTGCCAAACAAATAATGAAAATAATGTATAACAAAATACAATATTTTAACTAAGACAAAGTATGTATTAAAATATGACTACATGTAGTTTTTTAATCAAGGCATACTATGAAAATAAAATGTTTGCAATATCTTACACATCTACAATGGTTTGCCATTTTTCGGATGTGTTAGATAACAACTTCATTTTCAAGTTCACTGAACACAACTTTTTCAAATAAGTGTAACTAGACAGTCATTTCAAGCTCATTAAACCTAACTTTTTCAATAGGTGAAACTAGGCAATCATTCAAATATATATTATTTTTTAAATATCATACAAATAAATCGTGGTAGCAAGGAGGTAACAAGTGTGATCGGTTGGCAAATTATAGTAGCAAAAATAAAATTTACCAAAAATTGTAGTAGCAAAGATGGAGAAGGTGTGTAGCAATAGCAAGAACGAAGGTAAGAACTAAGAAGTTTTGTTTATACCCTAGAGGCCCTAAATTTTTGCTACTAGATAGAGTAGATTCTCTTTATTTTTTAATATTTTCCTTAATATATTATGGCAAGCCAAATCGATCTCTACTTTTTTTATCTTCTTGCTAATTTAAAGTCCAAATTTACCTTACCAAAGCATCGGAAGAGTAGTCATAAAAAGCCAACTTTTGTAGGAGGAGGGGCAAGTAAATTACCTAAATACTATATAATATAAAGAGGGCACTTAGCCTCCGGGTACCTGCTGGGTGAGTTTCTGCGGGTGAGTTTTCAAATGACCGTCGGATCATAATAAAACAATCATTATTCACTCTTCCGATCAAAACTATAACCCACCGTGGTTACCAGAGAACCCACCCCCTCTCCGTTGTCAACCCCTGCCCTCCTCCCCCACACTCAAGACCGCTTTTTCTTGCGGCCATCCAGGCTCCAGCAGCCTCATCGCCATCGCCGCCGTAGGCGCAAGTTGTCTACCGCCGTCCAATAGAGATTCCGTGGAGGAAAGAGCTGACCAGCTTCGTACATGGTCATTAGAGATTTCGTAGAAGCATATGTGATTTGGTTTGGACTCTCCTCTTCGTAAAAAATCTGCAATCTATCATCATAGGCAAGTTTTAGAATTTATTTCTCTTCAAAAGTTCAAACTTTCCATTTGTTTAATCTTTTTTCCCATACTTGTAGCCATTAATCGGAGTCGACCAATCAGTGCTGAACCTTGTATTTTTTTCCCATTAGTGTTCTAGAGCTATCAGGTCCTTGTTGCATTCAATCACTACTGAACCTTGTAGTTTTCAAATTTTTCTTGGCTTACAGTTAATCAATAATTTTTAAGTTTTTTGTCCAAAATAAATGTAGTTGCTAATTCTGGACAAAGATGTTTTATGTTGAATTGTTGTGGTAGAAATGAAGAAGAGGTTTTGTTCTACTTCTTATTTGATAAGACAATAAAGCTGTTATGAAGCTGTTATGTTATGTGGTGACAGTCACTAGATTTATGTGATAAGACAATAAAAATATCAGGGATTAATTGGAAAATTGACGTTCCATTTATTGTGTCCTAGACCATATATTCACATAAGCGCCTTTCAGTGATCAGATTCTGACTTCTTGTCAGTTTACTCCAATTATTCGATGAATAGTGTTCTCATTTGATCATCAAACCATCCCCAACTTGATTGATTTTTGCCTTTTTTTTTGCCAGTTTGCCATGCCTGTTATGCCTAAGATGCTTGAGGAATACTTGCATTCCAGAAGAGAAGAGAAGATGCTTAGAGATCCAAGAAGATTATATGCTCTGGGTCGACTTTATCATATTGTGGAGAGAAAGCCACTCAAGTATGTCAATATCAAACTTTTATTTTATACTTTTTTCCAATGCACATGAAGAAAAACAATACTGCACAGTACTTCGGATAAGCATGTTATTTTTTAAAAAAAAATTGCTCAACGGTGGTTTCTTTCCCAAAGCAAGGATTTTCAATATTCTGATATGTTGTTTGAATTGGTGAAAATTTGTTAAAGCATCCTCTGAGTCAGATTTACAGCTATATCTTGCTCATTTTACATGTAGAGCCTCCATGGTGGAGGAGATACAGGGCAACCCATTGAAGAACATCCATTAAGCCCTCATCCATGATGATATTTTGTTGAGGAATTGAAAATGAGAACATAGAACTTTAAATTAGAAAGAAGAGCAAGGGCTTCACTAAGAGTAGAGTCCACGGCAAATGGCAAAAAATAAGCCAGTAAAGTGTTAATAGATGATCCAGAATGATACCACACCACCTCTAATTTAGTAAAGTGATGTTGGACTTGCGTAAACAAATGATTGATGACTTTCTATTGAGAACAGGGTTTTTTAGATATTTTCCTTAAGGTCACTTTCTTTCAAATGATTGATGACTTTCTGAGACAATTATCGATCCTGGATTTCTTTATAAGTGGTAGATTTATTAGCTTGTATTTAATTAACATAAGATTTTTTTTATTGAAAACTGTGAAAATCCTCAAAATTACTACGTGGGTCTGTGGGTTATCTAATATATGCAGCATTTGAATAAGTTATTATCCCTCAAGCATTTAAAGAACAAAATTTAGAGCATTGCAGTGGATTATGGTTCTCTGAGATGTCGGTTGCCCTTCCTCTTCCAGTAGGGTCTTAAGGGCTCAGACATCCCTTGTTATAAAAAAAGAAAAGAATATATGATATAAACCAGATTTGTCTAAGCTACAATTGATAGTGTTTTTTCTTACTGATAGTATGCACGTTGATGTTTGAGGTTAGTTGATGATGGAGAAGGAGAAAACCATGGAGTTTCCACCGAAGCAAAGAATGGAGAGACAAGAGACCCTGGAAAAAGAGCACAGCGAAGAATACAAGGCTGCACTTCGACGGGCAGTCACGTTAGCCATTCCACATGCCCACTCTCCATCTCCATATGGTACATTTGATGTATCTAATAGTGACAGTTCAGGGCGATTAGATGAAACTTTGGCAGGCTCGCCAAGAAAGAGTCGCCAGTGGGAGAGTTGGGATGAGAGTTGATAGAACGGCTATTTGAGAAGGATGAGTCTAGTCATATGGTGCTCAAGAAATCAACGTCATCATCCAATAGTTGATGTACATTGTTTCCTTCTTTTTTTCTAATGTGTAATTTTTCCTTGTACAAGTGATTTTTTATGTATTTTCATGTCAATCTTGATGAAGAGCAATAAAATGAATTTGCCTCATTCCACAACGCTTTGAAAATGGTTTTACGATTTTTTTTCTTGCACATTATTATGGTGGTTGGGAAGATCCGAGCTCTTATTACATGAAATTCCAGTTGTTCTACAACCTTTGGATGATAAAATCTTGAGCTGTTTGAGGAATAACTAGCAATGTAAAATGATATTTCCTGGTGTCCATAAAAACAAGTGACATGCTATATGTTCTCCCATGCAGGAGTATTTGTCTTGAGGTAACGTAATGTTGGTTTTGTGAAGCAGCAGGAAATCCAACAGAAGAACTATGAAGCAATTCGAAGGAACTGCTATGACAGCTTATGAAGACCAGAAATAGAAGCATTCAAGAAAACTGTAAAAATTGTATTGATGTAACAACAGTTTACAAGAATTGATTACAAGTTTTCTCAGATTTTCCAGTATTGATTAACAACTAAACAGTAGTAACAACAAGAACAGAAAACAGAAAAAGGAAAGAAAGATCAAACCCCATATCCAAGGAATGATTACAGCTGAATATCAGCTAGAACAGAGCATTCCAACTCCCTTTTGGCAGCATTTCGCTATGAATTTGAAATTCAAAACTTTCCTCAGGCGGGAAATACGATAGTTTCTTCACAAAGGTTATATTTTGCCGCTAACCGTTTTAACTGACTGATATTGAGTAAAGTTACTCAATTACCCCTGCTATTGAATAATAACCAGAAATCCTCTCTGCATCATTTTGGCTGGCAAAGGTTGGGTGTTCTCCTCATTTGTGCATCGAGGGTTGCTATAGAGGAGTGGAGAGCATCAAGCTCTAATTCTTTATATCAATCTGTAAGAACAATACACATTTAGAAATAAAAGCAAACGTGATGTTCAACAAAGTCATGAATTGATATAGCAGGTTTCTACAAGGAATAAATATCAATAGAAATTGTGGCAACTGAAAAGAGATAATCCTTGGACACATTACCCAAAAATGAAAGGAAAAATGAAGCAGCAAGTCTTGAATGACCAAAAAGGAGAATAGGCTATTTCCGTTCAATTTTAAACATTTATAAATGGAAATTCTGATGAATAAATTTAATATTACTGAAAGACCAACAAAAATAGAAAAAGCTCAGCACCCAACATCAAAGAAAAAAAAACATTACTCTAAGTAACAAACTATTGACTAAAAATCATAAACTACCATCCCCTTCTGTAATGTTTTGCAGCCTCCTCAAAGACTCGAATGATCTTCTTGGAATCATTTGCAGTTGCAAAAAATAAAATCTGATACAGCAAATAATTGCATTACAATCAATCCAAAGATTTTTTCAACAATAACTTCTATTTTTTTCAAAAAATTGAACACAATTTACCTGTTTCTTAGTAGGATTCTCAAAAATCAAAGGAGCATTTTCAATAAAATGTGCTAACCAAAATGACTTATTTTCTCTGTATCCTTCTTCAAAAGAACCAAAATAGGCCTTCTGTAATGTTTTGCAGCCTCCTCAACGACTAGAATGATCTTCTTGGAATCATTTGCAGTTGCAAAAAGCAAAATCTGATACAACAAATAATTACATTACAATCAATCCAAAGATTTTTTTCAACAATAACTTCTGTTTTTTCAAAAAATTGAACACAATTTACCTGTTTCTTAGTAAGATTCTCAAAAATCAAAGGAGCATTTTCAATAAAAGGTGCTAACCAAAATAACTTAGTTTCTCTGTTTCCTTCTTCAAAAGAACTAAAGTTGGCCTCCTCCTCCTTCTTCCTGCAAATATGCAAGTCATCTTAAAAACCATAAGATCATTCAAAACACAATGTAATGACAAATTTTAAAGAGATACAAAGCTACTTTTTTTTTCTGTTCATTCTATTTCATCTTGGTTGAGGCCATCAGTCGTTTCTTGATGTGCTTCAGATCCCTCTCCTTGAGAATCTTGAGAACTATTTCCCTACATTACAAGTTCGATCTTACATTAGCAAGCAATGGATTAAAAAAATCAGATTATTAATAGATAAACAAATTTGTGAAAAGTTACACCTTTTGATTTGGACAAGTAGTCATATAATGGCCCAACTGTTGACAAATACTACACTTTCTTTTCTGTGGCTTAGAGGAGATTTTTTTATTCTTTTCAAGCCCTGATTTTACTCTATCACTATTCTTTGGGCGCCCCTTGGTTCTTAACTTAGGTGGATCTCGTACCGTGATTTCAGGTATTTCTTGGACACTTGCTTTAGATTGACTTGGAAGTGTATTTTCCAATTGGATGTTGGACACCAACCTCATGTTTCCTAGTTCATCAATTAGCCTCCTAAGAATATCAGTGGCATGATTCCAATGCTCAGGAGATTTTGATCCCAAATCTGCAACTTTATATGACGCACTACGAATCAAATATATCATATATGGAGTAACTGTAGATGCATTTATAGCCAGGTCACTTTTGTTGAACAAGCTTGAAGAAGTTGTATATCTAGCACCAATTGTCCAACGAGACAATATGTACTTATCTGGGATCACTTTCAATTGTTTCTGAAAAAAAATCAACAATATGTGCCTACACAAAATGCCTTCCGACTCAAATTTTTTACAACTACAAGATGACGTTATGTCAGGCTCATCTTGATATCTCACAATCTGGCCTTCTCCACCTTCTACGTGCTTTCTCACCTTATATATGACAAGTTCACCTTCAGATCCAATTGTGTTGCTCATGTAAGTTAATCCTTCCTTAAATTGTTCTTGAAAAATATTGAATATTGTCCTTGTGTACAATCCTCTTGCATGTTCCTCAATTGGGTGGCCTATAATCAGATTTGGCTTTGCATGAAGTGTTTTATGGTCTGCGGCAGATTCTTCAGCTCGTCGTGAAACAACTGCTTTATCATATTGTTTCACAAACACACTCAAAGGAGTTTGTGCATTCACAAAACCATCAAAGAAAGAATTAATGCTTTCACTTCTTTGACTTGAAGTCATTCCAGCAAAAAAATAATCTTTAAAATATACTGGGATCCAATGGTGGCGATTATCGTACATGCTTTTCAACCAACAATCTTTAGGGAGGTCATACTTCTCTTTCAACATCACCCATCGATTTTCACATTCTTCAAATGTGTCACTATATACCCACTTCTCATATTCCTTATTGAAATCTAAATGTTGGGTCTTCAACTGATTCAAGTGAATGATGGCATTCTTTCCTATGTGCCACGAACAAAAACGGTGAAGAGTGTTGGGGAAAACTTTTGCAATTGCACCTTTTATTGCTAGATCTTGGTCTGTGATGATCCCTTTTGGGATCTTCCCCCGCATGCATGCCAACCATGTCTTAAACAACCATACAAAAGTTTCCTCAGTTTCATCAGCAACTAATGCACAACCAAAAAGTGTAGACTGCCTATGGTGATTAACCCCCACAAAAGGAGCAAATGGCATATTAAAAGAATTTGTTTTATATGTCACATCAAAGACCACAACATCCCCAAACTGCTCATACGCTAATCTTGACCTATAATCTGCCCAAAAAACACTTCGTACTTGTTTATCATCATTGATATCCATAGTAAAAAAGAAATCATCTTCAACACATGCCTTTTCTTTAAAATATTGCACAACTCTCATACATTCACGACCGATGTTGTTTTGGCGTGATTTTCCTAGATGGTTAATGATATCTTGGGGAGTGATGTCCATGTTATCTTCACCACCACATGCTACATTTAATACCCTTGAAATTTTTGAAGGGCCTATTCCACATTCATAGAATGTACCAATCAGTTCTTTAGGAGTTGAATTTATCTTTTTGTGAGATCGGATCCTCCCTATTTTGGTTGGAGATGCAAACCCATGGGTGTGCACATCCTCAAAATGTGTAACTACCCATTTTCCAACTGCATTGAGTTTAACAACCATGTGGACCTTGCATTGATCTCGAGTATCTGGACGACGTTGAACATCCTTCCCCGCTTCCCTAGGATCATTTGTTCTCTTAGTCCCTTGTTTTTCACAAACAAATTCTTTCTTATAAATAGCACCAGTTTTTCGAGAAAAGGCTGAAGAATGTTTCCTAATTCCAAACCCTTTGACTTTTGCATATGCATTATAAAATGCATATGCCTCATCAATAGAAAAAAATTCTATCCCCTCACAAGGTATCAAATTCATATCAACCTGCTCTGGACCCTCTGTAGTTCGTTTGCGGCTTAATCCCACCTCTGCTTGTATGCCATCTAAACAAGAATCTCCAAGCTCCATATGCGTTCATAAAACTAGAGACAAAACAACCTTCTTCAAAACACACATTCACATCATAATGATATAAAATCATAAATTGTATTTCTTATGTCAACAAATTGAGAAAGCAAATACTAAAATTAACACAACTAACCAAACAATTCAAATATGAACTAGTTCATAATGGTTAACCATAATGAATACATAGCTGATCTAGTTCAAATATGTTCAAGGGCAAAATTTGTTGGCGTACGGACAAAAAATTAAAAATTATTGATTAATTGTAAGCCAAAAAAAATTGAAAACTAGAGCTTGCTCCTAGAGGAGAAGAAAATATAAGGTTTTATCTCCTTTTTTTGTTATGACGATTCTACAAATTTCAGAATTATTTCAATTGATTTGTTGGGTATCAGATGAAGGCTATGGTACAAGTTATTAAATACTTGTCCATAAGCTCTTCATCCTCCCATAATACTTTCTAGACATGATGGCTATATGATGCATCATTGTTTGTGAGTATTTTAGACAATTTTAACTGAAAAAAGAGCTGGAATTATTATCCACTTGCATAAGTAGTAGTTAACATTCTTATTGTTGTTAAAATTGATGAGTCATTGTAGCAAAGCTTTTTAGAAGAGTTGGAGAAAACAATTGCACTTTTGGCATTTGAAGATGTGTCCAATTGCCCTATTGGCGAGCTCCTTGACATCTCACAGCATTTAAAAACAGCAAGTGAGGTGAATGCAGCCATCCTCACTAGTCAAAGTCATGAAAAAGGTAATTTTTATATGTGCAGTCGTGCATGTCATACCAAAAAAGTCACGGTAATAAATTAGTATTAGTGATTGAATGCAACAAGGACTTGATAGCTCTAAAACACTTATGGGAAAATATTACAAGGTTCAGCAGTGATTGGTCGACTCTGATTAATGGCTACAAGTGTGGGAAAAAAAAATTAAACAAATGAAAAGTCTGAACTTTTGAAGAGAAATAAATTCTAAATCTTACCTATGATGATAGATTGCATATTTTTTACGAAGAGGAGAGTCCAAACCGAATCGAATCGCAGATGCTTCCACGACCACTCTAATGACCATGTACGAAGCTGGTCAGCTTTTTCCTCCACAGAATCTCTACTGGCCTGCGGCAGTGGTGGCGATGGGGCTGCTGGATGGCCGCGACAAAAAGCGGCGTTTCTTGAGGGTGGGGGAGGAGGGTAGGGGTTGACAAGGTGTTGGTGTCCTTGGACGGAGGACGGGTGGGTCCTTGGACGGAGGGGTGGAAGAGGGGGGTGGGTCCTTGTACAGAGGCCGAGAGAGGAGTTCGGACTAGTCGGAGGGCTCGGCGGCGGAGAGGATGGTTGTCACCTGCTAGCTACCCAATAAGCTAGACTCTCCGTTAGATGGGCTTGAGTTTTTTAGGGTTTAATTTAGGAAACACCGTCAGATCTTCATCCAATGGACGTGTCACTAACTCACCCTCAGAAACTCGTCCTGCGGGTGTCTGCTGGCTAATTTTTCCCTAATATAAAAGTAGTAACATATGGGAAGGTTGACCCCCTGGCACCGCCAGTGCTTACAAACGCTAATTTTTTCGAAAATGGAACCAATTAGAGGCGTGCGATTAATGTACCATTTCGAACTTATTCTCCCTCTCCAAGTCCACTGCCATGTTCTTGATCATCACCATACCTGTCCGAATCGCCTGAAAATGGAAATCACAGAAGGAGACAATTAGATTTTCAAAGAAAAAGCTAATTGGAAGAAGATGGAGAAGATAAGGTTTTGGAGGAATTGGTGTTACTGCGATGAGGGATTCGTAATCAGATTAGAGGCGGCGGTGGACATCCGACCACGCCCACCATCGCGCGGCGATGTGCTGAGCCTGACGCCATGGCTCCGCCGGGAGAAAGGGTGGGAAATGGACAAGGGAGAGTGAGGTATAGGAGCTGAGAGCGAGATGAGGAGGATTTTTGGCACCAAATTCTGCACGAGATCCTGGCCGTTCATTTGATGAACAATAATTCTCTCCGCATAATTTTCATTTTGATTGTGTAGTAAAAGTTCCATCAGCTTGAGGGCTGTCAAATTTCAATCGGACGGCGCACGTAAATGCAGAGGGCAGGTGGATTTGAATAAGAGTCCTGTTAGTATGCCCGTCCGGGTGCACTGGATTAACGCCTTCCGTCAGATTGAAATTCGATGGTTATTCTCATCCGACGGCTTGCAGTGCATGTTAACTTTTTCCTTTAGTAAAATCGCGTTTTTCGTGCTACACGCAGGCCATTTTAGTTGTGCAGCCTGTGTAATACAAGGAGGAAAGGGGTTTATAATTCCCGCACGTTCCTTTGAAAGATGTATGCCATCGGATCCCAATTCAAAGGTGTGCATCACGTCGGGGTGCGGCGCATGTTGACATCTCACTATGAACAATCCTCACAAATTCGCCTTGGATTGACTTTGGGGGCTCTCTTTTTGGTTTTTTCGGCAACATTTTTGCCATATCTCATACAATCAAGACTAATTTGTGCTGTTGAATTAAAGTGTTTTCTCCAAATAGGAATATCCTTTGTAAGTATGTGCTTATCTTTCTTTCTAAACTCCTTCAACACACCGTCATCGATTATTACCTGGTTCATCAATAAACAATCATGAACATTATTCTTGTCTTTTCGCTGTCTTTAGTAGGTAAAAGCACATGTTTAGCAAAAAAAATTAGAGATGCACGAGCGCTGACCTTATGCAACCCAGCTGATCAACAACATTCAACGACAGCATATGGTTGAATCTTGCAACTATTTGCAGGATGAGGAAGATGGTCTGACAATGAACCATTACGTTATTGACTTTGAAGACAAAGAAACTGGTGTTGAAATTGAATACTAGCTGACCTTGATATATATTAATTGCACATATTATTGATGCTATAAGTTATTTCTGTAATTATATTGCCTCTTCTCAACTTTTCATGTTACACATTTTCATGCAGGTCCTTTCCCAATTATGACTCGTTGTGGTTTAAGAATTAGAAAGATAACAAAATAACGGAAGATAAAGCAAAAGAGAATTGGCTTGGCTTGCACTGGATTTTTAGAAAAAATATTAGAAAATAAATAGCTTTGGCATCCAAATCTTTAGTTGGTGTTGTAATGGACTTCTCCTGCCTTGGGGTAATGACGGCTCATGACTTCAATATTTACATCAGTAGAAATTCTTACTCAATTACAGATCTGATTAAGTAGTTGTATCTCATGCAAACTCTTCCCTTATTTTTATAAGAAAATATGCATTAGGAATGAAATTTTTTATAGTTCTCACTATTATGGACAACTTAGTTTATTACTCCTAAAAGTGCAAATATATCAAAGAATGTGTATTAATGCATATGACATTGATGCTATTATGCAGCGCTTCAAAAATATGATAGCTCAACAATTTAGAAAATTTCTATGACAAATTTTTATCTTTTTTTTATTTGGTACATTTTATCTTTTTCTTTTGGTTGGAATTTTTTGGGGGGGGCAACATTTTGGTTGGAAAATTTTGGTAGCAAACATCTTTGCCCCTCCTAGGCAAAAATCCTGGCGCTGCCCCTGAATGTACACATGTTACAATTTGATGAGAGTAGACAGATGATCTTGGTGCTTATCAGACTTGCTATGAATCCAAATGGATAGTTCATGTTTGAATTTTACAACAAAATAGCATATTAAGTTTTGGTACACATCTTAAAAAAAGAATAATGAAGCGTGTTTGAAAGAGCTACATAAAATTAAGCTAGTAATTTTGAAACATTCTTGTAGAATTCGAAAATCGTAGCGAAGGAGGTTCGAGATAGCGTTCTCTTACTACAAAAAATCGGTTATTTGTGTTGCAGGAAAAAGCAACACAATTAGTAAAAAAATGTCGTCATTAGTGTGTCGCAACATTTTTTTCCCATCGCCTAAAGCTTCGTTAAAAATGGTGTCGTAGGCTCGTAGCGCCGATGAATATATGCCCCCTGGCCCGCCTGATCACTTGGAGCTCAACTTTTCAAGGCTAAAAAATCCGAATTGTCAATGCAATAACCGCTTATGCATTGGCTGTTCAATTCAAATTGAAATTGGAGGCAGCTATATGTGAATTTTTATTTTATAAAACCAGGGAGATCATTACTGACGAAAACTCAACGTCTGAAAGTCTTGTCCAGCACTGAAAATCCTTGGAACAACTCTCTACCTGATGAAATCCAAGGCTTCTTTGTCTTCTATGAAGTTTCCTATCGGTCCATAGTCTGGACCCCTAGATGTGGTTTTTTCCTTCCTCCTGCATGGATTGCATGGGTTCAAAACTCGGGAAATATTATGGTTGGCGATGTGGCGCGTATATTGCGCGGACGCTGTTTTGAGTTAGGCTGACGGGGGCCACCAACTGAGCAAACGGATTCGTCCACACTCCATGGGCGGCGCACAATTGATAATTTGATGTAGATGGCGTAAGCTACATACCACCATTTTCTCAAATTGATAGGTCAACTATGCGTGCTGGCCAACCTATGATCTAGTAAAAAAATGGAAGCTGATGCTAGCTAGCTAGTAGCACACTAGCACTCTCGTCCTTTCTAACATGATTTACAATTACTTTGATATTTCCGAATTTTTGCTCAATCTTTTTATATATCATTCTTTTATGGGATGACATTGGAAGATATTATCATTAATGGGATATTTTTTATACTATCATTAATGGGATATTGGTGATGAGGTTGGTTGATTATATATATAATCAAATTTTATACTCCCTCTGGCCCCTTTTAGTAGATACAGTTTTTTTTCAAATGAACTAATTTTTTAGTTAATTTGAAAATAAAACAGTAACTACTAAAAGTGGCTGGGGGGGAGTATATAGTTGTAGTAGTGTGACAAAAAAATAATGATTTTAAGTAATTAAGTTTCCATATACATAGATGATGAACTCTAAGATTTGACTTGGATTAAACTAATTGAGTTTTGTCTTTTTTTTTCTTCGGCATGGATATAATCTTAGCCAAATGGAGCTCGTAAGATTAAACGAATCTTATGCATTGGTTTAATGTTGTTTATATTGTATAAACAAAGATAGCTTATTGATGTGATTGAGTTTCCTTTTCCTTCAACTGAAATTGTGTTGTGATATATGTTTTTTTTGCTATACATGTTGTAATATATGTAAATTGTTTCAAAGATGTATTGTTTCTTATTTATTATACAGGTGCGTATTTTCCCACCCCTCTGAGGCATCTCCCCTCCCCACTTATCTCTCCACCCCAGTATGGAGATATGATTATTCTCCTCACCCCTCTAGGGAAGCGGAATTTTTATTTAGAAAGAGCCCCCCAACCCTTCTGGCCTCTCCAGCTCACCGGCCTGTAAACCTCCTTTGACCCTCCCTCCCTCTTTCACGACCCCTCTTTCCCTCTCCCAACTTAAAACTACTCCAATTGGTGGCCAAGAGATGCATGTTTGATTTGTTCACGCTGGTGAAAATAGACAGCCGCTGGTTTACATGGATGCCAGTGGTCACTCGTGATTGCCGGTGGCACAAGATAGTCGTCGACAATGGTGGAGGGTAGCGGCGGACGCATGATTTTTAGGGATGGGGGTCGGGTCATTTTGAGATGGGGGTCAGGTAATGGAATTAAGCCAATTTCTAACCTAAGTACCCAACCCCTATACTAATGTATATATAATCTTAGTGAAATGGATGAAACTCATGCATTACACGTAGGCCCGCCCCTGCCATGCCCATGGGGGTCATCTGACCCCATCCCTTACACATAGGTTCGCTCCTGGTGGAGGGTAGTCGTTGGTGGCAGCAGATAGTTGTTGGGGCCGCTTCTAGTGGCCTGTGGTGGCAGGTGGCCGCCGACCATCAAGGTGCATGGGCTGTTAGATTAGATAAGTTATTAAGGGGCCGTTTGGGGCGTGATTAAAAGCAAAACATCCAGATGGGATATTTTGCTACATTGTAGCATCTGGATATTTTATATATCCAGCTGAAACTCCTCCTGAGGTGTTTCAGCTGGATGTAAAAATCCACATGGATGCTACAGTATATATCCAATATCCAATCTGGATATTTTTGCAATAATCACGCCCCAAACGGCCCCTAAATTAGGGTCAAAGGAGAAAAGGGGGTGTATGAAGTGATAAATTGGGTTGGCTGATTGGAAAAACAAACGATCTTGTTTTTGGTAAGGTGATGTGTCATAGTGTAGTGGGGTGATACCTTTGTGGTGTGGGAAAATGTGCAACATTTTATATAATACTTGTTCATAAGCACATATACATACATCAGTGGGATGAAGTTAAAATTTTTTAAACCATATAGAAAGGTTGACTTTTTAGAAGTGTGGCCTCTGTCCACATAAATAATAGGGCTGCACCAAAAAATCCGACTCGACCCAACCTGGATGGATCCGACCCAACATTGACCCAAGTCTGGTCAGATCGGGTCCTATCTCGAGTAGGGTCGGTTCCAAGATTTAAAAATCCGCTTCTATCTTGGGTAGGGTCGGGTTTGGCTTCAAAATACCCAAGAACCGACCCGACCTGAGATATACCATTTAAACTCCTAATTTTTTAATATATAAAAAAATATTATTATAATTATATAAATTATTTTATTAAAGATTTTTATAATTATATTCATTATTTTATTAAAATCTCGATTCCTATCTCGGGTTCTCAGGTATTACGGGTTCTATCTCGGGTAGGGTCGGGTTTAGGAATCTCAGGTCCTATCTCGGGTAGGGTCGGGTTCTGCTATACCCGAGAGAACCCGACCCAAGATGTAGCTCTAATAAATAGTTCTGATTGGTGTTGCAAAATTAATTAATTTTAATTCATTTTGAAAAGGTTGATACTTTTCAGCACCCTAAAATTTCTCAGTAACCGGAAACAAGTCATGTTTTCTAGCATGTTCGGTAATACCCCAATCTTACATTTTGACTATAGATGACAACCGATAAAAATCTGACTATTTGACAGTGGCACTCCATCGACAGAAATCATAGTTAATATCAGTCGTTTCATTTAGTTCAATATGACGGTAGGGATCCACTAGCCCTATCATTAGGATCCTCAATATCCAACAGTGGAGATCTACTGACAAGATTGTGTTTGAGAACTTCCTTAGCAATTGTAAAAAAAATTAATGTTCAACGGAGCATGTGGTGTTACTGAAAAAAAACTGGTGTGTTGAAAAATCTCACCCTTTCGGAAAACTGAACTGCACTTTCAAGTGGGACGGGGTAGTATAATACTCCCTCCAGTTTATTTTAATAGATGCAATTGGTTTTTAAAATGAACTTATTTTATATTATTTTAAAAATTAATTGCATCTATTAAAAAAGATTGGAGGGAATCTAACACATGCATGAAAGTAGTTGGAAGGGACGCACCAATAAAAAAAGGTACAAATTTTATCATGCTCATACTTGAAGGAACCTTCACCCTCAGCTTTCCATGCTCCGGGACCCTTTGCGGGCCTGTTACATGAGAAACTCATCCAGTGGACTTGTTTATGAGACCAGAAAATTAATGGGTGTGATGGGAGCACTACTCAGGGGTGTCGGCCGCGGTTTTGGAGATAGACAACGAATACGGAGCCAAATTACGTTTAGCTGTTTGCGTGTAACACCTGCTGTAAAATCCCACATTGGCTGCTAGGCACACCTAATAATTTTACTCATGAGCCACCCTGGTGGATATGTCTATTTGATGTTTAACACATCTAGTTGTCATGAGTTGGTTAATATGTTTTTTTTTCTATTTGAATAATACCGCATTTTCTGACATTTTATCAGTAGTCTGTGTTATAAAATGAGTGGGCCTATGCACATGCCATGTGGTGAAAAAGTTCCATAGGATAATTTTTCCCTTCTACATAAACGAGATGGTGCCATGAGCTAAAGACTAGTAGGTGCGTTAGCGTGCATGAAGAGATGGTGTGTGTATATATGAAACGTGTAATAAAGCACCAGTATGACTTACCGAGTACCAATCTTTTTAAAACCGAATCGGACCGGCTGGTCTATCCGCAAATTGATAAGCGTAAAATATACACATTTATATGCCCTATTTACCTATATGCTAGTGTAGTTTTAATGATAAAATATGAATAAAATAGGTTATTTGTAATTAGGATAGTAAATAGGGATTAATAATTAATTTACTCTAAATTAACTATTTTAGATGCATTAATGAATTCAAGGAATCATATTTTTATTATGCGTCTAATTTTGGTTTGGTTTTATTATTGCAGGTTCAAAAATGCGAATTGCAGATCGACAGCAGAAGAGCGCATTAGGCGGGTTTTGAAGTGTCAGAGTAACCCAAGATTAGAGATCAAATGCAGAAAAAGATTTAAACCGTTGATGATTCGCTTAATGGAAGACGGGCACTTATTTTAAGTACAAGCCGTTCAGATGAGAATTGAGGATGAGATCGCTACGATGGGTTTTTGCAAAGAAAAGAGAAAAAAAAGCGAAAGAATTGAACCGACCCGAGCCAAAGCTCGGGCCTTTCATTCCAGAACAGAACGAGCTCCTGCTCGAGCTCTGTTTGAGTAACTCAAGCAAACGACAACGACGGGCTGAGGCTGATGGTCTCGACGGCGATGGGCTCGATGGAGCTGGTTGAAGATGATGATGGTGAAGCCCGAAGGAGGTGATAGGCGGCTAGAGATGACGACGGCGAGCGAGAAACAGAAGCAGAATCGTGTCGAAACAGGAAACTCAGAGGTGTGTTCAGATTTGGATTCATTTTCAAATAGGAAAAGGAACTGATCTAATTTGGGACTCTTTTATCTCGATTTGCCTATAAAAATAGGACGGGAGAAGCAGAAGAAAAGACATAACTTTAGGGAGCTTTTAGGAGAAAAACAGAGCTTTGGTTTGGGTCGTAAAACGGAGTGTTCCGGTGGGTTTTTGTCCGGAAAATAAGAAGGAGAAGAAGGGGAATCGACGGAGGAGAGAAAGAGAGGAAAAAGCGAGGATTTTGGACTGTTTTCGCATTTGCTACAGTGCTGTTACAGTAAATTGTGATTGCTACAGTAACCGAGTGATTCTGGGAAGAAGATGAACAGTGCCGATCTGTGAACATTGAATTACTACATTAATTCTGTGAACAGTACCCGAGAATAGTGATTCTGCTACAACGTTTTCTCCTATGCAATTTCTTCTAAATCTGATTTTTTTGTCATGAATATGCATAGCTAAATCTTTTGGCAAAGCTAGGGGTGACATTATTTGATTAGTATTTTTATGTCTATAAAAGATACGCTTATTGCTTATTTGGTTGAATAGAGATATTTGGAAATAGTGATAATCTATATAATTATTTGATTCGTCGTGAACGTAAGGTACGGCGAATGCTTATGATTCCCTGTGATTAGTAGACTATGTTTGTTAATGATGAATATTCGATCAAAATCTTTATGTTAATTATTACGATGAATTTGAATGCAATATCATCTGATTATGTCGAATCATTATTTGAATCTAATTTCGAAATTAAATAGACGTAGAGTATTGATTAAATAATTGATCCTTGAAGCTTTGATATCTCTCATCGATTATCTTCGCTGTCTTTTGTAACACCCGAGAAATTGGTACGTTTATTTTAAAGCTAAAATATGACCCTCTTATTGTTTGATTTGGTTGTATTTTATTTTATGGGGTTAAAGTTGGTGAGAAGAGCTTTCCAACGCCACTAACTATGTGCGATTTGGAGTTCGGAGTGAAAAGATATGAGAAATTGAATTTTGTTTGGGCGTGGCTGCGATCGATCGGCAAATTGAACCGATCGACTGCCTATCAAAACGATCGATCGTAGTTATTGTGATTATTGATTGTTTTGTTTCGGAGAAAATGATCGATCGGCAATAATTGCGATTGATTGGCTGTAACACGGTAGCTTAGAAAAGGCATGCGACGATCGATCGCTATATCGCCGATCGATCCCCGTATCGCCGATCGATCGCCGGTTGCGGTTTTGCGATTTCTAGCTTATTTTGGGGCGGATTTGTTTGGGAAAGATGCCAAATCCCAACTAGACTTAAGTTGCACATCTCTAGAAGGATCTTGAGGCCTTCTTATTGGTGGGAAGTGTCCATGATATAGAAAATTGGTTTAAGAAAGGATTCTCCCAAACTCTATATAAACCCTAGAGAGTTGGCTTGTACTATTGGAAAACCTAGCCCTAGAATGTCCAGAGACCTTTTCCTTCTCCTTCCCACATTCACCTACCTCCTATAAGGCTTCTTCTTGTGGGAGTTTTTTAAGAGCTTGGAGCGGGTGTAACACCCGAAAATTCTGTAAGTTTACCAAAATTGCTATTTTAGGAAACTGTTCTAAAATAGGAAAGTTTTGCTGCCGTTTTAAAATCTTTTAATCTCGTGTGTTGATTTGGTTTCGTGATGCTTATAGATTAGGCAGTACACCAGGGTGCGAGGACTAGCCCAGGCGCTGGGTTCAACCTAGCGCTGAGGCTGGCCTGGCGCCAGGGGCTGAGTACACCTGACGCCAGGAGTGGGGGCCAGGCGCCAGGGTGTGAGACCAGTGTGTAGAGACTCCTTTGAATATTTTAATTTGCTAGATTGGATCATCGTAATGCAAGATGTTATATTTGGTAAGTTTTGAACATTGCATTCGCGGGACATCGGAGCCGTCCATCTGTGTGCCACGCACCAGGCGCAGGAATACCTAAGGGCCAGAACCACGTGGACACGACGCCCTAGGCACTGTACACGTGGTTGACATGTGAATATTTGGTTAGGAGAGAGAGAATCAAGTAAATTTGGGAATTTTGAATTTAATTCCAAAACCGATTTGATTTTGGAAGGAAATTGAGATTTTTTAAATTTGGGAATTTAGAAACAAAAAGGAATGATTGGGGATGTGATTAGGGGTTGATGATGGGCTGTTACCAAATTAAGTGGGGGCGCCATGTGGCAAGAGAGGAGATTGTGCTAATTGGGAGTTAATCAAGGTTAATTAGCCTCGGCCAGTTTTTCCCTGCACAGACAGACCGCAGGAGAAAAATCGTAACTAATTCAAGATAATTCGGAAAAATATGATTCCATTTGGGTTGGATTGTAGACTCTTTGGGGAATATACAGTAAAATTTTCAGGACCAGATTCGAACTGTAAAAATTATTGTGAGACTCGAAAGTGTGCTATTGTGCAGAAAACAGAGCAGTCAACCGGATTTGGTCAAGATCCCCACCTTAATCAAAGTATAACTAACTTGACTAATAGATTTGGTCACGTCCCTAATTGGGGGATCCTTCCTTTTTAAGTCAAGTTGTAGCCTTAGATTGAAAAGAAATCAATGGTGGGAGATGGTGAGTCAATTTGGAAATTGAATTGAAATTTCCTTGGGCGGTTAGGATGATGCATCTAAAGATTTCAAATCCTTAACTAATTGGGAAACCCTAACTAATTGGGAGAAATTGGAGGAGCACGTCCTTGACATGGAGTAGGGGCTTATTTTGGGTGAATCTTGGCCCTTGGATGTGGTGTTAATCAACGGTGGAGATAGATCTTGGTGTTTGGGGCTTATGCTATTTAAACACACCCATTGAGAGACCGGCCACTCTTTTGGACGTTTTGGGGAGTCGTCAAGTCAGCAAGAGCTCGTCCTCTCTTCTCCTCCTTCGATCAGTAGTTCCTCCCTCTCTACAAGTGGTCGTGGTGGTGGTGATTCGACGAAAAGAGGGTGGTGCATGTGGTGGTCGAAACTCGCGTAGAAGTGGTAAATCGTCAAAGAGGTAGGATGAACTTCTTTTCCCTACAACTTCTAATATTGAATTGTTGTTTATCATGACTCGTATGTCATGTGGATCATGATTATTGGTTTGATAATATTGCTGGTTATATTGATATTTGTGGTTCCTTGAATGAAATACCGATTCGTCTCCCATGTTTGTAGAATATTGCTTTCATATGATCAATGTATATTCATCCTTCATATGCTAGACCATAGGAGACATCCCCATCGTATTGGACCCTTGAATGTGCTTTGTCTCATGTTGTCGTATCCTTTTTTTTGGTTCTGTCCAAATAAAGTTGACACCTTTCCTAATCGAATTGCTTTGGGATTATGTTAAGTACGTCTCATCTCAAGTAAGTATTCGTAATTTCAAGCCATATTCGTAGTATTTCTTCAAAACCATGGAGATTCATGTGTCATAACCTAATGATGTTTCAAAGAGCCTTTTTGTGGTCATCCAATTTCATGGCTAACTGAATTTAGTGTCTGTGATTAATTGTCTCTTGGTGGTATTAAGGGGAAAATACATGTGCAGACGGATTTGAATGAAAGAGTAAATATAGTAAATTACTTAATTACAGATACCAATGGGGTCTGTAAAACACTTAAGAAGATGAGTTATGATGTCAGGGAGTTAGTATTAAGCATTAAAGTAAGTAACTATTAGTAGTTAAACAAATCGGATCAAGTATGTTGCTCTCGGCCAGAACTGGTTCTGTGTCGATGAACTGTAATGAAAAATTAATAACTAATTATAGAAAATTCATAAAAATATACTGTTAAAACGGTTAGAAACTAGAGAGAAAGGGATTTCAGATATAAAAATTTTCGAACATGATAAGCACTGGTCAGATCAGAGTAATCGTAAGAAGTGGGCTGTTTGCTCTCGGCCAGGACTGTTCCTGCATCGACGAGCAGTGATCCGAAAATCATAAATAAATTTATATAATTCAGAAAATTATGATTTTGGTTGGGTTAGAAACTAGACAATCAAGGATATATGGGATAAAAATTTCAGGGAAGTATTCGGGCTGGGTATTCAGTGACCGCCGATGGAAGTTGGCTGTTATGTACTAGACAGATTACTGTAATTCCTATTAAAACCCTAATTCGGTTTACTACTATACATTATAAGTATATATATATTATAATGATCTGATTTCTATAATGTAAGACTCTGATGGTACAGGGTACAGTATTATTAGATTATGAGTATGAGTGGTGAGTTAAGGGTTACTGTCCAAAATTAATTGTCCCAAGTGTCCGAGTTCTTGAACGGCTTTTTGTCCAAGAAATTCTATCACAGATTCAGCACCTTGTGCACTATTGTTGACCAATTTCCGATAATGAGAACCTTCTATTCTGATTCAAGGGGATTGTCATATCTAAGGCTAGGTACTATGATGCGATTCAGTGTTCCGATTCTTGATAAGTCATAATTGGAGTCATCCGATGTTGATCATTCAGATTATATTTCTTGAGTACTCCGAAGTGAGTCAAATTCTTCCTTGGTGGTGTGGTGCACTACATGTCGTGAGTCTCATAAACCAACTTCGTGTCCACAAAGTTCTTGGATAGGGTCTGACTTTCTGAGCCCTACCACCTTGTTGCTTGTGACATAATAATCGTAGTGTCTTTTGATTCGGGGAATGGTCTTAACTAGGGCTATGCATGGTGAAGGTGGTTACTGAGTCATTCCTGATAAGTCTCAGTCTTGAATTATCCTGTGATTGAACATTGAGAATTCTTTGATTACTCCTTTCTGAGTCAGATATTGAAAGTTACTCTTTTATGAGTTAGATATTGAAAGTTATTGTCTTACTCCTCTCTGAGAGTCTTTCTTTGATGATGTTGATTATTCTACGAGTTTGTGTACTCCGATGTGGGTCCTTTTTTTATGACCTTGACAGAGATATTGATTTACTCCTTTGAGAGTCCTATTCCTTGATGATTATATTCTGGGTCTCTATTTGCTAGAACCTTGATTAACTATAGATGAATTCAGTTCCATGTAAACTGGTTCTCCACTAGGAGCTTGATGAACACTCTTAGTTGGATTCATAGTAGGCTCACGAGCCATTGCTAGATCTTGCGAGATCTCAGATTATATATGAACCTCTGTAGTTCAGCCGATGACGGCAACGCGTGCGCTTTAGATTGTATGACATTACGGAAGGTCTGCAATCTCCGCCCATTGTGCCCGTAAGCACCGATGGGGCCAGCATCCCTAGACGCATGGCCGGGTTCCTCTGTAGAACCTCTAGGATGATCTGGTAATTGATGTCCATAGAGGAAGTGGAACTGAACAGAGAGCAGAATTGTTATCTCCGACACTCTGGATGATTGGAATCAGTATTCTTATTGATCTTCCTGACGCTCTGTACGTTGGAAATTGAGTTATGGTTTATCTATTCTTGACCATTGATGGTCCCTAGAGTTCGAGTTATGTTTATTCTTGACCGCTGATGGTCTCTGATATTGATTTTGAGCAGGTAAGTGAACCCTGTATTTACTCTACCTGATATTCTTAAATGTGTCGTTAATTCTCATTTCTTCAGTATTCTATTTTATTACATGTTGTGGGTTTTTCTTGGCTCCTACTGGGTATTTCTTTCGAAAATACTCACGCATCTCTCGATGCAGGAATTAAAGTGGAGAAGAACTAGCAAGGTTCGTGGTTTGGAGCTCGATGACGGAAGTCGATAAGATGTGAATTTATTTATCGTTTTTATTTTCTTATTCGCAGAGAACTTATCAGCCTGTGTGCTGAATTTATTTTGTTGCTTAATGAATTGTTGACTGGATTAATGTATTTCAGTAGTGGAGCTCGTAATGTTTTTATTATTTAAGATTCTTGTAGAACAAAAATTGTTTAAGCATTCTGGACAAAGATGATGTTGTGATTGAGTATTCGGTCATGGCCCGGATTTCAGCCTCATGACCTTAATTGTGTTAGTGCTTCCGCGCATTATTAGAGGTTATGAAATTCGGGGGCGTGACAGCGGGAGCTTTGGAGGAAGCGGAGGAGACGAGCATCGCCTAAAAAGGCGGAATCTTCGGTGAATTAAGAGTAGGATGATTTTTCCCCCTTTCTTCTCTTTCTTCATATGATGTGATAAGTATTCTTATTTATTACCTTGGAGTATTGCCTTGATTCTTGCAAGATGAATGAATTATGTTCTTATTTCCCATGCTTCTTGCAATACATGCATATGTGCTTTCATGCTACATGTTTAGATGGGAATTTCCACCAAAGTCGGATGCTTTATTCATTTTACAGAGACTAGAAGTTCTGATATTGCTTTGTTGACCATGATCCACGTTGAGTCTTATGTCTTAGTGATTATCTTGCATTACTTGTCTTATTTGGGATGTTTTAAGGTCTAAGACTGTGTTATACGCAGAGAAATATGATAAAAGGGTGTACTTTGGTAATTCCAGACAATCTTAGGGTCTGTAATTGATCTAAGAGGGGAGTATGGTTGTCTGTTAATAATATATTATCACCTATAATGTGTTATTAAGTGAGATAATCGAGTTTAATGAAGAGTCTTAATCTCGGCTAGAACTGTTTCTGTGCTGACAGTCTGTAGTAAATAATTCATAACTAATTCAAATAAAATCATAAAAATATAAAATCAGTGGGTTTAGAAACTAGACTCATAAAGGTTCATTAGTAAAAATTTCAGAGGTTAATTCTTATTGTACAGATCATAGTAGTCGTCAGAAGAGGACTATTATGTAGGAGGCAGTGAGCTGAATCTGAGAGAAAACACTAAATATCCATATAACATCATGTAATATGGTATGAGAATAATTAACGTGTTAACATCAGTGATTTGACTATATGTTTATGGAATATCACAGTAAGGATGGGTTAGAATTAATGTAATTAGGTGGGAAAATTCTTCGGTCAAGAGAACCGAAATCGTTTATTTGAAGATAAAGCGTTTAATTGTCGGTTTGAAGTTCTACTTGGAATTGAAATCATCTTAGACTCATTGGTATCTTGTCTCTGATTTACATATTAAAAACCATAAAATATTATGGGGAATTGCTATCTAGGGCTGAGCATGAAGGTATGTATGTATTGCATTGTACTCTTTGGGTGAGTTGTAATGATTCGAAGTGTTTGAATTCCTTATTATTCCAAGAGTGAATCATATGCCTTTGAGAAGCCTTGTTGTTTTATGCTACTCCAATAAGTGAGTCGTATGTTGTCTTAAGTCTTTGACACTTTTATCTATACTCTGTGAGGGAGTCTATTCTGGTAAAAATTACCTTATGATCTTAGAGTATTGCGATCTCTATTCGTTTGAAATATTACCTATATTGTCATTTGACTGTTTTCTCCACTAGAGATCTTGCGAGACTCTCTCCGAAGTGGATTCATAGTATGTTCAATTAAGCCATCGTTAGATCTTGCGAGATCACCTATATTTATGCCCAAAGGGAGGCACTATACGTACGTTAGACTGTTGACATTACGGAAGGTCCTCAGTCTCCGCCCATCGTGTCCGTAAGCACTGGTGGGGCCAACATCCTAGACGCATGGCAGGGTTTCAAAGAGAGGACCCCTAGGATGGTTCTGGTATATTATTTAAGTCTCTTGTGAGTGACTAGTTTAGCAAGCAGAAATTGTAACTCCTTTCACATTAGATGTTTGGAGCCTTTGATATAATTGTTATTCTCTCCTTACACATATGTTTGTTAGGAGCCTTATTAGTGTTTTCTATACTTGCGAGTTGGAAATTATTGTTGACTAACCTTTCAGGTATGTAGACCTTGGTTCAGTCCAGATGTTGTGGAATGTTCATAACCCTGTGTCATTCTTATTCTCTTCATACTACTTGTTTTAATTCAGTGGGTTTTTACATCCTACTGAGTGTTTCTATGAAATACTCATGCATCCTCTGATGCAGGCGTGAAAGAAAATTGAGATAAGAAAGTCGCAGGATTATGAAGGCAATTGCAGGAGCCGTGAAGAGTTTTAGAGCTTATTTAGTTATTTGTTTTGCTTTTGACTGATGCTTATGACATTATTGGCAACTGTGTGCCATAGACTTATAGTTTTATTCTATTTAAGTTTTATTAAAGAATCATTACTGAATTATTATTAAGTAAATTCATTTCATATTATTTAATGATGTCTGTTATTGTATTACACTAATAGAGGGCATAATCGGTTACACATTCTTTTGAGATGATTGTAATTGGTGGTGAAATCGATTGTTCGGTCGCGTACCCGGGATCTCTACCTCGAAATGTATCTCATTTGTTGGCTTTCGCACTCCGATCGAGGTATGGGATTTCGGGGCGTGACATCTTTAATTAGTTTTAACTAAATTTTTACTCATCATTTAAATTAGTAGTTAATTCAATTGCGAGAATTCTACAATAATAGTTTTTAGATTAGTTTAGAGTAGATTAATTCTACATCATTCCTGTGAAAAGAACGGTTCGGTCAGAATAGTTATCCCTGAGTAGTTGAGCGTAAGCGCACCTAATAATTTATCACCATGCTACATCATTAAAAGTTGGGACCCACAAACCTAAGCCAACCAGCTCACATGGTTGGATAAAATACCACCAACCAAGCATGTAGTCTCCACCTCGGAAGAGAAATAATTAGGTGTCCTTACAACACTATGACACTCTTATTGCTAGAGATGGAACCAGGGCTAGTTTGGGTTGGGTATTGGCAAAACTGGCCCTGGAACAATTTTAATTCTTCAAACCCAACTGTCCCATACCCACTACGGTCAAGTTTTAAGGACTCAAAATCGCCCCAGTACCAGAACTTAAAACTTGGCCCCACCGCGATACCAGAAGTTCTATTCTCTAATGTCATATACATTAAACTAGTAACTCCTTTAATTTTTTTATGAATAGTAACTACTTTTAAACTGACTCTAATGCACCCCTTATAATATGACAACCTCTTATCTAAAAAACTAGACCTTTTATAACAAAAATAAAATAAATAAATGAAGGAATGCATTTGAACCCAATTTTTTTTTCAAAAAAAGAATGTTTGATCGCATATACGCATAAAGAATCAGATAATGAACTGAAAAATTTCGATATGATTGGGAGCCCTCGACAAAGAGTGCGATGAAGGAGAGGAGAAATAAGGCAAGAGCTTCAAAGAGAGGATGGTAGTGGCGGCACCGGAGAGAAGCGGAATGGAGGGCGACGATACTCTCGAGAGGGGGTGGGGATAGGGAATTAGGGTTTTGGAATGGACCAGTTAATATATATATATATACCGGGTCGGGTCAAGGTTTTTATGTAATAACTAAACCCGTTCCGACTCTGCGGGTCTTTCAAACCCATAACGGGGACTAAGCAATCTCAGGCCCAATAATGCCGGGTCGGGTAAAAATTGATCCAGTGAAACTCACTTGTGGCGTAAGCCGAGGTTTATCCAATCAGGATTTGGGGACGTAAGCCACGGCCGTCCGAGATGGTATGTCCTTTTCTTCACATGACGCCATCCTACACGTAGCATTTAATAGGCCCATCCTCTCTGAAGCCGTACAGAAGCGCGTCACCTTTGTCATGTGTTACACGTGTGATGTAAGACTAATGTATGCCATCGCCGTCCACTGGCTTACCTCAGCTTTGCTCAGCCATCGCTTTTCTCTTTACCTGTTTTCTTTTAAAAAAATTAGTTGTTGCAGGAAAGCTTCATTTTAAATGCAAAACAGCTTATCTTTTTTAGATCAAAAAAATTAGAGTTTAGCAAAAAAAAATTAAAAGTAAAAATACTCCCTCGAGTCATAGACACTGTTTTTTGGAGATCAAGATGTGGAGCATAGAATTCTGTATCGGATATCGGTATCGTATCGGTCGGCCTAAGAGATAAAATATCGGAGATATTTGTAAAAAAATATCGGTAGTGAAAAATTAATTTTTACCATATATTTTCACAATCTAACTTTTAAAATGAGTTATACTAACTTAGATAAAGAATAGATTTTAAAATATACATATTAGGATGGAAAACAAAGGGAAAAATTATTTTTTTTCCCTTTTTTAAAAAAAAAATTCTGAATTTTTTTTAAAAATAGCGATATTCTAAAAAAAGCCTGAAAAATGATATTTAGCCGTATCGATTTATCAAGTGGGACCCGATATTGATATATCGGTGATATATCGTCAATATGGAATTCCATGATGTGGAGACATATAAATACAAAAGGAAGATTCTACAGTATTGATAATTTTGAATTTTATGATATTACTATGATAATGTAGACTTCACGGTATTATTACAGAGAATTATATAGAGTGATGATATTGTACTACCCATGATAACATTTATTACATCGTCTATCTTATTATTTGGATGTTTCACACACGCACACATCAATCTCTCTCTCTCTTGATACCAAAACGCCCATAGAAAATAAAAGGCTTAGTTTACAAAGAAAATGAGTCCTTGTGTCTGCTTTGACTTGTCAACAAACTAAAAACTTAATCTAAAAACTTAATTGGGGGGGGGGGGGACAGAAAAATAAAGTCCACGTCCTTGGCTTTATCCAGGACCGGGGCAGAGAGATAGTTATAAACGAGAAAAAGATGCGATTGAGGGATTTGTGATGATGAGTACTTCGTCACCCCACGGTTTAGCCGGCCTATACCGTTTTGAATGGGGGGTGTGGTGGCTAAACTGAGGTTGGTAAACTCCCCATTCTTTGTGATAGGTATGGGTTAAATGAGAAAAGAACAAAACGCATGAGGCTCAAGTGTGAGATGCATATTCCAGTCTGAGACGGTGGTTATTGGGAGAATAAATGTCCCCAATAAATTCTAAGCTTATGTGTCGTAAAAACGAATTTAAAGATTTTTCTTAATTGATCCAATTCCCATCTTCAAAGGATGTCCTTATATGTCTCTTTCGGTCTTTATCATCCTTGCAATCCTGGTGCAGTATTACATGATGAAGCTAATCTACGTTCTCATGCATATTTCTTGTTTTTTGGGAACATCCTCACTCATACTTCTAATGCCCTGTTTGGTTGGGCTTGAAATCTCCTCCTCAGGCAAAAGAAATCACTTCTTCCTGTAGTAGCAAATTCCATAATTTCAACAAAAAGTGAGGGTTTTTTATAAAAAAAAATGCGGTTTAGTACGAAATTATATTTTTTTTATAAAAAACCCTCACTTTTCGTTAAAATTACGGAATTTGCCATTACAGTAAGAAGCTGGAGTGACTTCTTTTGTGAAATCTCCTCTCCCAAAAGAAGCTGGATCAAGAATCCAGCTTCTTTTTGGGCAACCAAACCGACCCTAAATATGCTGCAAGCTGCTAATGTCGGCTCACATAACTTAGAGAGCAAGCGGGGGTTTAAAAACCCAATGTAGTCCCCGTGTTACAGGCATAACACGATCCTCATGCGCATATAAATGGGGCTCGAAGTAAATTATGAAGTTCTTCTTGTATGAGTCCCATTTTTATAAAACGCGACTCAAATGCATTGTTTGAGCTGAGATGCTTGGAGTCGTCAAATTTTGATATGGTGGCAGACATCAAATAAGGGGGTAGGCGGGTCTGCCCTTATCGCCACAGGATCAAAATTTGATGGCTTTTGGCTTTCGGTAACGCGTGTGAGCTATGTCTCATATAAACTTTTTCCTTTTTCTTTTGAACGATAAGTCTAACAAGCCTCTTAACATAAGCTCTCCACCCCTGCCCCAGCATGGCAATAGTATCACACGCGCTTTCAGCGCCTTCTCATCAACAAAGAAAAATGCTCCTTCTCCGGCTTTATTTTCACGGTGATCTCACGTGCCAAAAATGCTGTAAGGCCCGCATTTCATTTCCTTTCACAACACTAGCACGTGAGGTTGGCCGTGATAAAAGTGCAGGAGGAATAGTACTAATCGTCACCAAAACCCTTACAAGATTCCTGTCCTCCGTGATGTCACCCTCGACTCCCATGCGATTCACACCCCCTTAGACCCCGTCCACGTCAGCATGAACGAACGTAAAAGAGCAGCAGCCTCCCTTACCCCGGACGGCTTACATCACTCCACGTCACCCTCTCCCGCGTGGGACCTACATCCCATGGAACCCACCTAATTGCCGTTGACGTCTCCCTCGCCGACCCCGTTGACGCCATCTCCCTTCCCTCCTATTTATAAACCCACCCCCTTCTCCTCCACCCACCACCCCAACCAAGAAGAGATCCAAAATGCAAGAGGCGATACCTTACCGGACATGGTCGTGGGCAACCGGCATGACTGATCAGCCGAGGCTGGAGGAGGTGAAGGCAGAGGTAGGTGGTGATGGTGGTGGTGGAGGGGAGCGTGGGTCGACGGAGAGAGTGCTGAGTCTGGCGGCCGAGAACGCGGTGCTAGTGGTCGGCCGGAAGGGATGTTGTATGTGTCATGTGGTGAGACGGCTGCTTCAGGCCCTGGGGGCGAACCCGCTTGTCTATGAAGTGGAGGACGAGAGGGAGTTGGCGGGCGTTGGAGACGGCGAGGGAGTGCAGTTTCCGGCGGTGTTCATCGGGGGGAAGATAGTCGGAGGGTTAGAGTGGCTCATGGCTGCTCATATATCCGGGGAGCTGGTGCCCATTCTCAAGAAGGCCGGGGCCTTGTGGCTCTAATTTGCCTTTGCCGATGTAGACTATCTTCTTGATCTTTGTTTCTTCTTCTTCTTCCTTTTTATGTAATTCCTAAGGTAGATCTTTTTTAACAAAAAAGAAAGAATTCATTTGGTCATGTTTTTTTCTTTTTGCCCATATGTTGTAGAAAGAAATAGGTTCTTGTGGACAATTTTTGTGTAATAGTTGTAAAATTTGATCTTTTACATCAACATGATCAATGACACCTTTCTTCCTTAATGCTATTTTTCTTTTCATGTTCTTTTCTCTCTTTAATAATGAAATGATTTACTCTTTTGAAAATGAAGGAGTTAGTTCATTTGATCTGATGACTATATCTTTGTCTATATGGTTGATACAAATATATGTATGAAATCTCAAATTTATTGCCTGGGAAGGAAGGAATTCATGATTTGATCTATAAGTCTGAAATTTCAAAAAAGACTCCCTCTGTTCCATAGTAATTGTCTGGATTTCCATCATAACTGATTTTCAATCTAGACAATCAATATGGGACGGAGGGAGTATTTTTTTGAAATCTATTTGATGGGTCGCATGACAAATAATTTAATCTGAAGCATCATTGTCATCGTTAGGTAGTTGGGTGTTGTAATGGCGATCTGAAAATTAGGAGCAATGGTATATATCCCACTTTTTTATCAGGGCCAACCTCACGTGCTGATGTGGGGGAAAGGAAGGGAAATTGGGGACCACAGCATTGCACTACACTAGCACGTGAGGTGGCCGTGAAAACCAAACGCGGGAGGAAAACCATTCTCCAAAAATTAGACAATTTGGCCAGCAAAAAGAAAGCTAAGTTGGAAGATGGAAAGTAGCTATGGAGGGCAAGACGATGAACGGAATAGTGAAATAACTATTTGGGCTACGTCATGATGTCTGTGTTTAGACAAAGATTTTTATTAACAAGTATGCAAAGCAATGAGACGATTTTGACGTTGTACGGAAGCTGGGTGGTGTTTGTTGATAGGCATGGATAGGGAATTTTGGAGAAAATTTTCACTGTAGATAGGACGCCAAGCTGGCATGCTAGGATGGTGTCCGTCACCGATCAATAAATAAGAGACACGCAACCTCCATGTGAGCCCTTGTTAAACTCGTTAAAACAGACTCCCTTTTAAACTCGTTAAAACAGACTAGGGGGCTGTTTGGATAGTGAAAGAGGGCTGAATTCACTGTCAATTCAGCCCTCTTTCAGGTGAAAGAGTGTGAAACAGGTTTGTGTGGTGAATTTCAGGTGAATTGAAAAATTCACCTGAAAGAACAAATTCAGGGTGAAAGAGCACTTTCAGGTGAAAGTCCTCATGAGGACTTTCACCTGAAAGTGAATTCAATTCATCTACGAAAATACAATTCTGCCCTCATCATGATTTATGAACAGTATTCCCTCCATCCCAAATTTGTACCAAGATTTAGTTTTCCAAATTAAACTAAAATTAATCCATTTTGGAAAATTATATGGTATTACTAATGTCGGACGGAGTGTAGAAAAGAGGTCATGCAGGGGTAAAATGGTCAAAATATAAAAAATTACTTACTGTATCACATTCACTATCCAAACACATGACCAATTATATTCATCTTAAAAATTCCACTATCCAAACGAATTTCACATTCATCATGAAAGCCAATGAATTTTTTCACCTGAATTTGATTTCACATTCATGACTCTTTCACTATCCAAACAGCCCCTAGGTGAGGCTAACATGTGACATTCTAATTTCGGTTGTTAGCGGAGGTCCATACTCGTGTTGCATGTCTATGTCTGAGTGGTGATCGACACCACGCTAAGATGCCAGTTTCATGTCGTATCTACACCGAAATTTTTTTAGGGATTTCGGACTCTAAAGCAAACCCTACACAAATATAGTTTGAGTTCCCACCCATAAATACAAACAAAAAGTGCAATATGAGCAAAGAGGATAACTACCACATAAACATCACCACCGCATTGAAAATGTTGTTGCTCACATAGGATGTCTGCTAAGGATTAGCACAATTCCGATTTAATATAATCCCTCTGGGCACTTTTAATAGATAAGTTGATTTTCAAATGAATAAAATCAATTGTATCTATTCAATGTGTCCGGAGGGAGTCTATAACACATAAACTATCTATTTGTGTCACGCCCCGCAATCCCATACCTAGATCGGAGTGCGGAAGCCAATCAATGGAATACATTTCGAGGTAGAGATCCCGGGCACGCGACTGAACAGTCGATTTACCAACCAATCATAATCATCTCAAAAGGACGTGTAACCGATTATGCCCGCAATCAGTGTAATACAATAATAGACATCAATGAATACTATGAAATGAATTTACTTAATAATAATCTATTTTCGAAAGTCAAATAAAATAAACCTATAAGTCTATGGAAAACAATTGCCAATAATGTCATAAGCATCAATAAAAGCAAAGCAAATAACTAAATCGTCTTTAATCTCTTCTCGGCGCCTGCAATCCGCCATTCAACTACGGCACTTCCTGATCTCACTTTTCGTTTGCGCCTGCATCAGAGGATGCATGAGTATTTCATAGAAACACTCAGTAGGATGTAAAAACCCACTGAATTAAAACAAGCAGTATGAAGAGAATAAGAATAACAAAGGTCATAAACATTCCACAACATCTGAACTTAACCGAGGTCTATACACCTGCAAGGTTAGTCAACAACAATTCCAACTCGCAAGGAAAAACATAAATAAGGCTCCTACTACACATATGAGTAAGGAGAGGATAATAATCATAACAAAGGCTCCAGACATCTAAAGTGAAAGGAGTTACAATTTTCGCTCACTGAACCGGTCGCTCGCAAGTGACTAAAATAATATACCAGAACCACCCTAGGGGTCCTCTCTTTGGAACCCTGCCATGCGTCTAGGATGCTGGCCCCACCAGTGCTTACGGACACGATGGGCGGAGACTGAGGACCTTCCGTAATGTCCACAATCTAACGTACGTATAGTGCCTCCCTTCGGGTAGTATGGAATCGCAATTTCATAAATATAAGTGACCTCGCAAGATCTAGCAATGGCTTAATTGAGCATACTATGAAACCACCATGGGGAGAGTCTCGCAGGGTCTCCAGTGGAAGAAACAATCATGTAATCAATATGAGCAATATCTCAAAGGAATATAGGTCACAACACTCTAAGATCATAAGGTATTTCTTACCAGAATAGACTCTCTCAAGGAGTATGGATAGAAGCATCAAAGTCTTTGGTCAACACATAACTCACTCATTGGAGTAGCATAGAATAACAAGATAACTCACACACGGAGTACCATACAATCAATACGTACCTTTTATGCTCAGCGCTAGATAGGAATTCTTCATTCGCATTAGAATTTATAATCCAAATATCAGAGAGAAGAAATCAAGAATCTTAGATGATTTGAATTCCAAGTAGAATATCAAACCGACATCAACGCTTTTAAAATAGATAGTTATGAATCAGTTGTTCAAAAATTATCCCTCATAATTGAATTACATCTAACCCAATTCTTATTGTGATATTCCATAAGTAAATAGTCCAATTACTGGTATTAACATATTAATCGTTATTATATCATATTACATGATGTTATTTGTATACTTAGTATTTTCTCTCAGATTCAGCTCACTGCCTCCTGCACAACAGTCCTCTTCCGATGGCTACTGTGCTCTGTACAGTAAAAGTTAACCTCTGAAATTTTTACTGATAATATTTTCGTGAGTCTAGTTTCTAACCCCACTAATTTTATATTTTTCCGATTTTATTTGAATTAGTTATGAATTATTTACCACCGACTTTTAGCACAGAAACAGTTCTGGCCGAGATTAAGACTCTTAATTAAACTTAATTATCTTACTTAACAACACATTATAAATGATAATATATCAATAACAGACCATATACTCCCCTCCTAGACCAATTACAGATCCAAGAATTATCTGGAATTACTAAAGTTCATTCCTTTCTTGTGTTCTTCTATATATAACATAGTTTGTAATCATTAATACACCCCAAATAAGGCAATTAATGTAAGATACACCTTAGAGTCACAAATTCAACATGGATCATCAACAACCAAACAATATCAGAACTTCTAGTCTCTGTAAAATTAATAAAGCATTAATATTTAGATGCGAATTCCCATCTAGAAGTGAAACATGAAAGCACATATGATTTGTGATGCACTACGCATAGAAATATTGACACAACTTATTCATCTCGCAAGAATCCAAACAATAACTAAGGTATTGACTCAAAACACTTGTCAAAAGCATATATAATCAAAAGAGAGAAGAGGGGAAAAACCATCCTACTTAATCCTCCAAAGATCTCGCCTTTCTACGTGTTACTCGTCTCTTCCGCTCCTTCCAAAGCTCCCGCTCCAAGCTCTCGCAAACTCCCACAAGAACAAGCCTCCAAGGAGATGGGTGAACGTGGGAAGGAGAAAGGAAAAGTCTCTGGACGTTCTAGGGTTAGCACAAGCCAATTCTCTAGTGTTTATATAGAGTTGGGGGAGAATCCATTCTCAAACTAATCTTCCAAATCATGGACACTTCCAACCAATGGGAAGGCTTCACAATCCTCTTAGAGACGTGCAAATCAAGTCCCATTGGGATTTGGTATCTTTCCCAAGCAAATCCACTCCAAAAATACTTCTAGAAAACGCAAACCGCAACCGGTGATTGATCGGCTATACGGCGATCGATCGTCGTATGCGTTGACCACGTTTCAGCCGATCGATCGCCATTATTGCCGATCGATCGCTTTACGTGAAACAAAACATTCAAAAATCACAGTAACTACGATCGATCGTTTTGATAAGGCGTCGATCGGTTCAGCTTGCCGATCGATCGGCTCGCAGTCACGTTCAATCAAAATTCAATTTCTCATATCTTTTTACTCCGAACTCCAAATCGCGCATAATAGGTGGCGTTGGAAAGCTCTTCTCACCAACTTTAATTTGCACAAGGCACAACACAACTAAATCAATCATTAAGAGGGTCAAATTTCAGTTTTAAAATACTTACTAATTTTCCAGGTGTTACAATTTGAGAGTCCATTAGAAGAATTCACAAAAAATAGTAACCCGTGACTATCTATTTGAAGGAGAAGGGAGAAAAAAAAGAAACATGAAAGATCTATTATTTTGCTAAAAATCTTTTATCTTTCCATTTTTCCTACATGTTTGTGTTGGGACAAAACGAACATAGAGCATAAATAGAGAGAATTATAAGTAATGATGTAATACTTTTTTTTGCTAGATAAGTAATGATATAATACTTCACCAAGGTTTGTTTAAAAAGTTGGGGGAGAGGGGAGGACAATAGAAAGAAACTAGATCGTAGGTTACGTTGGTATTTAGATGTGGTTGTTCCAACTCCATCCCTAAAAGGAGGTGATCTAGATGCACCTTCCTATACTACAAGTACCTTATTAATTACAACTTCACTCCAATCAATTGCCCTACTGATGCAGCCAGTATGCAAACAGGAACACAATGCAAAGAATAATTTGAAACAGAGTGTTGTAAACAATATGTCAAGCACTTAGTTAACAGTTTCGCTTCCAGAACAATATGTATTCAGTGATTTCAATGAAATGTATTTTCAATCAGTCTATTACAAAACTTCACAACTACAACTTTTGTAAGGAATTTCCAAATTACAATCTAACTCTGCCTCAAAAGCTAAAATGTAAAAGAACAACTACACCTGAATCCACAGGCGCAAGGAAGGTCACAGGAATCCACCAGCCCGCCGGAATCCACTAGCCTTGTCGAGGAAGTTTCCTCCAAATCCAGAGCACAGCTCTTGATAAAATCAAATTCAAAACTAACTCCTGATCATCTCGTCTTGACGCCTTTTGTAGAAACATAAAAAGAACAAAAGATTAATATGCCCTACTGAGTTACACTAACTAACCATAACCACCAAGGATAGTTTGGTAACTTTTGTCAACTTTCAGCCTGCTCTGTTTTCATGAAGTCCTGTTATAAGCACCGAACCGACGCCAGCATTTCTCCTCCCCTAAAAACATTGCTTGTCCTCAAGCTGATTCCCAGCTTTGAAAAAATGTTCTCTATGATGCTGATTCGTGGTTATTCTATACTGTTCACTAACATTTGCTGCAGTAGCCAAATTGTTTGATCAATAACATTTCTCATATGCCTATTCAAGAACTTGCCAAAGTAGATAACACACTAATGTTTCTTCGGGCAAAAAACAGCTACTGGCTCTATATTTGTCTAACTCAAATTGATGCTCCAACCAAAAAATGCATGTACGTGAGGATATAGCATTCTCTTAACAAAAACTGTTTGTCCTCAACATCCTGATCAATCAATGACCCTCTTTGTCTTTTCACTTTATTTTCAGCAACCAGCTACTTTGTTTTTCAAACAATATGATGCTATGTTTCTGGTATGTTTCAAACGATGCACTGCTTCTAAAATCTTCAAAACAGAACAGTTACTTTGACTCCATCATTTACTCCTCCCCTGTTCAATGAAAACAATTCTCTCGCCCAGTGGTTGAAACCAATGCAATACTTCCAAGGTTTGTCTTCCTGACTTGTTCGCAGTATGCAAGAAGAAGACGGTAACTTTCCTCAAAAATACCATGGATCGCAGCCATACTTCTCTCTTTCCCACGCCAAGCCTGCATGTAGGTAATAGCAATACCACGTTGTTGACGAATGTCTTCCAATATTTGTTGCGGATTATATTGTGGATCAGCCATGAGACAAGCCTCAACAGATCGGGCAACCCAACCTACAGAAGCTTGCTGATGGTGAAGATCGCAAACATGTTGACATGTATGCTCTCAATGTAAAGTCCTTATTGAAAAGGTTGGTACACGAGAGCACTTAGCTACATGAACCCCCCATGGGCACCCTTCTTTTGAACATTTAGCAATAAAACTACTCCTATAAGATTTCACAATTCGAAGATCAAAGTACAAAGCAATTGCAATCTCCTTAAGGATCCTTCTGCATCTTTCAAATCAGGAAACTCTTGCCCATGGAAAATCGTTTCGCCGATATATCGCCGATATATCGGTATCGGGCCTAAACCGATACATCGATACCAATTAATATCGATTTTTCAAAAAATTCCAAATATCGCCGATATATCGGTTTCGGACCGATATATCGGTATTTTTTGAATTAAAAAATTATTTTTAAAAAAAAAAATTTCAAATTTTTTTTTTTTGAAAAAAAAACCTTTCATGTTTGTTTTCTATCCTAATAGGCATATTTTGAAATTTATTCTTTGTTTAAATTAGTATAACTCATTTTATTAGTTAGATTGTGAAAATATACGGTAAAAACTAGTTTTTGACTACCGATATTGTTTTACACAATATCTCCGATATATCTCCGATATTTCGTCTCTTTGGCCGACCGATATCCGATACGACATTCCATGCTCTTGCCCAGTTACTAAAGGATGGTCTAGTGTAACCAATGACTGATTAGGAGCTGCTAAAGAATTATCTGCAGACACTAAAGAATGGTCCTCCATATAGTCCAAAAAACAAAACCATTCATGCAACTAACTGCAGCAAACACCATGCCCCAGACTATAAAAAGTTAATGGCAGTAATTTTAGCAGCACTAAAAAGCAGACTCCGTGGCAATTGTTCTAGAGAGTCCAATTATGCTTCCAGGACTTGTTTTCCACTTTCACTGCAGTTATTCCATATGCCTTCAGACGGTCAAAATGATGAATCCACAAAAACAACAAAAAAACCTCCGTCAAGCTATTCACAACAAAGCCAGAAAACAGTGTCTGATCACCAATCTTGAAACAACTATTCACAACAATGTTTAGTGGCAACAAACTCAAACTCTCAATGGCGAGACATAAAGAGGAAGTGATTGGAAAACCTGAAATTCCACTTGTAATCCATAGAACAGATTATGAGAAGTTCAAGAACTATATCTGTCCATTTAGCTAGTAGAGTTTGTGCATGTTTTAAGTCTTCATAAGATATGAATAGTAAACTGCATGTACTTTGGTTAGAGCTGACAGAGGAAACAAACTGAAAAAATGAACTGATTCTTCCACTTGATTCCTCCTGAATCAAATGGAAAGTCACACACTGAAAGCTTTAGGAAAATGCACAAGTTCTCAGTTCCATAACAAAGTAAGATTTCAACTGTAGTTGAAACTAATGGGTGATTCTGAAACGAAGTTAACATATGAAAATATGAAACTTGTTTCATACAAACATCTTGTTTAACACCCAAGTGGCACTTCTTGTCTTCTCGGTTTGATTCCATAAAATTAGAGCGGCATATCATCTCTGTTGTTGATTCAACAAGTCCAACCTCATTTTTTCCCAGTAAATTTGAAGACCCAGCAACTAATAATTCCAACTTCCTAGAAGCTCCTTTTCTGATGTTATAAATTGTGAATGCAAATCGTCCTTCCCAGTTTCATCACATGAATCTTGCTCAGCAATTTGTCGAAGCATTGCAGCTGTGTTCAACTGAGTCTGGTCATAGACTAATGGAGAGAAATGCTTAATGAAGGAATCAATTCCATCACCTTCGAGCTCTGAATTGAATGGAACTGATTCATTTGCTACTATTCCTCCTCTTGGATCCACAATTTTAGGAGTTGATTTTTCTTGCTCTGCTTCTCGCGATTGTATCAAAATGCTTTTGAGTTCCAATTGTTTTTGCTCTTCAATATGCAATTCAACTTGGACAACTAATGCTATTGTATCTTCAAGAGTATAAACTTGTTGAAAGGCAATTACCTCTTGAATGCTAAAATGTAAACCATCAGTGAATTGATAAACCAAATTTGCATCATTTTCCACTTTTCCATAACGATTTAACAGCCTTTGGAATGCTTTGACATATTGTCGAACACCTTGAGTACACTGCCTGCAGTTCTGAAATTGTTGAACAACATAGCTTACTTCGCAGTAATCGCTTCATCCTGCGCCAACTAGAAATATGGTGTTTTCCTTGATGCACACGGCTGATTTGAATTTGCTTCCACCAATTCAACACTCGTCCATTCAACCAATGAGTAGCTAAATCTACATGCATACTTTCAGGAACTTCCATGTATTTGAAATACCAATCTACAGCAGCCATCCAATCCAACAGATCTTCTACATTTCTCCCATAATAATATGGTATTTCTATCTTACTACCTTGATTTCTTCCAAATTCCCTTAGTTCTTCATCACTAGAACTATTATTTGTTGTGGACTGCCTTGAAGAACTGGAAGCATTTCGTCGAGCACAATCCGCATTTCTCGGATCTCGACCTGCAATTTTAGGTTGAATTGATCCAGCACCCAACTGATCCAATATTTGCAGGACTTGCTGTGAAACTTTTAAAATTTGCTGTTGTATATCCAAATTTGTTCAAGGAATCTCGATTGCCATGAATAACAACCTAGAACTCGCTCTGATACCAAAATGATGCAGCCAGTATGCAAACAGGAACACAATGCAAAGAATAATTTGAAACAGAGTGTTGTAAACAATCTGTCAAGCACTTAGTTAATAGTTTCGCTTCCAGAACAATATGTATTCAGTGATTTCAATGAAATGTATTTTCAATCAGTCTATTACAAAACTTCACAACTACAACTTTTGTCAGGAATTTCCAAATTACAGTCTAACTCTGCCTCAAAAGCTAAAATGTAAAAGAACAACTACACCTGAATCCACAGGCGCAAGGAAGGTCGTCGGAATCCACCAGCCCGTCGGAATCCACCAGCCTTGTCGAGGAAGTTTCCTCCAAATCCAGAGCACAGCTCTTGATAAAATCAAATTCAAAACTAACTCCCGATCATCTCGTCTCGACGCCTTTTATAGAAACATAAAAAGAACAAAAGATTAATATGCCCTACTGAGTTACACTAACTAACCATAACCACCAAGGATAGTTTGGTAACTTTTGTCAACTTTCAGCCTGCTCTGTTTTCATGAAATCCTCTATTTTCATGAAGTCCTGTTATAAGCACCGAACCGACGCCAGCACCTACCTTGGGTATCCTTGTGGTTTAATAACAACTTTGGGCAAGCCCAGCAACCACAATAGGTGCATGCCCTCCGAAGGCTGAAGACAACCAATATTACGGGTCTCTGCTAGACTACTACACCCCCATTTTTTTGTTAAATTTAAAAAATTCAAATCGTTACAAAAATATATATTCCAGTTATTCAATGAAGCTCATCTACATTGCAAAATGTGAATTTTCTTTGGAGCTCATCTACATTTCAATGAAGCTCATCTACATTACACTTTGGAGCTCTTGCAGAAAAACAAAGTTTTTGGGATCCTCTTTCTTAAGGGAGCAAACATAGCCCATGTAATGTTGGAGTTGTATTTTTCAACATCCATGACAAGCTTCATTGGATGGAAGGAATGACATTTTGGGACTGTGTGGGAGACCATTTGATGATCAATAGGAAATGTAAATTTTCTCATTTTGCTTTCTCGAAGTGAAATGAAAATGATAGTTTGTTTGGGGAAGGCTATTTGTTGATTTTCTTTTAAATTATTTAGTATATAAAAGTTTGTCTGGGAGGTTCATTTAGAAACTTATTTAAGGGTACTCAATACTCATGCTCTTTTTTCACTTAATTCCCATTTAAAAAAGCCTGTTGACAGTTGATTGTCCTCTTGAGGACATTCACATCGCAAATGATAAATGAGAAATACCTCTAAAATAGCCTACCAAATGGGTTTTAGTGGGAATTTTAAGAACCCTCACCTTAAAAACTGGTTTATTTTTGTTAAACGTGGATTATCGTGTGGTTTAAGCACTTTCAGATTAAATTCGGTTGATTTCGAAAAAAAAATGGTTTTCAAAGGTTTCAATCAAAAACAACTTCACATAAATGAGTTGTAAGTGATTTAGAATCAAATCTTAATTTTTGGAATTTTTTTTCTGATTTTTACCTATTTTCCCAAAAATTAGGGTTTGACGGGACCCCCGGCGGGCCCTACCGACGAAATTAGGTTTTTGTGACCAAAAAGCCCCAGATATTAAACAAAGTCGTTATAAAAATTTTTAGAATTTTCTGAGCTTAATTTGGTATTAAAATTGCTAAATTACCAATTTTTTGCCAAAATTGCTCATTTTACCCCAGTTTTTACTTAGGTCTACCCCAAAACTTTCTATAAAAGGAAAGGGTTGCGCCCTCCCTAATTTGGGAAAGGGTTTGGCTTGGAGCAGCAGCCTCTTTCCCCATTTCCAAAAGAGGAAAGGAGTTAAGGTATGCTAATCTATGCTTAATCTTTCATTTTCATTTGATTTTTCAATAATCTTTGCTCAAAACATTGATTTTCCAAATGATTTCAAAGCATTTGAAGGATAAAAATCTCTGTTTTAATATGTATCTTCAAACCCTAAGCTTCAAATTTCGTTTTTATATGATTAAAAGCCCTAGATTTAAGGTCTATTTTGGGTTTTCAAACTTAGTCGCGATTAGTAGAGTATTCACAATGGATTTATATTTTCTTCAAGGTGATTAAGGTGTTGGACTTCGTGGTCATCTAAATCAAGGTAATGGGTTCTTTAATCTTAGCTTGGGTAATGTAAATCTTGTTTTAATGAATGTATTTTGAAGGGGTTTATTTTATTTTTAGGTCTCTAATGGTAAGATTAGTTTTCCTTAATCTCATGCTTTCTTTTCTTTGGGTTTTGATTTGTGATGGTCTAAATAGGATTTCTGGAAAGTTTGGTGTAATTTGGATATTGTTTGATGCTTCGATTTGATGTTTGAAGTTATGAAAATGGTGTTTCGGTTTAATTCTTGAAATGAGGATATACTGAGTGTTTTGGAATTATTGAACTTTACTGAGGTACATGGAATTGTTCTTTACTGTTCGCAATTATATATAACTTAGTAACTTTCAAAAAATTCCAATAAACTCAGTAATGTTCGAAAATTTACAGTTAAATGGGTTTTAGAAATTTTGCATTTTTTTCCATGATTTACTACACTTAATGACATGAGAAGTATATTATGAGTTAATGAGGCCACGTGATATGTAGAAATGATGATATAATACCTTATGTATGTTGGATTATAGAAAATAAATGTGAGTATGCTTGTAGGAATGTTGTTAAGTTCATGCAAGTAAAGTTATGTTTTTACGGTGGTTTTCACCATGATTTTGGGATTGTGACCAGTACTTAAACGAGTTTTCAACATATGAATATGACACTATGAGTTATGATAAGTATGAATAATGTGATTAGGATATACATGACTACACACACACATGGGGATTTACCATGAGAATGTAATTATACCTTGATTATGATGCATGTGGGAATGGGTTGAGAGCATGTTTCATGTGTTGGCACCCACATAGGATTTGCTCACGTATGTATCCTGAGAGCATGCATCATGAATCGGACTTCATGAATGAGATTTTACCGGGTCTTCATCGGTGTTGATCGATTGTATGCGATGGATGTACTTGCGCGCCGGATTAATCGATCGAAGAATTATCGAACTTGGTTGGTCCGAAAGGACACGTTTTCGATTTGGTCCTTCGTGGATCACGGATACTCCCCGGGTTGAGTTTGATGGATGATATGGGGGGCGTGTTTCGTACCTCGCCTTGCGGTTGATACTATTGAGATTAGTCGTACGGGACATGAGTATTCCCGGTGGTAGGCTTGTGCACCCCCTACCACATGTGTTCTAGGGTCCCGCATAATCGGGATTCGGGCTCTCCCCCACCGCAGGAGACTACCCAGGGCGAACACACCTGTTCTAGTTTCGTTGTGTACGATTCGGGCACCCTTAGCCAAGGCTGTCCAGGGCGAACAGACTTTGGGGTACACGACACCCCCTTGTTTCCAGCGAGGAAACCGGACCATGATACGCCTTCTTAGGCTTGATTGTGTCCCAAAGATATTGTGCTTACTCCTTGATGGAGGCATTCACCATTGTATTGATGCATTATTATGAATGCTATGAATGATTGTGTATCCTGTAGATTCCACGTGTATCGTGAAGGATGAGTATATGTTCATATAAATGCATGATTATGTACCATGTAGATGCTCCACATGTGACGTGATGGATGGATGGATCATGTTATATATGTATGATTGTGTACCAGGTTGTATGAGATTCATACCACAGGAATGCATGTTTAGACAGTTTGTGGTTGAGATATTATTATGTATCGTCTTATGACGGGTATGCATGTTCAGTAGGTATGTTGATAAAATTCCATGGTATATGATGTTGTGAGATGGACGTATGATTTAGACGGTATTATCACGTGGATTACGTATATTATTTGATGAACTTTCATGCTTTGATATTTCTTGTGGATTTCCGATGTGTCTTGAAAACCATTACTGAGTTTTATACTCACCCCTCTTCCTTGTTTTGTTTTGGGGCTGTGTGGTGTGACACACAGGCGCGCAGGATCCTCTCTTCAAGGAGCGACCAGAAGGGGTATGGAGTTAGTTTGAGCATGATGATTAGTGTTGGGTTATCATACTCTCTATTGTCATGAGATTACAGTAGATGTCGTATTATATTTCAGACTGTTTAGACTTGTTATCCGAGCCGCGTGTATGGCTCCGGACTTTATCTAATTGTGGGTGTAAGACTTGTTGATATTCTAGACTTTATACCTCGTTGAATTTTTACTTGTTTACTCTTACACAAAGCGGCGCGAAACTCCGAAATTATGTTATCGCAGTATATGGGTGTAAGTCTTCCGCTTCGTCCGACATAACGTCGCCCCCGCACATCATTCGGCCCATGAACCGGGTTCGGGTCGGGTCGGGTCTGGCGGTGCGCGGGGCATGACAGGAATGGTCTTAAATGATGTAAAAAATGACCTCTCAAACAAGAAATTACTCAGTACAATATCCTTAACATGTCAACTTCAAGTTAAGGCGCGAGGGAGCCATCAATCTCCAGGATCGATTGCGCACCGCCATGTGTGTGGGTCCCAGCTGTTTGGCACCAAATAGTGAGGGCTTGCTTAAAGTGTGTGCGCCGTCAATCACAACTAGGGATGTTCGCGGATAGCCGCGTCCGCGGGGCCGTCTGCGTCCGAGGTGTCCGTGGCCGTGTCTGCGCCGAGAGGAGTTGTCCGTGGATTTCGGCCACGGATACGGTCAAGGGACCTCGGACAGCTGTCTGTCCAAGGTCCGAGGAGGAGGAGGAGGGGCGGCGGGGTGGAGGAGGAGGGCGGCGGGGTGGGGTGGAAGAAGGAGGAGGAGACGTGGGGGTGAGGAGGGGGGCGGTCGCGGAGGAGGAGGAGATGCAGGGGGGGGGGGGGTGGAGGGAGGAGGGGGGCGGTTGCAGAGGAGGAGGAGGAAGGACTAAGGAGGGGCTGCCCTGCTTTTTACAGGGCGGCGGGGTGGGGGGAGGAGGGGGGCGGTTGCGGAGGAGGAGGAGATGCGGGGGGGGGGGGGGGGGGGGGAGGAGGAGGAAGGAGGGGCGGCGGGGTGGGGTGGAAGAAGGAGGAGGAGACGTGGGGGGGGGGGGAGGAGGGGGCGGTCGTGGAGGAGGAGGAGACGCGGGGGGAGGAAGAGGGGCGGTGGGGTGGAGGAGGAGACGCGGGGGGTGGAAGAGGGGCGACGGGGTGGGGGGAGGAGGGGGGCGGTCGCAGAGGAGGAGGAGACACGGTGGGGTGGGGGGAGGAGGGGGACGGTTGCGGAGGAGGAGGAGATGCGTGGGGGAAGAGGGGGGCGGTTGTGGAGGAGGAGGAGACACGGGGGGAGGAGGAGGGGCGGCACGGTGGGGGGAGGAGGGGGGCGGTCGCAGAGGAGGAGGAGACACGGCGGGGTGGGGGGAGGAGGGGGACGGTTGCGGAGGAGGGAGGGGCCGCCCGGGGTAGGGGGAGGAGAGGAGAGAGAGGGCCGTGTCCGTATCCATGTCCGTGTCCGTCCGGCCGACAGACACGGACATGGACAACTTCTGTTCGTAGTCATCCGTGTACGTATCTGTCTACGAACAGCCGTAATCACAACATCGATGGCACTTGCTGCCATGGAGTAGTGTTCGAAGGACTCCCAATAGTTTCTCTTCCCAGACAACCCCTCAAATAATGATTATCCTTGCCCACTACGAAAGATTTAAAACACAGACATTTTTAAGCCCATGCCCAAATCCCAAACCCAGACCCGGGCATTTTTAAGCCCGGGTCGGCTCGGATAAAAACCCAACCCCGCTTCTACCCTCACTCACTCCATTTGCGAGGTTTCTCTGGATTCTCCCATGGCCGATCCCTCCCAAAGCGAAGAGCAGCAAAAGAGGGAAGACGATGACGAGGAGTATGAGGAGGAAGAGGCTGCCTACAATCCGCCAGCGCCATCGTGCGAGGTGGGTCTTATGTTCGGTCTCTCTTCTCTCCTGTCACGAATCTCGTCATTTATTTTGCGTGTTTTTTTATGTGGGTGGTGCCCAAAATGGACCAATATGCATCTATTTAAGCTTACAGTCATAGTGTGAGGATGAAAGATTTGGTTTTTATGAAGTTTCATTGAAGCCACTTCTTCTTTTTGGGGTTTTTTTTTCTGAGGCTCGATTTCTGGACCATTTGGCTTACTTAGGTAGCAAAAGCTTCCAGTCATAGTGTGAGGAGAAAAGACTTGATTTTTATGAGGTTCGATGAGGCCACTTCTTATGACTATATACAGCAATAGAATGCCCAATTTTTTATCTCTATTGTAGAACCATTAGATTAGAATAAGTAGTTATATTTTTTCTGTATCGTTCTTCAGTTAGAAAGACTTATTTTACAGAACTAATGAGACGTAACAACGTATTTGGGTATTTCTTAAGGCTTGCTTTGTAGACCATATTGGCTTACTTTGTTAGCTGAATGATGAATCTCATGTCATTGTTTTGCATATTTTCTTATGTCGGTGGTGCCCAAAAAAAAGCCTTAAGCCATAGTGTGAGGATGAAATACTTGATTTTTATGAAGTTCCAGTGGTCGCTTCTTCTTTTTGGGTATTTTCTGAAGTTCTCTTTGTAGACAATTTGACTGACTTAAGTAGGATGAACATCTTTTCATATGTGGGTGTGCTCAAATGGAGCAATATGTGCCTATTTAAGCTTACAGTCATAGTCTGAGGATGAAAGACTTGGTTTTTATGAAGTCTCACTGAAGCCTTTTCTTCTTTTTGGGATTTTTCTGAGGCTCGATTTCTAGACCGTTTGGCTTAGTTAGCTAGCTAAATCTTAGTCATTTTTGTGAGGATAAAAGAATTGATTTTTATGGAGTTTCAATGAAGCCACTTCTTCTTTTGGGTATTTTGTAAGGCTTGCTTTGTAGACCATTTTGGCTTACTTTGGTTGTTGAATGATGAATCTCATGTTATTATTTTGCATATTTACTTATGGGGGTGGTGCCCAAATTAAGCAATCTGCGCTTATGAACTTACAGTCATAGTGGGAGGGTGAAAGACTTGGTTTTCAAGAAGTTTCACTGGAACCACTTTTTCTTTTTGGGTAGGCTCGCTTTGTCTACCATTGGGTTTACTAAGCTTACAGTCATAGTGTGAAGATGAAAGACTTGATTTTTATGATTTTTCACTGAAGCCACTTCTTCTTTTTGGGTATATTTTGAGGCTGGCTTTGCAGACTATATTTGGCTTACTTAGGTAGCTGGATGATGAATCTCTTGCTATTATTTTGCATCTTTTCATATGTGGGTGGTTCCCAAAATGTAGCAATGTGTACATGTATAAGCTTAAAGTGATAATGTTAGGAAAATACTTACTTAAGTAGCTGAACGTGTCATTATTTTGGATCTTTTAATATGTGGGTTTTGCAAAAATGGAGCAATATGTGTCTCTTTAAGCATACAGCCATAGTGCGAGGATGAAAGACTTGATTTTTATGAGGTTTCAGTGAAGTCGCTTATGTAGATGATTTTACTTAGGTAGTGAATGATGAACCTCATGCTATCATTTTGCATCTTTTCGCATGTGGGTGGTGCCCAAATGGAGGAATATTCATCTTTTTGAGCTTACAATCATAGTGTGTCGATGAAATACATTATTTTTATGAAGTTTCACTGCACTGCTTCTTTTTGGGTATTATCTGAGGCTCGCGTTGTAGACCATTTTGGCATACTTAGGTAGCTGAATGATGGATCTCATGTCACTAGTTTGCATCTTTTCTTATGTGGGTGGTGTCCATGTGGAGCAGCCTGCAACTGTTTAAGCTTACAGTCGTAATGCAAGAATGAAAGACTTGATTTTTATGAAGTTTCACTGAAGCCACTTCTTCTTTTTGTGTATTGTGAGCCTGGCTGGCTTTGCAGACGATTTTGGCTTGCTTAGGTAGTTCAATGATGGGCCTCATGTTATTATTTTGCATCTTTTCGTATGTGGGTGGTTCCAAAAATGGATCCATATGCACTTATTTAAGCTTACAGTCACACTTTGTGTGAGGATGAAAGGCTTGGTTTTCATGAAGTTTCACTGAAGCTGCTTCTTCTTTTTGGTATTTTCTGAGGCTGGCTTTCTAGACCATTTGCCTTACTTAGGTAGGTGAAAGATGGCAATACTTTTGATGAAGTGACAGGGCATTCAGAGTTTTCCTTTTCCATTCTTCTTGTATTTCTGGTGCTAAATTTTGCTTAAAATTACTAGTCAGACTGCATGTGCAAAATGCACTTGCTGACAGGACTATATGTAACTCACCATTACTTAAGAATAAATTAGGAATTTATTCATGAATTTATCAGGATTCTTAATTACTTAGAAGATTAATCCCACTATATAATATTTTGTTATTAGTTTACTAACATATAAATCTCACATCACAAAAAAAAGAGGAAATCTCGCAAAAAGTTGAGTTGGAGTCCTAGTTACATAATTGTTAGGATTATTGATAAAGCATAGGGCTAAGAGAGTATTTTTGGGAACTCACTTGAAATTATGTGTTCCGCCCCTTTTACTTTAACTACTAGTTAGGATTTCTGATTACTTGGAAGATTAATCCCATTGTAATATTTTAGTTATTAGCCTACTAATATGGAAATCTCACAATGCTGATAAGGAAATGGAAATCTCACAACGCCGATAATGAAAAGGAAATCTCACAAGAAGTTGAGTTGGACTCCTAATTACGTAGTTGTTAGGATTATTGATTAAGCATAGGGCTAAGAGAGGGTGTTTTTGAGTACTCACTTCAAATTGTCCGATCCACTCCGTTCGGTTTTACTGGTAGTTAGGATTCGAAATTACTTGGAAGATAAATCCCATTATAATATTTAGTTATTAGCCTACTAATATGGAAATCTCACAACACCGTCACAGAAAAAAAATGGAAATCTCACAAGAAGGGGAGTTGGACTCCTAAGTACGTAATCGTTAGGATTATTGATTAAGCATAGGGCGAGGAGAGGGTATTTCTGAGAACTCACTTGAAATTATCCTTTCCACTCTTTCACTTTATAGTAGTATAGACATAGATAGCCTGTTAAGCAGTTTGTGTACTCATGTTTTTGTGCAGTGCCTCTATATTGTGGTGTGAAATTGTTTTTTTTTTTTGAAAAATGGGTGGTGGTTCTTGCTTTTTGGTCTAAAAAGAATGGATTTACATGACCTTTGAACAGCCATGACCTTTCATTCTTTCAGCGTTTTGGGTGAGCTGTTGAAACTCTTTCAATTTTTGATGGATAGTCCTAAGTTACCATGTATAGACTTAGTTTTCTTCCCAGAATAGATTTTTCTTGTACTTGGAAAGTAGAGCGGACTGTATTGGGACATTGCTTACAATACTTTATGGTTAAGAAGTTTCAAAACAGCTTTTTTACCATCCTTTAAGACGTCAAATTATTTGTGGCTAGTGGGATTGAGATTGAGACATTTTGTGAATGTTGGAGCCAATTGAGACCGAGCACAATAGATAGATTTCCAAAATCTTGTTGACATTGTTGTCTCTACTGTATGAATCATGTTACTCAATTTAGTTGATGGACATCACTAGACCAGGAAGCTATTGATTAGGTTTTCGGATGCCATTGGGTGGGTTTAGGGCTTTGAAAACGTATTTTACCTAAGAAAAGTAATTTGTTTTATGAATGAAGTTTTCGAGCAAAACAAATATCCATGGTTTAGAGGTTCCCTAGAGAAGGCTGGAACTTAAACTGGAAAAGGGTGTGGCAGACATCAGCATGGGTTGCTGGTGTGTGAGGGGGAAGGATGTAGGGAGGGGGGAGAAAGAGCTGTTGGTGGTGCAGAAGAGGAGCAGTGACGATGATTGCAAAGGTATGGTGGTTGTTTAACTGGGAAGATGGCAATGGTGGATCGTGTAGTGACGAAGGACAGTGCAGCCAATAATTCTGCGTGATTGTCACATTCTCATGCCAAAAAAAGGAATGGTGATATATGATATATTTTTGACCTCAGCTATCTGGAATGGGCATAAAACGAATTAGTTGATGCTGTGGCTAAATAGAACACCGTCCTGCATTTGCCTGCACATGAAGAGACACAGTTCCTTCATATCTGTTCAATCTGATTGAGGCGAGCAACCTATCCGGCACTGATTGAACTGATATTTAGTGCGTGGGAGTTTCATAGGCAGTTAAAAATGATTTTGTGGATAAATTATGTGAATACCTGGGACAAGCGAGAAGCTGTATCTTAGCTCATAATGGATTGGTTGCGTTGAGATAGTGTATCAATCATGTGCTTTCAAGTGGTGAAAAACATTGTTGTTATTTTCCTAAAATTATCTATTGCAGGTGTTATATTGTTTCTTCATCTGTGTGGTGTCTAAGAGCAGGTTGATGATACCTCAACAACAGTGGATCCGAGCTATATAATCTCTCTAATCAGGAAGCTTCTTCCACCTGGTGCAAAACCTGGAAATGGTTCTAGTGAGCAAGGTGATGATTATGACAAAATAGCATCTGAGGACATATCTGATGGTAATTTGAACAATGGAATGGAACAAGGAGTTCAAAGTGACAATGCTTATGGTGCAGAAATCTCGCTGCAGGAGGGTACTTGGGAAGAGAATGGCTGCATTTTGTGGGACCTTTCTGTTGACAAATCTCATGCAGAATTTATGGTATGAAACTGCCTTTCTTATATATTTTTATGGGTTGCCTTCCCTTATATTATTTCATTATCATTTCTGGCTTAACTTGTTCGCTTTTCTGTTCTTATTTTTTTGGTATTTAAGTTTCTCAAGGAAAAACAAACATACGTTCAGCAAAGTGTGCTTAAACTTTTTCAAAGCCCTTGGATGCTATCCATGGTTTTCCATCTTGATCTTGGTGCCTACCTCTCTCGACCCATATAAGAGATCTTGGAGAGATCGAGAAATGCTAATTCATCATGCATCAACGCCATATAACAATCACCAAATTTTGTAAAAATATTACTTTCTTTTGCAAAGGATTTCAGAAAATGATGATTTGATCGTGAAAAAGAAGAATGAAGTTCATTATAATTTTGTTGATGAATAATGTTACAAAGAAGTTACAGACTCGCAAAACTAATGGTGTCACCTCACTTATGTTACACTACTGTTCAAAGTTTTCATTACCCAGAGAGATTTGAGGGTACGTTCACATCATCTGATGCTGGAAAGGTGAGAAGCAATGATGAGGATGTCTAATGGAGATAAATTTAATAGCACAATTTTCATCAAAATATATAAAATTGATCAGGGAAAGAACAGCACCTTCTTGTTTTCACTAGAAAATGCACGTATAGGTTCAATGAATACCTGAATAAGGCCTTCTCTTTGTTAGCCTCAGAAACTTCAAGCAAAGTAATATGCCTTCCTTTGGGTTCGCGTCTTTATATAGTGATGGGCCGTTGGATATAAAGGAACTGAGGGGAAAAAACAACCCTACTAAAGACAACCAATAAATTAAAAAGCAGGCCACATAATTATGAGCAAGTCGATAAAAACAGCACTTGTCGGCCTGTCTAAAAAAGTATGAAAAGCAGCCAAAAAAATGAAAGCCATGTGAGAAAAACCAGAAAAAAGACCAACATCTGAAAGTAAGAAGCAGTGGATTCCCTGTTGATGAGATCTGAGAAAGAAATGGAAATTTTGACACTGCATAAGGAGAGTTTTGCTAAGATGTCTCCAAGATTTTTTTTGCTACATCTCTCTGAGATCTGAAAACATAAAGAAATGGTTCGTTGGAACAATTTTCTTTGTCACCGACTGAGATGCATGATCTTGCCAAAATGGAAAATATTTGTTCAATGTCGTAATAAATTTATGGGGTGTATTTTTATCATTGACGTTGTTATTGTATATATGTTTAATACCATGTTTTAGGTATTCTACAACTTGTCTGATTTCAGTATAGGATATTTGCTCTTTTCTTGTCGGATTGGGTCTTTGCAGTTCACTCCTTGTTTTCCTTATATGCATTAATTGGGTGCAGATGGAGAATCTGATACTTGATGTACTGTTGGCTTCCCTTGTTGTTTCTAATTCAATGCGAATTAGGGTAAATTATTCGACCTGACTTACAACCATCAATTTTTTGGAAGGTAGCTTTTTGACTTAATTTTTTGATTTGGAAATGATTGCTTTTTCTGAAGGAAATTTGCTTAGGGGTCATTGCTAACCTGGCCTGTCATGAAGTACCAATGAACGTCATGAACTCTAGAAGTGGGCTGATTGCCACAATCGTTGACCAATTATTCTTGGATGACTCCACATGCCTCTCTGAAACATGCAGGTAATGCATAACTGAGAAATTATTTAAAATTTGTAGTTTCCACATAATATTTTTCTTTATATTGGCTTGTCTCTCTTGTCTAGATATTGTTACAAGGATGGTTGCTTGTGTCTCTTCTTAAGGTTTTAGCATGTGGTCTTCTCTTTTATCTAAACATGTGGTTTATTTTTGTTTTTAATCGGTTTTCAGCATGAAATACAAATGTGGGTGAAAGTTGAACATGTATATTATGGTTTTCTATATGAATGTTCTTTTTACCGATAGCATCCTGACACAGGTTATTGACTTTGGGTGTTCAAGGTTGTGGAGCTGTCACTTGGGCTGAAGCTTTGAAAGCTGAACATGTATTATCTCGAATTTTATGGATTGCTGGAAACACATTGAATACTCAGCTATTAGAAAAGGTATGAGAGAATACTTCCATTCTTGCAGAAATGCAGATTGGCCAATGGGCCAATGTTTTGTTTAATGACACATTTCAAGAACGTAGAACATTAAAAATTCTGTTCTTGGTATGTGCTACTGCTGGATTAATTTTTCAGCAAGGCACACCAGTTTTCAATGACAATTTCTCAAAAGAATATGGGCTACTACACTGTTTAAATCTCTTTCAACCAATATTTGGTCTTTCTTTTGTTTGCCACAGGTTTGTCACTTTGTATCCATTTAACAATGAAACGAGATGAACCTTCATCTAGCGGTGCCCTCTTTAGAGGGTTGCATCAGGGAGGGCATCCAGTGCAAAAACTTACTGCTATGTTTTTTTTCTGTAGATTTTGATCTCTTTGATTCTAATAAGAGTCAAATATCGGTTTGAATCCATGCCAAACCCAGACAGCTGGGATAAGGTGCATGGTGATGATAAGTTACCTAAATTACATTTATGTTGTTCAGTTTTGTTCGTATATCATAAGATGGATCCCACGTTCCTCCTCTGTCTGTTTGTCATTGATATCATTGATTGTGTTTTACTTGGTTATTTTACAGTGCCTGAGATTGTTATTGGCTATTTTGGATAACGAAAAGGATGTAGCACACAATCTTCTTCCATTCCTGATTGAGTTAGGCATGCCAACTCTCTTAGAAAGCTTGTTGGCTGGCGAGATGAGTAACTTCAATAATGAAAGAAGATCTGAAAGGTACAATTAATCTTTTACAATTTAATGGGACTCCGTGATTGTAAGTTTATGTTCTTACTAATATATCTTCTCTATCAAATGATGGATTATTTACCTTTTTAGATGTAGTTAAGTACATTTTGCACCGACTATAGTTCTGGCTTCAATTTTTTAAGTATATTAACACTTTTTATTCTGGTGAACTTATTTATTCTGAAATTTGGGCTGAATGTGAATCAGGGATGAATTTTTTATGCCATTTTGACTGCACTCCTGGATCTTAATGATTGCGTACTACTACTTATGAGTTCTTGTTTAAACTGAATTTCAGTGGGATTAAATTGCACGACTCTGACCAAAACCTTGTTGTTAGTGGTTACCAGTGGTGTCCATTTATGCTTTGTTATCATATATGCTCTTCAAATGAGGATACTTTTTGGAAACATCAAATGAGAATACTTAATTTCAGTGATTTTATGAGAATCACTTTATTTATATATTAAAATAGATGAATGTTAGTCAAAAAGTAAATTTTCCGTCATGATGAAGATTTTTGTACTCAAGGATTGCCGGACGGGATAGTCTGGATATATAGGGTCGGCCAGAGAGATATAAAATATCAGATATCAATATCGTGCAAAATGATATTGGTAGTCCAGAGAAGGGTTTTTAAATGTATTTTCCAACTTTAGCATTTATGTTCAACTCAAACAAGCGTAAGATCACAAGAATACACTTACTTGGACCTCAAAATACACTTATGCTGGTATAATATATTTTTTTGGTAATCAAGTAAAGATCTTTTTTACATGTAGCAAAAAAAGTAAAGATCTTTTTAACACCTATATGCTAATATTAATTTCAAACCAGCATAAGCTCATGAGAAAACTCTCACGATAGCATGATTAATGACAAAATGTAGAAAACATGATAAGTTATGATAAAAATGCTTTACAACGCTTACATTCAAATGATGAATAAATAAAATAGAAAAAGAAGATATAAGATATCATGCTTTAAATATTCCAACGCTTACATTCAAATGATGAATAAATAAAATAGAAAAAGAAGATATAAGATATCATGCTTTAAATATTCCAAAATCTAATAAACTGTTAGTAGAATGACATTTCATTATTCCTTATAATATCAATTTAATTATAATCGGTTGCACCCACATCTGGTCACTCCCACCATTCCACCCAGTTGATGTTTACCTAAATGTTTGGGCATTGGTCCCAACTAGGAAAATTAGAAACATGTGTTTCTTAGTTTGGTAGACAGTAAGAAAATAAGGAATGAAGACGTAAGAAACAGGAGCCTCGCTAGGCTACCTTTGACCCTTTTCAGCCTGAAGGGGAGATTTCTCATTTCCTTAAGTCAGATGAATCGTGTTCAGAGCCGTGATGGCCTCCTCATCGGGCCGTTGGAGGAACCTGTTCTCAACTTCCCCTCCACCTTCTACAATTACTCATTACATTAAATTTTTCTCCAAGCCCTCATTCAAAATCACAACCACTTCTTGCCATATGATAGTGGTAATCACTCGGCCCCAGCAGGAGGTGATTGTTAATAATATATGGTGAGGATAGGGAAGAGGGTTGTGGAATTATACAAGGGCAATTCCTACATCCACATGCATGAGAATTTCCTATTCATATATTATGAAAGAAATAAGTATAATTATTACATTTTTATATGAAGTTCGCAAGATATTTAGTGCACTTTCCAACCTTTGCCCAAATGGAGGTTCAATTTATATTGTATTATATAGCATTTGCAAAATTCAGATTTGAATTACTTCCCTTATTGTATTATTTATACATGTGTTTGCTAATTATTAAATCTAATCCATCTTTTATTACTGGCCCTACTCAACACCTTTTCCATTGATGTCTGATTGTTAAATTTGGACTTGGGTGAATTACCCATCCTACGGAGAAAAGTATGCCAAGTGTGGGAGCCTTATTTGAAAATTTGAGCGATCAAATTGCTTCAATATGATGCTAGTCCAATCGCACATTAATACCCAACTCCTGGCCTCGGATCATAGAATGACAAAAGGTTGCAAAACTCTTAAAAGCAATTGACGACTAATTTAAGAGTTCTAAGGTGGCTTTGGCCAGCACCTCGATGTCAAAAATGTTGTTCATGCGATTTACAAATGACAAAGGTGTGCGAGACAATATCAAGCAAATGAGGGGTATTTCCAATAAGGTAAATGACGTCTATCAAGCATGGCACGATGATGCGGATATCTATAGTAATTTCCTATTTTAGTAGGATTCTATTATAATCAAATTATTCTAATTAAGTTCTAGTTTAGGTATATTACTTTATTTAGGAAAAGATTTTTATCCCGTTTTCTTTTTAAGGTAGGATTTTGATTGGATTGTAACTTTCCTTTTTAGAAATATATTGTAAGCCTATTTAAAGGCACGAAGATGAATGAAAAAAGTAGTCGATGATTTGAAGGAAAGAAAATACCTTGTTTCTCTCTGTTGATGGAGATCTCCGTTGGTGCCGAAGCCAACAAGCCCTGGTGACGAATCCGGTAGTTGCTGTCCGGTGGTGATTCCGGCAGCCCTTCTGGTGGTGATTCCAGAAGATGGCCTACTGGCCTTCGTATCCTCCATCTCCCTATCCTTTTTATCCCGCCATCCCCTCCGCTCCTCCTCCTCCACGTGCTGTCCGCTATCAACTTTGTGGCCCATCAAACAACCTGCATCCCGTTCCTTCCCCTATCACCTTGGATTTCATACTCCAACAATTGATTGCTCTGAATGCCAAATTTGGTGCTGTGAATGCCCAATCTGCAGTGCTCGTCCGCGAGTCTGCCAAGATCAACGTTCGCGTCGCACGCCTATGCTCTCGCCTACCATCGGCTGTCCCAAATTCCACATCTGCCAGCCCAACACTTTCCGGGCTCCACCTCCATCAGCCGTTTGTGTCTGTGCCAACCATCCATGACCAAGAGCCATCTGAACCAGATGGCGAGCTCATTGTGCCGGTCCATCTGTTAGATACAGCCGACTCCCCGGCCACAAAGGAACATGATACAGCCGACTCCCCGGCCACAAAGGAACATGAGACAGCCGACTCCCCTGCCACTATCGAGCATGAGACAATCGACTCTCCGACCACCATGGAACAAGAAAACGTATCAAAAGGAATGATTTTTACTTACCCGGAAGAGCGCTGCATCGTATCCGACCCTGTGGAAGTATCTCCTGCATCTTTGCTCGAGCTCTGCCTTCCATCGCCCACGATCCTCCTTGGCAATGGCATGTCTACTCTTTTCGATGTCCACAATGTCTGTCCCGGTGTTAAAGATCGCACCTTTTCTGTTCAAGTCGTGTCCGGTGTGCGCCGCCACCACACCGCCACCGGTTGGAGGGTCCTGCCGTCCGTCGGTGGTGCTCTGCATCATCGTCTACGCCCGATCCGCCGCCTTCTCCTCGGCCAGGGACATTTTTTCACCGCCGCGGCCGACGATTTGCTCCGCCGCCGCCTGCTTTCACGCCACTGCTCCCCGCCTTGCTCCGCCGTCTCCATGGCCACAATCCACCATGCCGCCGCCGCAGTCCATCATGCCGCCGCTGTCGACCATGTCGCCGCCGCAGTTCCCCATGTTGCTGTCGCAGTCGCCTTAGGGCACCGCCGCAGTCGACCTTGCCCTTTCTCGCCTTCCTTTCGCCTCGTGCTTCCCTTCGAAAAACTCGGCCCGGGTTTTATTTAAAAAAAAAAAAAACAAACCGACCCCGGGTTTGGCTTGGTTCGAGTTAATTTGATCACGGTTCACATCTATTTTAGCTGCATCATGTTAGGTTCTTATTTTGGTTCACAGGTTCAAGCTTGGTTCGGGTTAATTTTGGACGGACAGAGCCCTACGGCGCTGCATGATACTTTGTTGGCCGCTTGATTTATACTCGTCGGAGTAGAGTTTCTTTCACCCATGGAGAATGATGCGGATATCTATAGTAATTTCTTATTTTAGTAGGATTCTATTATAATCAAATTATTCTAATTAAGTTCTAGTTTAGGTATATTACTTTATTTAGGAAAAGATTTTTATCCCGTTTTCTTTTTAAGGTAGGATTTTGATTGGATTGTAACTTTCCTTTTTAGAAATATATTGTAAGCCTATTTAAAGGCACGAAGATGAATGAAAAAAGTAGTCGATGATTTGAAGGAAAGAAAATACCTTGTTTCTCTCTGTTGATGGAGATCTCCGTTGGTGCCGAAGCCAACAAGCCCCGGTGACGAATCCGGTAGTTGCTGTCCGGTGGTGATTCCGGCAGCCCTTCTGGTGGTGATTCCAGAAGATGGCCTAATGGCCTTCGTATCCTCCATCTCCCTATCCTTTTTATCCCGCCATCCCCTCCGCTCCTCCTCCTCCACGTGCTGTCCGCTATCACACGAGGAACACAATTGGGGTATAAATGCCTCCAACAAAACTTAAACCCAGGACTTGGCCTCTATACCGTATATGAAAACTGTCTTCCAACAACTCAAATTTGTATGGTGCTCTAACATGTTCTCCATAGCTAGGCAAAATTTAATAAATGTGGTAAATTTGCATTTGTTTAGTGATTCAGGGTTTATGTCTCGTTCGTAGATTATTTTAGTTGGTATTATACCTGGATATATGTTTTCAATCAAAATTTCAAGTTTTTAGCACGTGTTAAATTTTTCGTGCTGTGAAGAATATATTAGAGCACGCTATGTTCGAGTCACTCATAAACACAATTATCTTCCATAGTATCAGAGACCAGATCTTGGTTTTAAGTCTCATTGGAGGTATTTATACCCAATTGTGTTCCACGTATCACATTTGATGGTGGTCATCTAGCTGATTAGCAATATCCCTTGTCTACATGATATACTCTTGCACACCTTTATCATCTATAAGCCGCATGGATGACAATTTTGACAGCAGGGTGCTGAAGCTTTATTAGTACTCTTAAATTGATCTTCAATTGTTTTAATAGTTATGCTACCTTTTTTACATTCTAGAATAGATCCCTTTATTCTCTTACCAATGTGTGACTGACTAGCATAATACTCAAGCATTTGATCGTTGATCATACTTTTCTCTTTGGTAAAGAGTGGTTCATCAAAATGAAGCACCAAGGTGAAGTCCATGCACGCCAGCAAAAAAAGCATCTTTTCCTTTCGTACGAATAAATGTCACTAGACAACAATGGAAGATGTAGATTAAGGTCAATAACAAAAGGTAGAATAGCTACAATAATTAGGAAACACTTGCATACACTAATAAATTTGCCACATATTAAATCTGAATTTACCCAATGTCTAAAACAGCTAATAAAATTAGTACCTTCCTTTCAACATGGGCACCAAATGTCACTTGTAATGATTAAAAGTTTTTGTTTATTATTGATATGAAAAGTGTACGATGACATCATAATTATAATTAAGTAGAGGCCTTTCCCCACAATTTGAGGTCAGCGACATGGATCTTATGCCTCCATTCTAGCCTATTTTGTGCCAGCTCTTTTGTAAGAGAGACATATCCGTTTCAATCAACTCCTTTGAAGTTCTCTTAGATATTTTCTCCCTCTTTTGGGATCATTTACAATGACATGAGGAAAATCCCAGACTTGTGGGCATAACAAACCCTTGTTTCCTTATCCTAATTATATGTTATTATCGATCACCTTCATGTGGGCCAGATGATTATCATTATCAAATGTTCAGAATTTTTTGTGGTCCAAACAATATATATTATCTTTATGTGATATAGCATTAAAATGGCCCACGTAAAGTACTAGAAACAGATTAATAGTTCTTATACGAAAGACCATGAATTTTGTTTCTAATACCATTTAACTGTTTATCTGTGTTGTAATAACTTAAGTAATTCAAACAAATGAATTTGGTTCTATTAACTAGTTTAATTTGAAAATAAAACTATTCAAATCAAGAAAACTCGAACTTTGGTTTGCCATTTGTAAAATATAGCTGATAATATCTCTTGAACACCCCATGTTTTAAATTGGGCTCATGGCTATGAGTTCAGACCCCTTGTTCTTGTTCGAACACATGGGATGTAGCCAATTAAAACAATTAATGAACTATCCTAGGTTGGCATAGGTACACTGGTGATCATGTTCTTATTCCCATAGGAAACATAGGGCTTCCTACAGTAGATTGCACATGTGAAATAACTCTAGTCAATGGCTACACATGTAAGTAATGCATTGAAAGTTAACTAAGAGCAAAGAATGGAAGTATTATTATCTAATATTCAGTGGAATCACATGTTCATGGTTAGACCTAAGCACTTCTAATTTATGATTCAATTGCTACTCACATGTAGTTTATGGTCAAGCACTAAGACATGAAAACATTGGATTTAGCATTAACCAACAGGGAAAGGAGTTTACATTGATTACATAAAAAATAATTTAACAAAAGGAAGTGCGAAACTGTTAAAATTAGGGTGTATTTGCCTCAGCTTTGGCTAGAAACTTATAACCATTGGGGGGTGGGGGTAGAGGAAGAAGACTGCAGCAAAATTATTAGCAAAGGGATACCGTGCTTTTGTATATTTTGACCTTTAGCATGACCTGCCGCTTCCCTATTTTCTGCTCTGGCACTTTCTATCTGTTCCCATTTGGTGAATGTGGTCTCCCTTTCATAATAGTCTGTTGAGTCCTCTTTTTGAGCCACTTTTCATGCTGCATTTAGTTAAACCAATGGGAATTCCAGAAAATTGTTCGCCAATATGCTGCATCTACCCTGCAGCCAATAAAGACTCAATCTTCAGCAGAAACTTGACTTTTATGGACTGGGTCCATTACAATTGCCATGTTTAGCCTTCCTTTTGGTTCTTCTGTTCTCTTGTTCCATCTGCTTCCTGCTGTTGAACACACAAACACGAGAAATTATTATGTACTCCGGGTGGACCACGACACTTTTACTCCCCCTTTACTGGAGGAAGAAGGTGGTTGATGATGGAAGGCAAGGTGGTAGATGGTTGATGGCATCGACGGCTCACAGGGAGGATCTGTGCGCTTCAGCAGGAAGTGGTTTGGAGTACCTAATAATTTCTCAGTGGATCTCATATAGAAAGTTTCATATTGTCGTGATCAATCACTATTCCTATTCAGGTTGATCACTTTTGTCTTCTTTGACTGCTATGTTCAAATGTGAATATTTCTTTTTTTGGCTTCTTTTTCAACACCGGTGAGAGCAGACTTACAAACTTTCAACTTTTATTCTTAAACCGACATTGGTTTGATGCATGAAATCAATTTCTGGTAATTGGAATTTCATTGGCTCTGAAAAGCCCCAAATTCTTTGGCTGATGTTGATCTGATTTGGGTGTCACAAAATGTAGACTACTTTGTAGAACGTGTCCAGAAAGCTTGGAAGTTCAGATCTTCGCGTAGATAATTCTTTTCTGTTGCCTGTTCCTGGTCCGGTCTTCAAAAATGTGGATTTAAGCCATCAATTTTAAGCTAAAGAGTGCATTTTGGATCTCTGGGTGTGCCTATGAACAAAGGGTCTGCATGGATGCAGAGCTAGTTGAGTTGGGTCGAGATACCAATTCTTATTTCATTAGACTCATGTGATTCAGTTAAGTAATATTGCTAAGTACGTTTGAAGATGCATTTTTTGAAAAAGTATTGTCTTTCGGCATGATTTTTTCTTTGACAGTTTTCACGATGATGTTGTCTTGTTGAGTTGTTCTGTCCACCTCTTTAATCTTACTTTTGAAAGTTGGGAAAATAGTTCACTAAGAAGGGGCAACTTTGACAATCATTCTGGGGACTCAAACACCCAACTTCTTCCAAGTTTTGTTCATTAGAAAAGAAACGATGGAAGGTTGAGTTCTAAATTATAGCGTCAGGGACAAACTGTGGTACCCCAACAACTGGGAAATTCAAGATATTGTAGATAGTTTTGGCATGTGTGTCCAAAGCCAATGATTGCAACCATGGAATAGTTAAGCTGGATGTAGGTTGAGAACCTAACCAACCGAGAAGATCAGAGAGAAGATAAAATTGAGATGTTAAGAATCAAAATAAATATTAAAGTTTGTTTGCAGAAACTAGTAGACTTAATTATGAGGTATAGCAAAATCAATGGCACTAATTTAACTCCAATAGCTGCAAAGATGCTTGTTACTTTTGACAAAAGTTAAAATAATTGTTTTTAATTATACAACTTCTTTTCCCTTCATGGCAAGGTATCTGCTGTTTCTGTAGTAATTTTTCTTTTGTTTTCTTTTTCAACGCTTCTGCATATTGCAGGTATCCTATTCTTGATTCACTTCTATGTGTAATCGAAGCAATTTCTGTTACTGATAAATATTCGCAAGTTATATCTTCAAATAAGGAGCTTTTCACAATGGTCCTCGGTGTGGTCAAGTTTTCTGATAAGGCTGAGGTGGGCAAGTGTGCTTGGAAGTAATGGTTACCTCTATGTATCAATGTAATATTCATCCTAAATTGCTGACAGAATTTCTCATGTCTAATTATAGGTTGGCTGTGCTTGCGTTACTGCCATTGTCTTACTTGCAAATATTCTGACTGATGAACCTAGGCTGGTACATGAGATTTCACAAGGTAGTGAGTTTCTACTAACTGGCAAATTCGGTATTGTTCAATTTCATTGTTCGTCACCTGTTTTGTATCAATATTTTTTCATTTGATTCTTAATAGATGTAGCAATTTTGGAGGGCTTGCTTGATACTCTTCCATTAATGTCTGATGATTCACAAGCTTGGAGTGCATACTGGAGTGTCATGGCAAGAGTGTTAATTCAAGTTGAAGAAAGAATTGCCAAGGATCCATTGCCGAGTCTGCAGTTGTATTGTGCAGTTCTTTTGGGGAAGTCAGACTTGATCATAGAGGACGTAGGTACTCATCATACGGATGACTGCACTGAAGAAGGAAAGATATCTGACTCTTCTGGAAGGAAGGCAAATGCATGGACAACATCTGTATCCTTTATCACCAAAGAAGCGCAATACAATGGAAGGTAGAGAAATTGGTAGAGAAATTGCTAAGTTAATATCTTCTAGGAGCAATATTTAGCCATGTGTATGCTGCATCGCATTCGACCCATATCTTTTGGCCACAGTATAATCTATGTCTATATCTACGTGACTACGTCTGTATATTCTACTATCAAAGTCAGAAGAGGGAGGGGCGAATATTTCGATAAACATCCATATTTTGGCTTAAATACAAATTAAACCCTTTGTAAGAATCCCGTAATTGAAACCCCTTATTTATTACACATGAACATTTAATGGAAGGTCTTTGCAAAGGATGCCCAGTTGGTCCATCACGGAGGAACCGATGGATCAATAGGAATCATTGTATTATAGAAGGTTGTCACAGAATGTGCCAGCCAGCTAAATTAATGGGAAACTAATGGAGAGTGAATTTTATGTCAATATGGTCACTGTTATTATTTTGTTAGCACGTGCGTTTGCACATGCACTTTGACTAGTCTAAAATTTAAATGTTTGAACTACTTTTTGACACAAAAAATGGTTGGACTTCATAAAATTTCTACTTCTTCCATCCGGAAGTAATATATACATTTGTTTGTTGGAAATGATCTAAAAACCAAATATCACTATCAATTCCGGATAAAGAGAATCTTACTGTCATGATAATCATGTAATCTGACTTGGTATTTGCTCTATGTTACATGTATGAAGGAAATCCTTTGTTTTCTTTCACTCTTCCAACAGCTTGCCAAAATGGCAAGTATCTTAGACAGGTGGATCATTTCAAGAACGCATGTGTCCGGAGATTTGCTACAAAGAGATGACGATGACAGAGCTGACAGACTGTTGCGTTATTGTCAAGAGAACATCTAATAGCACCTGTTCAGATATTTTAGGAATGTATACTTGTCATTCCAAGAAAAATGTAAAATGTACCATGCTCTCAAAGGGTTTTCATGCAGTTAGTTGCCGTTTTGTTGGCCTTTGGAATGGCTGTTTTAGATGGTGAATGACTGATCTTCATAATTGAGGACGATAGTGTATTTCCTTGATTCCTTTTTTTCTTCCCAAGTTCCTCTGCAGCTGTTTTTTTTTAAATTACAGCTGGTGTTTTGTACAATATTATTTCTGGTAAGAGGTTCTCCTTTTAGAAATTAGAAAGAAACGACCATGAATTTCTAAGTTACTGAACAGTTTGTCCATTGACCCGAGTATAATTTTGACCATCCGGCAAATTTTATTGATGTTTGTGTTATTATTGCTTTTTCGGTTTTGGTTTCATTTATCCTATGTTTTTCTTCTACACTAATGCGCTTATATGTTTTTTCATATACTAAGGTACATCTCACTCTGTTCTAAATTTGAGGTCTGATTTGTTTTTTCAAAATGGACTAAAATTAGTTAATTAACTTAATTTTGATAAACCAAATTAGATTATTAATGTGGCATGGAAGGTGTGTATCGCTTAGAACTTGAGCTTTTTAATAGGCATGGAAGTAGTTCACCACCCCATGGTTTAGCCAGTCCACTGCCTTAACACATGTACTTCAAGTGGTGGATTGCCATATCCGCTGTCTGTGTATAGGTGGTGTGGGATGGCGAAACCAGGGGGTGGTGGACTACTCATCCCCAAAATACCAAGTCCTGAGCTGGCTAAATTTGCATCGGCTAGCTTGAGTTCAGGATAGTTTGACCTTGCTTGAAAGCTTGAGCTTAACTTAATTCGGACAGATGCTCCACTCGGTGAGACTGGTATCACCCCTTACTGGATCGTCTCCGGGCCCTTCTTCACATTGTAATGATAACTGTAGCAGAGAAGCACTTGAGAGCCCATGAAACATGCATAAAGGATTGAAATTGTGTGTGCCCCATTGGTAGGTTCTTCTCAAAATAGATAGATTTCTTGTGATGTCAAGAGGCGTGTGAAGTTAACGTATTGTTAGTGAAAGGTGCTGCTAGTTTATAGTTCCCCTAACTTCTAGCCTAAACCCTATGATGTATCGGTACGGTACATTCTTCCTAGACAGGTCTTCATACCTCAGATAGCCTTCTGTTTTTTCATGTGAATGCCCTACTACTCTTACTAGTACGTGATTTGGCGTGATAGGCCTCAAACTTACGATTATTCTAGATTTTAATTTCCATAGGAGGAACTCCATGGACTAAAGATTTGAACGTATAATAATAGAAATACAAGTTCAAACGGATGAAATTTCACCTTTTAAGGCAACGCATGTATATGGTTTTTCAAAAAACTGTAGAAATATATGTGGCATAAGTGAACCTCAATTTAGATAAAGAGTAATATTCTGTATTAAATCTTTCTACATATATATTGTTTTACCATTGTACTTTTCAGATCCTTAAATCCATGCCTTCTGTAATTTTTCCTCTGTTGTCTTCCCTTTCTTTCTCACGACCTCCTCTCTCTCTCTCTCTAATGCGCGCACAGGTGCACACATCTTTCCCTAAACACTAGTTTTCTGTTACGTGTTAGCCAAGATAGATACTAGAATTGAAGTACTTCCATGTCATACGATTATAATTCTTGTGGATATAGAGTTTAGAGATAGCAAATCAAAACAGAACATCTTAGGAAAGATTTTACGAAAAAAAGAGAGCAGACATGAAGAATTAGTGAGATTAAAACATGGAGAATTTATATAAAAAATCATGAAAAAATAAAATTTTACCAAAATGTGGCACTGTAGCAAATATTTACCGAAATGGTGTTCTGACAAGCCACGCAGGCGCCCGCGTGGCTTTTTTTTTAAAATTAACCCAAAAGGCGTCGGTTGAACCGACGCCTTTCGGGTTAAAAAGAAAGGCCTCGGTTGAACCGACGCCTCTTGAGAGGCGTCTGTTCAACCGACGCCTTTCTTCTTAACCCGAAAGGAATTTTTTTTTACCAAAATGTGGCACTGTAGCAAATATTTACCGAAATTGTGTTCTGACAAGCCACACAGGCGCCCGCGTGGCGCGGGCGCTTGCGTGGCTTTTTTTTTAAAAAATTAACCCCAAAGGCGTCGGTTGAACCGACGCCTTTGGGGTTAATTTTTTAAAAAAAAAGCCACGCAAGCGCCCGCGCCACGCGGGCGCCTGTGTGGCTTGTCAGAACACAATTTCGGTAAATATTTGCTACAGTGCCACATTTTGGTAAAAAAAATTTTTTTCATGATTTTTTATATAAATTCCCCTTAAAAAAACATTGGACAAAAAGAGTGCATATTATTGCGAGACCAATTGTTGGCTCATATTAGCTTCATGATTTTCCAAATTTTGCACTGGACTACCTCCTGAAAGAAACTGCTGTAGATCAATGAAAGTTGGCATGCTGATTCACCCATTCAGTTTGCGACTCATGTAGCGGTAAATTGGAAGTCATGTAATGTAATGCACACTGTCTGCATGCTTTCAACTACACAAGGGTGTATGCCAACCAACGCCTCTCCAATGAATTTGAAGAAAAAAAGGACTATTCTTCATCTAAGAATTTTGAATATAATGTCCAGGCGCCTTATTGTTAGAAGAGGATAATTTCATCTACTCATCCATGACAGGTCTATGTGAAGAATCGGAATGCATTATGCGCTGAATCTGCACAGCTATGGAAGAATTTGAGCAGCCATAGCAATCTCAGAGATGGCATCTATAGTATATATATTTTTTTCAATCAGTAATTGTCTATCGAATAGTCGTTGCCAGAATGCTTTATCTTTTCTTATTAAGGTTCTTTTACTTTTCATGACTGTATTATGTACTCCCTCCGTTCCAAAATACTGTGTATATTTGAAAAAATTGTCACTTTTATCATACTGTAGGCCCCACAAAGAAGTCACGTGTCTTTCTCTCCCAGATAACCCATCCCATTCCGGCTCTCGCTCCGATTTTCACTCCCCTCCCTTCCTCCGCCACCCTCATCCCAGCCGTCTCCTCCGCTGTCTCCAGCCACCCCCACATTCCCCCTCCCGCCACTCCCTCCGCTGCCCCGATCCACTCCATCGATCAAGTGGGTTGGCCTGTTTGGTAAGAAAAGATGGTGAGTGATTTCGGATTATTTATTTTAGCAACACAAAAATAAAATCTAAGTACAAATTGAACGCTTGATCAAATAGCATCTAGACCAAGCTTAGGGAAGAAACAACGAATTGAATAAGAGTTTCTCGCCAATAACAGTCATAAAAAGAGTTGATTTTTAATAACTAAGGAAGAAACTATGAACCATCGTAGCTGCTGGTGTCTATGCTCTGCTTGAGATGGAGGCGAATGTCAATGGCGCGGGAGGAGACTCGGCGGATGAACTCACCGGAGCTGCCCGGAATAGTCCCGTCCATGCGCAACATCTTCCGACGACATCCCATCCCCAGACGACGAGCAGCAGGGTGATATCTCCCGCTGTGGGTTCCTCCCCGTCGAACTGGGGCACCGGAAGGAGGGCCTTACCGTCGCGAAGGACTGCAGGCACTGACAGACATCCGACAGGACGGAGCTGCTGCTTCCTGTCGGTGGGAGTGACATGACGAGCTTTGCACGATGGGAAAGGGGGGGAGTGACAGAGGAGAGCAGATCGGCTGCACGTACGTCCAGAGGTAAAACGCTCCTTTGCCGCCGTGTGTCCTCATTTGCTGATGAATCTTGGGACCTCCTCCCTTATCTTCATCGCCGCAAAAACATCCCCTGGTTATGCGGAAAGGATTTTAACGTCGATGCGGCAGTTTGGGAGAAAGATGGAATGTCGAAAAAACAGGGAAAGTTGATCAGTGAGTTTAAGCAAGTTCTGGAAGACTGTAATTTGGTTGACCTTGGTTTCCACGGGGATCCTTTCACATGGTGTAATAGGCGGAATGAAGAGGCACGCATCCTTGAACGCCTAGATCAATATGTTGCAAATCCAAGCTGATGTAGCCTTTAACCCTACTCTCATGTCATCCACCATCATACTAGCTGTTCAGATCATGTTCTTGTGATTATCTCGATTGCTTCGGAGCCCCCCCTTCTTTGGCTCAGCGGCATGTCAAGCAAATTCGATTCGAAGAAATGTGGCACCACCACCCTGACTGTGAGAAAGTCATTATGGATGCTTGGACCCCTTTATCCCCTTGTTCGGATTTGCAGTCTCTAGCCGATAAGATCCCGAATTGTGGAAGTCAGCCGCAGGCTTGGGATTCTCAGACCTTCAGGAACACAAAAAGGCTTCTTAGGAAGGCCAATAGAAGGTTGAAAAGGTTAGAGCGAAGCAAGCGATTGGGAGATAGAGTTGAGGAAAATGCCCTTCGTTTGGAGATTAATGAATTGTGGCAACGCTCAAAAGCTTTATGGCTCAACCAAGGGGACAAAAACACTCAGTACTTTCGTAACAAAGCTTCCCAAAGAAAGCAAAAGAACATTATTTGTGGGCTGATTAATGAGCAAGGTTCTTGGTGCACTAAGGAGGAAGACTTGTGGGGGATCGTTGCTACTCAATATTTTTCCATCTTCACATCCTCTCGACCGACGAAGTTTTCTGAGGTAACCTCTCTTATCTCCCCCTTTGTGACAAATGAAATGAATTTGCATTTATTGCAACCTTTTTCCAAGGATGAGATTGTGGCGGCCATTAAGAAAATGAATCCTTCAAAATCCCTGGGGCCATATGGTTTGAATGCTTTCTTTTATAAAAAATATTGGCATATTGTGGGTGATGATGTTTGCTCGGCCATTCTTGCAATGTTGTATTCCGGTACTATTCCTCAAGAGATTAGCCACACTCACATAGTTCTTATCCCTAAAATTAAAGGCCCAAAGTGCATTGGGGACTTCTAGCCAATCAGTCTTTGTAATATGGTTTATCGGATAATTAGTAAAGTACTTGCCTATAGATAAAAGAAGATTCTTCCTTTTATTGTGTCCAAAGGGCAAAGTGCCTTTTTCCTGGGCCGCTTGATCACAAACAATAGCCTTTGAGACTATTCACTCTATGAGGAAGAAACGAACCGGCAGGAAGGGACAAATGGCCCTCAAGCTTGATATGAGTAAAACTTTTGATAGAGTGGAGTGGCTTTTTTTGGCCAACTTAACGGAAAGAATGAGATTTGACTCCAAATGGGTAAATCTTATAATGAGTTGTGTTTCTTCGGTTACTTATTGTTACGCATGAAAAATACATATTTTTATATGCCTTTTTACCTGTGTTAGTCTTAATTTCTAATTAAAATAAAAAATAAAGTGAATTTTAGTAATTAGCTTAATAATTAGGAATTCAATAATTAATGTGCTCTAAATGACTCAATTTAGATATGTTCTGTAATTTTATAAATATTTGGTGCGTTTAATTTGGGACATATTTTATTTTGTATAGGTTCAAGTACTCGAACTGCAAAACAGCCAAATTAAAGCCATTAAGCGGGTTTTGAAGTGCCAAAATGACCCAAGAGCCGAGATCACGCACAGAGAATATCTGAACTGTTGATGTTCACTGATGAAGGAGACGGGCGTGCGGAATTAGAGGATGGGCGTTCAGATTCGATCCGGCAAATGAGATTGGAACAACGGGTTTTATTTGATCAAAAGGAAAAAAAAAGAGAGAAAGAAAAGATTGAACCTAGCCGGTTCAATGGTCCGGTTCAATGAGAAGAAGAAAAAAAAAGGAAAAAAAGGCCCGAGCTTCCGCTCGAGCCGTCGAGCGTTTTGGGGAAGACGAAGAAGATCTTGAGTTTTGCTCGAATCATGGCGAAATCAGGCCGATGGCGGCCACGGGTGAAGGTCGACGGCTGGGGGCCCTAAGATTGACAGTGATGATTCCACGGCGGAGCAACAGCTGCGGTGGGCTGAGGCACGACGAAGACGATGGCGGCCATGGTGGGCTGAGGAACACGATGGATGGCAGCGGAGCACGATTGGGGGCAAAGTTCGACGGCGAGGCCATGGCGAGGAGGAAAGAATTTTGATTTCGGAGAAGGCGTGCTCGATTTGGACTGTGAAGTTGTGTTTGTGCAGAAGTCTCAAACCGAAACAGAAGATGAGTTCAAAGAGGAAAGCTCAGATTTTTGGGACTCATCCTAAGCAGAACCGTGCTGATTTGGTGTTGGTTTGATTCTAATTGTTGTTTACTTTGAAGAAGAAATCTGTAATGCACTGTGCTGGGAACAGTCGACAGAGATAACAGTCGAGCAATTTGTCTTTCACAATTTTTAATTTCAGTTTTAGAGATTTATTTTTTACTTGTATAATTCGATTTCAATTGTAATTCTGGAGACTCAAGTGCAAGGAGTGACACTTTCTGGCTGATTCAAAGGAAGATCAAAGTTGTTAAAATTATTTAATTCTTCCAGTCAAGTACGTTATTTTTTTAATTTTAATGAGTTTTATTATGCATTTTGCTTGTGTTTTAGTTAATATGCGTGGCTAGATTTGTTGCTAAGGCTAGGATGAGGCTGTAGTGATTGTAGAGAATTCTGTATTTGTGATAACTGATATTTTTATATTAGACTTGTGCGATAATGTTTATGCGTTCTTATTTTTAATTATTTAATTAATTACAGATATAGCATCAATCAGGTTTTTGCTATGATTTGAAATTACTAATGTCAACGCATGCTTAGTTTAATTGATTAAATAACGAATATGATACTGGTTGTGATTTACATGTAAGTGGATACATCTAGTGATATGAATTGTTAATTTAAATAGCATGAAGGGCGTGAATTTTGTATGAATATTTGTGCGTTAAAGTAAAATCTTCCGTAACAACGTGAATAGGATTTTAGATTGTTACGAGTATTTTGGATAATTATAAATGATTGAAAGTATAAGGTTCTCTATAATTTATTGCATGCCGATTCCAAAGCCTTAGTATTTTATTAATTTGATAAAGTTCAGATTTTTATTTCGTTAATTGATTTTATTAGTCGTTAGGTAGTTAATCAATCTCTACCAATTTCATACTTAGTTCAAGGGTTTAGTTAGGGTTCGATTAGATTTCCGCCATACAAGTCCGTGTGGGTTCGACCTCGTAAAATTGTTTGACTGCACTCCAAATACGATTCCTACACTTACGAGTAAAATCAAGAGATTAATTAAAACAACAACACTTATGATGTGCTTGTTAATAGGATACCTTCGGGGCTCTTTTGTTGTGCTCCCGTAGGGAACACGAATAAAATCAAACGCAATGGTGAAAAAGGGGAAGAAGAAGGAGAAGAACAAGAAGAAGAAGATAACTTTGTCATTCCATAACCCAAACAAGAGAGGACGACCCCTTATAAAGAGCACTCCATTACAACTATGATATCATACTGATGACATAATAATGACATAATGTTATATGACGACATAATGATGGCATGATTTTCCAATCATGCCTTATTACAATAATAACTATAAAGGAAACTAATCCTAAAGAAGTAGTCCATTCTACCTAAAATAGATAAGGCGACCAAGTAACGATTCGCTCCATATGTGGTGCGAAAATGGTACTGAGCAAAACACGCTCTTCGCTAGCGTGAAGCATGACCTTGAAGTTGGAAAACTTGGCATAATCGAAAACTTCGGTGGCAGACATTGTCCCCGTCGATCTGTCCGGTGTCGGAAGGGCTAAAATCAGCATCTTGTTAGTGCCGGGTCCGGAAGTGGCAGTACAGACACCACTACGGAAATTGGGGAGAAACAAGTAGATCGTGGGAAGGTCGGAGGCAGACAGCACCATCGCCGGTAGAGCGGTCCTAAGTGGCGTAGCTTGGTTCTTTCGCATTCTGCTGTGCAGCGAGAAGGCCCTGTCGGTTGGGCCCTGGAGTGTGTGGCCGTGGCTGAGCACGAAGTAGATGAAAGAATCCGGGTGGTGAATTTCGTCGAACAGGTAACATGCGTAGTTGTCCATGGAAAGATGGAAGCTGACGCTGTGGACGAGCTTGGCCGGTAGGTAGTGGCCCTGCTCGTGGCCGGTGTGGAAGCGGCGCTCCTGGAGGGGAGCGAGGGTGGTGGCACCGTCGGAGAAGGTGAGCTTGGTGATCGAAAAGAGGTCGGACCAGAAAAAACCCTCATTCTGGGGAAGATCCCCTCTTTTGGCTGTGAAGAAGGGAATGGGCCAGAGGCCGGTCATAGACAACCAGTACTTCATTTCGACTGCCTTCCGTGGCAAGACGCGGTGGAGGCCGAGGTGGGCTACACCGAGGCGGCGGTAGCCCTTGGATCGGATCGGCCTGAGGAGGCCAGAAATAGAGCCGCCAACGAGGACTGTGGCGGCGGGCTGGAGGTCCATCTTGTCAAGGATGGTGGCATCGTCTCCAAAAGTTGGGACCTTGGTCTCGTGGGTAGGAATTTTGCAGCGGTGGTGGAGGAGCGGGCATGGCCAGCAGCTGAGGAGCAAGTGATGGGATTCAAAGGGGAACTGGCGACGGTGATGTCGATGTCGAGGAAACCGCAGTCGGTGCAGTCGATCGGGGCGGCGATGGCCCTTGACAGTGACGGGACCGGCGGCGGCGTCGTCAAGGAGAGACCGATATTCATCTCTAAAGGATCGATCGTGGAGGCCGTGGATGCGGCGGTTTGCAGCGTTGTTGTCATTGTCATCGGAACCCAATTCATCTTGAGGGATGTCGCCGGGGTGGTGCGGTCTCGGAATGGTAGCGGGAGGCCTGTCTTCGCTGGAAAATGGCCCGTGAAGGTCATGGCGGCACCTAGGGCTGAAGGATAGTGATAAGGCTGGGGCACGTGGGAAGCGGGATATGGCACAGGAGGCGGATTGAGAGGGTGGTGGTGTGGGTCCCACCAGGAGTTGCAACGGGCGCCATACATGCTTTCTATGCAACAGAAATCTGAGCCTGCGTTAGGGAGAGCTGTTGAATCTACTTTTGCATGGCGGCAAGAATGGCTCATATATCTACGCTAGACAGATCGTCCGTCGCCTTGGCCGATCGTATTGGCTCTGATACCAATGTTATGTTCCTATAGGGAACACGAATAAAATCAAACGCCATGGTGAAAAAGGGGAAGAAGAAAGAGAAGAACAATATGAAGAAGATAACTTTGTCATTCCATAATCCAAACAAGAGAGGATGACCCCTTATAAAGAGGACTCTATTACAACTATGATGTCATACTGATGACATAATGATGACATAATGTCATATGACGACATAATGACGGCATGATTTCCCAATCATTCCTTATTACAATAATAACTGTAAAGGAAACTAATCCTAAAGAAGCACCCTATTCTGCCTAAAATAGATAATGCACCTTGGTTGTGCTGACGTACACAACATCTTTTCTCCATCTAGGGGTCTTAGGCAAGGGGACCATCTTTTTCCCTACCTATTTCTCCTATGTTCGGAGGGCCTCACTTCCCTTATTCGACATGTGATTGATTGAATTTTTTAACTATTTACTCGCAATCGCACGAGACTCAGTATAGTCTAGTGGAAACAAGGTCGAACCCAAAGTACTTGGTTGATTAACCTAATTCTAATGAAAAGATTGAATTTTAATGATTTAATTAACTAAAGAAAATAAATTTTAATAAAAAAATCAGATGAATGATAATATCAAAGCGTCGAATCCACCACTAAACACGCAATTACTACTCTCAATTATTATCTCCACAAATTGATAAGATACAGTAATTTATGCTCTTGGCCGGACACACAAATTACCAGTGAATGAACTACACGTTCTTGTCAAGACACGAAAAATTCATCCACTATAAATTAATATAACTAACTCTATCCTTGGCCGGGCATAGAATTAATCATAATCCCGTTATTATCTAGACACAGGATATATCAAGATCAAATTCCATTAATCATTCATTAAGTCTCGATCAAAGCACTTAAGAGAAACAATAATGAAATCGCATTAAGCATAAAGAATCATTATCAACTTTTATTAAATTAAACAACTAAGAGTAGGAAATACAAATTTAGGGCTTCATCTAGCCTTGATAAGAAAATTAGCCAGACATGGAATAAGAGAAAGAAATAGCCTGATTTGTCGAAAAAGCCATTTGCAGAAAAACGGTTCACAAATTACTGTTCCCGGTACTGTAGCACTGTAGTAGCACTATTCATTGTCTTCTTCCTCCGGCACGGTACTGTAGCAATGTTGAATCGTCACTGTAGCAATTGTAAATCAGTGCAAAATCCGACCTTTTCTTCTCCTATCTTCTTCTCCTCTTCCTCCGGCGAAAACCTTGTCGAAATCCGGCGGAGAATAGCACCCAAAGTGTCTGGTTTTGCTCCCGGAAATCCTCTGTCGTTCTCTGTAAAAAAATCTCCGCAAGCTCTGTTCTCGTCCCAAAAAACCAGTCCTGTCTTCCTCACCTTCTCTCGATTTTTATAGATTTCGATATGAGAGTCCTCTTCCCGTCAATTTCTCTTCGAGATAAGCCCAAATCCGCCGTGAAATCGAAGCACAAATCTGTTTTAAAGAGTCCCAAATCGAGCCAACTCCTCTGTTTTTTTTTTTCCGTTTCCTAATTTGAGCGCGATTTCTCCTCTTTCACGCCGGCCCGCCTGATCCTGCCATCGCCATTACCGCAGCCAAGCTCAGGCCTATCGTCGATCTGCTCCAGTTCCAGTCGCTATGGCCATCGTTCTGCCACAGACAGACCCATCGCCGTCATTCTCATCTGCTCCGCCGCCAGCATGAGCGCCGCCCAGCCGTCTCTTGTCGAAGCCGCCGGAATCGAGTCCAGGGTCGCCGTGAAAGTCATCGCCGGCATCATTCCGCCGTTACCGCCGGCCATTCTGCTCGCCGATGCATTACTCCCTCCTCTCTTCCAGAACGAAGACACCCCGATCGTCTGAAACACCCAAGCCGATGGCTCGGGTTGGTTTATTTTTTTATTTTTTTTTCTTCCCAAACCGGACCAGACCGGTTCTCATCCTTTTCCTTTTCTTTTTTCTCGATTAAAACCCGTCGTATTGACTCCATCCATCGGATCTTTAATCTCAGCACAAAAACGGTTTGGCGCGCATCCACTCTTGACGATCCACATTTGAAACTCTTTCACCTACATAAATAAAATTAAATATTAAATTAGACGCATAATAAAATGTGAAATCATAAAATCCAATTAACGCATCTAAATTAATCAATTAAGCGCATTTAATTATTAATCTCCTAATGACTCTTCTAAAATGAATAACTATTAATTATCCTTACTTTTAACCAAAATTACGACCAAAATATAGGCAAAAAGGCATATAAAAATGCGTATATTTCGTAGATATCAGCATGCCACTTCCTTGGGCAACCTTCATGGGGTGGCGGTGGCTAGAGGAGCTCCTAAAATCACTCATTTATTTTATGCAGATGATAGCTTGCTATTTGGAAATGCTAGTGTTCAAGAGTGTGAAAAACTCAAGTCTATTTTTTCGGCCTTTGAAGAAGTCTCGGGTCAACAAGTCAATTATGATAAAACTACTATTCTCTTTAGCCATAATACTCCTCAAGTTAATAGAGATGTTGTCAAAGGTATCCTGGGAGTGAGGGAGGTGACTCATCATTAGAAATATCTTGGGCTTCCAACTTGGGTGGGGAAAGCTAAACTTCAATCCTTCAAGGCTATTTGGGATAGAGTTTGGAAGAAGTTGAAAGGAAGGAAAGAAAAACTTTTGTCCCTGGCCGGTAGATAAATCCTCAAAAAATTGGTGGTCCAAGCTCTTCCCGCCTACACCATGAGTTGCTTTTTGATTCCTAAAGGCATTTGCAAGGAGCTTACTAAGATGACGACAAGCTTTTGGTGGGGGCTTGTGGCAAAGAGACGAAACTTCATTAGTTAAGTTGGAAAAAACTTTGCTTGCCTAAAGATATGGGTGGAATGGGTTTCCGGTGTCTGAAAAATTTCAATTTAGCTATCTTAGCTAAGCAAGGTTGAAGGATTCTCTAACACCCTAACTCCCTTCTTTCTTCGGTCTTGAGAGCTAAATATTTCCCTCAATTTACTTTCTTAGAAGCTGATTTGAAGCCAAATTGTTCCTTTGTTTGGAGGAGTTTGATTGCGGGAAGAAGCACCCTTGATGCTGGTTTGAGATTGCTGGTTGGAAATGGGTCAAGCATAGACATTTGGTCGGATAAATGGCTGCCTACCCCCAAGACTTATCAAGTTCAATCCCCAATGAAGGAGAATTTCAGATTTTGGAAGGTGTCGAATATTATCTCTCCCTTGGGGTTATCATGGAATATGCACATCCTCAGCTTGTTGTTTCACCCGGCAGAGCAATCTGTCATTATTGCCATTCCTCTAGCTGGAAAGGACCATTCTAATATGCTAATTTAGGGCCCTTCTAAAAATGAGATTTTTAGTGTCATGTCAGCATATGGGATTGCGAATGAGTTAGGTGGTAAAACTATTGAGGTTGGATGCTCTTCTAAGCAGCCTATGGGGAAGCATTGGAGGAGAATCTAGAAGCAAAATGTGCTCACAAGAATTAAATCTTTTATGTGGAGGATCTCTCAAGGCATTATCTCGGTAAACACTAAGCTTGTGAGCAGAAGTATGCATATCTCACCTATGTGCCCTCTATGCAATCGAAAGGTTGAGATGATTCTTCATGCTTTATCGCAATGCTCTAGTGTCTCCTCTGTTTGGCATGGCTTTTGTTGGCCAGACAACTTATGCTCCTAAGGAAATTTTCAGCTGATGGATGCTATCGATTTTTTGGTGTCACTACAGGAGGAAGATGAAAGGTTGTGGGGTATTGCTCTTCTTTGAACTCTTTGGCTCAACCATAATGCTATTATTCATGAAGATTCTTGGAGTACTCCTTTGCAGCTAAAGAAGCAGGCTGAAGCTTTGGTGTCCGCCTTTGTTTGGGTAGTGGCTTGCCCTCCCTCTTTGCAATGCCAGACGGTTTGGTGTCCCCCTCTATTTGGGCACATTAAACTAAATTTCGATGGAGCTGTTTTTGAGGGGGGGACGGGAAAATCCGGGATTGGCATTTGCTTGAGGGATGATTTGGGTACCTTCCTGTGTGCCCACTCCCGCCTCATCAGTGGGACTCTAAGTGCTGAAGCTATTGAAACTCTTGCTCTATGTGAAGTTATCTCGGTGGCTACTTCTTTAGGAACCACTAAGGCCATATTTGAAGGGAACTACTCTAACACAATTTCTAAATTTAATGATCACGCCCAGGACTTGACTGAATTGGGACTTGTTGTCTCGAATGCTAACAAATGCCTTTCCTCAATGGAGGAGGCCTCTTTTGTTCATGTATTTAGAGAAGCTAATGCACTGGCTCATAATCTTGCCAAGCATGCTCCGTTATTTGTATCTCATGAATGGATTGGAACCCCTCTAGCTTTTTTGGAAGTTCCTCTCGGTCATGTTTGAATGAATTTTGCGCCAGTCTCTTGGAGATGTTTTCTCAAAAAAAAAAGAGATCGACAAACTGAGATGACATGACAAGAAAATCAATGATGACCTTGGTGTCGATGACGGTGACAAGGGTAGGGTAGGTGATTCACGCTCACCTACTGATTAGACATCCGCCGTCGGATTGAAATCTGAAAGTTTGAGATGAGCATGAGACCTGTCTCATGTAAACTAGACCCTAAAAGTTGAGTATCATTCCCTTTCTCTCTTATAATTATATTTTCTGCGTTTAAAATAAAGAGCCATAATACACGTAAATCTGCTAAATTTGGCCATGACACATGAATCTAATTAGCGTGAATGAACACTGTTAAAATTAATTGCATATCTAAACAAGGTTGAGCAGTGGATCACGTCTATACATAGCTGACATATTCAATTAACAGTGCGGTTTTAAAAAATTTCTAGTGTCGATCTCCAAATCTTGATTGAGGAATTAACTAATCAAACTCCCCAAAGAGGAAAAACGTGGATAACCTAGTGGATCAATTGGTAAATGCAAAAACCATTACCAAACAGAGTCATTTGCACTAATAATGTGAATCACGTGTTACGTGTTTCCTTTCATTTTTTAACACATGAATAGATCATTGGATGCATTTAGGAAATGGAATCACAAGAACACACTTAGAGCAAATCCAACCTTAGGGCCCATTTGATTGGTCTGAATCTGAATCTGAAAAGCCTACTGAGAATCCTGAAAAGTCATGTATCTGAATTCTCCAAACTGAATCTGAATCAGAAAAATCAGATTCAGATGAAACAAATGGAACTCAGTAGACTTTTCAGATTCAGATTTCAAACCAATCTATGCATGAGACTTCTTATCCTCAAATAAAAGCACATTGTTTGCTTTGAGATCCTGATACGCAATTGACATAGAATGCAGATATTCCAGATCCCTTGCTACATCAATTGATTCTCTGCTTCCAGTCGAGAACAAGAGCACCTTTATTTATACCTGCAGCTTCCACATTCAAAAGTAGCAGTGTTTTCTATCTTGATATATTAATGGAAAAGGTGAAGATTCAATAATACAATACCATGAAGATTGTCAAACAGAGACATATTTGTTGCGTACTCATACACTAACACTCTTGTCTCGCGGTCCTCGACAGGTCCTACAAAGCAACCGTGCAACTCAACAATATTCTCGTGCTTCAAAGATTCAATTGTTTTAACCTGAAGAGATAACAGAGAAGCATAACTTTGGAAGCCAAGAACAGAAAGATCATATTAACATACAACAACGAAAGTATTAAATTTGCTCAAATCCACACCTGCTTCCGAAATTCATCATGGGAAATACAGTAGCAAAGCCACTAATAAAAGAATGATAAGCAAAATATCCAAAACTAATAATACTTGCAATAAAATTAGAGAGCTAAAGTTTAAAGAAAATGGGGAAATCTCACTACTGCTGAAATTAATGGCATAGTGTATAACTAAAGGAGTTGAGCCAGCCTCTAGAAAAAGTCAGTTGTCATGACCCTGCTATCCCAAGGTGGCATAAAAAAATTTCACGTTCATTTAGCAAGGCTAACTAATTTCTCCTCATTTCAACATCATCACCAATGTACATAACCGTCAACAATTACAAGACGCATTTAAGTTCTTATCAGCCATCGTCGCCAACCCAATGCTGTCATGGAACCTTATTGTTACTGCAACCATTGCCAACATCTTCCAACTAACGGAAGTTAAATTTCAAAACTACAATAAATTTTTCTTAAGTCCCAAACAACCATATGAACCAGAAAAATGATACAACAACACAACAAACATACCAACAAACATACCCAATGATTTCAATTATAAAAAAATGCTACACGTAAACTACAGTAAGACAAGAGTGAAGTTACTTCTCCACTCTGTTTCGTCCTCACGATATGTAAACCTAGATTAAAAGTGATAGAAACTACAAAAAGATAACAACAAATTCATTAAAATATCAGGATCTATGTAAGACAGTTACACGATAACATATACGCCAATAAATTGTAATCGACAAATTTAAAACTAGCCTGTTTTCATGACCTTTGCCTATTTTCCAATGTATGAAGTGCAAATAAGACACACATCTAGTATATATAAAAGCAAAGAAGTGTCATAAAAGACAGACCAGACCCATATCCTTGGTCATCATTTGGAGTCTTCCTCCCCCGGTCCCGGCTTCTCTTCTCCTTCTGCAACTGATTCCATCTTCTTGCAAATCTCCATCACCATTTTCAAGCAAAGATCGCACCTTTCCCCCACATTAAGAAGACAAAGCCATGGACGATGAGTAAGCCCATCTCTCTTCCTTCTTTATTTCCTGCTACCTTCCTTATGCTCTGCTTTTTTGTCTTCCAGATCCGGGCCGGACTACCCCAAGGACATCGACCTCGTCTGCCCGCCGACGACCACGAGCGTTCACGTGACGGCGCTGGACAGCCTCGTCAATGTCAACTCCCTCTTCATGGTGGCGGTCTTCGTCAGATTTTCCCTAGCCACCAGTGGCCATCACAGCCTCGAGGGCCGGACAGCCTGCGACGCCGGCATCACCGAAGCCAAGCGGCTCATCGTCTTCGAGGTGGCGCAGGGTCTCAAGCTTGCTCAACTGCAAGGAGGTCGATGATACCTTCCGCGCCCCCGGATCAGCCTAAAGGTCCTCCGCTTCGGCATGCTGGCTTCCGCCGTCGGCTCCGTCATGGGCTGGATGCTGAAAGGATCACGTTCTTTTTTCTGACTTATTTTACTGTCTGAATTTTTTACGTTCATTTCGTAAACCCACTTAATTCAGTAATTTAATCAGAGTCTATAACAAATGGACTAATAAGTTGCTTATGGCCGGCTTATAGTCTACTTATCAGTTTCAGCACTTAATCAGACCAATCAAATGGACCCTTACTCTCCACTATAATGAATGTCGTTGGAGCATCATGTAAGCATAGAGATAATTTTAGAGAGCATCAACCTAGTATTATTACCAAAGAAGATCATTGAACGATACCAAAATATGAAATCTCGTCGAATACAATTGCCATCTATCTCTTCTTCCTGTTATCCTTATATTGTTAGTTGTCATTCTCAGTTGTATGACTCTATTTTCTAGTTTTGCATTGCATTAATGTAGTTTATTTATTTATTAAAGCAAATTTACTTGATATGTTGATGAATCATTATATTTTTTTTCTTTTCCTCCTATTAATTTTTTTTAACATGAGGCAATAATGTTTTGGCGTTGATGTACATCTTTTGTGGAAATTTTTGCAGGTGAAGTCAATAAGATACATAATGGTTTTGCATTTAACGCATGTAATCTTCACTTTAGTAATCTATCATAATTACTTATATTTGCCTAATTTTTCTGTATTATACTTTAATACACTTTTGTTGTTAGCCTAGTTATTTTGTTATAGAGAAGAATATTTTAGAATTACGTTAGCTTATGAGTTATGACCCCATTAATAAAAATTCCTGCATTCGCCCCTAGGTGCACCGATGAAAAAAACTTTTTTATTTATGTCTCCAAATCAAGGCTTAAGGTATGTTAGAAAAAAATGAAGTTGCATTTCAGTACGTTTTCAAAAGTTTTTGCTTAAGTCCATGCAAAATTCCTCTCCCTTAATAAAAGTAGTTTTCCTAACATAAGTTCCGCGAAGGCAACCTGCATGCATCCCTTATTCTTGCATCATAGCAACAACTACGAAAGCCCAATAGCACACTATTTTTTCACCATTTTAACGTTACATTTCATTAAAGATCGAGGCAGGGAAATACATCACATACAGCCCGAAGATCAATAAGAGAAGGAAAATCTTCCTTCCATGATTTAGAAACACATAAGCAGTTGGCACTCTGATATAGGCTGTTCGCCAGTTTGCCACCCTGTTTGATTCACGACAGGGAGACAAAGATTTAATTTGTTGTGGTTTTCATACCCAATCATAGTCTTGGGAGGATACTCTGATGAAGAAGAAGCAAATAAGTCATAAGCCCAAAGGATAAGATACTTAGATGAAGAAGAAGAAGCAAATAAGTAATAAGCCCAAAGAATAAGCGGCCCAGGTATGTTTTGATGCAGGGATACAGATATGTCAACTTTGGGCCACTACCATCCCTGAGATTAAGCCCAATAATAGCCCACGAATATGATATTGCATCTTAGGGGCCGTTTGGAGTGTGATTATAAGCAAATATCCACAGAATCCATATTTTTTTTCCTATCCAGCTAGATAGGGAAAAAAACATGGATATTACAGTGTAGCAAAACATCCACAGATCACGCCCCAAACGGCCCCTTAATTTTCTCTTTTCCTTTACTATGTTGAAAAATTTAGCCTTGCTGGGCAAGCAGCCATCAAATCTTGTACACCCCACATGATTTGACGGCTGCCTGCCCTGGAGCGTAATAGCGCTGCAACACAGGCTAGCGTGATTCTTTTCGTATGCCCTGTCATTAGGACCCAACTAAAAGGGGCAAGGCAACCGGCCTCCTAGAGCAGGTATCCCGCCATTAATCCCCTCATGCGCGCACAAGGTTATACATATCAGATAAATTTGGATAATCCTGGGTAGATGGCCAAAGGAGCGGGGCTTCGACACCATGGCTATCACACCAACATAATCTTTCTATTGTAGGCCACATTTTATAAAAAAAAAGGCCCCTCATATCAGATTTGGTATTTGCAACCATTCTCATTCCCCAGCATATAGCAAACACGGATAAGCACTTGCATAAAACTAGAAATTTCTTTTAGTGTACAGGCTTATTAGGTTAAGACGTAAAAGGGACTACTACCCTTACTGATCATTTCTCATCATATTAACAGCAAATCACCTAAACATGCGCATTTTCATATTTTACTATAGAGCAAAAGCAACGGTTAATTTACTTCTCCGAGAACTACTTGCCCACCACCCAAATCAGGAACTAACCAACAGGCTTCAGCTAGAACAAGATACTTGTGGCAAAAGAGCATTTCTTGCTTGGCTGAGCTCCCATTTCAGTTATATTACAAACAGCTGACATGAAATTCGGAACAAAAGGGTATCTGTCAGTTTCAATCACCCACCCTCACATGAGAATGGTGACCACAAGAAGGAGGGCCATCATTCACAATGGGCCCAAAATGTAAAACCAATCACAGATCTGATGGCCCATAAGGTGGGGCCCCGGGCAGATTGCCTACCCCCATGGCATGGTTCCAATCATGGCCATCCTTGTCCATGAATTGCAGTACAAGCAATGGCATGTTTGTTGTTATTCCTTGCAAGCTGCTATTCCTTAATGTCTCAGACTTTTGTCGACAACCACAAAAGAGTGTAACAAATTCAATCAATCTTGTTACAAAAGATAGATCCATATCCAACGTTCCTCCTTTTGCTAAGGCAGGATTATAGTTTAAAACAAGGATATGATTCTCTAGAAAAGCAAGGAAGGAGGAGAGGGTGTAGAAGGAGAGATGAAGCTGCAGAAGGACTACCTGGATGTAGTGCTGGTTCCATTAGGACTGATGATCATGTTTGCATACCATCTTCAACTCCTCTATAGAATCATCAAATGCCCTCACACCACAGTGATTGGGTATGAAAACCACAACAAATTGGCTTGGGTGGAGAGGATGATGCAGGTCAGATTGATTTCCTTCTCTCTTGTTCTGTGAATTTCACATCGTTTATTTCCTTTTACTGGTCAAATAAGGAAGAGATACGAATTCGCCTATAAAATCGCAACTTTACTTATTTTTAGCAAAAAAAAAAAGTTGAAGTATCACTAACAAGCTCTTCAATCACTTGAGAATAGAAAATGTCATTGCTATGCATTTAAAGCTAACAATAGAAGATCATAATATCTTGAGCTCCGTTAGTGATTTCAGGCCTGTGTGATTTTGATTGGGTGACCATGTCAATTCAGAACTTGGCCAGATCTTTTTGTAACCTGCCTCCCCCTCATTTATGCAACTCAATCCGACAGCACGACACAAAACGGCACGTATTTGAAATACACATTGCAATTGTACATTAACTTATTTTCTTTAAATCAATATCAACCACATTCAGAAAAGATAAACAAGGTTAATAAAATGCACCCTGGGTCACATGCGTCGAATGTTAAACCAAAGGGCTTGCATGTGATCTAAATACACCTACCCCTTGTATTAACGTGCATCGTCAAATTGTGATCCGTAAGCCTGCGCTGCTGCCCCGGTGCACTCCGATGTGTGTAAGTCATAGCGCATAAGGCTAGGACCAGACCATAGCTGATTCTTCATTGTTTGGGCAGTAAACTGAAAATAAATGTTTATTTGCAGGACACTCCAAGCAATACAAGCCTAGCTCTACAGGTCATCTCCAACAACATATCAGCCTCAACTTATCTGGCTTCCCTCTCAATAAGCTTGAGTTCCCTTATTGGCACATGGGCTGGAAGCTCTCCATCCAAACTCATCGCAAACAGTGTCATATTTGGGGATACAAGCCCATCTACCAGTACAATCAAGTACATAACCCTCCTATGCTTCTTCCTCACAGCGTTCGCTGCATTCATCCAATCAGCCAGATATTTCCTCCATGCCAACTTCCTAATGAGCACTCTAGATTCAGATATCCCAATTAGCTATGTTCAAACAGCTATAATAAGAGGGGGCAACTTCTGGTCACTGGGCCTTAGAGCACTCTACTTTGCTACCACTCTACTCCTTTGGGTATTTGGGCCTATCCCGATGTTCGTCTGCTCTTTGGCCGCAGTCGCCGCGCTATACTTTCTTGACAGTAATTCCACTCCTTTACATAAGTTCAGTTTTCGATCGACTGAAAGAGTAGAGAAGATTAGAGCAGAGGGAAGTGAACAGAATCAGAACGGTGGAAGACATTGTACTAATGACTTGTTATGGTACCCAGCCACAAGCACAAGCTTATAAGTTGCTGCCATGCGCATGTTTCATTCTTTTCTAAGTGTTTGTATATACTTTTTTCCAAATCCAATTTGAAGGAAATCGTCTCATAGTAGTCATAGACTCATATCGTGGGCGATTAATGAGGCAAAGGATGCACAAAACATTGAATTTGGTTTTCTTTGTCTTACATTTAGGCTTAAAGGTGATAATAGCTTGAAACTAGTTTCATAGGTACTAAAGGCAAAGATGAGGGTGAGGGAAAAAGAAATAATCCCTATCCCATATTAGTAGTCTTGGATTTTGCAAACAAAAAAGGCCTATATTAGTTGTGCTATTCCATATTAATCGTCTCGTAGTAATAAGAGGATGGACAAAAAAGTTAATAAATTGGCTTCTTGAATATAAAATATTATCCAAATGTGGCTAGCTTATATGGGATAGGAGTAAAAGAATTTATAAACTTGTTGACTTATAATGGCACGAGAAACTCTGCCTGGTACATTAGTATTTGGCCATAATTTCATAATTGAATGAATCGAGTCCATATATGGTTATCCTTTTACTTCAACAAACCAAAATGATAAAAGAAAGTTGAGCCATGTTTCGCTCGGCTCTTCTCAGTTTGCATTATACTGAATTATCTGCTTTTATGCATATGTTATGCAAATATTCATAGAGTGAATCATTACAAACATATACAGGTACAAAAGATATAGATTCAACAGAGATATAGCATTCAACGCACTTCTACGATGAACCCAATCTAGCCAATTTGAGCTAGGTTGAGCTCACAGAGCCCAAATCTAAGCTTTAGCTGAGCCTCAAGACAAGTTGATGTGGTTCTGCTCGCTTTAACACCCACGAATCACTACCATAGCAAGGACCTTTTTTTTTTTACATAATAACAACCATGCCAAGGACTTGAAGCATAGTAAATTAGATTGGTATTATGCAATCGAAGGCTGCATATTTAAGCGTCTCTCAGCAACCACATTTAACAGATACGATGGTAGAGTAATGCATTTTAAGGCATCATATCAATCGCACTTTGCCAAGTAATTATCAGCAGGTTTGACATCGACTTACCGAAAACAAACCAGTAAACAGTGTTGTAGGTTAAAAACATATCATACAAATTAAGTGAACTATTTCATGGAAAAGAGACAGAAAGATTAAACAAAGATATAAATGCAACAGTAACTTAACCGGCAGAAACAACCTTGCACACTTTAATGACCACGGGCGAAGAGCTGCACTGAGCCACAGAAAATTCAGACATGCTCGGAGGCATTTCCTCAGAGCAGCTATGAGCATCATCACCTACAACTCCACGTGACATCGTCGCCAATTCATCTTGTGTATATATTAAAATTTTTGATACTGCATTGCAGAATTCCCTGTAAATTGAAATGGTAATTGATATTGCATAAGGTCCAGCATAGCCATTTATAGAGAATATGCATAGAATTTAGTGAAAAAAATGCCACAAGTAAAATATTTGAACATGGGCGGGCAGGAATGCATCCCTCGCTTTAAGTTCCCTACACTATCAACTTTTATAACTTATCATCCATGATATTCAAGTACTCAAAGATAGAATCTTGCGTCCAGGGCCAATGCAAAAAGTTTGACATAATGAAAAGGGGGTTACCACAATCATGTCGACCATATCAAATGGTTATTTTCATGCAAACAAATAAATAGACGATTGAAGCGAACAATAATGATTCTTACTGCCAAGGGTTGTCTCCAACAAGCATCATGTCATCCTCATCATCAGTATAAACAACTTGCCATCCTTTCTCTGGGTCATTTAATAGCCCTTTCATATTGAAAAGCCTTTCGAGCTCGGAGATCAGATCATCATACCCATCAAACTTTGATAGATCAATTGACCTACCAACAGCACTCCCTTGCTTGTGAACCTACCATTTCCAGGCCGTAAAAATGAAAAAGGACAATAGAAACGAAAAACAACCACAGGTAAGATGGGAAAAGATTCTTACCTTGGTGCAACTTCGACCTACAGATGTCCTTGTTGGATGCGACTTCGACTGAATCTGTGCATCAGAAAGTCTCCAACTTGTGTTTTGATGCAAGGGAGCCAAAGACGCATCTTCCGTGGAGGTAGAAGAAATTGGAGATTGACCCATTTCATTGAGGGCGTTAGCTTCATCCATTAATGAAAAGCCAAATAGCTTACAAACACTTTTAGCTGTTATGTTGCCATGATTATCTTTATCATCTGAGTTAGATTGCATAGTTTCATGAGGAATCAGTGCTTTTGTCAAATTACAATTCAGAATAAGATTTCCAAAATCATCCCTGGCATGCCTCGAACCACCATTTGAGGACAGATATTGCGTGTTCACAACCTCAGAGCAATCATAATTACCATACTGGCCACTCTTCTCCACCGTCTTCATTGCATTATTACCACTTGAAAAAGAATATGGAGCAGCTGCAGTTGCTTGTTGGAACATTAGCACAGATGATGGTGAAGAGACTTGAGCTGACGAGGTAGATGGCAGAACTTGTGGGGTCCATCTATTTCCAGCAGTGTACATTTGAAAACAATCAAGGAGCCTAAGAGGGCGACTATTATCTTGGACCCTTGAATCAGCTCGAACATCACCATGAGGTGATCTTAGAGAACAAATTTCTTGACCTTGCAAGACCTCACGGAATCTATAAGATTCCCCAAAGCCTATGTTCTTGTAGGAAGCATCGGGATTCCAAAATGGAAATGTGGCCGGACTTCCTAAGACAACAGATTTTCTTACTTCAGATAACTGAGAGTTTGGTATATCAACAATCTTGTAAGGGGCTTGAAAAGCTAATGTTTCTTGACCTTGCAAGACCTTCTGGAACCCAACAGATTCCCTAAAGTCCGAAAGCTCGCTCCCACCTGCAAAGGGAAATAATATTTAATCTCAACAGGTGCAGAAATTTAGAAATTCATACCCCAAAAATATGAGGCTGAAGTTCATACTGGAAAGTGGAAAACCTGCTCTGATAGGAGGATTATTTAGTTTGCTTCTTTTAAACAGAGGAGAAGAGGAAATAGTAGGCCCGGCAAAAGAACCAGATGATTCTATATCCCAGGGGGACACTCTGTTCAGCCTATGAGTCTCCACTTCATCATCCCACCTTACCTGTAGGAAGAACTTAAATTATCTACAGCAAAACAGAATGATGACATACTTGACAATCAAAGAGATTTAAATCCATTACCAACAAAGACCTCCATTTTGATCCAGGCCATCTGATGGGATCCATATCACTAATCCCAGTTATGACACCAGTGTACCTGCAGATGAACAGGAAGTATTTTTATAATGATATGCGTTGAAAAAGTTAAGTGAAAATATAAGGCCAAATATGAAAAACCTTCTCTCCGCTGCATCTTCAGTTTCAAACCGCATTTTGAACCTTGTACCAATGGAAAATGACAGTGCACAGTATTTAGAGAACTTCTGGTAAGGTATTATGAATTCACATGGGCTTGCCCTACAAAACAAAAAAAAAACCATTCTTAAAGGTCGTGGTATGGTAGCACAAAAAAGGATTCAATTGAGCCAGAGAAAGAGGAATCAATTGAGTCAGAAGTAAGAAGAGTGCGTGAGATCTCTCCTGTGAGTTCTCCGGAAAGAAATTTGAAATCTTATTTAATAAAAGAAACATGTGCAGCATCAGCCAGTATTTACCAGGGCCTCTAGTGGATTATTCCACCAATTACAAATATATATAGTGCAGCATCTCTTTACATTAATATAAAAAGGATACTTTCCTAGTCTAGAAGTAGGCTCCTTATGCCTCCATATCAACAAAACCTGGAAGACCTATGGTAACCAAATGGGCAATGATTTAGTCTTCCATATATTTCTGGCAAATTGAGAAAGAGTGACAAACTAAGCTGAGAATAGTGTCGAAAATGCACATGACACATAATTAAGCTGATGATTGAGCCTCCGTTTGTCAGAAAAGATTGCAAGTTGCAACATAGTTACAATCTTTACTTTACTGAGGCAATAAGAAATCAATGACTTCACAACAAGTATAATTTTGATCAAATTTCAAATATATTTTAAAATTTTAAAGACTTTTTTCCTTTTCTTCTTTGCAAAGAAATGATGTTAACGACATGGCTAGAAACATTTTCAACTATTGATAGCAAAAGCTATGATAAGATTATAACCTCCTATCCTTGAGTAAAGGGGTGATCGAGGTTAAGCCGCATGGCGATACCCCCAAAAAACAAAGGACTTAATACTTGCAGCAAATAGTAACAGCTATTCATAGTTCCAAAGATTTAGTTATGACAGCAACTGCAGTTGAGGTAAATTTTTTATTACCATTAGACAAATTCAGCAAGACAGAGTAGCACATTTTTAAGATGCAGAAACATTCTCAAACAATTTACTTTCAGTGAAAATAGAGAAGCTATCTTCTATAGAAGTTTTAGGAAATCAGCAATGTACGTAGTAAAAACAAAATAAAACAAATGAACAATGTAGATAATAGGAGAGAACCTCCATTCCTTCTATTCTACAAATTGGATTCCGTCATTTGCATTTAACTACCTGGGGTTGTAGCGAATATGAAAGACGTTCTTGGTGGAAATGGCACTGGCGATAGAAGCAACTGTGCTCAGGCTCGGCCTCTGGCTACGAAGCATTGAATGAGATGGAAAACTACTTTTAACTTGAGCAGCTCTTCGAACTCCCAACCTCAACTCCCCATTTTCACCCCTAAAGAATTGATGATCAAAGAAGAAAAGAGATACAAAAATGATGAATTTCTAATAGGAGAATAGCAGAAGAAATAAGCGCACAAGTAACATGTTACTTTAATCAATCAAGCATTGGTACCTGAGGAAGAGCACAGCATCCCCTGACACCAGTTTCTTCTTGTTAACAAATGCGCTCCATCCAGTTGTGAGCAAATGCCTCCTGGGCTGACCTACAAGAAGACATCAAGAATTACAGCAATTCTACTGAATTCAGTTGGGCACAACCCTATAAATATTGATCAATTTCCAAACCTTCACTCAACACTAAAAGAAGCTCGAACTGAGGAAATTACCTCTGTAGATATGGCGAAATTTCCATTCCACACCATGCAAATCCTTGGCTACTAACTCCTGTGATGGCCTCTGCTGCTTGTAATCCTTCACCAAATCAAATTGTTCAGGAAATATCCACAACACCATATCACAAACTCATACACATTGAAAATACAATAAATTTAATCTAACTCCTCCAAACTCAAAACAACCAAACAATTCAAGTAGACAGAGCAGCACAGAGAGAGAGAGAGAGAGAGAGAGAGAGAGAGAGAAGTGTCCTTTACCAATGCAGGAAAGCAATCCTCAGCAGCCCGGCGGGGTACAGAGAAGCCCCCATGAGTACTAGTATCAGAAGCAGTGAGTGTCTTGCAGAACATGTGAGGAGTGCCCAATTTCCCCGATCCATCACTCTCCTCTTCTTCTACCTCTCCTTCCTGCACCATCTTCTCCATTTGCTGCCCATCAACCACCAATACATACACAAAAGAGAAGAATATAAGCTCCATTATCCAAAGAAACCAAGGAATTTTAAAGAACAAACAGAACTAGTATCTTACAGAACTTCCTACCTCAGTCTCAGGAACCAGAGAGACCTGCGCATAGACCTCATCGGTCGCCTCCTCCGCCTGCAACACAAACCAAGCAGCATCTCCATGAACAAAAACCCACCTCAATTATGCTTTCAAAACATTAAAGAACAAGACTTTCCACCAAAATTCTAAGGACCCACATGAAGCTGAACGTCCACAACCCGGCAGAACACATGGGGAGGAAGATCCAGCCCCGACGGAGCGAAATCCTCCGACTGCTCAAGATGGCCCTGAGGAAGATACACGACGAAGCTCCCCTTCTTTGGCAAAGAAATCAGCGGCCCTGCGCAGGCCTGCCACAGCTCCAAACACACCGACACACTACTCGAAACGGCGGCAGCCTCCGGGTCCTCGCCGGAGGAGTTGAGGTCTATCTCCATCAGACCCACAAAGACAGAAAGCCAATTCCGGTGCTTCTTGTTATGGTGATGGAAGAAGAAGCACAAGCAGAAGAGCAGCACATGCCTCTTCGTCGGTCTCTTCTTCTCCTTCTGCTGCCGCTGAGCCTGGCTCTTGGCCTTGCTAAAAGGATCGGAGTCAAAAGAGACTGACCAACCATGCGTACGTACTCCTGTTTGGCCAACAGCACCCCATATATGCAAAAAAGAACACCTAAAACTCCAAAAAATCAAATCAAAGCCACTGCCATCTTCTGCTTCATGGCTGTTTTTGATGGTGCAGCTGCAGCTGTTACTGTTCCTGTTGCTGCTGCAGTAGCTGCTGGCTGGCTGGCTGGCTGGCTACAGTGCAGCTGCAGCTCTACGCTGCTGGGAGTGGTCAGAGAGCAGAGAGAGGAGCCTAGCTAGCAGTAAAGGCCACGGCGCCTATTACAATAATCTTGGGAGCTGAAAAGACGTTAGAAGCCCCCCGTCCATGGCTGGCTCTGGCTTTTAACGTGTTCAGCATGGTTGGCAGGCAGTACTTTGTTGGTCTGGAAAAAGAAGATAAAAGAGAGAGAGAGGGGGAACAAAGGCAAGAGGTCTGTGTCTGTCACGTCCATTTTCAACTACATACATTACAACAGATACACTAGCTAGTTATATGTATCTGATGTATCTCATGTCTCATGTCTGGTTTTTGGGTTCTCTCCCTCGGGAAGCGGGAGCTTCTTGGGTCATTTTCCAATGGAGTAATTGCATGTCCGTGATGGAATGGTAGGTGTGGTGGTGGTACTGGTGGAGCTAAGAGGGGCTACAGGAGGATTGAAGAGTGACTTCTCCTCGGTGCTTGGACATCATCTGTTTGTCGAGCCATGCATCCCCCGGGTTTTACGCTCCTGTGTGGGGCAGCTGGACTGGGCCATGGCCAGTCTTATTCCTGGTTTCTAACTGCGGAGCAAAGTAGGTGCACTGTGGAGCTCAAGCCTGGCTTCTTTATTTGTTGCACGATTTCTTTCTTCTTCTTTTTTGCCACAATTTGTTTCATGATTATGTACGTAATATTAATGTGTGTTCTTTTAAGGCAGAGAGCGTGTGAAACAACCAAATAAGATAGAGAATACAAAAAATCTTACCATTTGGGTAGTACGTAGCCATAATACAGTGCCATAATTCTAGGTTATCATACAATCGAGTCTACATTATCATAGCAATCTCATCTGCATTGCAAAATGAATGAATTTTATTAGATTTCAAGGCTCATGCGAAAAAAAAAAAATTTGTTCCTCTTTTGTATTTTTATGCCTTCATTGGCGGATGGAGCATGCGATGCAATATTTGCATAATATATTCAATAACATCATAGGACCTATCTCGGGTATCTTTGACATAATGATTACTTTATGTATTAAGGAAAAACTTAAAAATGCACCCCATCTCACACATGGCATGTGCCTAAGGTTCTGTGAGCCATCGGATCGAGATCCAATAGCGTGTTAAACTAGGAGCTGGACAAAATTCAAACCTGCCTGCCCATTGTATGAACACATGCAATCGGATCAAAATTTGATGGTGCATAGTGACAAGGTTGAGCGGGGCACATGTTAAGGGGAGTCTACATACTAGTTTCTAAACTTTACGACACACCATACAGAGTGATTCTCATGTCTAATGTCTATGTACAATATGGCAATAAATAATTGGCTTACTATTGTCAAATAATAGTAGATGGTCATATGTTTTATAAAGAAAAAAAAAACTTGTCCTTCGACCTTTGATGTAGGACTAATTGAACGATTCGCATAGGCAAGTATGAACTGTGCTAAAAATAGGGTTGTGCGGGGTTATAGTTGAATTAAACTGTCATTTGAAAGTGCTTTATGACAAGATAAACCCAACAAACTACCTATAAATGATAACAGAAATGTACCTACCCATTTATGCTCCTCTTGATGTCTTTAAATACTCAGTTGATTGAAATTACACTTTTTTTTTCGAAAGACAAATTTGTTGTGCAACGTTATGACCAAATTTTGCTGAATTGCTGGTTTGTGGAGTCAATATTTTAGCATACAGTTGGCTAGTTAAACCTCCGGGTTAGTATCCTGTGAATAACATTAGTCATTATCTCATTTGCATAGTTGCATACGATTCTATTAGCTCAAATCATTTATTAGGGTTCTCAACAAAAATGACTAACATGGTATGGCGAGCTCTTCCCATTCATTCTTGTGTTTGAGCCAAGCTTTAGCTTTAATATGTGGAGCTGCACCCATCTAACTGATTCAATATTGTTTCCTTAGTGAAGATACAATTCAGCTTTTTTGGCACAGACAATTTTGATGATTTTAAGGTGAAGGAAGGAAAAAGATGGACGTGGAAATGATTAATCCTCCAAGGTTGCCACTAAGTGTGGTTCTCAGTCTCGACATCTTGTTGAGTGTCCAAATTATGGCTAGTAAAGTTAGGTCCAAAGGACAAATGCATCACTAGTCACATTTACATATGATTTGGCTTGAGTGCTCATAAACATCATGCAATATGGATAATGGAGTGGTTTATCTAGACAATCACAGTTAACATTTCAAATTACTGTCTAAATAAGTTATCCAAGCATCTTGGAGCTGCCCAATAATTAGGGTGGATTGCTATCAATGCTCCACCAGGGGGAATCTGTCTGAGTATACAAATGACTGAATGAAGAAGAGCCACGTCTCCTCATAATCCACCAGACACTAAGTTCAACTTTAGGCAATGAAAATACTAAGATGAAACATCTCAAATACAAATCTCATATACCCATTACTCAAAAATGACATGATTTACTACTCAACATCATATCTCTAAATCCAAATCAAGGTTGCCAAATGCACCATACTGAAATTTAAATCAGTAAAAAGTGACTAATACATACTTCATCAAGGCTTAGAGAATGTGGGAGAAATCCTAGAGGACAATTGAAGTTTACTTTGGCTGAAATTCTTAGAAACAGCCTTCCATCCTTCCTATTGCAATGTTGTGATCAATTTTCCATTGACGTCTACTTTGGTTGTAGTATCATATTACTCTCTCTCTCTCTCTCTCTCTCACACACACACACACACAAAAAATTCAACAAAAAGCAGATTAGTGATCTTTATTGATGTTTTGGAGAAGCCACCTCTTCATAGATGATGGCCGGTTTGTAACTTCATTGAGGTTGTTGGCAAGCATCAACCTGGTGCGTTCTAGGGAGGTCATGGATCGAGATGCAAGAAGCATTCTGTGCCGAAAGCAAGTGAAAGACATAAGGATTCATGAGTGGTGGATTGTGCGATAAACATGTCGGTGTCAAGTTTATAGAAATAGAGAAATTATCCAGTAGAACCATTCTACCATGTGTCTTGTCGATAGTTTTACTTGGTTTTGACACAGACACTAGTGGTAGAATCGCTGGGTACTCCCATCTTAACAGCTAGCATGTACAAAAACATGTAGAACATCCAACGGACCTATCTATCTACCATGTGTCCTGTAGAATGGTTCTACTAGATAACTAGAAATATGTAGGCCCTGCTTGGTTGGGCTTAAAAGAAGCTAGATTCTTAGGAGATTTTCCAAAAGAATTCACTTCTTCTTTTAGTGGCAAAAGCTATAATTTGTAAAAAAATACGGTTTCGTACTTTTGTTGAATTTACAGCTTTTGTCACCAAAAGAAGTTGAAGTGAATTCTTTTGGGAAGAGGAGATTTCCCAAAAGAAGAATCCAGCTTCTTTTTGGGTTACCAAACGGAGCCGTAGTAACCCTTTCAAAACTTCCATAGCCAACAGTTAATTGGGTTAACAATTGGATGTTTGTCGCGTGGTTTTTTTACCTTAGTTGGGGTGTTTCAAATAATGGATTCCAATGTGATGGGGTCGATGTCTCTAGTAGACACTAGTGAAAGGAGATTTGCATCTGGCTAATTATTTATGGTGTGGTGGTGAAGAGATTCGTGTGAGGCGTAGCTAAAAGATTGTGAGTGAGAAGTTACAACAGCGGTGGTTAATGGCCTAGGGAAGACTTGTGAATAAGTTGTAATTTTTGGAGGTAACCTTGTACTAATCTGATCAGGCCCAATTGGTTTGTCTGAACTAGGTGATCTCATGGATTTTTTGCACAAGGGATACCATAGTACCTGGTCTGATTATTTTATATTTTGATATGCATACAAAATTGGGACATATAGTAGGTGTAGATTATCTATTAAGTGTAGATAAAATTAGTGCCTCAATTATTTCATGTGCAACCATCATGTCATGAAGCCAATCCACATATTTGAAAAAAAGTGTATGATAAATATGATGATGTTGAATCTTCTTATCAGTGTCCCATCTTTGGTGGGTTGCATCAGAAAGGCATCCGGTGTAAAAACTTATCACTATGTTTTTTTGTATGGATTTTGTACCATTTTGATTCTGATAAAAGCCAAATGCGGTATATAATCCATGTTGCCGACCTAGATAGCTGGGATGGGATAAGGCATATGATGATGATGATGATGATGATTCCACGCTAACTATACTGCGAGCCTTTCAATTCCCGAACGCAGTTGACATGACCAAGTTTTAGCCCTAGTTGATTTCATGACCCAATAAGATCCTAAGCACATTTGTTATTTTGTTAGAAAAGCAACCTAGGTTATAACGGGGGCAGCATTACAACTTTAGCCGACCTTTCAGGGATTCCAGTGGAGTTGGAGTTTGAGGTCTTCTATAGGGGTGTTTTTGTAGCGACATGGTCAAGCATTCCAATTCTTGCTACGAGTTAATATTTTGATGTGAGGTGATCTTTACTTTCCTCTTTATGTAATATGTATTTTAGGTGGGGAAATTTGCATCTATTTAGTTCCTTGCAGCCGGATTGTATGGCTTTATGATGATTTATGGAAAGCTTTCCCATAAAAAACAAGAAGTTGGTTTTATCCCCTCAAAAAAGAAGTTCGGCCTAGTACTCCAACGAGGAAAACTTGAGGGACAAAATCGTCCAAATTGTATATCATACTTGCATGCAAAAAAGTCCAACGGAGGAAATGAATGCAACTGGGACAAGCCTCCCGGTTCGGTTACCAATTTCTCCGTTCGGAAGTAGTAGTTACATTTCAGTCATTTTGAAACCCAAATGTATCTACCAATTCCGGACGGAAAAAGTATAAGAGTCCAGACAAAAAAGGGGTTAGTTACCATTCACTGCCCGGTCCGGGTCATGCCATTCCCATACTAACTTCAAATTCAAAATCCTTTCAAAATTCCCAAGATACAAAAAATAGCAGCACAAACTTGGCATTGCCTCCTCATGTGGCCCCTTGGAAAATCAAGGCCGTCCATTTTGTTTGGTGCAATTTTCCTTTCATAGGTCGAAGAACAGGGCTCATTCTGTCATTAAAGCTTTTTGGTATGTGCCCCCTCTTAACAATGTCGGTTGGAATGGAATTGAAGCCATTTTTTTAGTTTCAATTAGAGCCAAGTTTTATGGGCATCACTACTACATAGACACAAGAAACAAATTTTTGTTAATCGGTCACATTCACCAATTTAAATACTCCCTCCGCTCCCTTAATTGAATGGATAGGAAAATTACAATGAATTCATTTCTGATTTCCAACCCTTAGTTACCTCCTCACCTTTCCTTTTTGTTTAACTAGGAGTGTTGGCTGTGAATAAACCACGGGCAAGTCCAATATAGAAAAAAAAGAAGTAGTTGTATATGATATGTAGAATTTGAAGTGACATGTTGGTAATGTAGTACATGAATCATAAAAGTTTATGTATAGCCACAATCAACACTTTTATGATGGAGAATGGATGGAAATAATGTTATTTTATTCCTAATTAATGTTATAATTTTTTTGCTAAATTTTCCCTCATAAACCAATCTTTATTATATCTAATTTGCACATTGAAAGTTAGAAGGTAATAATCAGTCAAGAGGTGGCAAAGTGTCTCGTGCTCAATATAATACCATGTTTGTCCCAAACAAATTTATTAATTTAATCGCAGTAAACAATTTTAAGCAACTTTAGAGGGTCATTAGCCAAAAATTGCATGTGAAAAGGTTACACTATACTCGATGCTTTTTATAGTAATTAAATCTATAATAAATAAATAAAAACTCTTAGCTACTAATACAAAGCCAAAAGCCTAAATATGGGTGATTTAGGGTTAAAACAAGTGTAATGTAAACTATCATGCTCTTATAATATTGAGATTCAAGGGGTATCCGAATCCCTGCTCGACTAGTAGTTATCACAAATAATTTACTAGTGCAACCCCAATCACACAATACGAAACACACAAAAGAGTAACTAAGCAAACCACCACAAAATAAGAAGAAAAAACACAAGAGATTATCGTGGTTTGGCTTCTTCTTGTCGCATTCCATGCCAGAGCAAAACAACACTTTATTGATCAGAGATTATAATAAAATTCTTGTGATTTTGTGGCAAAAAATCACTTCAATCCCCTTATTACAAAGCTCTCACTAAACTTTGCTCTCTCCTCTCTTTCAAAGCTTTCAAATAAACCCTAAGAGCCCTTGTGAGCCCCTTGTATGCTTCGTAGAGACGTGATCCAAGTTAGAACTCAATTTGGAATGAAAACCCACGTCAAGACGCAATTAGGAAGTTCCTTCCATAATTGTCGATCAATTGCCTCCCGCAAAAATCACCATCGTAATTTACAAAAGCTATGGCGCCATTTGATTGACCACGCATGGTGATCCATGGGACACCTCTCTTCTGCTCTTGCTCATCGTGCCATTAAGCCGATCGATCACCAGAAGGCCCGATCAATCGGCAGGCTCCCGGATTTGTGCTCCATTACCTAACATATAACCTGTGTCATGTACTTGTCCAGGGCCTGGAGCCGCCAGCTTGTGGCAATATTTATTTGATGGCTCCGGCCACGAACATGAACAAGTCACGGGTAATTTGGTAAGAAGTTCGTTTTTATAAAAATCATCTTAAGACGGGAGGACTTGTGATTGCCCTGTCACAAACTCTCCGAATATTCCAAATTCTCTAAGTCGCACCTCAAACTAATAGTTCTTTCGATATTCTGAAATTACAAAGATCCTTAGCTAAGGATTACAAAATTTGTGATTTTGTGATAGCGTTTGTTGGCTAAGGATTGCTGAAAGCAAAAACTATCCCTCCAATTTGAATCTGAAATTTACATACTAATTGTCACCAAAGAAATTCAGTTGCAAAATTTAGATGCATTGCCATCTATCACAATTCTAATTAGAATAAAATTGTTTATATACAAAATAATTAGTAGTCACACAAATCCACCAATTTTTGCCAAAATGGGTGATTTTCCTTGAACCAACCTTTTTCTTTTTTCTTAAATCCATTTTATGTATGATTGATTTAACTTAGCATCAAGCTAACTCAAATAAGCCTAGCAATCTATCTTTTCCAAAAGTTGTTAAACTAGCTATAGATATAAGATGCATTTACCCTAAAACACAAACTACAAACGCAAAACTTTCCTTCCCAATTTGTTATTCCCTTAATAACCTTTTCAGAAGCACATCGTACAAAGGTTATTCATTCAAATTTAGAAAGTAAACATGCAGTTATTACTCTGCAACATCTGATGAACTTCTCAGTCTCCCTCACCTTCTCTTTTTGTAGGCCTAAGGTATCTGATGTAGATATGTGTATGTGTTCTATATAAGTGCCCTACATCCTTTTCTGCCTCTCCTTACACTCTTTGCCGAATTGTTCCCCTCCACCCACCGCACTAGCACACATATTAAATCCCATTCCCCTCTACGGAAAGGCAAGACATTTTTACTTTCCCACTTTGTGTGTCTGCCCCATATATTCATTCATACCCCTCGTCGGTGTTTCTATAATTGCAACAAAGCTATTCAATGCCCTTTCCCTTTTATCAAGCCATTTCAAAGTAGTCTGCATTTGGTCCAGGCCTTCCCCATGTGTCCATCTGCATCGGCTGCCTGTTTTGGTGGTCGGCTGCTGCTTTTCATGGGGACCCGCTACATGCTATTTCTTGCTTCAACACATGAATGCCAGCCCGGCATTCTAAACCACTTGACATAGAAGGCAACGGCAAGCATTTGCTCCATGAAAAGAGCTATATATCTGGTTTGGGTAACCAACTATGGCTTTCCCAACAGAAGACCACATTGGGCATGAAGAACATAGACTACATGGGTCTAGGCCCTATGTAGGAAATCCTATATAAGCTAATCATGTGAATATGTCTAGGAGTTACTCTAAACGCTTCAAAGGATACCATATGAACAGGTCTAGCAGGTTTATTAAGAAGGCAAAGACCTGCAAGCTACAATTAGTGCATCTCACAGTCGGGATTCAAAGCCAAAGTTCCAAAGCTTGAATGCAGACTAAATGGTTCAGAGTTAGACTTCTCTGATTACCTGACGGTTTCGACTTTCAGTTGCCTAATAAGTGTTTTGGACTAGTACATATTCGCCACTGTGGAATGCTACTTAAGCTTGTGTCACCATAGATGGGGTGCACGACAAGTATTTCGGGGTGCAAAGAACGTAGCATTTGTGTAGTACAGTGTCCTGACAGTAACCGCTCAAAAATTATTTCTAAATTTCACCAAAAACAATTTTAGCAATCAGGTAATTACCTGATATCTAAATATATGTCTGACACCTACCTGATCCAGAAGTTGTAATACTTATTCAACTAATTAATGGCCTTCCACATACCAACATTTGCATTCAAATTTGAGTCGTAAATTGGACTTTGGGACTTCGAGTTGGCTCGGGCGTTCTATCTACTTCCTAATTTCGGAAATCGCAACAATGACGTGTATGTACATTCGTATATTGATAGTACATAGCACCTGAATTTGCTTTGTCGACCAATATTGCCATACTTGCCCTACTTACAACCAGCTAAAATAAAATAGTGAAGCATAGTTTAAAAATGACGATATTTCTCACAAAGATGCAACATTGATGTAGCTTCAATTGGCACAACCAGAAGAGAGCTTAGGAGTTAGAGACCATTAATATTAGGGGTGTTCACGGACACGGACAACCATCCGTCCATGTCCGTCCGTAGTTGTCCGTGGACGTCCGTGGACACTTTTATTATTTCATGCACAAACTTTGGTTGCGTTGCGTCTGACTGAATTAAGACTAAGATTAAGCAAACATGTGCCATATTAGAAGAGAATGCAAACGACTGTATGGTAAACACAATCAGCAGGTTGGCTTTCTAATGAGATCCGACAGTGCGAGCTAATATGCCAATGCCCCAATGTACGTGAACTACGCATACGAAAAGTTTCATTTCATAATAGTAAACCATGGATTATTTGCAACATGCAGTGGCTCCCATATGCAGCTGTTCTCTCACTTAGGTTACACTACAGGGTCTCGGCCCCTTGTGGTACGGGCTTCCATGGACCACAACGTGCACTCAATTTGGGAAGTAGTTCTCAGTAGGGATGTCACATCTTTTTTATTGTCACCACATCGGGTGTTGGTTGGGCATATGAATGAAGAGTACTATCAGAGACGTCCCAAAAAGCTGATAGAAGTCACCAAGGTTCCATCTGCATGGTGCTGACAAAAGGATAGCTAGCAGTGCGACCATCAAAATCAACTTGCTTTGGATCATTTACAAACGGGTCATAATGGCCGTTTGTGCAATTGAATGGCTGAAACAATAGAGGCTTTGCCATTAGAAGGCCTCATCATTTTAGACTTCATTTATGTACGTTATTTATTTATCATGCTGTAGGAACACCCTCATTTGAGCAAAGGTGACATGAAAAACTTATGCAGACTGATGGACTGTGATAAGCCCTCTACGGAGGCATGCATTCATGCTGCAAAAATGAAAGGCTATCAGTCAGGGTAGCAACTATTACTTGTTCCAGAGATTAGGAGCTTCTCTTTTATCCACTTATGATGGCTCCGAGTTCCAGGAACTGTTTAATTTCATTTTACATTACGTCTTCAATATGCACATATAAAACAAGCAAGAAAATACCCACAGGCCATAGAAAATTGGCTCTGATTCAAAACCAGAAAAATGATGAACCTATCCTCGAATGATATAACAAGATAGTTCACCTTCGATACATATAAGGCAACACTGTATTTTCTAAAAGTAAGTAGAAAGTGAGATTAAGCCATTTTGAAATCAGAATAGCAGTTATCTCAAACTAGATGATCAAGTTGACCAAGAAAAGTAGATATAAAACGAAGCAAACAAAGATACTTATCTCTTGCTTGATATTAAAAAATTTCAAAGACCCAATTCTTAGAATCCTGAACTGGGAAATTCTTCCCTTAATGCAGAAAACAGTGAAAATTTTGCTTGTCAATTATGCACCATCCTGTAATGTCGTATCATCCAAACAGTCAGTCTACTGCTGCAAACAACCTAAATTCCTGTAACGCTCCAATAATTTGTAAACAACCTAAATAATGGTATGTGGAGACAATTAGGATAATCATGATTTCTTACTGGAATCACTACTAGTAATGGCATCAGTCTGCCAACAACTATTAGTTTGAACCATTCCCTGATTCCACAAAATAGATGCATGGGGATCCCCACTAAAGCAATTAAATTAAGCAATTGGAGCATCTGACACTAAATCTGGTCAATATTTTAGATCATCTGACCATGTCATATATAACACCATGCATAAAAAAATATAAACAAATTTCGAGGAAGAAAACTTCAACCATTTTAAAGCCATAAAAAAACAAAAGCAGATAGATGAGTTAGCAAACACTATCTTTGTTCAAACACTAATCAAACACAAGCCCAGGATACCACTTTACAGATTCAAATCCTTGGGTATACTTAGGAGACACTAGACATCACTTGTCAAATTACTTAAGAATCTTTCCATCATAGGTCTTTTTTTCTTTAGCATATAAATAGGGAGCTCCAAACAATACCACATTCAGCTTTGTAAATAAGTATCTAAACAATGAACTGCCCTCCGTCCATGCATCCTGTCGTTGTACTTAGTTCTGTCAGGGTTTTGTATGAAAACAATATCTGAAATGTCATGGCACAATGAAGTCATTTTCTTATCCTATTCTAATATGAACGAATCAAGCTCTAATGACAAAATAAAATTTCAAACAGTAAATGAAATATTTAGCAAAATTACCTCATTCTTCAACAATAAGTTCTTCATCCCCTTGTAAGATTGTCTCATAGTCAAAAATACTTGAATCAACAACTTCGTTGTTACCTTCCAATGACAAACATTCATAGATATCAATATACAACACAATAAGTTATTATTAAAAATAAAACACAACAAAAAATATAATGAACTTACAATCAACTTTAGCTCTCAACCAACTTTGAGAGCAAATCAACCTTTTCACCGTCTCCGTGCTTAAAGAGCTCCTTGATGGGCTAATTGTTCTTCCACCCGTGCTAAAAGCCGACTCCGATGCCACGGTGGATATAGGAATAGCTAACACATCTCTCGCAATTCGGCTTAAAATAGGATACTTTGGGGTATACTTTTTCTACCATATCAAGGCATTGAAGGTATTCCCGCCTAAATCACATATAAGAGGCTCTTCTAGATATGACTCATACTCCATTTTTGTCTTTTGGCTTGTCAAATTATTTCCCATGTACTTATTAAACCTTTTGGCAAAAGCATCACCACATCCACCACTAATAATTGCTTGTTTCTCACTAGTTATAGCTTGACTACTTGCAATCATATTATCAAAATCACTTGAACTTGACAATGACGCATATTCATCAAAAAGTTTTTTCAAAGCCTTGCGAACTTCATCAACTTTCATTTGACCCACAATTTCACCATACAACTCCATGTAATAGCACTCAATCACTTGCATTTTATATCTAGGATCAAATATTGTAGCTAAAGCTAACACCATTAAAAGGTCATCCCAATATTTCCCATATTTCTCCACCATCTTGGATGCCATGGAAGACTTGAACTTGTTACTATCATGACACCATTCTTTCAATTTGAGCTTTAATTCACAAATCCTTCCAAAGAACAAGTTTGAAGTAGGATATTTGGTGCCGGAGAAGAGTTCGGTTAATTCATAAAACACTCTTAAAGATTTATTAACCACCCTCATATTTTCCCACTCTTCATTTGAAGGCAAAAATACATAGTTATGTTCTAATGACTTCATACGAACAAACACATCTTTGAATTCCAATGCAACGTTTAACATCAAATGCGTTGAATTCCAACGGGTCACAACATCATTAACCAATTTTTTCTTGGGCACCTTGAGTTGATCGGCATGCTTGTAGAAATTTTTTAACCTTTGAGGTGAAGAGTTTACATATTTCACACTTTGTCGTATCTTAGCCACAACTTCTCCAACCAAACTCAATCCATATTGAACAATCAAATTAAGAATATGTGTAGTGCAACGGATATGAAATAGACCACCATCAAATACAAGATATCCTTTATATAAAAGATCATCTCTCAACTCACGAATAGCAACATCATTTGCACTACAATTATCCAAGGCAACACTAAAGAGCTTCCTCTCAATATTCCATTCAACACATTTTTCATAAAGTAGTTTTGAAATCTCATGACCGGTGTGACTATCAATCTCGCAAAAGCTAAGTGTACGACTTTGCAATCTCCACTCCTCATCAATATAATGAGCCGTCATGACTATGTAGGAAATAGTTTGACAAGATGTCCATATGTCACTTGTCAAACTAATTCGACTCTCAACCTTCTCTAATGTGTCAAAGGTCTCCTTCTTCAATTCATCATAAATCTTATGACATTCTCTCGCAATGGTTGTGCGACTCACAAACTTGAATTCGGGACACATATTCCTAACCCATTTCCTAAGGGCAACATGATTAACAATATTAAAAGGATATTCATGCAAGATTATTGCCTCACAAAAATCTCTTCTACTTCTTTCTTGGTTGAATACAAAAGACTCAATCGAACAACTTCCATCAACTTTTTTCTCACCGGATACTAATTGTTGTTGTCCTTTAACTTGAGACTTTCTTTTTTCCACCATGTATTTAGTGCAATCTTTTTCTATATGCCTACTAATTGGATTGGTGCCAACTTTTGTAGTGTTCACTTCTATATTTTTGCCACAATAATTGCAAATTGCATTTATAATAGGATCCCCATTCTTATTTTTCCCCTCAACCTTCTTATAGTGTTCCCACCATTTACTTCTAAATCTCTTTGAGGGTTTGGCCACATTAGATTGTGTTGGACTTGTCTTCCTTTTTTCTGGCGATACACCACTCGATTTCAAATCAATTTCACAAGGAGCATCCACACTTGAAGTAGAATCCTTTATTGTTTCACTATCAATAACATTTTTTCCTCTATCACCCATTATCTCTAAACAAGAAGAAACATAATATATAAGATGCAATCACTCAAAATAAACTACAATAGAGTGCATAGATAGGACCAATCATTTTCAACTAGACAAGATACTACCCTTTATGCAATTAAATTCGATCTAGCTGACTAGGAGGCAAATTTCAGAGATATACTAGGAGTATCAGCTAAAAATCAATCATTTTGAAATGGAGCAATCAATACCCACCAAAGTTATCGAATTTATCAAGCGCCCTGACGAATCAGGCGAGGGAGGCGAACAGGACAGCCAAAAAAAAAAATTGGGGGTACCTGAGGAGGAGCGTCGTCGTCGTCGGAGGAGTTGCCGGAAACGACCTTGGACTGCCCTGAGGCTGCGGGCGACCTTGGACTGCTAACGGAGAGGAGAGGAGAGGAGACCGAGGCGAAGGCGAGGCGACTGGCGAGGCGAAGGAGGTGAGGCGAAGGCGGAGGAGAGGTGAGGCGAGGGCACGGGAGGGTGAGGCAAGGCGGAGGCGAGGGCACGGGAGGGTGAGGCGAGGCGAAGGCGGAGGCGGAGGAGAGGTGAGGCGAGGCGGGGCGACTGGCGAGGCGGAGGCGAGGGCACGGGAGGGTGAGGCGAGGCGAAGGCGGAGGCGGAGGAGAGGTGAGGCGAGGCGGGGCGACTGGCGAGGCGGAGACGGACGAGGGAGATCGGGGTTGGGCCGTCGGGGAGGAAGGAGAGTCGGGACTCGGGGTTATAAGGGAACGGACACGGACATCCGCGAACACGGACAAGCTTCTGTCCGTGTCCGTAATACCCTATTAGAACGGACAGAAAGAGCTTGTCCGTGTCCGGTCCGTAGTCTGTATGGTCCGTCCGTTAAATTGTGGACGGACACGGACACGGACGGACCAACGGACACGGACGTCCGTGAATACCCCTAACCATTATCGTCATTCGTCAGTACGGAAAAAAGCTCAACTAACATATCAATGCATGTGACTCCACCATTCTACACATTATATAGATTTAAGAGTGTGTCGGGTTGCAACATTCAAATCCTCCACACAACTATAAGTTGGAAGATGAGATGTCTATTTTTCATGAAAAGCATCCCTTGGTGCAGATCCACCACACACATGCCCATAAGGAATGTGAACCCCGTTTGAACTAGCCTTTTCTAAGCATCTGCCAATTTAATAGCATTAGAAGTGCTTCAATTAGCAAGGACGAAGGTGTTGATTTGCTGTCCACAATCTACTGATTTCTCTTGTTGGAAGCTTGGTCTTGTCATCTAAAGGAGTTAAGGATTTGGGATGGATCATGGGAATTGCAGGGACAAAGAGAAGCAGGCAATCATGCTTTTGCTTCTACGTTACGTCCACATCGAATTGCAAGTTGGAAGCTTAAGTCACCATTATTATCATTTTCACTAGCCCTTCGGACTGGTCCCCGCATCGTTAAGATCTTGTGCTAATCTCAGGGGTCAAGTCCCCCATCCCCAATGTTCCATTTAGTGCCTCTACACTCTTTATATGTTCACGGTAGAAGGAACAACACACCCTATTTTGCTACATGTTAGATTGAAAGGATGAAAATTTGAGGTGAGTAATTGATGCTGGAGCACGGAAGATCCAGTTGATAAGCCCGGATTTGCATAGATAGCTTTCTACGTTACGACTTGAAGGGACTAATCACTTGACTAGGAACCACATTCCTTGGATTTTTTCGCTTGTGCCCATTTCTTGCAATTGGAATAGCTGCCATATTTGGCTTAAATATCTAACTTAATTAAGTAGTTTTTTATACATTAGGCTAATTAAGCAGTTGACTTGTTAAGGTTCATGCACTTAACCAAATTACCCAAAACAAAAAACAAGCCCAATTAAAGGATCAACTCAACAATCTGTTTGGCCTACATTTGCAATATTTGAACTATTTTACTCCATCCATCCCATTTTAATAGCTACATTTGTAAAAGTTATATGATTTTGAATGAAGGGTGGGACGCATGACTAAGAGAATTGTAAAATATTGGCTGGGTACTCAAAAGCATCTCACAAGGTGGCAGATGAGTTGATAAAAAAACATGTCATTCAGCCCTTCTTTTGTAACCACAACTCGAACATTTTATAACATAACGAGTCAGCTATCTGGTCAAGGTCTGTATTAGCGTACACATGTTTCGTGAAATCTTTAATATTAATGAGCTTATAAATGGCTCCGATGTTCAGCAAAATCGTCCGGCTTATATGGACACCATTGGTTAGTTTGGAGAGCTCTTAGTGGCAGGATAGTCACTTGTTAAAATTCAAACATCCACTTCTTTCTTCTTGATTTTCATTGATTGCAAAAAGAAACATCATATACTCGTATTACTGCAACTCGAAAAAAATGAAAATACTGTACATTCATTTCCTACATTTGCTGGAGGTCTCCGCGTAGGGGAACAGTCATGCTCATCACCAGTGGGTGGGTTGATGGACACGACTCCTCTGCTTGTCATGATGGCCACTAGGGACCCATAAATTGGAAATCGTGCCCATCACCCATTAGTGATGAGCACACTGTTCCCTTACGCGCCGCGTACCTAATCATTTTTCCATGTTAGGCATCATATTAATTTTCATGGAGCTGCATATATATGGATCCCCCATATAGAACATGGAGTGATTGTCCAAAATGTCAAATAAAAACATCTTCCTATTGTGTTATTGTCAAATTGGCTATGTTCCTCTCATCGTTGCTGAGGCTTTTTGTTTGTCTTAAAGGACTTCAATTCCGTGTCCTGTTTGTCACCTAAGGCTCAACTATAAAGATGGTTCTCGAGTAAAAAAAAGTTCTTATGCGCGCTGGCTCACACAATCACACACGCTAGTTTGATTAAGATCCAACTGCCCACATTAAACGAGGGGGCAGGCGCGTAATTCAAGCCCGCATAGGTCTTATCATGTGCCGTTGGAACTCAATCCAACGGCGGGCATTAAACGAGAGGGGAAAGCAAGCAATTAAAACCCGACTAGGTATTAACACGCATAGCCGCATCAACATCAAACACATCGTGATATCGTGATTCTGCACGCCGACGTGTGTGAGGCGCACACCACCGTGCATGAGCCGTGGCTCATACTATCGGCGGGACTCGCTCGATCATCCTGTACAACGTGCGCAGCTAGGGCAACGATACGGGCCACAACACCCGCTCATATCCCGGGCTGCACCTCCTGTCGGACCCTCACCGTTTAAAGTCTCTGCCTCAGCTCAGTCGGACTTTCCTTTAATCGTAACCGAGGGCCCACATCCGACCCCACCACTTTCCAAATTTCTTTCTTTTTTTCCGATCAGGAAAGAAAAGAAGGGAATCTGCAGAAAGCAGACAGGGGCGTCAGAGGCCCAGCAGGCGGAAACGAAAGGAAAGTACGGGAAAATTTATTGGCAGAAGAGGTCAGAGGCCCAGGCCCAGCAGCAGACCCTCGACTTTTCCGCGGGCCGCGACATTTACTCCTCTGACGCCTTCTCCACGTGGGGCCCGGGCCCAAGCCCAGATCGCTTTCATCGTACTTCCGTCACGTCGGTCTCACTGGGGGCAGACTGGGCCCAGGTCTGACCCCGTTGGTTTCGGGAGTTGAGGATAAGGGCCTCCCCGTGATGGGCGTAGATGGGCCTGGTCCCCTGTCCTAAAAGGGGTATTTTGGTCATTTGTGGGTTGCCCTGTCTGTCTGGATTTCGGCCTCCGGGATTGGGGCCGGGCGACCGTCCCTCGGGAAACTCGCGGGATAACGGAATGGTAAACTAGACTAGTCTTGTAGTATTTTTTACTGTACATATTAAGTTCATTTGATTTGAAAATCAACTGGATTGATTAAAATTAACCGGAGAGTAGTTATTTGAAAATTAAGTGTGTCTATTAAAAGTGTCTAGAGGGAGTGTTGGTTTGTATCAGTCGTTTGAGGGCTTCATGGTCCAATAAAAATGAGAATTGTACATAGTATTTTGGAACGAAAGAAATATATATTTGAATAAAACCCATGAAACGTAGCTTTGAAACAAAAATTCCCTTTACTTCTTATTAGGGTAAAGGATGTTGAACGCAATGAAGAGGAGGGGATATAGAATAGAGGTTGCCATGACCCTAGAAGTAGGCTGAATTGAAGAGATGATAGGCGGAGTCGTAGACGAAGTCAGGCAGCAATGGGAAGGACAAAAATGAGTGTGATCCTTTCAGCCTCAATTGTGTGGCCCATTGTTTATGGTAGCAGCCCATTAATCCATCAACTGCTACCGACACGAGCCATTTTTTGGAAAATAAAACTAAGCACCATGTGCCCATTTAGCCCACCAACTGCAATAGGAGTGAACTATGTTACGGAAAGGAAAACTAACGAACACCTAGCCCATTGTAATTAGAAAGTATGGCCCATGTTTTAGGATTTGAACCCATTAGCCCATTGTGGACGGAAGAAGCCAGTTAGAGAAGTACTTGAACATTGTTTGTCCGTACGGTGATAAGTACTTGAATCATGTTAATCAGTTCTTATATGTACTAAATAATTTGTTACTCTCCATGTTAATTAAATAACTCTACTAAAGGCACAATCATGTCATCCAAGGAGGTGGAGAGGATGAGAACAACCTTGCCATCTTAATTATTTCTAAATCCTTATTTTCTACATATAATATTTTCGATTAAACGTCACCCACGTTAGGATGATTTACTTAAGAAACATCAAAGGCTAACATACTCCCTCCGGGTTTCACATTAATAATCCAACTCACGTCTACGAATCAAACATATATTATTAAAATGGAACAGTTGGAGTAGTGTTTATTTTATTCCCTCCATCCAAAAAACCCTGGCCAAATGCGGCCAGGTTCTTTTGGACGGAGGGAGTACTTTGGAACATTGTGTCTATTCAGCTTCTTTCAGCCAATTTGATGTAGCAACCTGTAAGGTTTATCTTGTTTAATTGAAAGCTTTCCCATAAAAAATTAAAAGCAAAAAGAATGCAATGTGCCCCTAGGATATGTGTAAGATTTGAATTGTCAGAGCACCTACTCCGCAAGACTTGAAGACTTTTGGTGCACAACTTATAGAAAATGTCATTACACATGTACGTTAAGTCAGCCTATAGACAACTTGGAGGATTCCGTACAGATCCTTCCCCCTTAACCACATTCTATATGTTGTTAGAAGCTGAGCAGAGGAGAAGACAACTAAGCTGGGAGGATCTCTAAGGTAATGGCGCATGCATCCCTAGAGAACACTCCAACATGGGCAGTCTCAGTGGTCGTCTTGCTCCTCTGCCTTGTATCTATACTCATTGAGGCTTTCCTCCATTTACTTACCAAGGTACCTCATCCAAAACTTGAACTGTATTTAGTTAACTTTGCCCTGCAGTCTATCTTATGTCTAGGAGGAACTTTCACATGTTTCAGTTTCTTAAAAGGAGGAAGAGGAAGTCCCTGATTAGAGCTTTGGAGAAGATCAAATCAGGTCAGTTGGAGATGAACACTCAAAAAAGTTGTAGGTGATAATAGCTAATTAATGGTGTTGTGTTCATGGTTATTGAGCACAGATCTGATGGAAATGGGGTTCATCTCGTTGCTTCTGACAATTGGAGAAGAGCCCTTAGCAAAGATTTGCGTTAGCAAGAATGTGGGCGAGTCCTTTCTTTCATGCACTGTTGATGGCTCAGGATTGCAACCTTTAGTGGCCTCTGCCACTCAGATATCAGGATCAAATGCAACTGCTGTTGATGGGGTGGTTGATAAGTCTTCTTGTGAGGCAAAGGTAAGATCAGTTTCATGAAATCCAGACCTACTCGGACAATCTAGTCGCCTTTTGGGTGGATATATAGATGGAAAAAGTGGATATTAGCCATGGAAATATGCGATGAGGCTCGTCGTCCACGTCGGATTAAAATCTAACATCTCGCATAATACGAACAGGCTTTCAACATGTTATCTAAAACATGCTCATTCTAATTTTTAATGATAAAAAATGTTGTTATATGTGGGGATTTGGATATAGAGGATTCGAAATTTATTGCAGGCAAATACACTACAACCCTTTATTCAAAGTGTGACGAAATCATTGTCCTAAAACAGTATTTGCCCCCATCATACGATGTGCTACTGGGATCTCCGCAAATTTATTCTAAAGATACACAATGAAAGCATTCTTTCCTAGTCTGTGATTTGCACAATCGAAAAAATGAGTCTACCTTTAGCCTTTAGGAATACAATATTGTGCCCAAAATTTAATTTCTATCTTGCAAGTCTAGAACCAGTGCAAAAATCTCTCTATAGAATGCCTCAAAAACATGTCTTTATATAGTATTCTTGCTTAGAGATTATAGGGTTGTGAGTTTTCATGAAGGGTTGCATTCGTTAGATAAAGGGCATTATAATTGTATTTTTTGTTTTGGAAAATTAGCCCAGCAAATGTTATACCGAATCTATACAACAAATCCATACACTCGCAAGGTGGTGTGTTTTTGTTGGACAATGAAAGTGGTCTGTCCGACAAAAGACACACCACCTCACGGGTATAAGCATTTGGTGTGCACTAATCAGTACTTGTAAAAGAAAATTGCTTTTATTAGATGAAACAAGGGTGAATCCAAGAGGAAGAAAAATAATATAAAAAATTCTCCAACTACAACAAAGAAACCAGGCTGGAAATAAAGAGGAAATTACACAATGATATAACCTAAGTGGTCATCTCAGATAATCTTTCATTCCGTAAGCAAATTGCTTATACCAACTGACCAAGGGAGAATTAAAATTGCAATGAAGTTAATTTTGCTCAATGGTCAGACAATCTAAACTTGTTTTTGGTCATTTGAGGCCATGATTAGAATTGTGTGTGTTGGTCGGCAGGGAATGGTTCCCTTCATCTCAAGGGATGGGATCAAGCAGCTACACATCTTCATTATTGTGCTGGCAGTCTTCCATGTTCTCTACTGTGTCTTGACTATGTGCCTAGGTCTTGCCAAAGTAAGTCATATCTGCTTCTTCAAGAGAAAACTAATTCATGGCCCATAATTGAAATGTATACCTTTGAATCAAAGAGACCACTTATCGTATTAAAGTGTCCAACTAAAACGTTAGACGAGCAAGCATGCTTTGTCCTCTTTTTCCTTGTATGTGCTTTGACTAAAATGTATGTTTTGAGGCTGAAATTACAGATGAGGCGCTGGAAAAGATGGGAGGAAGAGACGAGAACTCTCCATTATCAAATAGCGAATGGTAACCACTACAGCCATTCCATTTTGAATACATAATTATTCATTTGACCTTCTCAACAACATTGGTTATCACTTCAAAATCAAGGGAGAAGGAACAAAAAGGTGGTTTCTAGACTCCACATGATATTGCAAGTGCCCAAATAAAATTGTTCTTTAAAAAAAAAAATTTGTTGCCAAAACAAAAGTGCCCACATAGAAATAGTTAAGAGGATTTGTCTAAAATAATCATGATTTTTACCTAAAGCAAATTTTTTACATTGTTCATCAAAATACTTAAATCACTCATACTTCTATGACAAATGACCAGATATCCCTCACAAGTGAAAATTTTGTAGGTAAGTTATCACATAGTAATGTGAGTTATATGTGATCGCAGTTATGTACTCCCTCCGGGTGGAATTATTATTAACATTGGGTTTTTTCAAAATGAACTAAAATTATTTCATTTTGAAAAATAAAATATTTATAATAATTCTGGACAGAGGGAGTGTTATGGTTTCACATGAGTAGTATTTGAGGGGTAGTTGGGTCATTTCATGACATGCCCCTTCTTACGTGGGTATGAGCAGTTTAGGTATTTTGATAAAGAAAAGTAAAAAACTTTCTTGGAAAAGTTCATGAGTATTCTAGTGAAATCCTCAATAATTAATAATCTTAAATAATTAACCTTAATCCAACACTAATCTTGCCACATCATATTAATGGATGCCTTGTGTTTCTCTTTTGAGCTGTCTAGATCCAAGAAGGTTTATAGTGGCACACCAAACCTCATTCGGGCAACGCCATGTCAAGTCATGGAGCAGCCGGCGCTACCTTCTCTGGCCTGTAAGGATTTACTTATGAAAATTTCATATAAGAGTATTAGGCCTTGTTTTAGATGATCACATATTTAATTGACGATATAATTATAAACCCAGACATTCTATTGACATGCACTTGCCTGGTAGGTCTGCTTTCTCCGTCAATTTACAACTTCAGTCACAAAGGCCGATTACTTTGTTCTGCGGAATGGCTTCATTGCGGTAAGCCTCACTACTTGACAACATTTTAGGTTAACCAGTACCCCTTATATTTTTTCGCCAACACAGTAGCATTTTGTTGTAACGAGTGTCCTACCTTCCAACAATTGTCAATTACCTCCTTCGATCCCTACTCGGTTAGGCACCCGCAGGGATTATATCCAGACTTAACCGGTACATATCAACTTGAGGCAAGATATGGTGCTCTAAGAGCTGGTTGCCCTGTCCCTTCTAATCAGTTCCTAAGGACTCAGTCTCATAAAAAAAATGGTGTTACAAGTGTATTATCATTTAAAAAAATGGTTATTACAAGTGCTTCTCATGGTGACTTGTAGGCCCATCTTTGCGAAGGCAGCAATTTCGACTTCCATAAATTCCTCAACAGAGCCTTTGATGATGACTTTGAGATGGTGGTAGGAATCAGGTAAAGAAGATAGTAACCAGCAGACATCAGAGCTTATTGTAAGAACTGAATGGTGGCATGCATGTTAGAGAAGTTAGCAGCCCTTATAATTTCTCTTTCTCTGTTTCATATTAATTGTCCTATTTGATACTGAATATGGGACGGAGGGAGTGTATTAATATTAGGGTAAATATTTTTTCTTCTATATTAGCATGGATTGGATTCCTTGGCCTTTCTTCACTTCTTTTATGAAGGTTATGTACATGCCACTTGTCACCTATGCTCAACTATGGCACTAATGATATCATTGGACTATACCATACAAAATCTAAATGTTTGGCTGGTGAAAATGCAGCTTTTGGATCTGGATATTCTCCATATTTTTCATCTTCTTCAGTGCCCATGGTAAATCTACCTGCCTTCCATTTTTGTCAATTGACCTCTTTCTCTCCATATTAAAGAGAACATTTTGCTCATACTGTTTGCTGTTATATCATTTGGCAGGATTTTACAGCTACTTCTGGTTGCCCTTCATCCCTTTAGTGGTAATTCTAGCAAGTTAAAGCTCTTGCATTTTCTACAAACTTTTCAAGGAAATATGGTAAATTAATCTCAACAGTTGACCATTCTCATGCTATTCAATCGGACCATATGTTTTCTATTAACAATAACAGAAGGAATAGGATCTTGAATCAGCTTGAATTGGTAAAAAAAAAAAAAGAAGAAGGAAACATTGCAAAACTACGTTTGTGGCTATTATATGTTGTACCTATATCTTAATTTTAATGGAGTAGCATAACACGGATAAATGAACATGCACCAGGGCCCCGCGAGGTGTGCATAAGTACAAGGCACCTGCCCGCCCCCAATATTAACTTGCGCATCGGATTGAAATTATAAGGCCCGCAATGCCCTGGCGCACACTGGGGTGCATACTAATGGAATCCAATTAATTTGAGACGTGAAATTTTACGCAGATGGTGCTGACATTAGGGGCAAAGCTGCAAGTGATCATCACCAAGATGTGTTTGAAGGGTCGCAACAAGGGGCCTGTAGTGAAAGGAGTTCCACTAGTTGAACCCAATGACAACCTCTTCTGGTTCAACCGCCCTCAACTGCTTCTCCCTCTCCTCCACTTTATCCTATTCCAGGTTCATTTCTACGTGTTCATGCATGTTCACATAGGAAGATGGGAATTTGACTGACTAGCTTTCAACTATTGGCCATTGATGATGTTCATGCGTTGCAGAATTCATTTCAGCTGGCGTTTTTTTGTTGGGCATGGGTAGGTATCTCATATCTAGTAGATTACAAGGCTGCATGCAATCTGGTCGTGACTTATTCAAGGTTTCAGAACAGTACGAGTTTGGGTTGAGGTCTTGCTTCCACCGAAAGACCGAGGACATTGTCTTGGGGATTACTATGGGTGTCTTTGTTCAGCTGCTATGTGGCTATGTCACTCTCCCACTTTACGCCCTAGTCACTCAGGTAAGCTTGAGTTCAAAATTTTCTGGACTCGGAAGATTATCGCGTTGAAATACAAGGTGTCCTTTCCCTAGAAGCTTAACCTACTGGGAAATGATGGTTATCTAATATGGTATCAAAGTTCCAGTTTCTAGGTTGCATTCACCTTAATTATATGAGGAGAATGCATCTTGGCATCGCGAGCTGTCAGATTGTGTTAATTATGTGAGGCAAGTATATAGTTACATTGCGTGTTTGCCGGACCACAATCTGACGACTAGAGCATAGAGGTAGGCGTGCAGGGGCAGCCAAATCCACCTGCTCATTGTATTAAAGCCTGCTATGCAATCAGAATTGCATGGCTTGAAAACCCTATACACATGCACCAAGCGCATATAGACGAGGCTCGATAAAAGTAATTATACAGATAAGCTGTTTCCTTAACCGCTTAAGATAAGTGCATGAATTTACATGTAATGGCTACCACTTACAATTGAAATGGTTCCACAGATGGGTTCCGAGATGAAAAAGGCTGTCTTTACTGAACGGGTAACCAAAGGCCTGAAGAACTGGCATAGCCTAGCCCAGAGGAATCTGCCCATGACCCAATCAAGCAGAAAGGACCAGGGCCATTCATCACAGCCATCAATCTCTAACACAGTCGAGACTTTCGTACAAGATGTGCCAGAGATGGGCTTCCATGGTTGTGAGAATCCTGCCAAACTCAAAGATGCTCCTCCAATGGCAGAAATCATTGAGGAAGTTGCCAAGCCCAAGAGCAGGCCTAGTGGCCTGCACGATGGTGAAGTCTCTTTCGGTGAGATATCATTTGGGACATCATGGAAGGTGTTTGAGGGTGAAAATAAGTCAGGAGAGATCAAGTCAGCACTTGAAGATGCTAACTCGGATGGGAGTGATTCCATCCAACCCTCTGATCAGTGATGTTTCATCTGACTGCTCAAACTTCAGCCATGTTTCGTCATCACAGTTGTCATCTGTTTGCTTCTCAGTACAGGTTCAGCTCTGTCTTGATAAGTTTGTGAGAGGAAATTTGATTTCCTACTTTGTACTACTCTTTTCTGTTCACAAATTGGGAAATGATGGGCAGAACTGAATTCAATAAAAAATGATCTTCACATCTAAGAAAGGAGAACTGTGCATATATGTCAAGCAGTGATGAGTGCAGAATATGCTAACAGCTAACCCATTCTTGTTACCCGTTTCAGTTTTGTGGGTACATTAGCAGGATCATATTAACTGGTTCAAGTTTTCTTTTTAATTGTTTATAAAACTGGTTCAAGTTGCAAGTTCTGAAACTTAAGAAAAATGGTGGGAGAGTCAAAAGATAATCGAATTCAAAGGCTAAATTTCCAATATATACCACTGAAAACTACTTAATAACATTAACTTCTTTCCCCTTTTTAACAAAACGCAAGAAATGGTTTTAGTTCTCCAACTCTCCATACCTCTTTCCTCCTAATTTTACAGTCTACCCCAGCCAAAGCACACCTTAAATTGTGAGATGAGACTCTTTCTTATAATCATATATATTCTCTTGGTTGTACCCAATTAGAAAAGCTACTGTCGGAACTTATCCAAACTGAAAGAGGAATGGATTTGCATTAATTCCTTGACCTACACACTTGTTTTCCCTTTTTCCTTCTATGGTCCAAATAGTCCAAACCGCACAAGCTGTGTAATTCAACAACTTTCAACTAAAATAATTCAATTCTACTAAAAGCAGATACATTACACGCTCATTTACAGACTACAATCGGAGAAAAGCTTCTGTTAATGAAACTGTCAACACAGAGCTTTTGGGCTTCAAAATGGCTAATTTAACACACATTCACAAGTAGTGGGAGATATTGCTCTCTACTCACAAACTACCTAAATCCTGTTTTGAAATAAATATTCTACATTGCCAGGGAACTTCGAACTCCTCCTAGCCGTTATTTGCATCCGTGCACCTTCAGCGATCATTCGCTGGAGCACTTTTGCAATATTTTTTGCGTCATCAATACCAAGATGGTGGCTTCCTGTCAAGGGGATCCCTAATTGGTTCATCATGCTCCTCATTCCCATAGCCTGATATTCAAATCGGGAACAACAGTCCATCAATAAGCAGCAAGTCAAAAAAGAAGGAGATGAAGCTCCAGCAATCTAAAACATCCTTCCCACTTAATAGCTCATAGCTAAAAAATTAGTCAATAACAATCAGCTGCTCTATTTCTTTTCAAAAAACTCAAATGTTGGCCATTCAGCGAACATAAGCTGCCTTTGATTTAAAGATCCTCAAATTTACAAGACACCCACCAAGGCTGGACAAAGTCCGAGTAGGCATATGGCAAGTGAGGATTGCAGAAGGCAACCAACTGTCCTAACCTAGGTTAAACTCTTTCGGTCCCTGCCCATTCGAATTAAAAGTCACCTTTTCAGTAGCGTGTGATAAGTTTTGAAAGAACATATTTGCTACAATGCTACAGATTTTACAAGAAAAGAACTGTAAACCTTAAAAGCAAAAAAAAGCTTATTTACCTTTCTCTGGTAAAAATTAAGATATATATCCTTCAAATTGATCCACTCAGTAAAATATTGTGGTAAATTTATCTGCGAAACTGTGCACTGCTGAGGCACTTTTGTCTTTATATCCCAATTACCACTGCACAATGAAAACAGAGAACATATTAGTTACATCCCAATAGGAAAACCTGAACAAAATGTCACAGCTATCAGGAGCAAATAACGACACTCCATTTATTCGAAGAACTACTATTGTATGAAGGCAATAAGATGTAGAGGAATTTGCTAGAAGAACATTTGAGAGATTCACAAAGAGAATACGAAATGCTCAAGTGAGAGAAGCATAGATGTTACATACTGATGCATGAGAAGTAAAAGCAGACCAATTTACCATGTCACAAAAGCAGCTTGATGAAGTGAACCACCTCCACCATTTTTCCACAATTGATGATTTGTCAACCATTCCTCAAAGTGTTCAAGAACTTCCTTAAATGGAATAGCAGTATCATGCCAAACACTGGAAATCAAAGTAACTATACACCTAAGTCAAATTGTTATTCTAAGAGAAAGAATGAGAAGATACCACAGATGACAGTTACTAACAATAGAAGGACAAGAAAGATGGAAAGCTTAAATCTAGCAGTAACTTTGCAAACGGTTACCATAAACAGTGACAAAAGCAAGCAGTTTAACTGACAGGACAAGTAGATGTAATCTTGAGTGGTTAATAACGATCAACATAGATATACAAAACAGTGCAGCTGAAGGCAAGCAATTAAAGGGAAAGGCACCACAAAGTTCTAGGAGGAGAGACGCATTAAGAAGATTATTGATGACCCAACTCAACCACCTCCAAAACATGCACAAATTTCCACCTGATCACATTTTCAAGGAATATTTATTCTTAAGATCACTGTTCTCAGTGACAAATTTCTCAGGCGAAACTATTTAGGCAGCAGGGAATACTTAATCCTATCACCACATGACTTTGGGCCATGCTTAATCCAGAAAAGTATGATCAGGAAACAATACTAGCTGAAACATAGACCCCTGGCATCTGCATATCAGGAACAAGCCCAACACCAAGAAAATAAGTAGCTATTTCCTGTACCTAACTTCTACATCAAAAGCATCATAAACTTTTAAGATCAAAATAGTTACCGATCAATTCCCATCTTCCCATATTTTCCTTCAATATATTCATTTATTCTCTGCTCACTCATTTCAACAGGCCTGACAAACCTGAAACATGAGAACAAAAAAATGCTTATTTGTATACAAATACTCTTGCATGACTTCAATTTACACTATCAAATGAATGGCCATCCACCTATTTAATTTAAATTGTTACGAATGAAATCCCATAAATGTTTCATCAATAAGGTAAATTTGTTTGACAATTAAGACAAAGCGAAGCGATACCGAGATCACTTGGCCAAGGTTTCAATTTGTTTTAAATCATTCAACTAAAATACATCATTTGTTAAAGAGGAGCAATAGCAAAATTAATCAGTGGCAAAAATCCAATTCACAAGTTCATCTATTACAAAAGAAAGGCTGTAAGAAAATTATGGAAAGAGTAACACCTGTGAAAGAAATCCACATATTGCATGGTTCTTGCATCAATAAGCACAACAGGAAACTCAAGAATCTCAACTTTCCCCTCCAAGTCAAGTACCAACAGATTGTCCAAAGGCTGAGAACAAGGAGCCCTCGCATTAGCAGCATTCACTTGAAGCCCCACGGACAAATCATGATTGAACCTTTCCAAATGCAGCGGGTCATCCATCTAGAATCCAGAACAACCAACTTTCAAATTTAAACCAGACCCATACAGACCTTGATCATCACACAAATAGGTCAATACTAATGCCAAAGCCAACAAACAGCTAAAGAAATGTTGTGTACGTCAGCACAACTCAGAGCATGATCTATTTTAGGCAGTATTGGTTTACTTTCTCTATTAGGATTAGTTTCCTTTTCAGTGCAAGTTGTAATAAGGTATGATTGGAATTAGAATATTGTAACGGACCGACTGGTGGCCAGAGTACATGGCCCATTAGCTGGCTCGTCAACGGCACGACTTCTTGGGAGGCGCCCCTTCTTTATAGGGGTCTTTCTCTTTCGTTTTAGGGTTTATGCAATTGAAAAGACTATCTTCTTCCTCTTTCTTCTCCTTCCTCCCCTTTCCCACACATGACGCTTGGTACTGTTTGTGTTCCCCATCGGGACACAACAAGAAACAAGAAGGAATTTCAACAAACAGGTCTTGATCATTTATCCATATCCAAAACAACCAACTTTCAAGTATGAACCAGACCAATTCAGATCTTTATCATCAACAACAGGTCAGTAGTACTGCCAATGCCAACAAACAGGTCAAGCAACAAGAAGGATTTTCAACAAGCAGGTATTGATCATCCATCTACAATCCAAAACAATCAACTTTCAAATTCAAACCAGACCCATACAAACCTTGATCATCAAACAAACAGGTCACTACTAATGCCAATACCAGCAAAGAGGTCAAGAAACAAAAAAAAAGCATTTCAACAAACAGGTCTTGATCATTTTCTCTCGTCCCAAACAGCACATGGGCAGGAACCCAGAATAATAAACAACTCAATCACATACTAATGCCACGCCTATAAGAGCTCAATTACATGTCAATTACTAATACCAATGCCAACAAAAGGGTTAAAAAACAATGAGAAATTTCAACAAACAGGTCTTGATCATCCATCTACAATTCAAAACAATCAACCTTCAAATTTAAACCAGACCCATACAGACCGTGATCATCAAATAAGCAGGTCAATACTAATGCCAATACCAGCAAATGGGTCAAGAAACAAGAAGGTATTTCAACAAAAAGGTCTTGTTCATCTTCTCTAATCAGTTGAATATTAATGCCGATACCAACAAACAGGTCTTGATTATCCAAAACAATCCACTCTCAAACATAAACCAAAGAATCAAGTTTCGAATTTATAACAGACCAATATAGAAATTTATCATCACACAAACATGTCAATGCTAATGGCAGTACCTGTCATAAATATTACTTACCGATACTTACTTAAGGATAATAGATTTGTGTACCTTTGCAAAGATGATAATAAATCCGTTAGAAGAAGGTTATGATCGAATCAAGCGAAGCACTTTGTCCTTAAGACAGAATGCGCCATCCCTAAGGTGCTTAGGACTCGTGGGCGTCTGCCTCCCAGGATAAGATGATCAACCACGTACTGTAGGAGCACTCCAAACAGCACGCGCAGCGAACCACAAATGTGTAATGCTTTCACAGAAAAGAGGAGAAAGGAAGAAGATGAAGTACCAGTAAAAACTGTACAGAAAACCCGTTTTCTCAAGGTTTATAGAAATCCCGTTAAAGCCCGTTGAAAACACACCGTTTCCCGTTAAAGCCCGTTGAAACCCTTTCCCGTTAAACGGACGCGTCCGTCCGTTAACTGTCGTAAAAATAAACCGGACCCATTTTGGTTGAACCAAAATAAATTAAAAACTAAACCAATTGAATTTGTCCCAAAATAATATTATCTTGTTGACCCAACCCAACCCGACCCGACCCGGCCCGGCCGCACGTGCGAACCGAACCAAGCCGAGCCGGCCGGACGGACGGCGGCGACGCGCGCGTGTGGGTTAGCCCACTTAGGTGCATGGGTCCAACATCTCTCTCCCCCACAAAAGTGGGGTGGCCCTTGGGCCTAACTTCAAAGGCCAACCTTGGACCTTATATACCATCCACAACACCTCTTTGGTGTGGATGTGGGACTATTCATCCTTCACCCAATTCACTCATTCATATCTATAGTAAGTGGGTTTTAATATGGGTTCTAACTCCCTCTTTAATACCCACTTCTAACAATCCCCCACATGAATGAGAATTGGCTGGATAACTGTGCAAAAACTATACAAAAAACTTGTGAAAGCAAATATTGAGAAGATCATGCATGGGGGAAAGGTAGCTTTCGGCTTTGAACCTTCCCTTGTGAAGACTATCGGGTTTACTGGCTAATCAGTGAACATGATGTCTTGAACTGTTCAGCCGTTTGTGTAAACCAAGACAACAGAAGTCACACAATCACTTCTCAGACACATTGTGGTTCTCATGACTTTGATCATTTTGGCCCCAAACAAACCTGGTTTTCATGAGTGCTTTAGAAAATTTAGCCTTAAAATCCTCATAGAAGTGGCCCCTTCACACTCATATAGGTGATTCTCATTAGGAGCATCCTGCAATACCCCACTCGAACTAAGTGGGGCTATGAGAACCATTAAAAGCAAAGCTTATCCTGATTCATTCAGCAGGCATCACTATCTCATCATAAGAATGGGAACGAGATTTTATCTCCATAGTGATTCCCCTTGAATCCCTCACAATTCGGTTGACCCTTTGAACCTAGATCTTGGGATCTCCAGTCAACTAGGTTGGGTTGCCATTATGGTGATTCTTAATGTATAGGCTTTAAGCCCATTCCCCTCGATGAATTGCTCACTTGTTCTTTGGTTAAACCCTTTATAAACGGATCCGCAATATTTTCTTTTGACCTAACATACTCAATGGAAATTATTCCACTAGAGAGCAATTGTTTTATGGTATTATGCCTCCGACGTATATGTCAAGACTTACCATTATACAAGTTACTTTGTGCTCTACCTATAGCAGATTGACTATCACAATAGATACATATAGGTGGCACAGGTTTCCCCCATATTGGAATATCTTCCAAAAAAAATGACGAAGCCACTCAGCCTCTTCGCCTGCTCTATCAAGAGCAATGAATTCTGATTCCATGGTGGATCTTGCAATGTACGTTTGTTTAGAAGATTTCCAAGACACTGCTGCACCTCCAATAGTAAAGACATATCCACTTGTGGATTTGGAGTCTCTTGTATCAGATATCCAATTTGCATCATAGTACCCCTCTAGTACTGCTGGATATCTCGTAGAGTGCAGTCCATAGTTCAAGGTATATCTTAGATATCTAAGAACCCTGACTAGAGCCTTCCAGTGGTCTTCCCCTGGATTGCTATTATATCTGCTCAGTTTATTTACTGAGTATGCAATGTCCGATCTCGTACAATTCATGAGGTACATGAGACTTCCAATAATTTGTGAATATTGGAGTTGTGATATGCTCTCACCCGTGTTTTTGCTTAAATGCAATGTCACATCCACAGGTGTTCTCGCTGGACGATTATCATTATCATTAAATTTGTCTAGGATTTTTGTAATGTGATGAGATTGAGATAACACATATCCATCAGATGTTCTAGTGATTTTCATCCCTAGTATAACATCTGCAACATCCATATCCTTCATGTCAAACTGTTTGTTTAACATCCTCTTAGTAGCTTTAATGATATTATCATTGCTACTAATAATGAGCATATCATCCACATAGAGGCATACAATAACGTAGCCAACGGATCTTTCTTTGACATAAACGCATTTGTCACATTCATTGATTTTGAATCCATTTGACATCATCATTTTGTCAAATTTTTCATGCCATTGCTTAGGTGCTTGTTTAAGCCCATAAAGAGATTTAACAAGTCTGCACACTTTGTTTTTTTGACCCGGTACAACAAACCCTTCAGGTTGTTGCATATATATTTCCTCATTCAAGTCACCATTCAAGAATGCTGTTTTTATATCCATTTGATGTATTTCAAGATTATACAAAGCAGCCATAGCAATTAACATCCTAATGGAAGTTATTCTTGTGACTAGTGAATATGTATCAAAATAATCTTGACCTTCTTTTTGCTTGTATCCTTTGATAACCAGTCTTGCTTTATATTTGTCAATTGATCCATCAGCCTTCATCTTCCTCTTGAATATCCACTTGTATCCGAGAGGTTTACTCCGTGGTGGTAGATTTACCAACTCCCAAGTGTGATTTTATATAATGGATTCAATTTCACTATGTACAGCCTCCTTCCAATATTGTGCTTCAGGAGAGAACATGGCTTCTTTAAAGCTTTGAGGCTCATTTTCTAACAAATAAGTTAGAAAATCTGGACCAAAGGATTTTGATATTCTAGCACGTTTACTACGTCTAGGTTCATCATCTTCTCCTTCTTGGTCATCACTAGTGTCTTTTGCCACATCCAAAGTTCTTTTAAGAGAACTTTCATTTTGTGTAGAATTCTAAGGAAAAATATGTTCAAAAAATGAAGCATTCCTTGAATCAATCACTGTATTGATATTTACATCAGGAATATCCGATTTATGAACAAGAAAACGATATGCACTGCTATTATTGGCATAACCAATGAATACGCAATCATGGTCTTTGGTCCAATTTTAATCCTCTTGGGATTAGGAACCGCCACTTTTGCTAGACATCCCCACACTTTTAAGAAGTTGTAGGAAGGTTTTTGACCTTTCCATAACTCATATGGTGTCTGCATGTATTTTCTTATGAGGTATTTTGTTGAAAATATAATTAGCTGCAAGCAAAACTTCCCCCCACATGTTCTGAAGTAACCCAGAACTTATTAACATGGCATTCATCATTTTTTTTAAAGTTCTATTTTTTCGTTCAGCAACTCCATTTTGCTGAGGTGAATAAGGTGCCGTGGTTTGGTGTATAATACCATGTTGTGAACAGAATTCACCAAAAGATGATTCATATTCCCCACCTCTATCACTTCTTAGAACTTTTATTTTTTTGCCAAGTTGATTCTCAACCTCTGTTTTATATAATATAAACATGTTTATAGCCTCACCTTTACTTCTCAGCAAGTATACATTTCAATAAGAACAATCATTCATGAATAGAACATAATATTTCTACTATCCATAGTGGGATTAACACGCAATTCAAAACCATTGCTACGTATCACATGGCAAGCAATGATAATTTGTTTTAATTTCATGAAAATGTTATATGATGAAGTTAGATTGCATACATATATCACATTCCATGCATATCAATATCATACTAAGGAACAACTTTAAATATTGCATGTCATGCTTGTTCCCAATCTTAACATGCCACTTGATTCAAAAACCACCCGCCTAACAAGAGCATTTGAAATACTCAAATCATTTGAACATACTGGTTTTCCTTCAAGTGTATTAAATCAAGCCTTTTTATACTATAAACTCAGACCAAAGACCAAGTAAATGACCCAAAACTGGAAAACAGAAAGTAGGAGTTCCACTTACCTGGACTGGAGTTTGATACACTGAACCGGGCCTTTTGTAAGAAATTGAACCCAAGCCTTATAACTTGAACCAGATGTAAAAAACCAATGAACCGGATTGGTCTTCTTCCCCAAGTGAACCGGGTCTCTTTCACCAAACCAGAATTTGGCTGAACCATATTCAAATGAACCAACTGGTTCAACTACACTAAACCCTTTTGTATGGACCCCATTTAGGTCTAAACCGTGTTTTTTTTCCGAACCAGACTAACTAATAGCCTGAACCAACCCATCACCCCAACAGAACCTTCGTTCTGGATTTCTGAAACGACGCACAGTGACAGAGGGGTGCGTCCCCCTCTCCGACCTCAATCGGCCCAACCATGGCCGCCGTGCACGTCGCCCTTCTCCGTCAAGCTCGGGCCAGCGATTTCGCGGTCATGGCCCTCAAGCGAGAGGCCCAATTGTGGCCGGAGCGCCAGCAACACAGTGAGCTCTGGACTGGGTTGGGGCAGCCGCAAAGTGAAGCGCCGATCCAGATCAGATGTCTATCTTGCGGCCACACTAATGGCATCAATGTTCCTCAGTAGCCTCTTCGGCCGCCACGGCAAAGTGCCGGTCAAATCGCCATCATGCGGCCACTCCGTTGGCCCTACGATGCTCTGCCAGGACTCAAAGGCCCTGCCTTTTTTCACCGTGCTTGTGCAGTGGAGGTCTTGCCGGAGGCGGGGCTTGCCAGGAGGTATCTCCGGTCACCTCGTCGTCGATGGTGCGCGGCAGAGGCTATTCGACTCGGAGTCATTTTCGGGGAGATGGATCAGCGGTGGCCGTTGGGCTGGGGTTCATCTGGTTCGACGAGCCGCCCGGGCCAGACGTGGCCGGGACTGGGTCGGTGCTACCGCACCGGGTGTCCGAGGACGCTTCACGCTTCGGGCCTAGGACTGCGGTGAGGCTGGCGCGGGTGCTGTTGTAGCCGGGGATCGTGCCACAGAACGCGATGAGGGTCTGGGCTCGGGCGATGCGGAAGACTCCCTCGACGGCGTTCATTTTCTCCGCCACGGCGCCGAACATGTTCTTCCCTCTGTTTTACTTCGTTCCTTTGCACAGAGATTTTTACCCACGGTTCCTCATTGTACGACAGGACAACAGAAACCACAATAGCCAGTATTACACAGTACAGTAAATACAAGATAACAGTCATAAATTCTGTCTTAAGATTGTTAATAATATTACTTTAATTGCTACTGTCTTAAGGATGATAGATCTGTGTACCTTTGCAAAGATGATAATAAATCCGTTAGAAGAAGGTTATGATCGAATCAAGCAAAGCACTTTGTCCTTAAGACAGAATGCGCCCTCCCTAAGGTGCTTAGGACTCGTGGGCGTCTGCCTCCCAGGATAAGACGATCAACCACGTACTGTAGGAGCATTCCAAACAGCACGCGCAGCGAACCACAAATGTGTAATGCTTTCACAGAAGAGAGGAGAAAGGAAGAAGATGAAGTACCAGTAAAACCCGAAAACCCGTTTTCTCAAGGTTTACAGAAATCCCGTTAAAGCCCGTTGTCATAAAAATAAACCGGACCCGTTTTGGTTGAACCAAAATAAATTAAAAAACCAAACCAATTGAATTTGTCCCAAAATAATATTATCTTGTTGACCCAACCCAACCCGGCCCGGCCGCGCGTGCGAACCGAGCTGAGTCGAGCCGGCCGGACGGCGGCGGCGCGCGCGTGGGTTAGCCCACCTAGGTGCATGGGTCCAACATCTCTCTCCCCCACAAAAGTGGGGTGGCCCTTGGGCCTAACTTCAAAGGCCAACCTTGGACCTTATATACCATCCACAACACCTCTTTAGTGTGGATGTGGGACTATTCATTCTTCACCCAATTCACTCATTCATATCTATAATAAGTGGGTTTTAATATGGGTTCTAACTCCCTCTTTAACACCCACTTCTAACCGTACCGACAAACAGGTCAACAAAAAAAAAGGAATTTCAACAAACAGGTCTCGACATCCATCTACAATTCAAAACAATCAACCTTCAAATATAAAACAGACCCATACAGACCTTGATCATCAAACAAGCAGGTCAATACTAATGCCAATACCAGCAAACGGGTCAAGAAACAAGAAGGTATTTCAACAAAAAGGTCTTGTTCATCTTCTCTAATCAGTAGAATATTAATGCCGATACCAACAAACAGGTCTTGATCATCCAAAACATTCCACTCTCAAACATAAACCAAAGAATCAACTTTCGAATTTAAAACAGACCAATAAAGAAATTTATCATCACACAAACAGGTCAATGCTAACGGCAATACCAACAAACAGGTCAACAAGCAAAAAAAAAAGGAATTTTAACAAACAGGTCTCGATCATTCATCTACCATCCAAAGCAACCGACTTTCAAACTAAAAACCAAACCAATTCAGGTCTCAATCATTAAAAAAAACAGGTTAACACCAATTCCAATTCGAACAAATCAAGAAACAAGAAGGCATTCCAACAAACAGGTCTTGATCATCTTCTCTAAACAGCACATGGGTCAGAACTCGTGAGAGTTAACTCAATCACAAACTAAAGCTACACATGTCATGGACACTAACCTTAGTGCATTGACCTTGGGAGTAATAGAGGCAGGTAGGCTTCCAGCGAGAACTCCTGCCGATGGATGGTTCAATAACAGGTTCGGTGGGAGAAGCCAATGGGATGGGAGGCTCCTCCATCAATGGCGATTTTGAAGCAGCAATGGCGAGGCCCCGACGAGGGAAGAAAAGAGAGGTCAACGAGGAGCAGAGGGAGCGCCGGACGGGAGGAGGCAAGAGGAGGGAGCTGTACAAGGAGATAACATGGCGGCATGACCCCATTAGCACTGTTTGGATGCAGGCCGCGAGAGCGCGCTAAATCAAGGATGCCCGCCGTCTGATCGAAATCCAACGGCCTTCAGCTTAGAGCTATGACATGAATGGTATTCTTTAAGAAAGTGAGGAACTTTCCCCATGTTGCTCCCTCTCCTATAATTTGGCATAGGGATATATTGGTTTGAACTTTGAACCACTAAGGCCGACCGTTTAGAGCATTATATCTAGATGGCTTATGGAGCTGAAGTTCGAATTGAAGAGAACATAAGTAGCAGATTTTAAGGATGTTTTTCTTTTACTGACGGCTTTTATCAAGGACATGATAGCCCTACATCACTTTTCCTACACATTTTCATACACAGCTGATGTGTATGATGTCACTCATTTTCCCACTCATTATCATACATACACATCAGCTGTGTAGGAAAAGTGATGTACAAATATCATTTTCCTTTTATCAACAATGTTTTAAACAGCCTAAGAAGTTGCCACACTACACTTTACTTTTTGAACATTCCCATGAATTTTGTTATAATCTACAACCTACTTGAGAGGAGATTCAGAAAGAAGCGTGGATTCAATTTTTTAAAGTAGAATTTACACCAATGCACAGATTGGAATTCTTCCAACCAAATAGAGTGGACTCTAGCCTAATTCCACTCCACAGGAACATCCTTCTCGTTTTTTGACACATCCACAGGAACATCTCACCTATGCATTAATTTGAGTAAAAAATCAAGAATACGGAATCATGGGAGAATGCCCATATATTTCTTCCAAAATTTCTTATCCAGATCACTAGTTGCACTTACAAGGGAAAATTGTGTTCCCTAACTAGATATTCCATCCATCACGAACTTCATATTTAGTACGAAAGATCAAGATGTTTCTCATATCAAGAATGCACCTTCACGCATAGTTGTATTTTTCAGAAGGCAACCAATAGAAGATGAACCAAAGTAGTAAGCATAAATCCATTGAACGATAAGGCCACCTTATGGAGATAAGCTTCCAAAACAATACTGCCTCCATCCCATAATATTTACTCCTAATCAGAAAACCTATCGTTTTCTAATTAGGGCTATTACATTGTGACCAAGGCAATATATAACTATGCCTTGAGAATACATATTTCATGCTACATTAGAAACTTCTACAGAGAGGAAAAAAATGCCTTGGGCATAGAAAAACAGAGGTTGAACTGACAAGAGGCCTAATTATTTTTTCTTCTTTTGCCTAATAAAAGCTGGAAAATTAAGGATTAAGGAGCTGATTATCATGGCGCCTGGGTAAATCAACCCTAAGGAGCTTAAGAAGAGACTTGATTATCCATTTGGAGTAACTGCAATTGAAGGCCTGTCTTCTCACCCCGGTTGTTGGCCACCCACCACAGAAGTTGAAAAAATTGTAGATTAACATTAGTCAGTGTCTTCCCACTCCAGTGCATTTGTCCGTTCTAACCCAGCTCATAAAACAAAAATTTGGCCGTCCTTCCTCTTCATTCTCAGGCGCCGGTACCGGCAACAGCACCTGTCCCACTTCAATTTGCCAATTCCAATCTCCATTTACCTTCCTCCAAACAATCCTGCCTTGCATTGTTACAGCACAAATTGCCACGCAATTTGGTAAGATCATATCCACGTCCCTTTCACAGTTACATTGACCCAGCTCGTCCCATTTCTTCCATAGGCCTGCTACATAGAATCTGGGCATTTTCAGCCAATTAAGCCAGCTAGCCTCACCAACTTATCCTTGAAGTAATAACTTAAATACCATTCAATCTTATTAAAATCTCTTGTTATTATCCAATCATCCAGTAGGTGAAGTTATAAAGCATATATGATTAGAACTTACATAGTAATCAGTTATAAAAAATTCATCCAAACCATCTGAACTGTTTTTTTTAATAACAAGTTGCATGGATAGGAGAGGATTGCTCTTGACTTTGCTGGATGCAGTTATGAAATAGCACTATTAATACTTCATGCATTGAATGAGTGGGGGGTTGTTGCTGGATGACACGCCGACGAATCACGAAGCTGAGGTAAATTTATCCGTATATGCCGAAGGAGATTCGTGGTGGGAAACAGATTGATCTAAGAGGGTGGTTGCCATGCCCTTCTAGTCGGGTAAGTAGTAAAAAACCCTAGTTAACAAGAAAAACATCAATAAATTCACATTGTCAAATACTCCCTCCATCCTATTTTAAATGCTCTATTAGAAGAAAATTTGATTTTTATTAGATGATGAAAACCCCAACTTATGGGGTAAAAAATATTCAAAAACTACTTAAATTGACCATGTAAAGCATCTAAAAAAGGATTGTCCTTTTCTAGATGGAGCATTTAAAACCGAACGAAAAGATTATCTTATTCAAATACTTTAAAGATGAGTTTCTTCCACAAGGCGTGCCATGTGTGATTTGTGCCCACCTGACATGACACTCTATGCGTTGTCGTTCTTTGAGATACATGATATGTCACGAGTGTATTGATCTTTGATATCGATGGCTCATGTCAAGTCCAAGTGGGCGCACTTACGATCACTCGGCCACCGGGTCCCTCATTTACTAGAACACGCAGGCTGATGCTGACTTGAAATTGGTGTTTAAGGCAGATACTGAGGATCCGCTGTGGAGTGTGGATAGGGCTAGCTAGGTGGCCCAGTGGCCCAGGTGAACAAGAGTGATGAAAGATCGAATCTGATGTGAACTCGTACAACCCCACGTGGGAGTGTGATGGAGGGTGCCAATGTGCCCTTCCACACGACATTGTTTGTCAATCCTACGTAGGGAATAGGGGTTCTGAGTGTTGGAGACTTTTTGTTGTGTTGCAACTCTCAGGTCAGTGAGGGCCAAGGCCCCTCCTGGAGGTTTTGCCACTTTCCATGGAATGTTGTATCGGCTATTTGATAAAATATTGGTACATCAAATAGACGAAATATCGAAAATATTGTGTAAAAAAATATTGGTAGTCAAAAATTAATTTTTATCGTATATTTTCACCATCTAACTTCTAAAATGAGTTATACTAATTTAAACAAAGAATAATTTTTAAAATATACATATTAGGATAGAAAATAAATATGAAAGTTTTTTTTCAAAAAATAAAAATTTGAAAGTTTTTTTAAAAAACAATTTTTTTATTCAAAAAATACCGATATATCGGTCTCGGACCCGATACCGATATCAAAAAAATTTTCCATGCTCTCCTAGTATATATATAAAAAAAATTATTTAAAAAATTTTAAAAATAAAATATTCAAAAAAATTTTATTTAGAATTTTTTTAAAAAATGATATTAATTGGTATCGATGTATCGGTTTAGGCTCAATACTGGCAAGACAATTTTATATTGGCAAGACGATTTTCCATGCTCTCCTGTCTCCACCAAGCTGATTTATAAGGGTTATACGTCAATGAGTGTGGAGAAAATTCTCCTCTATATATACTTAGTTTACTAAAGAGTAGAACTCGGCTTGAGCTTAACGTGGATTGCCAATATACTCCCTTCGCGCAATGAAGCTGGTCTGTATTATAAAATGAGTGAAATTTTATTGAACTATCTCCCATTGTTTTTGGCCTTGATGGAGCAAACCTAGCCATGTAATTGTGAATCCGTCTTATTTCAAAAACAGACTAGCTTCATTTGACGGAGTATTTATTTTAGCGAGCAACGTCACATCCATTGGATCATCATCTAATGCAACATTGAACTGTCTTTCTCATTTTCCGAACAAAACACATTATACTGTATGTTGTTTTTTCTTTTGGGTACAGTAATGTAAGTTGTCATAACTGAATCAGTCGAGATCTTTTATCATTGGAGAAACTCCTACTTCTATATATGTTAGACTTTTTCCATCTTCAAAGTTCTGCCTACATTTCTAGCAAAAAAAAGGTTGGGTATATATGAAGCAAAATATCAAAAGTGACCTGACCAGAAAGGAAAAGAAATCTCAGATGTGTCATTATGTGCCGTTTACCTCTTTTGTGAAATATTTATTAGGCATTTAAGTCTGCAGGAAATTTCCTTCAGAACTAAAACGGGACCCAAACGACGCCTAATACCAAACCAAAATCATGCTAGTAACTATTGCATTTTTTTTCGAAAATGATAATCCATGTTACTCCCTCCATTCAAATTAGTTTCCTAGATTGGGAGTCCAAAATGAACTAGAATTAGTTTGATGTCTAATCGATACAATTAGTATGAGATGGATGGAGTACTACAAATTAAGCACCCAATGACGAAAAAGACTTACCACCACCACACTCTAATAGCAAAAACAAATTCACATCCAAGCAACATAAAGGTCAGTTGCCAAAAAAAAAAGGATAAAGGTAGGAATCTCTAGAAAAGCGTTGAAAGCTCTGGCCAGGACATGCAACTCTCCTTGACGTGTCCAGAGAGATGTGCTATGACAAACTCTATGAAGGCACTAGGCAGTGTCATTTTCTGATCCAGATTGAAACCTCCATCGAGGAGTGGGGAGCCAATTGATCCTCTTTAGGGGCGGTGCCTGAAAAGATGGAGTCTAACACCATCACAGGACCCACTCCAATTGGTTCTTTCCTCTTTCCATTTTCTATTGAGGTCACCAAAATGAGACCCAGGCTCCAAGGAGAGATTGATTAGCAAAGTCGAACCATGAGAAGCACCTTACGACAGTCATCATTTTGCACAAAATTGGGTTTTTATTTTGGGGTATCCCAAACTTGAGTTGAATCTTGAATTTGTGACCTGCTTTAGGAAGCGTGTTCTGGCCATCTCACTAACACATGACGAAGCTCAAAATATTTTTGGGGATTTGAGGGGCAGGGCGGGTGATTAAAACTTGTATGCATGGTCCTTTATTAACGCATACCACCAAATCGGAATACGACAGCAAGTAGCGCCACAACGCATATCAACATGCGTGAGCCAAGGCGCACATAAAGGGTATTTTTATTAAAATGGGACGGAGGAAGTATCTTGGGGTTGTTCGTCTCCCCTCTTTGTTCCAAAGAAAAAGTGCTCAAAGTCCCTTTCTACCTTAATCCTCTTTATTTAAAAAAATTATTTGGTGCAAGCGCCTGACAATGTCACCTTTATGCCAAGTTCACAAGCAGCCGTTGATCTCCAAAATTGATGGCGCAAATATTTTTTTTCTGCTCTTCAACTATTTGGCACCAAAATAGTTGAGTGCACGTATAAAGTTTGCACGCCATTGATCTTGTAAATTAACGTCTCCTTGTCAGCTAGGACTAGGAGTATTGTGGCAAGGGCATGCAATAATTTTTCCCTCACGACAAGGGTTGGCCGTTAAAAGAGGAAAATGATGAATGCGATATTTGTGCTTAAATAAAAAATCATAAAGAAAATTCTTCAACATTGAAAGGGAGTGCCAAATTGCCCCTTAATTGCTAGTTCTTATATGCATCTCACACCATCTTTGCATGGAAAATAAGACACGGATAACATCCACTGCATCTAAACTTGTAAATCCCTGACCCGCCCACCACCCTCAAGGGCCAAGTATATAGATAAAAAAAGCCTAGACGCATAGGCCCATTGGTGGGACCCAATCACGTGAAAGCCACGTGACCCTGGTCCCGCCTAAACCTCCCCTTCCAATAAAACCCTCAGTAGCTGCACCCTTGCAAAGCACAACACTCTAATCACATGAGCTCTGTCTTCCTCCTTTTAGACTAACCATGGCCTTCATTCAATCTCTCCCTCACAAGAGCCACTCCAAGAGCCATAAGAGGCGCCTTACTGACTCTCAGTTGAAGCTCCTGGAGGCGAGCTTCAGCCACGACAAGAAGCTCGAGCCGGAGAAGAAGGTGCAACTGGCGCGTGAGCTCGGCCTGCAGCCGAGGCAGGTCGCAGTGTGGTACCAAAACAAGAAGGCCAGATGGAGGACTCAATCCCTTGAGGAAGACTACCGCGCGCTTCAACTGCAGCTCGAGAGTGTTATCGAAGAGAAGCGCGCGGCGGAGAAGGAAGTGCTAAGGCTGAGGGCAGAACTAGACCAGGCTAAAGAAATGTTGGGACTTAAGGGAGATTTTCTCGCGTGTTTGTCTCCGTCTTCCGGTGGCGACAACGGGAGCTCGAACGCGCTGAGCGAAGGGAATTCTTACTGGGAGAATTCGGAGCTCTACGCCGATTTCATGTTTACTCATTCCGTTTCCTGATGAAGGTGGTGTTGTGTGTGTATATACATGGAGATTTCACATGTAAGAATTAGCAAATATGTATGAGAAAATTCTTGTTTTGGCACAAATTAAGCCTTTGTAAGTTGTAACATAAATAAATGAATGATAATTGGGCTTGTAGGAGAGGAGTCGGTTCTACTTCCATAAACGTGTGGAAAGAGGGGCTGACCAGTGGCCTTTTGGGCCTGGTGGGCGGGTCCAAAGGAGGGTGACATGACCAATCCATCTTTTTCATCCAGTACATATTTTAAGACTCGAGAAATTAATTTACAGATGCCATCTAGATTTTAAAAGGAAGCCAAAACATAAGCCCACACAATTCATTGCTATGCCTGTCTTTTAGTTTTGAAGAAGTGAACTTCAAGAATTACAATGCACAGGTGGGAAACGATTAGAATCTGACCGTTCAATTAGGGGCCCATGCCTCAAGGCCTGAGTTCGACCACTCCGTTGGCCACTCACGCGGGATTCTGCAATTCCTCCTCTTCTTCCAAATAATTGAAATTCCCGTGTACAAGAAGTATTTGACAATCAGTGACGACCACATTTTGTGCTAGCATTTTAAGAAGGAAAATATGTTTATTCCTCCATTTGATACCATGTGACTTAGTGCGAGGAATTGGTACATGTAAAATGTGGAAAAGCTCGTGTCACAATGTGGGACCTCTCGTAGGGACACAACGCTGTGAGTTGAGAAGTAGGGTGGAAATGACAATTAGTTTGATCTGGCTGCATTGTCTAAGCCTAGGTAGAATAGAGTTGGGCCAATAGTGGGCTCTTTAACTAGGAGCAGCCCATAGAGCCCAAGCCTACTTGGTAGGGATTTTTTTTCTTAAGAAAAGAGAGGAAGTAAGAGCATGATTCCCACATCCTAGGAAACTGGAGCTTGGGTACATCTTTTTTGGCATCAAACTACGTACATAATAAATGATGAGAAACTACGAAAATATATTGAGAGTTCTACACAATTTTTCATGAAATTTCACAATAGTTGTCTAGTCCTATTACTACCATTGAATAATAAACAAGCAATAATCACATCATCGGCAATATACCAGGCTGAGTATGGATATGTTAAAAGGTAATAAACATACATAGTTAAAAGTATGTTTTTTCATGTGGAATTAAAAAAATACTATGAAAGAATAATGTTGATAGGTTTTTCATGGTACAAACAATGATGATAGTGAATAGTAATTCATAAGTGATATTCTCTCTGTCCATTGTGGTTTTCTAATGTAGATATGTACTTTTAGACGGACGGGATTGGCGTATCTCTGTAGTTTGCATTATGAAATATCCTCAGGGATTGGCGTATCTCTATAGTTTGCATTATAATATACTTTATTGAAGTCTCCTAAGAGATTAGCATATCTCTAATGGAAATCGTAGTATGCTCAATAAGCCATGACAGAAACATCGATCTTTCGAGGTCTTTGTACTTATAATTGGGATTAGCGTATCCTGGGATTAGCATATCCCTACCTTATCGAGGCACCATGTGCACTTTTTAGATTGTTAGGCATCATGGAAGGCCTACACAGTCTCTGCCTATTGTGTCCATGAACACCGATGGGGCCCACGTCCTAGATTCATGGCAGAGTTTTTATCGAGGACCCCTAGTGGCGAATGAGTATGCTGTCTACTTGTGAGCAGCAATGATTTGAGAGCAGAAATTCACTCACTCTTAGTATTATCAATAATTGTGGTGTCTAATTGCTTCATTCAGATATTTGAGCTTCCTGACATTAATGATGAATCATCTCTTTCAACTGTCTTGTAACATATTGCAGATTCATGTTACAAGTACTTTCGCTAAATTATATTATTCTTGAATTGTCTTGTTATATTCTATTGCGGTTTTACATTCTACTGGGTATTTCTATGGAATACTCATGCAGCCGACGATGCAGGTTTAGTTGCTGATAGCTCGTAGAGGAGAGCTGGACAAAAAGGTGGATTCGTAGAAGAAGAGTTCAAAGCTTAGACTTTATAATTTCAGTTTATCTTGATGATTTTGTAATAATGGCTTTTGGACCATTAGAGAACATAACAAGTTATTATTTATTGTTCATTTTGGATTCTCATTTATAAATAGTTTGTCCCTTGAGGGTTTGTCATTTTACACTTATAATTATATTTGTGTGAATGATGGCGCAATTATTTGTGATGCCTCAAGTATTCAGCATATTTAAAAAGAAAGTACTCCGATAAGAGCTGAAAATTTGGGGCGTGACAGCTTGGTATCGGAGCCTAGAACCTCAAAAGGACACTATTTTTAAATGGTAGGACCAGAATGATAATGTATAGATAGAACTGTTAGCAAACCTATAGAGATATGAGATAGGAATAAGCCTGAATGACTAAGGAACATTTAGGACATAGGTATCGTTGATGGGTTGCTATGTTGGGAGAGTATTTACCCCAAGATCTTTCGTAAAACCAAACTTGAAGACAACATTGAATTTAAATACACAGAATTCGACCTAGAAGAGTATCCTATATAAGAGGAACCAAGGGTAGGAGAATAGTTGCATAGCATAGGCATCCAATTAGACGACGAGGAAGTACAGCCCATAGTGATTGAACCAATGCCTCAGATAGTTAGAGATCACTCAGTCTACCAAGCAGTGGCACATGATCTACACTTGTGGGACGACCTGTATAGGATGTTTAGGTTGCAGGGGTATCACTGGCCATATATGTTCCCTTCGGAGGTGGTGATGCATCCAAAGCTAGAGCCCTGCCAATTTACATGACGATTTGAATCCTAGATGAGTACCTCTTAAGATGAAAACTTAGAGGAATGATCATTAGGATAATAATGGAGTGGGAGAGAAAATTTGGAAAGATACCTTATAATAAAACTTCTGACATTTGCATCAGGATTGATCTAAACATCTCTGTTAAATTTTGTCAAGGAAATAATAAAATTTTATTTAATCTTATGCTGTTGAATTGTGATTATGTGAATTGTTGTTCCTTGATTGTTTGTTCGAGTATTGGGAGTTCACCGGCACTCGAAAGTTTGTGAACTAGGAGTCAATGAATAGATAGATGAATTAAAATTGAGACATTTGTGGAAATTCTAATTCATCTCCTTTCATTGACTATAGATAATAAAAAATGGCAAATTCTGGAGCACGAAGGGGTAGACCTGCGAGAGACACGTCAGTTACTCAAGTAGAAAATGTTGAACAGAACCAAGGGATGACGATAATGATGCAGGAGCTCGCAAGAGCGATTCGAAATGGAGGAACTGATAAAGAGAAAGCCCCCACATTGGAGAGATTCAAAAGAGCGGCACCGGCATTTACTGGGGAGGACAACCCAGAGATGGCTGAAAGGTGGTTAGAAGTAGAGAAATTGTTTAAGGGATTAAAGGTTCCCGTGACTAACCGGGTTACTTTCGCCACATTCTTATTCGCTGGAGAAACGGTATTCTGGTGGGAATTTGCTGAGAGAAACAGTTTTCTTGAAGAACAAGAAATTACTTGGGAGGCTTTTAGACAAGTGTTTCCTTCACACGTTCAAAGGAGGAAGGAAAAAGAGTTCCCCAAGTTGGAGCAAGGATCAATGACAGTACTGCAGTACGAAACTAAGTTCGTACAGTTGCAAAGGTTTGCATCTCATGCGTGTCCAACAGAACTGCAAAGGGCACAAAGGTTCGTTGACGGGTTAAAGGATGGACTGCGAGTGAAATTATTAACAGCTCAGCCAACTTCAGTAGCTAAGGCAGTTGAACTGGCTTCTATTCTGGAGGAGGACTATAAGAGAATGCAAGAGAAGAAGGCAAGCTAGACGATCACTTCAAGCAGCTCAACAATAAAAGGCTTGGAAGCAATAATACGAATGGCAATAGACCTTTCAAGCAGTCGAGACAACAACAACAGTACCCACAGAATGGGCAGAATCGACAAGCCCAGCAGTTCAATCAAAATGGAAACAAGTGTCGATCTTGTGGCCGGCAATATCACCCTGGGAAGCCATGTCCATATGAAGAGAGGAGGTGCTACACATGTAACGAGATAGGGCATATCTCACCCTACTTCCCAAACAAGGAAAGGATAAATAAGGCTGAACCGAACAAGAAGACTCAAGCCCGAATCTTTGCTATCACATCGAAGGAAGCGAGGGTTTCGAACGAGGATATTGAAGGTACCCTTCTTGTCGATGATAGACTTGCTAGAACCTTGATTGACCCGGGAGCTCTGTTGTAGCACTTGAATGTCTAGAGAACACCCCTATTATAGTGAAGGATAGGGTTTTGATTGTTGTATTGATATTGCTTGTTTGATTTCTTTGTTATCTTGGGCGAGTGTAGATTGTGTAAGAAGAGAGCACATCTTGGAAAACTAGAAATATATATATATATATAGAAATTATTTGAGACAATCTTACCCATATATATTTAGTAATTAGCTTGTTTCATTTCGAGGACGAAATGCTTCATAACGAGGGGAGAATGTGACGACCCCAAATTTTGTAAAAAAATAAAATAATTGATGACATCTTCAAGTGAGAAACTATAAACTCCAAGATTAGGTTTGGCGTCAGGGTTAAATAAGAAGATTATGGAATAATGCAAATTTTAGGGGAAGTTATATTCCTAATTAAAGTAAGATTAGGCAAAGTGAAACATGATAACTATTGTTTGACTAAGTTGAATTATTAAGGTAAGTAATGTATAAACCTTAATTAAACTAAACGGTTGACCACGGGTCAAATTAATGCTCTCGGCCAGAACTGTTTTTGTGCTGACAGCTTGAACTAAAATGGTCATAACTAAGTTTGCAGGTGTTAGAATGATATGCCGTCAGTTACGTTGGATTCTAGACTCATAGGAGAATCTACTGTAAAAATATCTCGTCCTAATTCCTCACGTGCTGTCCATATGAATTTCGTAAAGCTTGCTGATCTGTTTTGGATAGAACCCTGTTTTCAAATTATAGTCCTACTCGGAGTAGGAATGGAGTAGTGTTGCATATTGGAATTAGATTCCTCAAAAGCTAGGAGTTTAAACATCTAGAAGAGTGTCTCGTGCTGGAGATATGCCTCATATCATGGATAAGTGTGTAAAGATTAGATTGTAAAGTCCTACTTGAAGTAGGAATAACACCAAGTATTAATCTAGAATAGGACTCCTCTGAAAGATGGGAGTCTGATAAGCTAGAGGATAAGTCTGGCACCAAGATAAGTTGTAGAGGAGTGGATTCACTCAATCTTCTACATGATATACTTTGAGTTAGAGTAGGATTAGGAAGAGGAATCAGATGGACGGTGGAAGAAGGAAACCTACTCGGCTAGGACTCCCTCTAACCACAGGATTAGTTTCAGAGAATCCTTGTGGTTATAAACTTACTAGATATGGATAGACTTCAAATGAGATAAGGATGAAGAGTTACCAATTGGATCAGGACCCTAATTGAGGTGGTGGGGACGTCCTCTATAAATAGAGGAGCCGGCTTCTGCATTTTCTGCAACTCTCTCTCTCTTTCTCTTAATTGACGACCCCTTTCTCTTCTCTTTCTCTCTCTCGACCCCTATTTTTCTTCTCTCTCGTCCCTCTCTTTTGCTGGCTGACTTGAAGAGGTGACAAAGAAGGTGATCGATGAACGGTTTGAGGTAGGATGTTTTTACGCAATTCTTTCTATGGTCCTGTTCTTCTACAGCGTCTAGATTTTCTTACGTTTGAAGTCAGATACTTACGTGTTCCTACTGATGTTGAGTTGAATCTTATTCATACTTATACTCTTGTGACCTTGCTTGAATTATATGCATTGTTGTCATGTTAAAATTATAGTAATCGATTACGATCACTTACATGATTCGTGTCTCTATTGCATGTATTGTGTTAAGAAAGAACCCTGATTTGTGTTGGTCTGTTCTTGTTGCTGCCATTTTCAAGTATGACATTGTTGTTCAATTTTAGAAGTATGCCTAAGGTTAAGACTTATTTAATCAAGGTTATAACATTGCTAAACATATATGGTTTTACTAAGCATTACAGTCGGTCCCGGATTAGTTTTTCATTCTCGGCCAGACTGATTTCTGCACCAATACCCTGTACGAGATAATTCATAAGTAATTCTAGAAAAATCAAAAAAATATATCGTTAGTTGTGTTATGTGCTAGACTCACACGACTATCTCCAGTAATTTTATCCAGTCCACAAACTTTCAGTATTATTCTCGGGAGGTGTGTATTTCTACCCCTTCTGTTCTGGAAAGATTCTGCATTCTTGAATTCTACTCATCTAAACAATGTTCGTAACCAAGTGTATTGACCAAACACCTATGATCAATTGTATGTCAGCCTATATTTATGTATCATGTGATGAATACTCTAACTATTAATTGTCTATGATGAGGTGTTATAAAAGTATATTGCAAAGTTTATAAAAGAAGCCTATCTATGTCGGTTTACATATCCATTATCTATTTATTCCAAATACTCTACCAACTTTTTATGAGGCCTTAATATACTAATATAAATTAGTTCTACCATGCTGATATGTTTTAAATTAATTACATATGGCTTATAATTAAAATTCAGTAATACTAAAAATCCTATAAGTATTGTCAGCTTTTCTAAGAACCATGACCGATCAATGTGTAAAGTCTTAAATTAGTAACATACATATATACGAGTAACTGAGAAACACTATTATATGTTAAAAATATAATAGCTACGAGTCTTCGTGTCATGAACCGATCCTTAGGTTTAGAACCTATTGTACCATCAACTTTCTGTCTCTTCTATACACCTTGAACACCAATATGAGTTTCAAGTCTTCTATCTCTCTTAAAGCCACGATGAGCAGCATTTCCCTATGTCTTTTCTGGGGTTTCTTACTTAATTCAATTACATGTAATGCTTCTGTGTTTGCTTGAATGCTTCTAGTAGTTCTATCCAGAGAATTAAATTCCTTAGGGATTGGCGTATCTCTATAGTTTGCATTATGAAGTTTCCTCAGGGATTGGCGTATCTCTGTAGTTTACATTATGAAATATCCTCAGGGATTAGCGTATCTCTGTAGTTTGCATTATAAAATACTTTATTGAAGTCTCCTAAGAGATTATCGTATCTCTAATGGAAATCATAGTATGCTCAATAAGCCATGACAGAAACATTGATCTTTCAAGGTCTTTGTACTTATAATTGGGATTAGCGTATCCTGGGATTAGTGTATCCCTGCCTTATCGAGGCACCATGTGCACTTTTTAGATTGTTAGTCATCATGGAAGGCCTACACAGTCTCTGGCCATTGTGTCCATGAACACCGATGGGGCCCACATCCTAGATTCATGGTAGGGTTCTTATCGAGGACCCCTAGTGGCGAATGGGTATGCTGTCTACTTGTGAGCAGCAATGATTTGAGAGTAGAAATTCACTCACTCTTAGTATTATCAATAATTGTGGTGTCTAATTACTTCATTCGGATATTTGAGCTTCCTGACATTAATGATGAATCATCTCTTTCAACTGTCTTGTAACATATTGCAGATTCATGTTACAAGTACTTTCGCTAAATTATATTATTCTTGAATTGTCTTGTTATATTCTATTGCGGTCTTGCATTCTACTGGGTATTTCTATGGAATACTCATGCATCCGACGATGCAGGCTTAGTTGCTGATAGCTCGTAGAGGAGAGCTGGACAAAAAGGTGGATTCGTAGAAGAAGAGTTCAAAGCTTAGACTTTATAATTTCAGTTTATCTTGATGATTTTGTAATAATGGCTTTTGGACCATTAGAGAACATAACAAGTTATTATTTATTGTTTATTTTGGATTCTCATTTATAAATAGTTTGTCCCTTAAGGGTATGTCATTTTACAGTTATAATTATATTTGTGTGAATGATGGCGCAATTATCTGTGACGCCTCAAGTATTCAGCATATTTAAAAAAGAAAGCACTCCGATAAGAGCTGAAAATTTGGGGCGTGACAGCATTACACAGCTATTTTACTTTGTAGTCTACTTTTTATGGTGGTTTATTTGCTACTTGTATATCTAATAAATAAATGTGTAATTATCCCATCATAGTTAATAATTGGGCTGGCATATGTCAATATGCTAGACTTGGTTTGAATGTGCGGCAATGGGATGGGATGCTGATAAATAAGATATCATCATAAGATAATAATGGTCATTCAAAAATAACAAACAAGTAGTAGATATAACAAATGTATGTAATAATATGATAATAGTATAAAATATAAGTAACTATAGAAGACATATATACGTATGATATGGATTAGGAAATGATACAACGAACTACGCTATTTCATGAGACTACAGAGAATGACTTGCTATTTCAGAGCTCAGACATATTTGGTGGAGCGTAAACATTTACTTGGCAGCACCAAGACAAGTTAATAATTATAAGACTAACTTTCACATTGCATTTCGCTGCATTTCCCAACTCAAAACCGTCAATTTTCAAGATTTTTTCATCAAGCTATAGAAATTGAAAATCCAAAAAATGGCAGTGTGTTTAAAGTGAATGGTCAACGACTTAAGCTATATTTGGAGTTGTTTCCCACAAAGGTTGGGACTATCTCTCTATCTGATCCTGTTTATCAACGTTAAGTCCTTTAAACTCACATTGTCTAGCTGAAGACAATAAACTTAGAACTTCTGTAAGGTAGCCCAACGTTTATTTCTTTTAGGTTAGTATTATAATGTTATCTTTGTTGGATGTTTCGATCTAGGTTTGGGGGAGTAGTTTTGAATTTCTCTTATATGAGTTATTGCCCTAACCTTCTTATTGCTTTTGTTTTGAGTTTATTATTTTTGTTCACTGTCATTTATTCAATTCTTAACATTGAGGACAATGCTTAGTTTAGGTTTGGGGGTGTAGATTGACATTTTACTTTATGTTACAAAAAATCATAAAATTAGTTTTTAGGTTGCTTTTGTTGCATATCCTTTCTATTCATATTTTAATTTTTAGAGAGATAATTTACATAGAAAGTGTGAGTGAATTAACTTGAGGATAGAGACACTTAGATATAAAGTTTTGATTCTTGTACAATCCTCTTGGACTTATTTGCTTCTATTTTCCAAAATCACTCACACACATCATTTACACAGAAATACCATCTACAAATTTATTAACTTCCATTTTTAGTGGAATGTCTTTAATCAAGTCTAGTTTTGAAAATGTGGTATTCTTAGAGCTTCAGACACCCGAGCCATCGGCTCGGGTTTCTTGACCTTTTTTTTCTTTTATAGACCGAACCCACCACTGAACCGCTGAACCGGTTCAGTTCCGGTTTCTTCTTTCTTTTTTTTCCTTTCCATTGGGCTAAAACCCGTCGCAGCAACCTTATTCGTTGGATCTTCGATCTCTTCACAGAGCCCATTTGGCGTGCTTCACTTTTGGTGATCTGTATATGAAATTCTCAAAACCTACATAAATAAAGTTAAATATAACTTAGACGCATAATAAAATATAAATATATTAAATCCAATTCATGCATCTAAATTAATCAATTAAGCGCATTTATTTATTAAACTCTTAATTGCTCACTTAATATTAATAACCATTATTTATCCTTATATCAACTAAAATTACGACTAACATATAGGTAGAAAGGCATATAAAAATGTGTATATTTTGTATATATCAATAGACCGGGGTTTTGAATAGTTTGGAGCTTGCTTTCACACCAACTAACAAGATTGTCAACATCATTTGTCCAACAATCATTCCAGTGGCTTGAGAATTGCCACATGCAAGACAAAGTCTCTGACTATGAACAAAATGAGCAAACCACATTTGGCCCATATGTGCACAAACACTAAACTTCCAAAAATCCTCAAGTATTAGGAGTGTGTCCTTGAAACCAACAATTCTCCAGTTTCCTTCAACCAAAACCTTCTCAACCCATCTTATGGTAAGCTTGAGAACTGGCCATGCACTGTACATCGTCGGTGGCAAATGAAGTTGCATGGTTTTTATGAATGCAACACTAAAACCAAACAACAAAAGATGATAGAATTTAAATGGAATCCCATCAGAGATCCATAAACTATCATTGAATAAGTCCATACCCCCATACGGCTTTCCTACCAATAACCAACTACCAATATTGTGCCACAAATATACCAAATTAGGTATTGCAATCAAGATATATTCTTGTGTCGTTCCTAAATATAATCTACCAATCAAATGAGATGATTGAGACAAGTGCTTACAAACTCTTGATCATATTCAAAAAATTGTCCCAAGCCCAAGTACAAGTATTCAGCTCTCTCTGTTACAATTATGCTACTTTCATGCCAATCGTTAGAGATACTAGTACTTTTATCTTCAATGTCACCTAAATAATTCAAGTGTACTAGAGTCTCAGGAAAAACTTTTATCACATCAAATATAGGTCTCATTAAATGTATAATCTCCAATTGTATATCACAAATGAAAAGTGTCACGCCCCGCGCACCGCCCGACCCGACCCGAACCCGGTTCATGGGCCGAATGATATGCGGGGGCGACGTTATGTCGGACAAAGCGGAAGACTTACACCCATATACGGGCGATAACATAATTTCGGAGTTTCGCGCCGCTTTGTGTAAGAGTAAACAAGTAAAAATTCAACGAGGTATAAAGTCTAGAATATCAACAAGTCTTACACCCACAATTAGATAAAGTCCGGAGCCATACACGCGGCTTGGATAACAAGTCTAAACAGTCTGAAATATAACACGACATCTACTGTAATCTCATGACAATAGAGAGTACGATAACACAACACTAATCATCATGCTCAAACTAATCCCATACCCCTTCTGGTCGCTCCTTGAAGAGAGGATCCTGCGCGTCTGTGTGTCGCACCACGCAGCCCCAAAACAATACAAGGAAGAGGGGTGAGTATAAAACTCAGTAATGGTTTTCAAGACACATCGGAAATCCACAAGAAACATCAAAGCATGAAAGTTCATCAAATAATATACGTAATCCACGTGATAATACCGTCTAAATCATACGTCCATCTCACAACATCTTATACCATGGAATTTTATCAACATACCTACTGAACATGCATACCCGTCATAAGACGATACAAATAATAATATCTCAACCACAAACTATCTAAACATGCATTCCTGTGGTATGAATCTCATACAACATGATACACAATCATTCATAGCATTCATAATAATGCATCAATACAATGGTGAATGCCTCCATCAAGGAGTAAGCACAATATCTTTGGGACACAATCAAGCCTAAGAAGGCGTATCATAGTCCGGTTTCCTCACTGGAAACAAGGGGGTGTCGTGTACCCCAAAGTCTATTCGCCCTGGACAGCCCTGGCCAAGGGTGCCCGAATCGTACACAACGAAACTAGAACAGGTGTGTTCGCCCTGGGTAGTCTCCTGCGGTGGGGGAGAGCCCGAATCCCGGTTAAGCGGGACCCTAGAACACGTGGTAGGGGGTGCACAAGCCTACCACCGGGAATACTCATGTCCCGTACGACTAATCTCAATAGTATCAACCGCAAGGCGAGTACGAAACACGCCCCCCATATCATCCATCAAACTCAACCCGGGGAGTATCCGTGATCCACGAAGGACCAAATCGAAAACGTGTCCTTTCGGACCAACCAAGTTCGATAATTCTCCGATCAATTAATCCGGCACGCAATTACATTCATTGCATACAATCGATCAATACCGATGAAGACACGGTAAAATCTCATTCATGAAGTCCGATTCATGATGCATGCTCTCAGGATACATACGTGAGCAAATCCTACGTGGGTGCCAACACATGAAACATGCTCTCAACCCATTCCCACATGCATCATAATCAAGGTATAATTACAATCTCATGGTAAATCCCCATGCGTGTGTGTAGTCATGCATATCCTAATCACATGATTCATACTTATCATAACTCATAGTGTCATATTCATATGTTGAAAACTTGTTTAAGTACTGGTCACAATCCCAAAATCATGGTGAAAACCACCGTAAAAACATAACTTTACTTGCATGAACTCGACAACATTGCTACAAGCATACTCACATTTATTTTCTATAATCCAACATACATAAGGTATTATATCATCATTTCTACATATCACGTGGCCTCATTAACTCATAATATACTTCTCATGTCATTAAGTGAAGTAAATCATGGAAAAAAAATGCCAAACTTCCAAAAACCCATTTAACTGTAAATTTTTGAACATTACTGAGTTTATTGGAATTTTTTGAAAGTTACTAAGTTATATGTAATTGCAAACAGTAAAGAACAATTCCATGTACCTCAGTAAAGTTCAATAATTCCAAAACACTCAGTATATCCTCATTTCGAAAATCAAACCGAAACACCATTTTCATAACTTCAAACATCAAATCGAAGCATCAAACAATATCCAAATTACACCAAACTTTTCAGAAATCCTATTTAGACCATCACAAATCAAAACCCAAAGAAAAGAAAGCATGAGATTAAGGAAAACTAATCTTACCATTAGAGACCTAAAAATGAATAAACCCCTTCAAAATACATTCATTAAAACAAGATTTACACTACCCAAGCTGATATTAAAGAACCCATTACCTTGATTTGGATGACCACGAAGTCCAACACCTTAATCACCTTGAAGAAAATATAAATCCATTGTTAATACTCTACTAATCGCGATTAAGCTTGAAAACCCAAAATAGACCTTAAATCCAGGGCTTTTAATCATATAAAAACGAAATTTGAAGCTTAGGGTTTGAAGATACATATTAAAATAGAGATTTTTATCCTTCAAATGCTTTGAAATCATTTGGAAAATCAAGGTTTTGAGTAAAGATTATTGAAAAATCAAATGAAAATGAAAGATTAAGCATAGATTAGCATACCTTAACTCCTTTCCTCTTTTAGAAATGGGGAAAGAGGCTGCTGTTCCAAGCCAAAACCCTTTCCCAAAATGGGGAGGGCGCAACCCTTTCCTTTTATAGAAAGTTTTGGGGTAGACCTAGGTAAAAACTGGGGTAAAATGAGCAATTTTGGCTAAAAATGGGTAATTTAGCGATTTTAATACCAAATTAAGCTCCGAAAATTCTGAAAATTTTTATAACGACTTTGTTTAATGTCTGGGGCTTTTTGGTCACAAAACCCAATTTCGTCGGCGGGGCCCGCCGGGGGTCCCGTCAAACCCTAATTTTCGGAAAAATAGGTAAAAATCAGAAAAAAATTCCAAAAATTAAGATTTGATTCTAAATCACTTAAAACTCATTTATGTGAAGTTTTTTTTGATTGAAACCTTTGAAAACCATTTTTATTTTCGAATTCAACCGAATTTAATCTGTAAGTGCTTAAACCACACGATAATCCACGTTTAACAAAAATAAACCGGTTTTTAAGGTGAGGGTTCTTACAAAAAGTCTTGTATCTGGTGCAAAATTCTCAATGGAATTACAAACAATGAATAAACTATGAACAACAATTCCATCCTTCTCAAGTCTCGGAAATATCTGTCGCATTGCAACATCTGCACATTGGGATATTTCAGCAAGCACTTGACAAACCAAAAGTGGAGCTGAACATTTGTTGAGCTTTGGCATTTCTTCACACGTATGATGATCAAAATAGTGTTCTTGATATGGAAATAACATAAACAGACTAGTTATGGTCATAATGTATCCTCCAGGATCATCTGGAAAAGTGGGTGGCAAAGATTGCAGTGTTGCCACTAGATTTTCTTCCTCAAATTTCCTCGCTAAATTGAATGTAAGTACTAGAATTAACTTTTTGTTCGAATGCAGAACTGAAGAGGCTGAACTGGTCAAACTGATAGCCAATGTTACTAAAACAGCATGGTCAAAGCTGGTGGAAAGTCATCTTCCACTTCATCATCTTCCTCAATTCTATCAATTTCATGTTTATTTCCTACATTCAGAAATCTCGGGGACTCCTCACCTTCTTCAATTACAACTCTTGATTCCACAAATTTCGGATCTGAAACTAAATAATCAGCCTCCTTTGCTTGAATAAGAATTAGTACTTCATCTCTTGATTCCACAATATTCTCCACTAGATCCACATTTTTCAGAATCGCCTCATTTTCTATTTCCCCAGTTGTAGGAAGCTCTTGAGCTTCTTGAAGTTTACTTTCTGGAGTTTGATGCACCATTTCCAAAGTCTTCTTTCCTCTGTTCTCACAATTTTGCACAATCATCTAATCAACAAACTAAGATGCTAATAATGGAAAATTTGCTATATGTTCTAAAGACCTTTTGAATTGTAGAAACAAAGTTTCTAATCCTTCATCCTGCCATCCAAATATCTGCTTTATACAGTCATGAAATTGTTGAATTCGATCAGCTATTGAATATGGCTCTAGATCTTCAATGGTAAGATTTCTCCAGAACTGATCACTGAGAATTTGAACTTCTTCACATATGTTTCCAGACAATTGCTTTGTATCTACTTCAAATTTCTAAAACCGCTTGCTATGAATTGGACACCCGAGTCCCTCATGAATGAATCATCAACTCCTAAAACCAAATTGGTCATCCCATCATTTTGCCAATCGAAGTCCTGAGCCATGCAGTCGTGGTACTGCTTGAGTTGACCAGCAATCCAAAATGGCTCCACATCGTCATCAGTCAAACTAGTCTAAAATTGATCGGTAAGAACCCAACTTCCTCATGTATATCTTATGACAATTTCCTGAAATCCAATTCAAGTTTCTCCAGCTGCTTGCTCGTGAATTGAATGTAAGGATTGCTGGTTGCCATGGAAGACTACCAAACTTGCTCTGATACCAAAATAATGCAGTCAAATTGCTCACAAACCAGCCAACAAATTCACAACAACAATCTCTAAAAAAGTTTATGAACAATTTAAGAAACAAACAACTATTTTATTGATTTTTTTAATAGAACAGCCTGAATCCACAAGCTAGGGTTAGAATCCACTAACCTCAGAGGAATCCACCTCCACAAGAGCTACAACTCGATCACAAAATGAATCTCCAAAAGTAACTACAAATGACTCACTCTGCCCTATTTATACATACTCCAAACTCTAAAAGACCACTTTGCCCTTCAATTACAACTAACTAATTGATAACTGTCATGCGCATTTTTAGGCAATGTACATTATTTCAACGTGAAAATGACTAACAGCTATATCATCTCCATCAGCAGTGCTATCGTGTAATCGATTACACATGATAGCAATTTTTTTGGGACATACTTTAACTATTCATATCTCTCTCATTTTTTATCCATTTTTTATCAATTCTTTTTGCGTTCTTCTTTATTTTTCCTCCTCTTTCTTATCATGATGATAGCCTAACTTTGTTGAGACACCACATACTATTTATCATAGATTTTACTATTTTTATTATCTCAATATCCTTATGAAATCATCATTAGAAAAAGGGTAGTAAAAACAAGGAAGAAAAAAAGGGCAAAAACGGATCAAAAATGAAAGAATATGATTCGTTGAAGTGTGAAACCTGAAACTAGGTAATATGGAAAAATGAGGTTGGGTTTATGGTTAGGGTTTGGGAGGACAAAATGGGAAGACCATGTCCCCAAATCAGGTAATATGGTATGATACTGGAAAAACTAGGTAAATTGGCATTCTGGCCTCATTGGCTAGGAAATATGTCAAAACCTCGAGTCTAGGCATTTACAAAATTAGAAACACCTAGATCGATTTATATAAAAATCATCCTACCTGATTGATGAGTCTCTTCTCGTGATGTAATCAATCTGTCAATGTACGAAGACTCCTCGCCACTTCCCCTCGATGATTAGCAACATGTAAGAGAGAAGAAGGTGAGAGGAGAGGGTCGTGAGAGAGAGTACGAGAGAGGGAGAAGGACAAGAAGTCTCTGGTCGGCCAAGGTAATGGCCGGCCTGTCCCTTTTTCTTGCTTTTATACAACTAGGTTTTCCTAGTTGTAGTTGAACATCAATATCCATTATCGATTGAACTCCACTCCATCACAGCCCTCCAAATTCAAATCAATTTCAAGGAGACACTTCCTCCTTTGGTTTGGATTCAAATTTCAAGTCAGAAAGACAAGTAACTACAGGAGGATACCTTACCTAATGTCATCTGGAGTCCAGATGGTCAGGCGCCCAGGTAAGCCAGGCACCCAATCAATTTAAATTCAACTGCACTTTTTCGATTAAGGTAACTTCAAATAATTACACTTACCTATATAAGAACCACTATGAGTTATAACTTATCAACTAGAAGCATCCCCACGTTCCACTAGAACTGACGCCCAGCTCACCCTGGCAGCAAGCACTCTTCCGACCCTAGCGCCAGCGTGTTTTGATTTAAAACGGATCTTCTACAAATCCAAGTTCTAACATAATAACACAACCATTCAATCACAAGAAATCAAATTGGAAACTTCACCTTCCTAAATTTAGGTCATCCCAAAAATATTTATTTTATTATTATTATTATTTTATATACAAATTTCCTTGTCATCACAATTATCTACTTTAGGAATGAGAGCAATGACGGTACAAAATGTATGCACTTGGAATAATAACACCTGATAAAAAAAGCTCTTATTGCAGCAATAAAATCAATATCAATGATGTCCCAACATTTTTAAAGAAAGAACCTTTTCTTATAGGCCAGGAGAGCTGTCAAATCCAATGCAAATATAGTCTCTTTAATCTTCTCTTCTTCTGGCATATGTAAACAAAGCTCATTATCTGCATTCAATATGTGATGAGGAATGTGATGAAAAATACTAGAAGATGAAACCAGCTTAGTGGATAAATGTTAAACACATAATTTACCTTAATACCTTAATTTTCTAGCCCTAGTTATGAGTTATCTAAGTTAGTTAGTAACTATTTACCCTAAACAAAGAATTAAGAGTTTATATTAATTTTATGGTTAATTGTGCTTAATTGATTTATTTATCTAGATGCATTAATTGATTTAATAGAAATATATTTCAATACACATCTAATTTGAATTAATTATTTTTATGTAGGTCGGGTTGCGAAATGGCCAAAATGGAGTACATTAGGCGGGTTTTAAAGAGCCAATTTATTTATAGCTGGAAATTCATGTGAGAAAAAATCTAAGCCGCTGATTTGCATCCAAGGATAAGATGGGTTCTGATTTAAAGTGAAAAGTTGCCAAGATCCGATGGATGAAAGAGCTATGATGGGTTTTCAACTAAAAGAGAAAAAAATGAACAGACTGAGCAGCTTGTGCACGGCCGCTTTGGAGCAGAAAGACAGAGACACTATGGAGAAGAGGAACATTGGACGCTTGGGCTCGGATTTGGCTTGCTCAAACGCTCAGGCTCATTCGTGCTCTTAATTGGAAAGCTCTAGCAGTTCACACAAATCTGGTTCATTCGTGCTTGTGTTGGGTTCAAATGTGAATGGAAATATAAGAGGATGCTCGTGCTCAATCTAGAAATGACAAGTCGAATTTGGGACTGGCATGGAAGAGATGTGCTGAAATGGGAAGCTCAGAATGGAAAGAGATCTGCTCGACTTGGAATCCTACTGAAGCAACCCAATTTGAATCTATTTCCATAGATAGACTTGTGTAGAAACAAAAGAAGAAGTCAGTGACTCTCAACCACTTGGCTTAGGGCCCTAGGATTTAAGATACCTTTAGAGACTCACCCCTCGAATCCAATAGATTACGAAGCCTGACAACCTTGAGAGAATTTATTCTAATCTTCAACTTTTAACGTGAACCCTTCAACTTACTGAGGCACAAAGACCCAGTTACTCGTTAGAGATAATAACAAATCTCTTTATTTTGTATTTTCTTTAAATTATTTTCTTTTTGTTACATTATACCTTCGACCTATTTTCAAACCACCTCCACCAAAAAGTTAAGCAGATGATCTATCATGATCATTAAGCAAAGATGCTCTGCTCGATCGAGCGCTCGTGACGGTGGCTGACAGAAAATGACGCCGGTGGAGAAGGAAAAGGCTATGGGTCTCAGCGGCAAGGTCGATAGCGGCGAGACGACTATGAGGCTGAGGAGGCAGCGAATCAGCTGTAGAGCATGGGTTCCGGCGAGATGAAAAGGAGCAACAATCCCGCTTTGGAAAGTTAGAGAGGAGGAAAGCCGAACTGGGGAAGATCTGAGGCATGAAGGCAAATCGAGCTTCGGAGATGTCTAAGAATGGTAAGCTGCCATTTCTCAAACCGATTGAAGATCTTAAAGTCAGATTTTTTTTGGGTTGTCAATCAGTCTTAAAAAGGAGAACTGTTGTTTTGAGGAGGGAGGAGGCGGACTGATTTAAAGGACTGCTTTGGGGCCGGTTGGAAAAAAAAAGAACATAGAGTGATACTGCTTTGGCTCGAGAGAGCAAAGCAGAATTGAAGCCCGTTGAGAAGGGGGGAGAGATTGCAGTCAGCAGTTCTGTTCTTGCTCGAAAGAGAAGAGCAGAGCTGATGGAGAGGTTTGCTTGCTCGAGAGAGAGGCAGGCCAGAATTGTTTGCAGATGAGAGTCGAACAGCAGCACAGCCAACAGTCAAGATGATAGAGAAGAACATCTGTTTGCTCGAGAAAGATGCAGACGAAGTGCTTGGAGAGTTGAATTGCAAGGAAAACAAAATTGTCTTTGGCTCGAGAGAGGAAAGACTGGTCTGATTTCGGGAGAAGAACGAACCCCACACTGACTGCTCGCTTGAGAGAGGAGCAGGATTATTCTGGAAAAGGTGTGCTGCTCTGTTCGAGAGAAAGAACAGTGCTGATAGGAAGGGGAAGGAGAGCAAAGTGCTGACTAGAGAGTGAGGACGAGAGGAGCTCTCGACGGTGCAGTTTGTACATGGCTAAGAAGAGAAAGTCTGTTATGCTCGAGAGAGAGAGAGAGGCAGACTTGTTCTGGAAAAGGAGTGTTGCTTGCTCGAGAGAGGGGTAGCATTGCTGTGGTTGCTGGTGGAGAAAGAGAAGAAGAAGGCTGCTCTGCTTGAGAGAGAGGGAGGCCGAAACTGTTGCAGAACCAGAACTGTTGCAGACGAGGATGAATCATTCAATACATCAGGCTTATTCTTTCTTTTATCTTATGTTTAGTTAATTTATGTGTACTAAGATTAGATGAACATTTGATTGATTAATTAATTAAAAATTAGAACTTTTCACTTCATTACTACTTGTTACACATATTCTTAGAATTAGGTTGAATTTCCTACCAAATCTCTGAGGGATTTACCTCGTAGTCATCATTCTATATTAGATTCGTGCGCTTGTGAGTAATATATTAAAATTTACATCATCTATAGCACTGAAAATTTTGTTCCCAATTCTTCTAACAAAGGAGGAGCATTTATTCTTGCTTGGTGTTTGTATGAGCTATCAGCAAATGATATTATGCATCTTGGCCACAATTTGGACCATATAGCGAAAATTACAAGTTTGGATGAGGAACAGTTTGAGCAAATTATGTGGGAAAACCTGCATATATACAATTTGAATGATTCGTTGGATTTTCATGTTGTTGTCATTTGTGTTTTTTATTCTAGACTTCTTGAGCCTTGACATTCATCTGTTTCATTCCCTCGCGTACATGCATTTTTCTAGTTGGAGCTTCAATTGGGGTCAGACAAATATAGAGGAAATATCTATCTGCCAGATGAAAACATTAGTGTGTTTTCTATGACAACCAAGAACATATGTCTCCAAATCACTTGCATGCTTGTTGGGATGAGCCAACATGAGAATGGGTGGTAATATTGCTGTTAAGAGCGTATCTAGATTTTTTGGACATTTTCCACAAGATGAAGAAGTACAGTCTTTTGGGTTCCATCTTGAAATTGAATTTGGCAAGTTCTTGAATGGGGCATATGAGAAATGTTACTGGGGCCAAACTAATGCCTAATTGTTCCTTTCTGGACTGAAACTGGAAATGAATTTCATGTCTATTTTCCAGCTCCACCAACTTGCCACCTATTTTGGTATAAGCACTCTTCTCCATTGTTATCTCTCTACAGTTGGGTAATATTTTATTGGACTTTTTTGTTGGTCCAAAAGGGATGTTGTTGATTGGAATATACTAGTCCATGTACATACTACATGAGGGAGTTGCTTCCACTCAATTAACTGTTAGAAAAGGGGACGCTATTGTTTGCTACAGTCTTATTGTAGAACTGGAAAAATGACGGAGTTGCTAGCTGTTTGTGCTATCACATGGTAAACAAGCTTGAGGACAAGCTCTTTTTAAGGGGAGGAATAAATGATGGAGATGGTATAGTCGTTAGAGTCATTTTCACGCTGAAATAATGTACATTGCCTAAAAATGTCCCCGACAATTATCAATTAGTTAGTGTAATGAAGGGCAAAGTGGTCTTTTAGAGTTTGGAGTCTGTATAAATAGGGTAGAGTGAGTCATTTGTAGTTAGTTTTGGAGATTCATTTTGTGATCAAGGTGTAGCTCTTGTGGAGGTGGATTCCTCTGAGGTTAGTGGATTCTAACCCTAGCTTGTGGATTCAAGTCGTAGCTTGTAAATTCAAACTGTTCTATTAAAAAAATCAATAAAAAAAATTGTTTGTTTCTTAAATTGTTTATAAACTGTTTAAGAGATTGCTACTCTGAATTTGTTGGCTGGTTTGTGAGCAATTTGGCCGCATCAACTGCTATCGTGTATTTGTGTACATGATAATATTACACACTTCAATGAATCATTTCTCCTTCATTTATGATCCGTTTTCGCCCATTTTTTTTCGTTCTTCCTTATTTTTACTGATATGTCTTATAATGATGATATTATAAGGATCTTGAGATAGATCTAATAAAATATAAGAAAATCCATGATAAATATCATGCGGTATCTCAACATAGTTAGGTTATCATCATGATAAGAAAGAGGAGGAAAAATAAAGAAGAACGCAAAAAGAATGAGTGAAAACATTAAGAAATGAGAGATATAAATCGTTAAAATATGTCCCAAAAATATTGTTATTGTGTATACAGATACACGCTATCGTGTAATCGAGTACACCATAGAACTGCTATCGTGTATTTGAGTACACGATAGTATTACATACTTCAACGAATCATATCTCCTTTATTTTTTATCCATTTTTACTTTTTTTCCGTTCTTCTTTATTTTTACTACCCTGACTTATAATGATGATATCATAAGGATCTTAAGAAAATATCTAATAAAATATAGCTAAATCCATGATAAATAGCATGTGGTGTCTCAACATAGTTAGACTGTCATCATGATAAGAAAGAGGAGGATATTCTTTAGCGATTTTGCTATCGTGTACACGATAGCCAGGGATATCGTGTAATCGATCACACGATAACTATTTTTTGGTGATATATTTTAATGATTCATATCTCTCTCATTTCTTATCTATTTTCATCGATTATTTTTGCCTTCTTCTTTATTTTTCCTCCTCTTTCTTATCATGAAAATAGCCTAACTATGTTGCGACACTGCATGCTATTTATCGTGGATTTTACTATATTTTATTAGATATTATCTCAAGATTCTTATAATATTATCATTATAAAAAAGAGTAGTAAAAATAAGGAAGAATGAAAAAAAATGGGCAAAAACGGATCAAAAAAGAAGGAGATATGATTCGTTGAAGTATGTAATACTATCGTGTACACAAATATACGTACACAATAGCACGCTATGATAACAATTTTTTTGGGGACATACTTTAACGATTTATATCTTTCTCATTTTTTATCCGTTTTTACCCAATCTTTTTACGTTCTTCTTTATTTTTCCTCATTTTTTATCATGATGATAGCCTAACTATGTTGAGACATCGCATGCTATGTTTTGTAGATTTTGCTATATTTTATTAGATATTATCTCAAGATTCCTTATGATATCATCATTATAAGAAAGAACAGTAAAAATAAGGAAGATCAAAAAAATATGTAAAAACGGATCAGAAATGAAGGAGATATGATTCGTTGAAACGTGTAATACTATCGTGTACACAAATACACGATATGTACTCGATTACACAATAATTATGCTATTGTGTACTCGATTACACGATAGCTATTTTTTTAGGACATACTTTAACGATTAATGTCTCTCTCATTTCTTATCTGTTTTCACCTATTATTTTTTGTTTTTCTTTATTTTTCCTCCTATTTCTTATCATGATGATACCCTAACTATATTGAGACACCGCATGATATTTATCGTGGATTTTACTATATTTTATTAGATATTATCTCAACATCCTTACGATATTATCATTAGAAGAAAGGGCTGTAAATATAAAGAAAAACAAAAAAAAAGGGCAAAAACGGATTAGAAATGAAGGAGATATGATTCGTTGAAATGTGAAACCTGAAATCAGGTAATATTAAAAAATACAGTTCGGGTTTGGAAGACAATGTTCCCAAACCATATAATATAGCATGAGACTGGAAAAACTAAGTAATATGGCATTCCAGCCTCATTGTATAGGTAATATGTCAAAACCTCGCCTAGACTCTAATGTTTACTTATTAATCCTATTGCTCTCTTGCTGAATTGTGTGGCGTGAATTCATGTAGAAAACTTTTTTGTCAGTTGGAATATTCTACCTTATTGTGTTAAAAAAATATTTGGGAATTATCTTGTTTGATCACTTATGTCAATTTTGCATTACACGTGCTGATCTTGGATGAGAACTCTACTCAATTGTGTTTTTCCCCTTGCTGCTGCCTTGGTTAAGAGGTTACTGTTCAGAATAAATTGTCATGATTCGTAGTAGCATCATGTTATATATATGGATTTAATGTCCTAATTCCTACCTAAAGTTATTTTTTCGGTCAAATTGGATAATAATTAATGGAGACCTCTCAGCATGCACCAAAACCTTTCTGGTTAGTAGAAGCGTGCCATACGTCAAACCTTAGTGTACTGAATTTGAGTCCATAGCTGTCCCATAATAACTGTCTGGCTCTAGAGTTTTGCAAATAATGAGTTTATCAAGCCTACTTTTACAATTCAACCAAAATAGTTGGTTCCAATTTACTATACTAATAATCATTGTACCTCTATGAGTATAAATGTATCATGTAAGTACGTTTGTAAAGCTATTACGTGACTAAGAACAAGTAATGTGATTATATTGTACAACTATCACACCATTCTCAGTTTAACAGTAAATCCACAGTCCCTAAGAGTGGACATTTGCTGTCCTCTAGAAATACTTTAAAAATACATATCATAAAAGGGTGATCATGCTAATAAACTGATCAAAGTGATATGAAGTGCACAATTCATTTTAATTGTACCAGAAGTTATATTACAGTGGTGTTTATAAAAGAATTGTTTAAGGCAATGCTTGTATTTGAGAAGTGCTAAACTTACAAATTAAATAAAACTCACCATGCTGATTAGATTGATTGGCATCCTAGTATGGAGTCAGGTTATTAAATACGTACTATATAAGTTAACACAGTAGTATTAGAAGTCGGTTGTGATTAGTTCAGGCTGATCACTGTTAATCATAAAAACTTATGTGACCTAATGAATAAAACAGAATGTTGAGTTATATTAGTTTAAAAAAATACAAATGCTCTACACCTAACCTATTGAACTCTCTCATAATTAAACTAAGAGTCTTCCAGGGACCGACCGAGTTTCTAAGGTTAAACTTTATCGCCAAATTGATAATGTTGGTTCTTTGTGATCTTTTCTATTTTATGTCCTTTCTTAGTCAATCGTCTATAGGAACTTGAATATCATATTTCATTGAACCTAGGCTTCTCATCATAGAATCATGATGATCAGCACTCCATGATTTCTTTTCCATGAGTTTTTATCCGAATTCTAACCACGCATCGTCATATTATTTGAGGAACCATCTCACCCCACCACTTGCTAGTCATTTGAAACTAAGGAACTTAGTTCCCATATATTATGGTTATATCTTCGGCTTCATACGAATTCTATTGAATAATTCTCCAAAGGGACCTTGTGAGGTTTCCCATAATGTGGAATCAGAGTATGCTCAGCAAACCATGTTAGATCTTGCAAAATCTCTGAAATTATTTGGAACCTTGCGAGGCTCCCGCCCAAAGAGAGGCATATACATACGTCTTTAGGATAATCAGACATCACGGAAGGTATGATAGTCTCCGCTCATTATGTCCGTAAACACCAATGGGACCCCTATCTTAGATACATGATAGGGTTTTAAAGAGAAAACCCCTAGGATAATCCGGCAAGTATCCACTTGCGAGTGTATAGATTTGAGAGAGAAAATTGATTATCTCTATACACTTCGGTTGTTTTGGAGCCTTGATGAATATTGATTTACTCATTTGATGCAAGTTCTTGTGTTTCCAAACTATGGAGTTTATGATGTTCAGTCTCTTATTTCATTGAATCGATTCCCTATTATCTCTTTGAGTTGTCCATATTATGGTTTTTGCATCCTATTGAGTATTTCTGCGAAATACTCATGTATTCTATGATGTAGTTATAGACAAGTGCTAAGTGTGGAAAAGCAGCAAGAACCGAATAACTTAAAGCTTGGAGTAGAAGAATTAGTTATTTCAGTTACTTATCTTTGAACTTGTAATAATTGTGGCACGTGTGCCCAACTTTTAGTGATTAACTTATTATCAAGTATTGTATGGATCTTTTTACTTCATTTAGTCGGCAATCCCATTCGATGTAGAATTTTAATTATGTGTCTTTTTATGATGATGTAATTGAATGCAACGTTTATCAGGTCGCATCCCAAAAGCTCCCGGCATTGTTTATCTATTTATTCTCTAGTAAGACTTCAACACTCCGATAATGCTTGGAAATTTGAGGCATGACAATAATCCTTGCAAGGTTGCGGATTACAGACCAATCAGCATATGCAATTTCAATATGAAGGTTATTTCTTGAATACTCAACTCTCGTCTTGCTATTATTCTTCCAAATATTATCTCTCTGGGATAAAGTACTTTTGCTAAAGGGAGACCGATTTCAGAAAGCATTCTTCTTGCCCAAGAAGTTGTTCAAGGTATAAGAGCTAAATCATAAGGTGGTCATATTGTCATAAAATTTGACATGCAAAGGCTTATGATAGGTGAAGCTTTCTATTTGATGTCATGTATCGGTTTGGATTTTCTCAACAAGTTATTGCTCTTATTATTAGCAATTAAACTTGTTTCGAATTGCTGATTTTCTATTATTATGAATGGCTTTCCTATTGGCTTCTTTAAATCTTCTAGGGGTGTTAGGCAGGGTGATCCATTGGCTCATCTCTTTTATTGTAGCGGAAGAAGTTTATAGTTGAGCCTTATTAGTTTGAAACAAATATGATTTCAATGTCAAATTCCATGTTCCTCATGTCAGTTGTGTTTATCATATATTTTACGCTGATGACCCAATTCCTTTCTGTAATGGAAAGTTATCCTCCCTCCATATGATTCTTGTTGTCGTGAAGGGTATGAGAATGCATCAGGCTAGAGAGTTAACAAGAAAAAGAGTTGCTTTGTGATTTGGAATTTCTCTCCTTCTGGGATAGCATTGATTACAGTGGTAATTTATTTTTCTCACAAAAAACTCCCTTTCATTTATCTGGGAGTTCCTCTCTATTCAGGTCAGCTTTGCACAATATTTTTTATTCTTTTTACTATCTATTAACAAGAAAATTTCTGGTTCAAAATGCAAACTTTTGAATATGGCTGGCTTTATCCTGCTTCAAAATGTTCTCTCAAGTATGCCTATCTACCTCCTCTCAGCTCTCTCTCTCTCTCTCTCTCTCTCTCTCTCTCTCTCTCTCTCTCTCTCTCTCTCTCTCTCTCTCTCCACCTGTCTCAGTTGTTTTAAAGTCAAAAAATCATTTTGCAAACTTCCTTCGGCAAGAAACTGAATTGGGTAAAATAAAACAATGGATAAAATTCTCTAAACTATGCTATCCTACTAAAGAAGGTAGCCTTGGCATCCAAAGTTTGATCAATACAATTGTTGCACTTGAATGCAAGTTGGGCTAGAAATTGCTATTCAAAAACTCTTAATGGGCTAATTCCTATGCAAAATTATACCGTGCATGTATGTAATTTTTATGTCATTATTTAATTCTAAAAGAAGTTGACTCAATGAGTGTGGTTAGGTTGAGTCGAGTGTCTTCAAAATTAATACATTGAATAATGAAGCTGAAAACACTTGAAAGATTTACTCAATTCTGGTTGTATTAAGAAGTTCAGTTAAACAAGTTAAGTTGAGCATGCAAACACTTCACTTGTGACTTAATTCCATGTTCAAATGTGAGTTTTAAATGAAGGTTTTTGAATTATAAAGTTTTGATTCTTGATGTATCTAATTAGAATCTAAGATTGATTGAATTAGAAAAGGACAATATGTCTTAATTCTAGAAATAGTCTATCCATTCATACACTTTCAAAAGATCTAAGAATCTAAATTACGGACTGGCTCTGCATTCAAACGTGTTGTAACGCTAAAACAATTTCATGAAATTATAAATCATAATACCAAAAGAGCCCCTTTCAATTCAATTACAAGTCCTAAAGTGACCTTGAACCTTTTAAATAGAGGACTTGGGACATCCAATCTTATACACAACTTCTCATAGAGCTTCAAGAGAAAACCCTAGTTTTCATCTTAAAGAGAAGAGCCTCACATGCGTGAGTTGTGAGTGAAAAGATAGATCTTTTGCATGTGAATCCACCACACAAAGGCGCACTATGGAAGAGTTAAGAGTTAAGAGTCAAGAGTTCGAGGAGGAAGAAGCTTAGTGGAGTTCAGAACAATCAAGAGTTTGAGGAGTACTTTTGGGTAGCCAGGTGGAGAAGTTTAGTTAAAAGGGTTTGAGCAACTTGCATGGTAACTTTGTATCGTGTCTCAAAGACTTACACTATTGTGCATTGGTTAATCGGCCAAGTGGTCGCGTGGTTTTTTTTGCTGTTGGGATTCCACGTTAAAATTGTTTGTCTTTTATAGTTTACTTTTTAGGAATTTTTAAGTTAATCGTGTAGGTGGAATATAAATTAATATGTTGCATACTTTACTCCTATCAACTTGGCACTCTCATTCCAAGGAAGGTTTCTGTCTTTTTTCTTCTTGTTTGGTATGGTAGGGTTCCAGTTGAAGAATGCATAAGCACCTCTTGTATTCATTTGGCCTTTAAATGCTCATGCTGCCAAAAATCCCAATGTGAGACTGTTGAACACCTCTTCTCCTGGGGAGCCACCTCTCACATATCTTCTATTTGGAGTATGTATTTGACAATGTACTAGTTTGAGAATGAAGGTAGTAAATTCCATTTATTGACTCCAAACATAATGTTGTTAGTCTCTGACTTCATGCAATTTTATATTTGATTCTTCAGGTTTTATGAGTATGGAAGGCACATTGTGAAGCGAAGTTAATATTATTTTATGAATCGTCAATCTATATATATGGCATATAAATGATGACACTTCAGGCTTATGGCAGGCTGTTCACCTCCATTGTGTGCCTTATCTTCTAAAAAATTTTGGATATGTAAAGTTTTGCATATTAAAGATATACATTTTAAGTCTCCTAAGGCTTTTCCGGTTCGATGGTGAAACTATCTGGTTGTTGTTGGAAACTTAATGTAAGCTTCAGGGTAACCCGGAGGTTTTTCCATATTAGCCTGGCCAACGAGCTAGGATTGCCATATTACCTAATTTTTTCGAGCTCAGCTCATCCATATGACCTGATTTTGGCACCTGTTCTTCCCATTTTGCCCTCCTCAACCTAACCCTAAAACCTTTCAGTCAGTTTCCATATTACCTGGTTTATTACGTTTTACACTTCACCGAATCATATCTCCTTCATTTCTACTCCATTTTTGCCCTTTTTTTGTTCTTCCTTATTTTTAATATTATTTCTGATCATCATGATACCCTAATTATCTTGATCATATCAAAAAAATACCTCAAAATCAATGATAAATAGCATGTGGTGTCTCAACATCTTTATGATATCATCTTTATAAGTGTAATCAATTACACGATAGCCGACTATCGTGTCTTCGATTACACGATAACACGGCTATCGTGTAATCGATTACACGATACGCTATCAATGGTAATCGATAGCGTTAGTGAGCTCAAATTCAACGGACTCTACTCGTCTAGCGATTTAGTGGGATACCATATTTGGCCTTGTTTTCCTTATTTTAATTCTCTTTCTGATCATCATGATATCCTAATGATCTTGATATCCTATCGAAAAAAATACCCAGAATCCACAATAAATAGCATGCAATGTCTCAACATCTTTATGATATCATCTTTATAAGAAAGGGCACTAAAAGGGAAATGAAAAGGAGCGAAAATGGAAAATGAGCATAAATGAGAGAGATATGCATATTGGAAATTTGTCCAGTAATAGCTTTCGTGAATTCAATACACGATAGCAGTGCTTTTGTGTATTCGATTGCATGATAACAGTGCTTTCGTGTGTTCGATTACGTAGTTCGCTCGAATCGATTAGCATTGACTGAAAGTTTAAACGTCCATGTTGTATATGACATACTTGAATATGAACAGAAAAGAATTTGTATCTATATATCTTACAAATGTAATGTGTATATGACATTCATGAATATGAACATAAAAGAATAAAGTTACACGTGCATTTTGCAATTTGTATTGTCTATTTGAATTACAAGTCTGTAAACTACTCAATGAGAGTCGTCGTCAAATTCCATCTCAATATCTTTCCCATGAGCAGAACCACAACTATCATAGGCAGCAATAGCATTATTATTGTCGTCTGATCAAACATTGGGTGTTCTACCCCTGATGCCAATTGAGTTGCGTACATCATTACGTAGATTCTGCAGTATGTGGAAGATTCTGTTGGAAGAGTGCATACATGATCTGGGATATCTTCCATTGCTGAGCTCTTCTTAAATGCTTCTTTGAGAGATTATAGAATTGTGTTGAGATAGATAAGTCCACTAGACTCCTACACCTCCTTGGAGTTGAGAACACTGGATTCCCTAGAGGAACTGTAGAATCGCCAAGCATTGTTTTGGAGCTGTTGTGAAGTGTAGAATCAGCAAGCAGAAATGTTCTGGAAGTATGATTGGGAAGAAAGCCACTCTAAAATCCTGGGTAGTGAATGTCTTCTTATTTTCATTACTTGTACCCAAACTGCAAGATATGAAAATGGCTATCAGTATGAGTCGTGTAGACAAATGCACAAATGACAGAATATGTAAGAATATCGTGTAATGATTACAGAATAGCTTTGTATCAGTGTAGCTTACACTAGCATGTCTACATGAACAGAAGGGCTATCGTGTTCAATTACACGATATAAAGGCTCACAGATGACAAATTGTGTTCTTACTTCGCTGTTCCAAAGACAAGCCTGGTTGTTTCCTTCCTTCACTGCCACGCCCCAAAATCCCCCAGCTCGATCGGAGAGCGGAAGTCTTCTTAAATACTATCTTTGGTGAGGTAAGAACTTTGGGACATGACTTTGGATAATCGAATCAACCGGCCAATTACATCATCTCAAACGGATGTGCAATCGACAATACCAGGATCACTCAAGAACGTGGGAACTCATCATCCAATCTCAAAATAAAACATTGTAAATGTATTAAATTAAACCTACTTAGTCTTTATTACAGCAAATATCATAAATTGTCAACAAAAAAAATCATAAAAGCTATGGCACACAACGGCCAGCAAATATCAAAACTAAGCAATTAACCGAAAATTCTCTAATCCTCTTCACGCTTCTATGCCACCTTCCTATCCTATAATCGTCTTGAATCAATGCTCTTTCATGCCTGCATTAGTGGATGCATGAGTATTCCGCAGAAATACCCAGTACGATGTAAAACCCACCAAAGACACAATAAATAGCATGAAGAATAGTTTACTCAATAGAAACAGGAATATATAATAACTGAATGACTGATCACACGGTTTACAATCCCGACTTGCAAGTATAGTAAACAAACATCAATAAGACTCCGAACAATCATATGTGTAAGGAGAGAATAACAATTTCACCAAAGGCTCCAGGCATCTATAGTGCAAGAAGTTACAATTTCTGCTCGTTGAATTTATCACTCGCAAGTGACCAAATAATCATACCAGAACCACCCTAGGAGTTCTCTCTTTGGAACCCTGCCACACGTCTAGGATGTTGGCCCCACCAGTGCTTACAAACACGATGGGCAGACACTAAGGACCTTCCGTAATGTCAACAATCTAACGTACATATAGTGCCTCCCTTCGGGCATAAATAATCGGAGACCTCGCAAGATCTAGCAATGGCTTTAATGAGCATACTAGGAATCCACTTCGGAGAGATCCTCGCAAGGTCTCTAGTGGAGAAAACGGTCATGTAATAGTCTGAACAATATTTCAAGGAATAGAGGTCACAACACTCAAAAGTTTTAAGGTATATTTTACCGAAAATAGACTCACTCTTTGGAGTATAAGTAAATCATCAATCAGAATGGACTCCCTCTTTGGAGTATAATTGAATCATCAATCACTCAATAGAATAATATTCCTCGCAAAGATACCGTTGAGATTCCAAAGTCTTTGATCAATAGGTAACTCACCAACAAAGTAAGAATAGATCGCAATCAAAATTCAAACAGCATGCTTCATGTCTAGCCTTAGATAGGAACATTTCTAGAATCTACGTTCTACTATTTATGATACTGAATTCAAGATGAAAGGATGATTGGAATGGTTTGATCTCCAATTGGAACCCAAACCGACACAAAGCTGTAAGTAGATAATAAGACTATAGGTTATGGTGACTAATTCATAATATTAATCTTTTAGACCAACCATATTATAGTAGTAGTCCATATCATGTATTAGAACATATATTAGTAGTACTTTGATTAGATTAGACCATATTGTTAAGTGCTAGTTGGTCATAGTGAATAAAAACCTAATTGTAGTAAACTGTGATGTTGATAACAACCCCCTTCCGACTGTCCCCTCAGTCAGCACAGTAGGAATCTAAGTCTGAAGTTTTAGCAGTAGATATTCTTATGAGTCTAGTTTCCAACCCAACAGATAGCATATTTTTCTGATTTTTATACTACAGGTCATCAGCGCAGGGAACACTCTTGGCCGAGAACCCTAGGTCTTAATCTTACATACTAATTACACATTATTAATCCTTAATCATGATAATAGAATCTTATTAACATTGAATACTCCTTCCTAGGACTATTATAGATTCTTATATCTTCTGGGATTTAATTATTACATGCTTTTATCAATCTTTCATTATATAAACCAATTTAAGATTCTCCCCTTTGTATATTAAAGACCTTAACATAAGAATCATGACCCATACTCATATAGTACAATTAAACCAAAACTTGAACAGAATAAAAATAGGAATTTTTGACATCCAAAAGATCAAGAGATGAATAACGTTCTCATCTAAAACCATCATACAAGCATTAGAAGATATGTCACTCAATGAACATCAATAATCATACTCATAATCATAATCAATATGGAATCTCTCAATAAATCAAGCATTCATATACTCTCTACTACTGAGATAGAATCAAATATCTCATCATAGAATAGATAGAAAGAGTTTAGAAACAACTTAGTAGGAAAACTATCCTACCCCCTTTGTAGAACAAAAATTGCACGTCCAATCGCAGCTCCTCCTCTTCTCTACGCAACAAGACCTTTTCTCCTTCGAATATGACGAGGATAGAGAGATAAGGCTGGGGCGTTCAAAAACTCTCTAGTGTGATCAAACACAACTTAGCCCCCTTATAGGTGTTTATATAGACCTTATGCCTATTCCAACTAGGATATCTTCCCCACAGAATTCCTTCACAATCCAATCTCTCAATTCTCCAATTAGAAGCCTCCCCATAGCTAGAAAGGATTTTTGAAACTTAATCCTCCTTGATTAGTTAGGATTTGATATCTACTTTAACTAGGTTTCTCAAAAATAGCACTTTCCATGCTCAAAATTCGCCGGTGTGATTGATCGCTGCGCTGGGCGATCAATCGCTGCATTACTTCACACGATCGCAGTACCTACAAACGATCATCTCCAATGGCGATCGATCGCCTCATGCGATACTTAAAACTCTAGTAGATACGATCGATTCTTTCCAAGGTGATCGATCGCTGCTCTCAAAATCGAAAATCACAGTAAATACGATTGATCATCACCTCATGTGATCGATCGCATCAGCCTTACTCCTCATTTATAACACTGGCCTCGATCGATCGCGTATGCCTGGTGATCGATCGCTTACTATTTATTTTTTTCCTTCAAGAAATTTTTCTATAAAATTTTTAATTAATTCCATATGACCAATACTCACATTAGGCCACAAACTCATTTTATCTTAGAGTTTTAGTAAACTTACCGATTTTTACGGGTGTTACATTCACCTCATGATGATTGAATGTCATCATTTGTTAGTGTGAACAGGTTGACCTGCTGAGGATATCCTCTCCTTATTTACACTGGAAGTCCTCTCTATATACAACTCCAACACTCCTGATCTCATTTCTGTGTTCTGAATGTTGAAGACACATTTAAAATCTTCATCATCACCCAGGACATATGGTATGCATGGAGATGCTGACGGAACTAGATATTTAAGGGATAGGTTGCCCATTTTAGACTTGATTCCTAATCTTTCTTGAACTCGATTCAATAGATCTCTGAACTTCACCCGTCGGTCAATGCTCATTAGCTTCATTTTCCCACCTATGTACTCATTATCACTTCCCAATACTCCATCGTAGTATAGATAAACAACACATTCTTCCATTGTAGTTGTCGGCGGGGAGGTGAATGTGTCAAGGCAGGGGATGGGATATGTATAAGGGAGGGCCTGGATGGAATGTTGACGAGGGCAGCTGAGGGTGGGGGGAAGGAGGTGTAGAGGGATGAGACTGAGGGCGGGTTGAATGGCGTGGCTGAGAGCAGGGGAAGGAAGCATGAACAGAAGAGACGAAGGAGGTGTTCGGGCTGAAACCAGGTAATATGGAGAGTTATAGATTTTAGGGTTAGGGTTGAGGAGGGCAAAATGGGAAGAACATGTGCCAAAATTAGGTCATATGGGATGAGCCCGAAAAAACTAGGTAATATGGCAATTCGGGACTCATTGGCCGGGTAATATGGAAAAAACCCCCAACCGGGTGTGCCTGGTGGTGGTGGTGGTGGTGGTGGTGGGTGATCTGTAACCCTAATGGAGATGCTCTTCTCTTTTTTTTCATCATTTTGGTCATGCCAGCAATTTTTATGCAGAAGCCATAAAGAGGACTTCTTAGCAAGCATGACCGACTTCTAGGCAAACATTTATTCCAAAAAAAAGATTCGTCTAAATTATCATGTTGGATCAGTATTTTTTTATGTATAATTCATGTGTTAGAAGTTCGTTCATGAGAGTATACCGCATGTTTATGGATCAATTGGTGTTGGAAGATGATGTTTCTTGAGTATTTTATAAGTTAAATTATATTCTTGTAATATACTTATGGATGCTTTCAGAGATGTCATTAATTTTCTGTTCATTTGTGCTGCAATAGATCTTGTCTTTGGAAGTGATTATTCATGGAGATGATATGTTTACTCTAATTCATGTGGAAATGTGCTCAAGATTGTGTATTTGATTATCTCATGTTTATTAACTCATTCCAGTGGTGGTTTACTGCTCAAATATCAATTGTTATGTCTAAGAAGCAGGTGGAAACAGTGGAATCCTATGCAGTCCTTGTTTTAAAAGGAAAATGATATTGTTGAAAAGTTTTTTCTTAAGATTTTGCTATTTAGACCTACTAAAATTATTCAAGTCAGATGGTGTTGTCCTCCTGTGGGCTATTGGAAACTAAATGTTTGATGAGGCTTCCAAGGGTAATCCTAGTTTTTTAGATGAATGTGGAATAGTGAATAACTATATGGGGGAAATGATTTTCTACTTTCTTCATCAGTATTTCAACTAATCTGATAACCTATCCTAAGGTTTCATCATTATCACTATTTTAACTAATCTGGTAGCTGAAGCTTAGGCTATGACTTAAGGTCCTCAATATGCGATTTCTTTCCATCTCCTCTTTTTGATTGTTGAGTCGGACTCTTCTGTTCTAATCTCCATAATTGCGACACTCACTTGGGCATTGCATGCGATTGTTGAGGAAATCTCCTGTATGAAGCAAGATGATCATGCTCTACAGCTCGTCTTCAGACTAATTCAGCGGTTCATTGCTTAGCAACTAGGCAACTAACCATTAAATTAGCTTCAACCTTTTATGATAGCAAGCCTCGTCAGCACTGTCAGCTTAAGGGTATCTTGGCTTTTGATCATTTTGTATAATGGAATCTCAGCATAAGGTGTTAATTGTTTTTTTAAGCTTCTTGTTTGTTTCCTTTATACCTGCAGTTTTTTGGGTTTGGGCTCATGCCCCCCTCCCCCTCTTTTTCCTTGTTCCCTATGATTGTTCTATACAAAACCCCAAAGTATATGTTGTGAATGGCAATACGCAGATCCGTATCTTGGTAGCTGAAAGGTTTAGGAAGCTGAAAGGTCATATGCTTTAATTATTCTAGGAAGCTGAAAGGTTATATCTTGTAATCAACCTAGAAAGTTGAAAGGTCATATGCTTTAATTATTCTAGGAAGTTGAAAGGTCATATCTTGTAATCAGGCAAGGTAGACGCACCCTCTCTTTCTTTATAAGGAGGTCTTCTTCCTCCTTCTTGGGCATGCAATATTGAATCCAGTTTTCCTATTCTCTTTTCTTCTTCTTTTTTTCTCCCTTTTTCACCATGGCATCTGATTTTGTTCGTGTTCCATACGGGAACACAACATTGATATCGGAGCCATTCCGATCCGCCGGAACAAGGGACGATGTGCTCGACTTGTGTGCCGAAATCCTAGAACGGATTGAGCGGATCACCGCGGCCGAAATGGCCCCGTCACTACCGCCGCCGTTCAGGCTTCGCCGCTCCCTGCTCCGTTCCAGCCACAGTGGGGCTACCCACAACCACCGCCGCCGTCAGACGACACCCATTACAGTCGCTTCTCCCCTCCGCCGGCGGCGCCTTGTCTGCGAATCGCCACTATCGTTCGAGCCGGAAAATGGGTAGACTCTCCATATTTAGATCCGTCGGCCCTTCCCTGCTGGGGCAGCAATCCTTCCCCTCCTCTTCCAAAGCCCCGACTGTCGCAATCGACCCCTCGGCCGGCCGCCGTCACCGCCGGTCCTATTGCCATCAACAGGCAGGCCACTACACCAGTCGACCCCCGCGTCGTCGAGACCATGTCTTTCTGTCCAGCCGATGGTCTCCTTCATGCATCAGTAGGACGACCTTGCTGATGGAGACATTGCTGATACAGTCGTCACCACACCAAAGCCGTTGGAGACTCCGAAATCGATGGAAATGGGTGATCTGGTTGTTTCTAAAGATGATAACTTGATGGTGGAAGATCAGGAAGTCGATTCATCCACAGCGCCGGGAGCCTCTCTCAGTGATGCCTTCCTCAGTACCGCCGTGACCACCGAGGTCCAAACCTCCATTGTTGGACATGCCCGCTCCTCCACCGTCGCCTCCATATTTCCTGCCGTCCGATCCACGATCCCAACCTTTGGAGCCGGTGCCACCATCCGCAAGCTGCTCCAATCCAAGGGCTTCTGCCGCCTTGGCGTCGACCACCTCAGCCTCCACAAGTTCGCCCTCTTCACCGGTGCCCCACCGCTTGACCAACCAGAGCGCCATGGGGTGGCCGGTACGATCCGTAATGGGGAAGTTCCTCTGCGATTCCGACAACACGGCCAACGCGTACAAGGATTATGAGCCCTTCAAGTACGTCCTTCCTTCCAAAAACTTGTCTTTCTCGATTCTTGATCTCCAAAAGTCTATGCACATATCGTCCGATCCATTGTCTATTCTGATGGCTTTTTGGGTGATCAATTGGTTTCACGTTATGTCAAATCTGGGCTACGTGATGCAGCACTCCAGCTGTTTGATGAAATTCCAATTAAAGACTTG